>CM055125.1:191087524-191687524 GCA_029206835.1 Rana muscosa | reverse complement strand
GCTGTGTAATGTAAAGGGGTGCAAGGTGCTGTGTAATGTATAGGGGTGCAAGGTGCTGTGTAATGTAAAGGGGCCCAGAGCTGTGGGGTGCTGTGTAATGTAAAGGGGTCCAGAGGTGCAGTTGTGGAGAGGGGGTACACAGTAGTAACAAAGAGATATTTAAAGATGCAGGGGCACAGTGGGGTGTTTTTACATTTAAAGGTGGGGGGGCGCTTTTAACCCCCGCTAGCGGTCGAAAAGAAAGGGTAAAATGCGACTGTGTATCGCCGCTGCCGAAGCGCCCACCCCCGAAAAAATTTCAGCGGACGCCCATGGCTGGGTTCACACTATTGCGAATTGGATGCGGGTTCCCCGCATCCAATTCACAATAGCGGAAGATTTTGAGCAGGTCTCTATGGAGCCGGTTCACATATCTCCGCTGCGGCTCCGGTACGAATTTGCACAGGAACCCTGTGTGTCTTTTGGTCAGTTTCAGGTCCGAATTCAGCCAAAAATTCGGGCTGAATTTGGACTTGAAACGGTGAACAAGGACGCACCGGACCCCTGCTGTGAGCCACATGCGAAGATAATGTTAACCCAGCCTTAATCTCAACTGAAGACAATATGTTCAAACAGAACTAAAGGGTTCTTATTTGGGCTATAAAAATGTCTGCCATGTGGGTAAATCTTTTCCTTCAGTGTAATGAGTAAACAGTGTGTGTGTGGCAAACGGTGTTCAGACTTTACAAAATGCACATTCACCAGGGAAGAAGCTTCTATGAAATGGACCTGGAAACCAACAAAGCAGAGCCTGGTTTAGGAAAACCTGATCACTGCTAGTTATCGGCTTAGAATAAAAACTTTGGGAGAAGAGCCGAAAAATGCATTAAAGTGAAACAAATACAGGAGGTGTGTTACTGGCCAGATCAGCAGGTGAAAACAGAGGGAAAGGGACAAAGAAAAGAAAACTGAATCAGCTACCACATCTAATGTTTGTTAAGGTGCAATCTAATAAATTTTTGGTTTTGGGTTTAATACTGCTTTAATAATGTGGAATGTATGTTCTTCTGTTAAAGAACATTAATTATCAAACTGTTATGGGTAAAGTTCTGTTTAAAACCTATGTTGAGAAGATCTGACCAAACTTAAAGTTGGCTAAAAGTCAGCAGAAAAAAAAATAGATTTTCACAAAACGAATGAAACTTGGTTATTGAGTATCTCTTTTTCTTTCTGCCCTAATTTATAGCCCAATGTTCTCACCTTCCTTGAATATATCCAAGATCTTTGCTGTATATTTCACAAAATCTCCATCTTCATCCAGCTGGACAATCTGCACTTTATATACTGTATGAAAAATGAATAAAAAAAATTAAATTCTAACACAATGAGGATAACCGTGTATGTTCATAATTTTAGTAGGCTTCTGTTTGGGTTCCGGGTTGGCCTTGGCGGATGTTTTATGGTTGGACACGGTAATCCGTACCAACATTGGATAACGAACGGTGCTTTGGTGCTGGCTATTGGAATTTTACATGGTTTTCCTTAAAGTACTGGCTCCTTAACATCTGCTTGGATTTTTCCATGTGATTGAGGTTCCTTTGGTTCCTTTGGATTGAGGTTTTCCATCTGCTGACAACAATGCACGTTTGACCACAATTTGAGGGTCTACTCTGTCCGGTAAGGGGAACTGCCTTATCACAGTGGTGTTGTGTGGTTCAGTCTAAGGCCCCTTTCACACTGAGGCGTTGCAATAACGCGCTAAAAACTATTAGCGTTTTTACAGCGTCAGCGTTAAAAATAGCGATAACGCCTATGCGTTTTTACCGTGTTAGCGCTATTTCACATTGAGAATGCTGGGGCAGGATTATTTCAGGCGTTTTTACAGCGCTATTTTTAGCTCTAAAACGCCTGAAAAACGCCTCAGTGTGAAAGGGGCCATACTGAAGCTGGTGCTAGGATTATCCTCCTTCTGGCTGGCTCTTCATAAAGACATTTTTATGAACTGTTATATATTCTTACTTTTTATCAAGCGCTGCATGTTATCTAGATATATGTTCATAATTCATTGATATGACTTGCAAGAAAGAAAATCTACACCTGACCTGAGATTAATATGTATCAATTTAATTTCTGGAATATCATGACAGAGTACCTATATTCATAAATGGTGGTGGGTTGGGGGACACAAAATTGTTTGTTACCTTTTTACTTAGTAGACAACCAGACAATGTCAGTAGACACCCCCAAGTAGGCACCCCCAATACTGCCCTAGTCTGACAAGCCAGCTGGCCTTGTTGAAGTTTTGAGAACAGTCCATCAGTCACTCAAAATAGTGAGAAATGTCAGTGGTAAAACAGCATTTCTGCCACTGTGTGATATCTTTACTCCCCTACATATCTGATATGTGGATGTAAAAGCTGCTTTAATTGCTGATGATATAGTGTAATATAGGCATGTATGCCACCCAACAGTTGTTCTCACCATATGTGATATCACCCTTGCATGCCACGTTCTTTCTTTGATCCTCTGTGGTTGTCGTGTCCAGTTTGGTTTTCAGTTTGGGACATTCACCTGCAAAGCACAGACAGGAAAAAGATTATGACTTCTAATACAGAATGGGCTCTGTGTCTCATGTATTTCTTACAGCTTCTACATAAAGAAAAAATTACCTTCTATACATTTACACGTTTCCCCTGTGCAAACTCTCACCAGATTGTCATCAGCATATGGATTGTAGAAGGCTGTACATGCCTGATCTAATACCACAAGAAAAAAAGAGACATGTAGCAGAAAGTGGTGGAATCAGATTATTCAATATGGCAGTTCACACAGTTAAGCCCTGTACACACGATCGGATATCCTATGGATTCTAATATGATGTTTTTTTTCCATCGGAAATCCGATGAAACTGTTTTCCATCAGTCTTGCCCACACACCAGCAGTCAAAAAACCGACCGTTTCAAACGCAGTGACGTAAAACACTCCGATGAGCCGAGAAAAATGAAGTTCAATGCTTCTAAACATGTGTCGACTTGATTCTGAGCATGAGTGGGTTTTTTATCCGATGGAGTTCCCCACAGACAATAGTAATTTGCTATCGGTTTTTTAACCATCGGATAAATTTAAAACATGTTCTATTTTTAAACACCGATGGAAAAAAGACCGATGGGGTCCATACACGATCGGTTTGTCCGATGAAAACAGTCCATCGGACTGTTTTCATCGGTAAAACCTATCGTGTGTACACGGCTTAAAAGTAATGTGGAAAAGGCAAAATCCCCTTTCATCAGTCCTAAGTTGTCAGAGCACTTAAATATGATTTGTTATTATAGATGATCACACTGCATTTGGTGTTAGAGAAAAAATGGTAGTCAGAAAGTAGCATTTAGTAAGTCAATCCGTAAATGGTTAGCTCTTTCCAGGAGACATTCTAAAAAAGGTCAGGAAGCCCACTTAGTGGACCTCAACTCTGAGTCTCCTGAGTTGCTTTGATGCCTAGAGTTGCTCTATACACATTTCCTTTGACTCCACTTACCTGGTGCTCGGAATTGGTACACTTTAAAGATCCCAGGGCTTATCAAAGCTACTTTGAACATCTTCCTGACCAGCAGAGTGGCACAGACGTACTCATCGGATCCGATCTGTCAGAGAGAGCAGAGAGAACAGTGAAATTTATTATGAGGAACATCAAGTTGACTCTGGCTTTACCTATAAGGATGACGTACCCAATCAAAGTGGAGAACAACTTTTCCATCTTCCAGACTGTAATCCACTACAAACTGGTCCACTCTGTTCACAAGCTGCAAACAGACAGAAAAGAGCGCACTTTAAGAGTAACTCCACTTTTGTTGAGAAAAAAATCCCCTCTGGGTGATCTATGTACAATGCAAGGATTTTAACAAACTTTGTAGCAGAGAACTGTTTCTGATCTTAAATAAAAAGCTGTATGTTTAACTGTATCCTTGGAATACTGAAGTCTGAATGGGAGTGTCTGTGTTCAATCTAACCAGCTGATGCACTTGCAGTGCTCTAATGAGGAAAGTTACAGTGTCTGCATCCCTGTGGAAATAATTAACCCTTAACCTGCAGGCCATATTGCATTGAACTTTACAGAAAATTAAATTTTTGTATATGTTATATTATACATTATAGCCCTGTACACACAAACAGATTTCCTATGGATTCTAATCCGATGGATTTTTCCATCGGAAATCCGATGAAGCTGACTTCCATCAGTCTTGCCTACACACCATCAGTCAAAAATCCGACCGTCCCAAACGCAGTGGCGTAAAACACTCCGACAAGCCGAGAAAAAGTTCAATGCTTCTGAGCATGCGTCAACTTGATTCTGAGCATGCGTGGATTTTTTGTCCGATGGAGTTCCACACAGACGATCGGAATTTGCTATGTTTTTTTTTCCCATCGGATAAATTTAAAAAATGTTCTATTTTTTCTCACCAATGGGAAAAAAGACCAATGGGGCCCATACACGATCGGTTTGTACGATGAGAAAAGTCCATCGGACTGTTTTCATCGGTAAAACCGATCGTGTGTACACGGCATAATTGTATATGCTATATATATTTTTTTCAATTTGCTATATTTAATCTTTAAATCCTTTCACATTATAAGTACAGTTAAGGGATAAGCTGCTGAAGTCACGAGTAACCAATGAAATTTCAGATTGCTTTTCTACGGATTAACTCTTTTCTAATACAAAAGTACGATTTTAAAATTAAATTGCTTTGTATCTACTGAAATAACTAAATTCAGCCCATTTTTTTTCCTCCTTTCCTTGTAATGTGAGACCATCCAATATAAAAACCCTCATAAATTTTGTACCTCTACTCTGCCCCCTCCGTACATGGCAAATTGATAATTTCCTAATACTTAGAACTTCCTACTTATGCTATAAGATTATGAGCAACTTTGAATGTTTTATTGTATATTATTTTTAATTCTAATTCTTATCTGAAAATAATCACCTCATTTAAGCTTTTCTCATCAGCTAAGAGGCCAGTAACCAGCGTAATCTCCATGACCGCCTGACCTGAGACCGGATCTTCATTTATATTTGGCTTATACCTAAAAAGATAATTATATTTAACTTCAACAAGCTGAACAAAATGTGCACAAAAACGTGTGTGTGTGTAAATCATTTTATGTCTGTGTGTCTGTTCCATCCATCTGTTCACCCATCCATATATCCATACCACCAACCATTTATTCATCAACTATGAATCCCTTCATCCAACATGTATCTTTTTACTATCCATAACCCATCCATTCATCCAACAAAAATCTATCCATCCACTAAATCATACATCCATCATCTAACCATTATCAATTCATTAATCTATCCACTACCCATTATCCAAAACTGAATCTATCAATTTGACATCCATCCGATCATCATCTGCAAATCCATTCTTCCATCCATCCATCCATCCATCATCTAACTATTATCTATCCATTCATTCAACATGAATCCATCAATCAATTATTCATTCATCCACCCTCAGTCATCCATTCATCCACCATTTATTCATCCAACTTTTAGTATCTATTATCAATCTATTCATCAATCCACCTTCCATCCATTCACCTAATCATTCATCATCCATTCACCATCCACCCTTCCAAAGTTAATCATCAATCCATCCTTTATTTAATCCCCCTATTCATTCTTTCAATCAATTGATTAGCCATTCATCTTCCTATCTATCCATCCATCTCTTAATCATCCATCGTCCATTCATTCACCAGTCATTAAATATTTACCATATTTACTTTATTATTATATAGTTTGGTTTTTAATTATGAGCACCATTGTTGAAGACATGTGAGCAGTTGGTAACTTTTGTTACTAATGAAGACAGCGTTTAAGGGAGAATTCTAGAAATTACTTATGATTACTACCAATTAACTAAAGTTTACAGTGCATAAAAAGCCAGAATGTTTATATTACCAACATCATTATTCATAAAAAGTCAGCTGAGAAGAGCTAGGTTCAGCATAGTATGGATTACAGCCCCACAGAAATGATTGTACTGTAATATTTTAATCGAGAGGTAAGTATGGGTGGATCGCCAATCACTTCATGCACCATATCCCATATGTGGTAACAAGAAAGCAGTAAAATATTTGGGACTTTAAAGGTGTGATTACATCACAAGGACACTGGATACAGTAAAAATCTGGCATTTATTTTAAACATCATTTTAAAAATGTTAATATAGTATATATAAACAAATAAACAAAAAAATACATTAAAAAGTCATCTAATATAGTTCCTGTTTGGCATGGTTGGCAAAATCCCGACATGTTTTGCCCAGTTGGGCTTTCTCAGAGGATGTGTGTCTGTTGTGCGTCATGCCATTCCCCTAGTGCTCAATATACCGTATATACTCGAGTATAAGCCGAGTTTTTCATCCCTTTTTTTAGGGCTGAAAGTACACCCCTCGGCTTATACTCAAGTCAGTACCTGAAAATCTTCTTATACTGCGGCCGGCGTCCATTGTTTAAATATCGCGGCTTTCTCCTGGTCCCTTCCGTGATAGGCGTTTCCAGCAAACACTGTGTTGAGTGTTCCGCCTATCACGGAGGTCCTCTCATTCTCGGGGTCCGTTTCCCAGCAGACACTGTGTTCAGTGTTCCGCCTATCATGGACATTCTCTTGTCCGAGGATGAAAAGACATCTGTGATTGGCGGAACACTGAACACAGTGCCTGCTGCGAAATGGAGTCCGAGAATGAGAGGATCTCCGTGATAGGCGGAACACTCAACACAGTGTTTCCTGGAAACGCCTATCACGGAAGGGACCAGAAGAAAGCCGCGATATTTAAACAATGGACGCCGGCCGCAGTATAAGAAGATTTTCAGGTACACTGACTCGGGCACAGGGGGGCTGCAATGGACACAGTGAGGTTGGGCACAGTAAGCTGGTAATGGGCACAGTAAGGTGGTACAGTGAGGTGGCAATGGGCACAGTGAGGTGGCAATGAGCACAGTGAGGTGGCAATGAGCACAGTGAGGTGGCAATGGGCACAGCAAGGTTGGGCAATTGGCACAGTGAGGTGGCAATGGGCACATTTGCCCCCCCTAGGCTTATACTCGAGTCAATAAGTTTTCCCAGTTTATTGGGGTAATATTAGGTACCTTGGCTTATACTCCGGTCAGCTTATACTCGAGTATATACGGTACTACTTCAAGAAAATAGCTTGAAAACAAGGACCAGATTAAATGGGAAAAAAGGAGAAATGCACGTGAGTGGCAGATCCCCTGTAGCTTGGATTCTACCTTAAGGCAGTGCAGCCATAGGCAGTTAGTCAACGAATGTATGGTATACTTATGGCCTTCAAGTCAAATCATTGTAGTCACACCATGGCAGGTATCTTGCATAGCCTCCAGGGGCTCACCTTATGCTGCGAAATTGCATACATCCACCAACGTAGCTCTGGCTTGGGTAATAGTAGTATATTGAGCACTAGGGGAATAGCATGACACACAGCGGACAGACACATCCCCTGAGGAAGCCCAACTGGGCGAAACATGTCTGGATTCTGCCAACCATGCCAAACAGGAACTATATGAGATGACTTTTTAATGTATTTTTTAGTTTATTTGTTGATATATACTATATTAACATTTTTTAAATGATGTTTAAAATAAATAACGTATTTTTACTGTATTCAGTGTCCTTGTTATGTAATCGCACCTTAAAAGTCCCAAATATTTTTCTGCTTTCTTGTAATATTTTAATGAGTTACTAATTATAAAAGCTTACTTTGCACAGGCTTCCAGGAGCAGTGCCTGTGAGGTATCATCACTGAATATCGACTGGTCTTCTGCTAAACATGGTGGAAGTAGAAAAGGGAAACATTAGTGCATGCAGTATTGACTGAGCGATTGTGACATGCTGGACACCCAGGACTGTGATGAGAGAGATGGTTCAGCTGGCTGCTTTTGGGTGGTCTTAGCATATTCCCGCTATTTCGGAGAAGCCCTGCATTTTTATCAATGAATACAAGGCTTCCTTTGATTGGTGCCTTTGAAGCCCTGTATTCATTAAAAAAAATATGCTTCTTCTGAATGGCAGGGATACGCTTAAAGTGGTTGTAAAGCCTTAAGGGTTTTCACCTTAATGCATTCTATGCATTAAGATGAAAAACCTTCTGTGCTGCAGCTCCCCCCAGACCCCCCTTTTTCTTACCTGAGCCTGATCCGATCCAGCGATGTGCACAAGTTCCAGTCACTGTCGCTCTCCTCATTGGACAGATTGATAGCAGCAAGAACCACTTTAAGCTGGGTACTAACTAACTTTTTTCATTCCACCCAGTGGGCTGAATGAAAAAAAACGTACAGATTGCTGTACTACTACTGACACATGTGAGTAAGTGCGGCAATCTCCTCCGCTGAACTATTGTGTTCTGACCCTGCCAGAACACACTAATCAGCACTCACAGCCAATCGCTTTGCAAGCGCTTATCGGATGCTAGTTTTCCAGCATGCTCGTTTGACAGAAGCCAGTTGGGAGACTTTCCTCTGTAGGACAGGAAGCTCTATACATGGCCCGAAAGTCAGCCAGTTCCTGCTGAACCAACCATTTTCAAACGATTTTTGGCCCATGTGTACCCCCCCGAAGACGGACTCAATCCATACATGATAGCAGAGAGAAATTTAATCCAAAGAACCAAAACAAGCAGATCTTGTGACTGATTAGAAATACATTATTAGACAAGTCTGTTGAGTCGATAATTCCATGCAATTAGAAATATGCATAATTTATGCTAGGAGGTAATGCACCCCCCAAATATATTAATGGTGCCACCGCCTATATCTTTTATGCAGTCTCCTGTTATATCTTCCATAATAACAGTAGACCCCATTAAAGGTACTATTTTAGTATCTGGAGCAGCTCTGAATGTATGCAGGATAAACATTTCACTTAAAACATACACAGGAGTTTCTTCTGAATCTTCAAGTCAAACCGGCAGTTTTCCTGAGGGGGGCTGATGATGTTATAGACAGTTTTTACCTGCAAGATGCAAATATTGGCTGTAATTAGTGACATGGCCACACTCAAAATATGATTGTTATTTCATACAGTACATACATAAGACAGCTCTCTATACAGACTTATACCACTTTGGGTGGGTGCTGGCAATTTAGTTTAAAAACTGCTGTTTAACATTAAGTTTAGGGCTGAGAGCTTTGCACCATCTAGGAAAAGGAGATGGATGTCTGCCTCTGAAGGAATGTGCAAGCTACAAGGTGGGATGGAGTGGTGACTACAGTGAGCTAATTTTCTAAAAAGGTGTATGTAAAGCAGTGATCTAAACAGGGCTGACCAACCCACCAGCTCCCCAACCTTCACCAGTAATTAAATTCCAGTATCTGGGTGGAACATTCCTTTAAATGAAGACTGTTTGGTCCTTGTAGCAGATGCCAGATTATGCCAGCACTCCAATATCTGCTCGTTTTTTTCGAGTATCTATTAGGAGTATGAATGACAGCAGCAGAAATCTATAGCTCATATTGCTCTCGGTGTCTCCAGTGAGACTAGGAAGTGAGAGGAGCAGTGCTGCAGACGGGACAGTGCTGGAGCGGTGAGAGGAGTCAGGTTGTGTTTAGGGATGGGGAGGTAGTACAGGTAGTGGGGACTTTTTTTTTTAACCTTAAAGCGGAGTTCCACCCAAAAGTGGAACTTCCGCTTTAACCACTCCTCGCCCCCTTACATGCCACATTTGGCATGTAATTTTTTTGGGGGGGGAGTGGGGGAGTCGGTAGGAGTGGGACTTTCTGTCCCACTTCCTCCTTCCGCCCAGGGACCACTTAGGCGACTCGCCATATCGCCTAAGGCGGCCCCTCCCTGTAGGCGATCACCTGGGACACGTGACAGGTCCCAGGCGATCGCCTGTCCACTCCTAGAGCGCAGCGCGAGTCGCGCATGCACAGTGAGTCCCCGGCCGTGAAGCCGAAAGCTGTCACGGCCGGGGGCCCACAGTGTGAGTGGAGGCACCGGCGGAGAGGGGGGGAGAGGAGCGACGCTCCGGGCGACCCCGTCGATGGACAGTGGAGCAGGTAAGTGTCTGTTTATTAAAAGCCAGCAGCTACACTTTTTGTAGCTGATGACTGTTAATAAACATAAAAAAAGCTGGAACTCTGCTTTAAAGTGGTTGTAAACCCAAATTTTTTTTTTTTTTTAATTAAAGCTTGAATCTTATACAGTATAGGATTTCATGTCATCTGTGCCCAGTCTCGCCATGAAGAGTTAATCCATCTCTAAGAAATCCTCTTGTGCTGTAAATGACAGGTGATTTACATATCTCATACAGGAGTGGCTCCTCTCCATTCATAAACTGAAGCAGAGTAACACACAGTTTACTCTGCTCAGTTATCACAAGACATAAAGAGCGACCAGTAACGAAAGCTCTCTATGTCCCATTCAGAAAAGGAAGGGACCTTCCTCCGCTCTCCATCCTGATAGGGGTGGAGGAGGAAGACACAGAGACACAGCGTGCGGATGAGGACATGGAGGGGGCCAGAGATGAAAGGGGGGGGTGTTGGAGGAGAACACGGGCGCTGGAGGAGGACAGTCGGGGATGATCGGTGCAGCTGGGAGCACCGATCTCCCTGCATGGCTTTTCATCAGCCGCTTCTCCTTTTCTCACTCCTGCGGCTGTCAGCTGGAAAGCCATGCTGAGGGGGATCGGTGCTCACAGCTGTCCCCGCCGCACCGATCATCCCTGACTGTCACTGGACATCCATGTGTGTGTGTGTGTGTGTGTGTGCGCAGGACTGACAGGGGGCGTCAGCGCGCTCTGCTTTTGCCCAGAACGCGCTCTGCCTCTCCTGTGCGCGCTCTGACCAAGGGGAATCTAGAGGTGGACGGGGAGTCTGCTGACGTCTCGCCCACCGAGCGCCGCATAACAGACCCGCCCACTGAATCCGGAGTTTTTCGGGGCTCCAAACAGAAGGGGGAGACATTTGAAAGGTAAGGATACATGCAGGAGGCATGCATATCCTTATAGTTCAGCACTATGGCAGTAGTTTATAATTGATGAGAGTGGGTTTACATCCACTTTAATGCAGGTAATGTATTTAGGTAAAAAAACATGTTGACTTAATAACCACTTTGACTCAATTTTACATGGATTCTATCACAAAGCAGTGCACCTGTGTGATTAGGCTCCCATAGAAGCAGCCTCTGCCTCATGCTGTATACTTATCACAGTGCAGTGACTCAGTGGACAGGATAACCATCGTTGCCCCAGAACTATTATAGGGCATGAGTCAGAGACTGCTTTCACCGCAGCCTAATCACACAGATGTTTTGCTTTCCTTTAAATAATAAGCATGACGCAGAACAAATTGCATGTAAACAATCAAACAGCTGAGAATGCAGCTCTGTCTGCCCT
Organism: Rana muscosa; assembly: GCA_029206835.1. Classification (NCBI taxonomy): domain Eukaryota; kingdom Metazoa; phylum Chordata; class Amphibia; order Anura; family Ranidae; genus Rana; species Rana muscosa. The sequence continues at coordinate 191,676,125 of CM055125.1, read as the reverse complement.
TGCTTATACATTATGTACATACGTTTCCTGTAGCAATACCATAGGCACTCCTCGTACTGATGAGCAGATCTTCTAAAATGGGGACCTGTGGGGAAAATAAGAACATCCGTATTATAGATGACATGATCCACTATCAGAGAGGAAAACTCACATAATTATCCTATGGGAAAATAAAGCTGCTGAACGATTATGACCACTAGATTTGCCTTCCTTCCCATAACCAGGGTCGGATTAACATAGGGACTATTGGAGCTGCAGCTCCGGGCCCCTTCCTCAAGATAGGCCCATTTCCCCCCCAAAAAAAGGATCGACTTCGAGGGTTGTAGCTCGGCGACCAGAGGTCATAGAGACCCCATGTTATCATTTATGGTTTCCGGAGATACGGGGCTGCTTGCGCAGCCTGTCAGAAGCTACATACAGAGCGGCCAGTTTAAATACAAGCTGACACACTCTGCAGCAGACTGAGAGGATGAGCTCACAGTGCTTATAATAATTATTTGTATATTACTTATGGTAATTAACCCCTTGCCACCCAGGCCAATTCTGACACTTCTCTCCTACATGTAAAAATTATCATTTTGTTTTGCTAGAAAATTACTCATACATTATATATTGTTTTAGCAGAAACCCTGTGGAATAAAATGGTGGTCTTGTGTAAAACCAGCTAGCCCATACATAGATTGACTATGACTGGTGTGACAGTAGGAGCTACTGTCACGGTAAAATGGACAGTTTGCTGGACACAGGGTCTGCACATTTGCAAGGTGCAAGACTACAGAGCGTAGATGTGGACTGGAGAAGACTGCTTTCGCAGCTTTCTCCAGGTTTTGGTATTCTGGAAAGGGGCTTTGTAGTTTGGAGATTCCACAGTGTCTTGGGAGGGATGGGATCTCCAACCCTGTGTCCAGACTTTGCTGATTACCAGCAGGGTGTGTGCTCAGGTGAGCAAAGCCCTTATAATGAATGTATGGGAAGACCTCAGGGCTCCCAGTTGAAGACTGCTCCACACCAAGAGACAGGAGGTCTTTAGGAGTCAGAGAGGCTGTAGGTGACAGCCAGAACATTGGTGACTGCAAGAGGCAGAGCTGTGGACGCTAAAGGGAAGCCGTCTACTTTGAGGAGTCCGGTGGTCTGGGTGACCAGGAAAGTGCAGAAGTACTGCTACAGAGAGACAGGTGGGCTAGCATTTTCTGTTATGTGTATTTGATGGAGAGGAACCCCTGCGTGGGAAACCTTTGTTTGGACTTTTATTTTGCCTTTTTTAATAAAAATGGGCTAGCATGCCCTTAAATATAGTTCCTGACTGGCTTGAATCGCTGGGAAAACGCATCTACTACTTGAGATAAACAACCCCCATCTCACACTAGTCTCTGCTTAATTGCCGTAATTTCAATCCATGTATGGCCCACTTAACCACTACGCAGTCCCTAAACATCCTTCCACAAACCTTTACATTTTTCCTTCCCAGATTCCTTCATCCTCCTCACCTGTACACAGTGCCCACTGTCATACTCTCCACATTTCTCTCCTGCACATGCTGCTCACTGTCATACCCTCCACACTTCTCTCCTATACATAGTGGCCGCTGTCATACCCCACACACTCCTCTCTTGTACATAGTGCCCGCTGTCATACAATTCTCTCCTGTACATAGTGCCCACTGTCGTACCCTCTACACTCCTCTCCTGTACATACTGCTCACTGTCATACCCTCCACACTCCCCTCCTATACATAGTGCCTACTGTCATACCCTCCACACTTCTCTCCTATACATAGTGCCCACCGTCATACCCTCCACACTCCTCTCCTGTACATACTGCTCACTGTAATACCCTCCACACTCCTCTCCTATACATAGTGCCCACTCTCATACCCTCCACATTTCTCTCCTATACATAGTGCCCACCGTCTAACCCTCCACACTACTCTCCTTTACATACTGCTCACTGTCATACCCTCCACACTGCTCTCCTATACATAGTGCCCACTGTCATACCCTCCACACTTCTCTCCTATACATAGTGCCCACCGTCATACCCTCCACACTCCTCTCCTGTACATACTGCTCACTGTCTTACTCTCCACACTTCTCTAGTGTACATAGTGCCCACTGTCATACCCTCCACACTCCTCTCCTGTACAATACTGCTCACTGTCATACCCTCCACACTCCTCTTCTGTACAATACTGCTCACTGTCATACCCTCCACACTCCTCTCCTATACATAGTGCCCACTGTCATACCCTCCACACTTCTCTCCTATACATAGTGCCCACCGTCATACCTTCCACACTCCTCCCCTGTACATACTGCTCACTGTCATACCCTCCACACTTCTCTGCTATACACAGTGCCCACTGTCATACCCTCTACACTTCTCTCCTGTATATACTGCCCACTGTCATATCCTCCTCACTCTTCTTCTGTACATACTGCTCACTGTCTTACCCTCCACACTCATCTTATGTACATTCTGCTCAGTATCATACCATCCACACTCCTCTCCTGTACATACTGCCCACTTTCATAAACTCCTCTATTGTACATAGTGCCAGCTGTCATACCCTCCACACTCCTCTCCTGTACATACTGCTCACTGTCATATTCTTCACATTCCTCCCCTGTACATACTGCCTATTGTCATACCCTCCACACTCCTCTGCTGTACATACTGCCCACTGTCATACCCTCCACACTCTTCTCCTATACATAATGCCCACTGTCATACCCTCCACACTTATCTCATGTACATACTGCTCAGTATCATACCATCCACACTCCTCTCCTGTACATACTGCCCACTGTCATACCCTCCACACTCCTCTCCTGTACATACTGCCCACTGTCATACCCTCCACACTCCTCTCCTGTACATCCTGCCCACATTCTTAAACTCCTCTATTGTACATAGTGCCGGCTGTCGTACCCTCCACACTCCTCTCCTGTGCATACTGTCCACACTCCTCTCCTGTACAAACCGCCCACTGTCATATCCTCCACACTCCTCTCCTGTACATACTACCCACATTCTTAAACTCCTCTATTATACATAGTGCCCCCATCATACCCTTCACACTCCTCTCGTGTGCATACTGCACACTATCATACCATCCACACTCCTCTCCTGTACATACCGCCCACTGTGATACCCTCCACACTCCTCTCCTGTACATACTGTAACCCAACCTTACCCTCCACACTCCTCTCGTACATACTGCCAACTATGTTTCTCTCCACATTCCTCTCCTGTACATACTGCGCCATCATACCCTCCACACTCCTCTCCTATACATACTGCCCACTGTCATACCCTCCACACTCCTCTCCTGTACATACTGCCCACTGTCATACCCTCCACACTCCTCTCCTGTACATACTGCCCACTTTCATACCCTCCAAACTCCCCTCCGGTACATACTACCCTCTGTCATATCCCCCACACTCCTCTCCTGTACATACTGCCCACTTTCATACCCTCAACACTCATCTACGGTACATACTACCCTCTGTCATACCCCCCCCCCACACTTCTCTCCTGTACATACTGCCCACTTGCATACCCTCCACACTCCTCTGCTGTGCATACTGTCCACTGTCATACCCTTTAGACTCCTCTCCTGTACATAGTGCCTTCTGCCATACCCTCCACACTCCTCTCCTGTACATAGTGCCGACTGTTAGACCCTCCACATTCCTCTCCCTCACCTGCACATACTTCCCACTTTTATATCGTCCATACTCCTCCCCAATGCCTCTTACCCACTGTGAGGGGGTTAGCTCAGCAGCGGGTGTGTGTGACCCCCGGGATGGGCTCCCCACACAAAAACAGGCCCAGCAAACGGAGGTTGTGGTTTTCAAAATCAAAAAAAAGGTGCGGTTTATTTTCTATTTACGGTGACAAAACACAGCAAAGCCAAAAGAAACATATAAACAAAATAAATCCTGGTCAACTTGACCTCTGACTAAACATACAGGTTTCCTAACTAACAACTGGGATCAGCCTAGTGCTGTCCTAGTCCCTAAGTCCCTGGTTTTAAATGTCCAAGCAAATAGCCACACAGGCTTTTTCTCACCGCACAGGGGTTCACTCTCCCTAGACAGTCCACACAGGTCTGGTTCCAGGCATGAGCTAACATCTAATGAAGCTGGGAGTTCTTATAGAGGCCTAAATGAGCTGACAAGCTTCAGCTGGCCTCATCAACTCCCTGTCTGTACGACGCCCAGCCCTCTCCCTAGAGGTATGAGTCATCCATGAGCCCACTAGCCTTATACAACTTTCCACCTAGTTGTATAAGTCGGCGTAAAGCCTGAATCTGGGCGAAATATATCTACCCCCCTGGATGCAACCAGGTGACTTTACCTTCCTGCTGTCACACCACATAAACAGTTCTTCAAAATTATACTGAATATCCTCAATGTTACCAGCTCTAGAATGGGCACACTTTTGTTAGTTCAACTAAAGAAAATCTTCTCAGTCCTCATATTTGTTCTGTCCATTATTACATTATTAGTACTCATTTAATTTTGTGATTACTACACTGTGATGTATAGAGGAACATAGGGGATCTCAGCTACTCTAAATATAGCACTTGTAAAAAAAAAGTGTCCCAGAAAATATTTTTGAAATGTTGGCAAAACTGCATTTAGGTATTGCCCAAGGGCCACCGGGTCAGTAGGGGACCCCATGAGAGGCTCCTGGGATCCTGTGATATTAAAAAGGTAGTAAACTTTGCTAACATTACTACTTTTTAGAGGCCCTGAGGTAGGTTATGCCACAATGTACAAGTATGCACAGCATATTAGCACATTAGGGTACACTTAAATTGTCAGACTGAGCCCTCCAGTGCTGCACTGTGATCAATCCGGTGGGCCCAGGCGCTTCCATCTTCACCCGGTCTTCCTTCTGGGTTCTGTGCCTTCAGTCACTTGCCTTGGCCGGACTGCGTTGATGTCATTCCCATGCATGCTCATGCGCATCCTCTCTCTCTCATCCCCCCTTTCACTCTCATCTTCCCTCCCTTACCCCTCCCCCCTCTCTTATTCCCTTTCTCTCGCTCTCTCTCTCTCTCTCTCTCTCTCTCTTTGTAAATTGAATTTGTTATAACAAAAAATTGTTTGCTTTTGTATTTATTATTTATAAAAGGCCCCATTAAAATCCTCAGCACCTGGCCTATGATGTTCTTAACCACTTAAGCCCCGGACCATTTGGTAGCTAGAGGACCAGAGGTGAATTCAGAATTTTGCACTGCGCTGCTTTAACTGTAAATTGTGCGGACATGCAATGTTGTACCCAAACAAAATTTGCGTCCTTTTCTTCCCACAAATAGAGCTTTCTTTTAATGGTATTTGATTGCCTCTGCGATTTTTATTTTTTGCGATATAAACGGAAAAAGACCGAAAATTTTGAAAAAAAATGATATTTTCTACTTTTTGTTATAAGAAAAATCGAATAAACTCAATTTTAGTCATACATTTAGGCCAAAATGTATTCAGCCACATGTCTTTAGTAAAAAAAACGTCAATAAGTGTATATTTATCGGTTTGCGCAAAAGTTATAGCGTTTACAAACTAGGGTACATTTTCTGGAATTTACACAGCTTTAAATTTATGACTGCCTATCTCATTTCTTGAGGTGCTAAAATGGCAGGGCAGTACAAACCCCCCCAAATGACCCCATTTTGGAAAGTAGACACCCCAAGGAAATTGCTGAGAGGCATGTTGAGCCCATTGAATATTTTTTTTTTGTCCCAAGTGATTGAATAATGACAAAAAAAAAAAAAAAAATTACAAAAAGTTGTCACTAAATGATATATTGCTCACACATGCCATGGTTATATGTGGAATTGCACCCCAAAATACATTCTGCTGCTTCTCCTGAGTACGGGAATACCACATGTGTGGGACTTTTTAGGAGCCTAGCCACGTACGGGACCCCGGAAACCAAGCACCGCCTTCAGGATTTCTAAGGGCGCAAATTTTTGATTTCACTCCTCACTACCTATCACAGTTTTGAAGGCCATAAAATGCCAAAATGGCACAAAACCCCCCCAAATGACCCCATTTTGGAAAGTAGACACCCCAAGCTGTTTGCTGAGAGGCATGGTGAGTATTTTACAGCTCTCATTTGTTTTTGAAAATGAAGAAAGAATTTTTTTTTTTCTTTTTTTTTTTTTCAATTTTCAAAACTTTGTGACAAAAAGCGAGATCTGCAAAATACTCACAATGCCTCTCAGCAAATAGCTTGGGGTGTCTACTTTCCAAAATGGGGTCATTTGGGGGGGTTTTGTGCCATCTGGGCATTCCATGGCCTCCGAAACTGTGATAGGCAGTGAGAAGTGAAATCAAAAATTTACACCCTTAGAAAGCCTGAAGGCGGTGATTGGTTTTTGGGGTCCCGTACGCGGCTAGGCTCCCAAAAAGTCTCACACATGTGGTATCCCCGTACTCAGGAGAAGCAACAGAATGTATTTTGGGGTGTAATTCCACATATGCCCATGGCATGTTTGAGCAATATATCATTTAGTGACAACTTTGTGCAAAAAAAAAAAAAAATTGTCTTTTTTCCGCAACTTGTGTCAACATATAAAATATTCCATGGACTCGACATGCCTCTCAGTATATAGCTTGGGGTGTCTACTTTCCAAAATGGGGTAATTTGGGGGGGTTTTGAACTGTTCTGGCATTTTATACACAACATTAGGAAGCTTACATCCACTCTTCTAACCACTTGAAGACAAAGCCCTTTCTGACACTTTTTGTTTACATGAAAACATATTTTTTTTTGCAGGAAAATTATGTTGAACCCCCAAACATTATATATATTTTTAAAGCAAAGGCCCTACAGAATAAAATGGTGGGTGTTGCATTTTTTTTTTCTACACAGTATTTGCGCAGCGATTTTTCAAACGCATTTTTTGGGGAAAAAATACACTTTTTTTTATTTTAATGCACTAAAACACACTATATTGCCCAAATGTTTGATGAAATAAAAAAGATGATCTTAGGCCGAGTACATAGATACCAAACACGACATGCTTTAAAATTCCGCACAAACGCGCATTGGCGACAAACTACATACATTTTTAAAAGCCTTTACAGGTTACCCCGTTAGATTTACAGAGGTCTACTGCTAAAATTACTGCCCTCGATCTGACCTTCGCGGTGATACCTCACATGCATGGTGCAATTGCTGTTTACATATGACGCCAGACCGACGCTTGCGTTCGCCATTGGGCAAGAGCAGGGCAGGACAGGGGTGCTTTTTTTTTTTTTTATTATTAATTTTGCTTTTTTATTTTATTTTTAAATTGTTCCTTCCATGTTTTTTTTTTTTTATCATTTTTATTGTTATCTCAGGGAATGTAAATATCCCCTATGATAGTAATAGGTAGTGACAGGTACTCTTTTTTTGAAAAAACTGGGGTCTAGATCTTTCCTCTGCCCTCAAAAAAAAAAACTGGGGTCTAGATCTTTCCTCTGCCCTCAAAGCATCTGACCACACCAAGATCGGTGTGATAAAATGCTTTCCCAATTTCCCAATGGCGCTTTTTATATCCGGGGGGGTGACATTCCCTCCCACTGCTTGTAAAAGCAGTCCAGAGGCTAATTAGCCACTAGGGTTGCTTTTACATTAAAGCCGGCCGCTGGCTGAAAAGAATGATACCAAGATGATACCTAAACCCGCAGGCATCATTCTGGTATAACCATTCAAAGTCCAGCAACATACCAGTACGTTGCTGGTCCTTGTTGGACATGTATTGTAATCTTTTTTTTTCATGCAGCCAGGTGGCTGAACGAAAAAAGAGATTGATCGGTGGGTATGCCCACCATTAGAATACCGCCCTTCATCCACCCACTTCTAATGATGGGCATACATGCACCATTTATATATGCCGAAGCATGGGGGCATCCTCCCGCAAAAAAGTTATGCCGCACACACATGGTCGGACTTTTCCACGGGCAAGCCTCCGTCGGAATTTCGACCGTATGTACGCGGCATTAGGAGCAAAATCGCTCCTCCGCCCCTGCTGCCCCAATGCTTCGGCATATTTGCTTCTTTTTTTTTTTAACTGTGGTGGTGAAATCACCTCCTACAGCACTGGAGTCGCAGGGATCAGGCCTGTCTCTGCGAACGCTGCAGTTATGTGTGTTGTGTTTTGTAAGTGACAGTGATCGATCGATACTGCACTTGGGTGGCCTGGGCTGGACGGAGGGGCAAAACGCAGGTGCTAGCAGGTATCTGGGCTGATCCCGCTAACACTGCGTTTTTTGGAACCCTAAACTGATGGGGACGCTAGTATAGATCTGATCAGATCAGATATTGATCTGTTCAGATACTATACCACTAAGGGAGGTGTATGCTTCACGCGTGGGTGTTAGCGTTACTGGCACTAACCTGACGCTGCCTGGGGTGTGACGCAGACCCTCTCTGACGCTAAAACCTAATTGATATCACCCGCCGGGCGATCAGGGGGTTAAACCTTTATTGGGTTATATACGGCGGGTGCCCTGACACTATAAAAAGCAAACTAACTAACCAGCGTCACCCGTAACACTTATATGATGATTACTGGTGAAAGGGTTAACTAGGGGCAATTAGGGGGTTAAAACCTTTATTAGATAATATATGGGGGTACCTGACGCTATAAAAACCTGCGGCGAACCTAAAAAAAATTACTGGCTACCGATCTGCATCACCGACGCTAAGACATCGATCAGAAAAATGATCGCTTAGCGACAGTGGTGATAGGGGGTGAAAGGGTTACCTGGGGGGCGATCAAGGGGGTTAAACCTTTATTAGATAATTTATGGGGGGTACCCGACGCTATAAAAACCTGCGGCGAACCTAAAAAAATTACTGGGTACCGATCTGCATCACCGACGCCAAGACAGCGATCAGAAAAACAATTGCTTAGTGACAGTGGTGATAGGGGGTGAAAGGGTTACCTGGGGGGCGATCAAGGGGGTTAAACCTTTATTAGATAATTTATGGGGGTACCCGACGCTATAAAAACCTGCGGCGAACCTAAAAAAAAAATACTGGCTACCGATCAGCATCACCGACGCTAAGACATCGATCAGAAAAACGATCGCTTAGTGACAGTGGTGATAGGGGGTGAAAGGGTTACCTGGGGGGCGATCAAGGGGGTTAAACCTTTATTAGATAATTTATGGGGGTACCCGACGCTATAAAAACCTGCGGCGAACCTAAAAAAATTACTGGGTACCGATCTGCATCACCGACGCCAAGACAGCGATCAGAAAAACAATTGCTTAGTGACAGTGGTGATAGGGGGTGAAAGGGTTACCTGGGGGGCGATCAAGGGGGTTAAACCTTTATTAGATAATTTATGGGGGTACCCGACGCTATAAAAACCTGCGGCGAACCTAAAAAAAATTACTGGGTACCGATCTGCATCACCGACGCCAAGACAGTGATCAGAAAAATGATCGCCAAGCGACGGCGGTGCTAGGGGGTGAAAGGATTATCTGGGGGGTGATCAAGGGGTTAAACCTTTATTAGGGGGGGGGTTAGGGGGCTACACTGGACCTAAAACTAAATGTAGTGACACTTTTACAGTCACAAATGTCACTGATTGCAGTGATCAGTAAATAAATGGTCACTGCAATCAGTGACACTGTGACTGGGGGCTGGGGGGTGATCTGGGGGGCTGGGGGGTGATCTGGGGGGGCGATTTATGTGCCTATGTGTGCTGGTGTTAGTGTAGTGTTAGTGCACTGACCTGTGTGTCTTCTCTTGTACGACGCTCGGTATATGTGAGCGCCGCACAGGAGATGACATCACTTCCTCCTGCTTTCTCTATCTGTGTAAACAGTACACAGACAGAGGGGGCATTTCTATTCGCCGGGAGCGATCGCGGGGGGGTGGTCGGAATCGAACGGCCGCCCCCCCATCTCGGAACGCTCCCAGACGAATTCCGACCGCTCACTGTACAGAAGGGGGGTCCGATCGGACCCCCCAACTGTACAAAGGCAATCACGTATGCTCTACGTGATTGTGCCTGTCGGTGCCATTGTGCCGACGTATTAATACAGTGAGCGGTCGTTAAGTGGTTAATCTGGCTCTGCCCATAACCCCTTTTTAACTAATCTTGGTGCTGTGTTGTCACATGACTTTCCTGCGGGAGGATGAAGCTTGACCACTGTCTTGGAGGACCCATTCAGTATTTACCTCAACAGGTTTTGTGAAAGGATTCCTTTCAGTCAACTGGTAGTTCTTGAATAGCCCGGCTCTTCTGTAGGAGATCGTCACATCCATGTTTAGGTTGAGCTTCTTCTCCAAGATTGCGACCTCTGTCAGCGCTTCCAGGGCCATGACAGTGTCCTGGAAAATAAAGGGATAACATAGATTAATTGTACTCATGCTGTGTGTGAAGGGCTTATTATTTATCATGTGAATACATGATCATTCTTCTCTCCTTACCCTGCCCTGAATATGTCAAGTGATAACATCAGATGATGGCAGCCCTATCCCCATTAAAAAATTATCAAGCAACTATTTGGTGGTCTGATGGCATCCATACCTGTGTTCCAAAGAATCCTCCACCATACCGCTGCTGCTCCTTCAGCCATCGCACAACTGGTTTGGCATATTCATAATCACCAGATTTCAGTACAGCTAGCAGAGTATAAGCCGTTGTCTCCACCATCACTGCGGTTTCTGTACTAGGTGTGACTGGGTCAAATTTCTTCAGTGTATCTTTCCAATATCGATAAACCGGTGGAAAACCTACAAACATGAGATCATTGATTGCAAAGATTGTAACTAATTCTGAGACGTTAAGTGTGCCATGACCTACCACTTTACACTCAGAGCTGAGAAAATGTTAAATAGTCTCTAATATAAATGAGAATTCAGTTCATGTAGAATAAGTTATCAATAGCTCTCAGGGATACATACAAATAATTGTCATATGTTTTGTTCTAATAAACTATCAAATAAAGTATAAGTGGGGAGATTTTCTACTACACAGCAGCCCAAGGAGCCGCAGTGGGGCAAGATCTGCACAACAAGTTGTAACAGGACGCCATCTGTTGGTGACTGCTTTTTAACAAGTATTTTTGCTTTTAACCACTTAAGGACCAAGCCTGTTTTTCAGACTCAATGTTTACAAGTTTAAAACATTTTCTTTTGCTAGAAAATTACTTAGAACCTTCAAACATTATATATTGTTTTTTTTCCTAACACCCTAGAGAATAAAATGGCGGTCATTGCAATACTTTTTGTCACACCGTATTTGCGCAGCGGTCTTACAAGCGCACTTTTTTGGGAAAAAATTAACTTTTTTGAATTAAAAAATAGGACAACAGTAAAGTTAGCCCAATTTTTTTTTATATTGTGAAAGATAATGTTACGCCGAGTAAATTGATACCCAACATGTCCCGCTTCAAAATTGCGCCCGCTCGTGGGTTGGCGTCAAACTTTTACCCTTAAAAATCTCCATAGGCGACGTTTAAAAAATTCTATAGGTTGCATCTTTTGAGTTACAGAGGAGGTCTAGGGCTAGAATTATTGCTCTTGCTCTAATGATTGCGGCGATACCTCACATGTGTGGTTTGAACACCGTTTTCAGATGCGGGCGCTACTCAAGTATGCGTTCTCTTCTGCGTGCGAGCTCGTCGGGACGGGGCACTTTAAGAATTTTTTTTTTTGTTTTCTTATTTATTTTACTTGATTTTATTTATTTTTACACTGTTTTAAAAAAATGGATCACTTTTATTCCTATTACAAAGAATGTAAACATCCCTTGTAATAGACAAAAGCATGACAGGTCCTCTTAAATATGAGATCTGGGGTCAAAAAGACCTCAGATCTCATATTTAGACTAAAATGCAATAAAAAAATGAATGAAAAATTCATTTGAAAAAATGTCCCTTTAACCCCTTGCTTACTGGGCACTTATAAACCCCCTTCCTGCCCAGGCGAAATTTCAGCTTTCGGCACTGCGTCGATTTGAATGACAATTGCGCGGCCGTGCGACGTGGCTCGCAAACAAAATTGACGTCCTTTTTTTCCCACAAACAGAGCTTTCTTTTGGTGGTATTTGATCACCTCTACGGTTTTTATTTTTTGCGCTATAAACCAAAAAAGAGCGCCAATTTTTAAAAAAAACACAATATTTTGTGATTTTTGCTATAATAAATATCCCAATTTTTTTTAAAAAAAACAATTTTTTCCTCAGTTTAGGCCGATACGTATTCTTCTACATATTTTTGTTAAAAAAAATCCCAATAAGCGTATAGTGATTGGTTTGCGCAAAAGTTATAGCGCCTACAAAATAGGGGATAGAATTCTGACATTTTTTTTATAATTTTTTTTTTTTTACTAGTAATGGCGGCGATCTGCGATTTTTTTGTCAGGACTGCGATATTGCGTCAGGCACATCGGACACTTTTGACAAATTTTTGGGACCATTCACATTTATACAGCGATTAGTGCTATAAAACTGCACTGATTACTGTATAAATGTGACTGGCAGGGAAGGGGTTAACACTAGGGGGCCAGGAAGGGGTTAAATGTGTTCCCTATGAGTGATTGCTACTGTGGGGGGAGGGGACTGACTGGGGGAGGAGACCGATCTGTGTCCCTATGTACAAGGGACACAGCATCGGTCTCCTCTTCCTGACAGAACATGGATCTGTGTGTTTACACACACAGATCCATGTCCTTGTCTGTGTACCGGCCGATCGCGGGTACCTGGCGGACATCGCGGCCGCCAGGCACGCACATCGGCATCTCAGTGATGCGCCGGGCACACGCGCGCGCCGCCGGCGGCGCTCGCGCGCCCCCCAGTGGCCGGAGGAGCAGAGGCCGTATAATGACGGCCTCCCGGCATTATAGAACCACTTTGCGGCCGTCATTAGTCGTATGACGGGCGCGAGGTGGTTAAGACGCATGGGCGGAGCTGACGTTTTGACGTCGCTTCCGCCCTGCTATGGTATGGAGGCGGGTGGGGGCCATCTTCCCCTCACTCGTATCCATACCACAGAGGGACAAGGACCCGATCGCCTCCGCCGATGCGGGAGAGCGGCGGGAGGGGGGGCCCTCTCCCACCACAGATAACAGTGATCTCGCAGCGAATCTGCCACAGAGACCACCATTTTCGTTTACAGGACCGGCTCCTGAAGAGATGGATATCTCAGTTGTGGCAGCAGCTGCTGCCGTTACTGAGATATCCCTCTTCGAAGTGCCGACGTATATGAGCCGGTCCTTATTAAAGGATTTATAAAGAAACATTTTTTATGAATATGTGTATATTTTATAGAAAGACCTGCAGATACTTTTTGCACCAGTGCAATCAGCACCTTTGCTTAACAGCTTCTCTAAGAAATTCCATTACAGAATAAAGCAGCTGTACTTCCTTTTCAGTGTAATAGCACAGCCCTATGGAATCACTGCACACTGCTACTATGTGAAAGTAGAGACTGTATAGATTATAAACAAATATTGCTAATTACAAACTTAGAAATGTTTATAAAACATTGACATATTTCTTACATGGAAATGTACTAAATTATATATATATATATATTGTAAGATTGGGGGTTGTTAGCTCTTGTGGTAGATGCGTTTTTCCAGTGATTCCAGCCAGTTAGGAACTATTTTTAAGGGCATGGTAGCCCACTTTTATTTAAAAGCACAAAAAGTTCACAAATACAGCAGTAGCCCTCAAAGGGGGTTCCACCATTGCTGTATCTTGCATACTCAACAGTTTAACCTTCTGGCTTTCATTCTAGCGATCCGGCTGTCTCAGATCTTTAGCCTAGGCCTAAAGTCTGCTCCTCAGAACAAACAGAGTTTCCTAGAGATAAGCTCACTCCTCGCTTACTCCCGGTCAGCACCTTCTTGCTTACTTCAGCAATGACGTCTGCCTCCTGCAGACATGCATACTCTGGCTGCACCCATGCAGCATAGATAGCCTCTGACTCCCCAGAGGGATGGGAGTCCACCTGACTCCCAGGCACACAGACTTCCTGTCTGGTGGGTGGGGCCCTGATCCATAGTCATGTCAGAACTAAATAGCCCAACACACAGCTGTTCGATCAGCATGTCTTTCTCTACCAAATCTGGTGTAAACCAACACTCTTTAACCACTTCCCGCCCCGTCAATAGCAGATTGAAGTCCGGGAAGTGGTTCTGTTATCCACACTGGACGTCATATGACGTCCTGCGGGATAACAGCCGCCGTGCGCCCGGGGGGGCGCGCATCGCGGCGATCGGTGCCGGCGGAGGCTTTTTACCACGTGATCAGCCACGTCCACGGCTGATCACGATGTAAACAGGAAGAGCCGTTGATCGGCTCTTCCTCACTTGCGTCTGACAGACGCGAGTAGAGGAGAGCCGATCGGCGGCTCTCCTGACAGGGGGGGTGCGCGCTGATCGTTTATCAGCGCAGCCCCCCCTCGGATACCCACACTGGACCACCAGGGAAGCCTCCCAGGACGCCCCAGGAAGCCCCAAGCATGTGGATGGCCCCCATGGCCATCCACATGTAATAAAATAAAAATAAATTAAAAATAAATATGCCAATCAGTGCCCACAAATGGGCACTGACTGGCACTAAGATGGCACCACCACAATGTGTGGTGGCTGGCATTGCTGGACATCAGTGTCCATCAGTGCCCATCCGTGCCCATCTGTGCCCATAAGTGCCCACCTATCAGTGCCCGTCCGTGCCACCTATCAGTGCCGCCTATGAGTGCCAATCAGTGCCGCCTATGAGTGCCAATCAGTGCCGCCTATGAGTGCCAATCAGTGCCGCATATCAGTGCCGCCTATCAGTGCCCATCATCAGTGCCCATCATCAGTGCCCATCATCAGTGCCCATCATCAGTGCCCATCGGTGCCACCTCATCGGTGCCACCTCATTGGTGCCACCTCATCGGTGCCCATCAGTGTCGCCTTATCAGTGCCCGTCAGTGCCGCCTTATCAGTGCCCGTCATTGAAGTAGAAAAGGTACTTATTTACAAAAAAAATTAACAGGAACAAAGAAAAACTTTGTTTTTTTCAAAATTTTCGCTTTTTTTTTATTTGTTGTGCAAAAAATAAAAATCGCAGAAGCGATTAAATACCACCGAAAGAGAGCTCTATTTGTGGGAACAAAATGATAAAAAATGTGTTTGGGTACAGTGTAGCATGACCGCGCAATTGTCATTCAAATTGCGACAGCGCTGAAAGCTCAAAATTGGCTTGGGCAGGAAGCTGTATAAGTGCATGGTATTGAAGTGGTTAAGGAAGCACAGGGTCCCACCGTCACAATATATATATATATTATATATACACAGTTACACACTATATTACCAAAAGTATTGGGACACCTGCCGTTACAACTTTAATAGCATCCCAGTCTTAGTCTGTAGGGTTCAATATTGAGTTGGCCCACCCTTTGCAGCTATAACAGCTTCAATTCTCCTGAGAAAGCTATCCACAAGGTTTAGGAGTGTGTCTATGGGAATGTTTGACCATTCTTCCAGAAGCGCATTTGTGAGATCAGGCACTGATGTGGACGAGAAGGCCTGGCTCGCAGTCTCTGCTCTGATTCATCCCAAAGGTGTTCTATCAGGTTGAGGTCAGGACTCTGTGCAGGCCAGTCAAGTTCCTCCACCCCAAACTCGCTCAATTATGTCTTTATGGACCTTGCTTAGTGCACTGGTCCAGATCAAATGGTGGAGGGGGATTAAGGTGTGGGTTGTTTTTCAGGGGTTGAACTTGGCCCCTTAGTTCCAGTGAAGGGAACTCTTAAGGCGTCAGCATACCAAGACATTTTGGACAATAGCATGCTCCTAACTTTGTGGAAACTGTTTGGGGATGGCCCCTTCCTGTTCCAGGAGGACTGTACACCAATGCACAAATCAAGGTCCATAAAGACATGGATGATCAAGTTTGCGGTGGAGGAACTTGATTGACCTGCACAGAGTCCTGACCTCAACCCCATAGAACACCTTTGGGATGAATTATAGTGGAGCCTGCGAGCCAGGCCTTCTCGTCCAACATCAGTGCCTGACCTCACAAATGCACTTCTGGAAGAATGATCAAACATTCCCATAGACACACTCCTAAACCTTGTGGACAGCCTTCCCAGAAGAGCTGAAACTGCTATAGCCGCAAAGGGTGGGCCAACTCAATTTTGAACCCTACGGACTAAGACTGGGATGCCATTAAAGTTCATGTAAAGGCAGGCTTCCCAATACTTTTGGAAATATAGTGTATATTGCGATGTTTGGGGGTCGTTTAGCTCTGTGTGGAGCTTACTAGTGAGCTGAGTCCACGCCAGGTATGCTGTTTAAGTGTTGACCCACTTTCATAAACAAAAAGTAACAGTCCATACAGGATTCCCACACAGGGGCTTCAACTTTACAAGGAACGATGTTACCTGAAAAATACCAAGCCACCTGGCTCTCTGGTCAGCACCACTGCTCAGGCTTTTGGCCTCAGTTCTTTTGACCATGTAACAGTGTCCCTTTTATGTACACACTCTGTACCTCTGCTGGCACTCTCTTTCACAGCTTCCTTGCTTAGGCCCTCCGTCTACTCTATCAGACTGCGCCGTGCAGACATGCACACTTTTCCTTTGCATGCCGCTTGTCTTCCCCATCTCCCGCCAGGAGTACCTTCGTGGGACACCTCCAGTAAACACCTCAGCTGGCTCAAAGCGTGTGCGATTATGTCAACACGTTTCGCTGTCAAATTACAGCTTCTTTAGGACAAGGAGTCCCTCCCTCCTTTACCTCTATTTATAGAGGCATTTAGGCTCAGGGTTACAGGGTTAATCATAATATACAAACATTTAGCAGAACGGATGTATCTTTTTTTTCTGTCACAATGAGCAACAATACATTAATCCCATGGTCTATATGCAGATTTTTTCACTTCTCTAGGAAGCAGTCGTTATGTGAGTGTTCCGTCGGTGTCACCCAATCACATAGACCTCTTGGTACAATTCTGTGTTCAATGTATGTCTCAAGAAATTAGATATTCCCACTTCCTTTTAAGATGTCTTACCAAAAATTATTTATGTTCTCTAAATAGTCACTTAAAGCGGAGTTCCACCCTAAAATGGAACTTCCGTTTTTCGGAATCCCCCCCCTCCGGTGTCACATTTAGCACCTTTCAGGGGGGAGGGGGAGAAGATACCTGTATAATGCAGGTATTTGCTCCCACTTCCGGGCATAGATCGCCGCAGTATCTGCGGATATCTATGCCATATCCAGCCCCTCCTTTGTCCCCCCTCACTATCTTCTGGGAGACACACAGGTCCCAGAAGACAGCAGGGACCATTCGGATCGTGCAGCGCGACTCGCGCATGCGCAGTAGGGAACTAGGAAGTGGTTGATTCCCTTACCGAAGATGGCGGCGGCAGCACCTGAGAGCCGAGGGACAGATCAGCTTCGGGTGCCGACATAACGGGCGCCCTGGACAGGTAAGTTTCCATATTTTAAAAGTCGGCAGCTGCAGTATTTGTAGCTGCTGACTTTTAAAAAAAAAAAATTTTTGCCGGAACTCTGCTTTAACTTCCTTCCCAGTGTCTGACGTTGGTGACGTTTTTACTAAAGGCTGACCAGATTTTTTGATCAATTTCATCTCCTGGGACAAATGCCATCCCCTGTTTTGGTATCATCTAATTACAGGAAGAGGGGCACTGTAAACAGTCTCAGTAATAATTTAAATGTACCTAAATACCAGAAAGGTACCCAAAGGACCAAGAGAGGTATTGGATTTACAAACTAAACTCCCTGACCCTTAAGGAGTTAAACACAGAATTACATTTTAAATTTTTTTTCAGCAAAAATGGGTATACAGTTAGTACTTGTCTATGTAGTCACCTCACCTCGTAAGTTGTCTATATAGTCACCTCTTTATTTTTATTTTTAAGGTTGGCTGACTTGGATTTCTGCCTCTGGGCGATGCTATAATGTTGGATAGTTATGTTAGCTGGGAATAAATAATGTGTTTATTTAACCCCCAGTTAGGTATCACACTATGTCAAAAGATATATCCAGTTCTGCTAAATGTATGCAGATTAGGCGTAACCTGGTAACCCTAAGGCTCCATTCACACCACCTGAGCGTATTGATTTTACATTTTTTTAAGCTTTTTTTGCAACTTTTTACACGCTTTTTTAAAGCGTTTTAGAAGTGTATTACAAGCTTTTTGCAGCTTCAGGCGTTTTTGTTTAGCCAATAGAAAGCACTAGGGGGAGGAGAGGGAGAGCAAATTAAAAGGTGTAGAGCTGCTATTTGAGCATTTTACGAGCATTTTTTTTTGCTCAAGTCAGGCGTTTCTATTGAAGTCCATGGGGCAAAAAACGCTTGTAATATGCCAAAAAGACGCTCACATACTTTTTTGAGCTTCAGGCGTTTTGCTTCAGGTGACAGAATGCTCATATGTGAATAGGGGCCATTGAAATTAATGGGATATTGCTTGTTGGGCGATTTGGAGCTTCAAAGCTGAGCGTTTTACAAGCTGAAAAATGCTCAGGTGTGAACAGGGCATAAGCCTGAATGAACATGTACCAATGTGAATAAATTAATTTCAACCGTTTTTTAAAATAAAATAAACAAATCAGCATCCATGAAAAACAAACAAAAAGATAGTGTCTATAATAATATATAACAGATACCGTATAAACTTGAGTATAAGCCAACCCGAATATAAGCCAAGGCACCTAATTTTACCACAAAAAACTGGGAAAACTTATTGACTCGAGTATAAGCCTAGGGTGTCCATCTGCATGCCTCACTGTGCCTCACTTTTCCTCACTGTGTCCATGTGCATGCCTCACTGTGCCCATGACTAGACTGACGTTTAACATGGGAGTCTACGGAAGGGGTGCCCGGCTTTGAAAAATCGGTGCCCCCAGGCCTTAGGTCCCCTAGACAACAAACTTTGCACACTTGTAGAGGAGAAATGGGGCTACATGTGTGCTATGTTCCGAGTCCAGGTGACCTAAGACTGGCCGGTACCGGGTCCCCAAAGTCACTAGAGAAATGACCATTTAACATGGGAGTCTATGGAAGGGGTGCCCAGGTTTGAAAAATCAGTGCTCCCTAGCCGTAGGTCCCCCAGACAACAAACTTTGCAAACTTATAGAGGAGAAATTGGGCTACATGTGTGCCATGTTCTGGGTCCAGGTGACCTAAGACCGGCCGGTACCGGGCCCCCAAAGTCACCAGAGAAATTACCATTTAAAGGAGTAGTAAAGTTACATGTTTTTTCACCTTAATGCATCCTATGCATTAAGGTGAAAAAACATTCGACAATACCGCCCCCCCAAGCCCCCGTTTTACTTACCTGGCCCCTCGAAAGTCCCACGCTTGTCCCCGTCATCCTCTTCGTTTTTCAGCCTGGCCGCCGATTGGCTACACAGGATGGATTGAAAGCAGCGCAGCCATTGGCTGGCGCTGCTGTCAATCACATCCAATGACGCGGGGGGCGGGGCCGAGTGATACAGTCGGCGGCTATGGCCGCCGCTGTATCACGGGAGCGCGCCCGCAATCACTCCACACCATGCGAGCTCACTCGCATTATGGTGTGGAGTCCTTGCGGGGAGGAGCCAAGACAGCCACCGAGGGACCCCAGAAGACCAGGATCGGGGCCACTGTGTGCAAAACGAGCTGCACAGTGGAGGTAAGTATAACATGTTTGTTATTTTTGGGCAAAAAAAAGGGAAGCTTTAGTGCTCCTTTAACATGGGAGTTTACGGAAGGGGTGCCCAGATTTGAAAAATCAGTGCTCCCCAGCCGTAGGTTCCCCGGACAACAAACTTTGCAAACTTGTAGAGGAAGAGTGTGGCTACATGTGTACCAAGTTTAGGGTCCAGGGGACCTACGGTCGGCCGGTACCGGGTCCCCAAAGTCTGGGAGATCGGGTGCAAAAAGGTGACTCGAGTATAAGCCGAGGGGGGGGGGGGATTTTTAGCACAAAAAAATGTGCTGAAAAACTCGGCTTATACTCGAGTATATACAGTAACCTGTGCAGGAGTCACACAGTTTCCATCTACTAAGTGAAAAAAATCAAAATGTGCTTTTCCTCCACCCATGAGCACACCCCACTCACTGGACTTGCCAGAGAAAAAAGGGCAATATAGTGTAGTAAGTCTAAGCAATTATTTATTAAAAACACCAAATTAACTCACACACAGCATCTGTAATGCAGCTAGGGTTGCCACTAGTCCAGGATTCACATGGACAGTTAGAATTTTGAATCATGTGTCCGGGTTTCAGTCCACCTGAAACCCAGACACAATATTAAGACAGGATTGTGGCTCAGAACAGGGCCTGATAGGAGGGTGAGGGGGCACTATGCACGTCACATTACTATTCTCTTTGGAGCACCCAAAGGTGTCCCAGATCTGTTACAATCCTATAGTGTATGCTAAAAAAAAACAATGTTGCTGTGCGCCACTAAAGTGTACAGGTTTAGCTTAAAGAAAAAGTGGCAACCCGAAATGCAGCACATATAAACACAATGGCTATTAACTCCAAACGGGCCTGCTGCTTGTATATAATGTACACAGACAGTTCTCCAGGGACTCTGAGCTGAACTCAGGCTGCTGCTTTCAGATCATGGGGAGACTTCCACCCCTTGAGGCCTTTTGTTGCCACGACAATTTCTTTAGAATATTTTTTTTTTTTTTAAGGTCAAGAAATTCCAGAGCCTTCTACCAGGGCAGAGACACGGGGAAAGGCTGGAAGGGCACCCAGGCTTTGTTCCTGAGATCCCAAAGGCAGAAAACTGAGTGTTCCCCAGGATTTGGCAAAATTGTTTTGACAATAAGAGCATCCAGGCTCTTGCAGTGGGGGTCAGGCTGGATGAGGCACTTCAAGGACAAGTGGGTGTTGTTGACAATCATGTGCAGCCATTTTTGGATGTTTGTGTGGCCACCAATTGCTTCACTCCCACCAAAATCCCAACGTCGCCTTGTTTGCCTCAAAAGGCAAAAATTCTGAGACAGTACATTCATATGTTGTTAGACCAAAAGGAAATGGTACCGGTTCCAATCTTCAGAAAGATTTCCTTAACTCCCTTTCTGGTCGAGAAAAAGAACAGCAGTTGGTGGCCAGTCATAGACCTCAAGATACTAAACCAATACAATTCTTTGAAAGATCCAAAATGGAGTCCTTGCAGACTATAGCACAGATAGTACAGTCAAGAGACTGGATACTTTCATTAGATCTGCAGGATGCCTACCTGCACGTACCTATCCTGCCGTCCCATCAAAAAAAATCTCAAATTTGCAGTAGGCCAGGTCTACCTTCAATTCTGCTGCCTTCCATTCAACCTCTGCACCTCCCTGAGGACATTCACCAAGGTCTAGATAGCAGACCTTGTGCCGCTCAGATAAAGAGGCATCTGGGTCTACCACTACCTGAACAATGTGCTCTTGGCTCTGATGAAGAAGCTGTGCGCTTTGAAACGCGTCAGCGGTGGTGTGCCCCACTACGTCCTCTATGACCTGTTGGAGTGTGTTGTGGATTCTACATGTTGCAGCCTTCCATGGCATCATCTGTACAATGCGAACAACACTTGCACCTTTGTGAGTACCTTTTCATTGATTTTATCCAATAAATTACCTTAACGATATTACACTAGGCTGGTGCGCCCTTTTCTTTCTTTTCTTGAACAATGTGCTCCACCTGGCGTGCAGCAATGAACAGCTGCTCAGTCTCAGGGAGGTTCTGAGAGAAGAGTTACAGTCCTTCAGGTATATAATAAACTTTGATATGCCCAACCAAGCAGTTAGTATACCTGGGAGCACTCTCCAGGGAGATGATGCACAGGGCAGCATTCTCTCCTCTTCTGATGCCGCATACACACGATCGATTTTCTCGACGGTGAAAACACCGTCGAGAAAATAGACGGGGAAAACGAAGAACGGCTTGTTCCCCTACACACGGCCAGTTTTCCCAACATTGTTTTCTCTTGGTCGAGAAAAATGACCGTGTGTAGGCTCCCCGGCAGTGTTTCTGTCATGGATATGCAGTAGTGTTTGTCTGTCAGCTTACCTTCCTTCCCATGTGTTCATCTTAGAGGCCAGAACCCTTTCACCTAGCTTCCTTTATAATCTCCTCCCAGCCTGACTCCACCCCAGGCCCTATCACAGAACACTATATTAACCTGTGCACTGCAAGCCTGCTTTGCTGATCAACGTGTTTGTTAGGCATTGTGTGTTTGGGTTCCTGCCTGCCGTGTGCTTCGTCTGTCTCTCTGTTACATATTTGGCTTGTCCCCGACTATCCCTGTCTGCTTGTGACCCTTGACCTTCGGCTCGTTCTCTCGTTATCCTTGTCTGCTTGTGGCCCCTGACCTTCAGCTTGTTATTCGGTTCTCTCATATCTTGTGCTGCTGCTTCCCCTCTTTTCCCCTTATCCTACGGGGCGTGAGTTAGGAAACTCCAGGGGCCGCGACCTGGTCCCAGCCTGCAGCATAACATCCTCACCACTAGAGGCCCTGGAGAAGACCTGCTGGGTCTTAGACTCCGCGCCCTGGGGAATCTTGGCTCTAGCTTCCGTTAGGATCCCGGTTGTGCGCCTCTGGTCCCGCTTTCCACAACCACCCAGTTTCCTATCCGCAGCAGTCAGCCATAGGGTTCACTACCTTGCGGTGCACTCCTGTCCCCCTACGGTGTGCATCTGTCACCTGGCCACAGGTGACCTTGACAGTTTGATCAGCCATGGACCCGGCTGACATCCCGATCCCCGCGGATGATCCGTTGCGGGGCATAGTCCACAGACTTGAAACCCAGGAATCGAATCAGACTCAGGTGATGCGATTCCTCCAGGATCTGGCTTCTCGATTCGAGCAGCTTCAGGCCTCCTTGGGAACCCCGAATCCGCAACCTCAAGTACAACCAGCGGTGGTACCTATCGCACCAGTCGCAGCCACACACTCACTAACACTGCCAGCTCCGTTCCGTTTCTCTGGGGACTCCAAGGCCTGCAGAGGGTTCCTTAGCCAATGCACGATTCATTTTGAGCTTCAGCCTCAAAACTTTCTGTCTGATAGGGCAAAGGTAGCCTATATCATTTCCCTCCTCTCCGGTGAAGCTTTAGCCTGGGCAGCCCCTCTGTGGGAACTGAATGATCCAGTGGTTTCTAGCCTGTCTGGCTTCTTGAAACTTTTTCGGAATATCTTTGAAGAACCGGCTCGTGTCTCTTCAGCGGCCAGCGCCCTTCTACGTCTCCGCCAAGAGTCTGCTTCAGTGGGACAGTACGCCCTTAATTTCCGCATACTGTCGGCTGAGTTGAGCTGGAACAATGAGGCCTTAGTCGCAACCTTTTTGCATGGCCTTTCTGATAGAGTGAAGGATGAATTAGCAGGAAGAACCATCCCCACTGATCTGGATGGAGTTATCTCCTTGTGTAACCAGATCGATATTCGCTTTCAGGAAAGGACCCTAGAAAAGCGGCGCCAGCACTCCTTGGTCCTTAGTCAGCCCGAGCTCCCCTCTCCTCGACCCGTGGAGCATCTCCTGCCAGCTGAGGAACCCATGCAGCTGGGCAGGACCAGGCTATCCCCAGAGGAACGTGCTAGGCGCAGAACTCTAGGCCTGTGTCTCTACTGTGGGGGCAAAGGTCATTTTTGTGACACTTGCTCTCTTTGTCCAGAAAAACGTTTGGGTCCACTTCATCTGGAAAGTGGAGTATTGGACCCAGAAATATCACCTTCCCCTTCTCGTCTTCTGCTTTCTGTGTTCCTTCATGTTGGTGCTTCTTCTCATTCGGTCTCAGCATATCTGGATTCCGGAGCCCCTGGTAATTTCATGGACTGGGAAATCGCGTCGTCCATGAGACTTACTCTTTTGCCCCTCACCACGCCATTGGAGGTATTGGCGATTGATGGTACTGTTCTCCCAGGGGGACCTATCCGCTTCCAGACCCTCCCTGTTAAGATGTCGGTAGGGACACTCCACCAGGAGTGGATATCCTTCCTTATCTTACCCAAGGCCTCAACGCCTATAATTTTGGGTCTCCCATGGTTACAACTCCATTCTCCTCATGTGGACTGGACTACTGGACAGATCCTGGCTTGGGGTTCCTCCTGTTCCTCGTCCTGCCTACCCAAGGTTGCCCCCTGTGAACCTGAGCCGGTCATTCATTCCAGGTCGCATAACCATTTACATTTCTCTGTCCCTAATCGCCCTTGGATACACAGCCAGGCTAGCTTGTCTACAAGTCCTGCAGTCGCTACGTCTTGCGATGCGATTCAGGTAGTCGCTACACCTGACTCTGCTATTCACTCGGCCTCTGTACTAGTTATGCCAGTCCAGCCCAGGCCCAGTGAGCTGCCTACTTTTTCTTGTTCAGGACATTCTGCTTGTCTTTCAGCTATTCAGCTTGACTCCTGTGACATGTCACCCTCTAACCAACCTGACTTCAGGGTTCCACTGACATCTGCCCAGTTTGATGGTCCTGTGCTAGATGACCAGTTCATCTTTAAGGGTCTAGGGGACCCTCCTCAGATTTCTGTTGATCCTCTCATGCCCTTGCTTATTCCTAGAGAGCCTTTGGTCCTCAATAGATCTTCTTGTCATCTCCCTACCTCGGTTCTGGTCTCTGAGGATAATCTAAAGTACGAGGTTAGACAAGTTCTGGATTCTCGGCTCTGCAGAGGTATTCTTCAGTACCTTGTGCATTGGAGAGGTTTTGGTCCTGAGGAGGCGTCTTGGATCGCTGCATCTGATGTCGTTGCACCTCATCTGTTGAGGAGGTTTCATCTGAGATTTCCCTTTAAGCCTGGGCCCAGGCGGGGGAGGGCCCATAAGAGGGAGGGTACTGTCATGGATATGCAGTAGTGTTTGTCTGTCAGCTTACCTTCCTTCCCATGTGTTCATCTTAGAGGCCAGAACCCTTTCACCTGGCTTCCTTTATAATCTCCTCCCAGCCTGACTCCACCCCAGGCCCTATCACAGAACACTATATTAACCTGTGCACTGCAAGCCTGCTTTGCTGATCAACGTGTTTGTTAGGCATTGTGTGTTTGGGTTCCTGCCTGCCGTGTGCTTCGTCTGTCTCTCTGTTACATATTTGGCTTGTCCCCGACTATCCCTGTCTGCTCGTGACCCTTGACCTTCGGCTCGTTCTCTCGTTATCCTTGTCTGCTTGTGGCCCCTGACCTTCAGCTTGTTATTCGGTTCTCTCATATCTTGTGCTGCTGCTTCCCCTCTTTTCCCCTTATCCTACGGGGCGTGAGCTAGGAAACTCCAGGGGCCGCGACCTGGTCCCAGCCTGCAGCATAACATCCTCACCACTAGAGGCCCTGGAGAAGACCTGCTGGGTCTTAGACTCCGTGCCCTGGGGAATCTTGGCTCTAGCTTCCGTTCGGGACCAGAGGCGCACAACCGGGATCCTCTTTCCACAACCACCCAGTTTCCTATCCGCAGCAGTCAGCCATAGGGTTCACTACCTTGCGGTGCACTCCTGTCCCCCTACGGTGTGCATCTGTCACCTGGCCACAGGTGACCTTGACATTTTCCCTATGGGAAAACTGCAGCGGAAAAAAATGCCGTGAATCACGACGAGAAAAATTAGAGCATGTTCTAATTTTTCTCGTCGTGATTAATGCCGTTTTTCTCGTCGGGAAAAATGATCAAAAGCCCACACACAGTCGTTTTTCTCGTTTTTCTCGTTTCTTCTGGCCCAATAAAAGAGGCACCATTTAGGACAAGTGATTATTGTGTCTCCCTACATGAGGAAAAGTCTGTGGTGGTTGAAAGATTCACTAACAACCTCACAACCCTTAGGTTCATCGAGTTAGACCACGATTACGACAAATGGAGGTTTCAGGCAAGGAGAATGGTCTCCAATATTTTGGAGTATTTGGCTAACTACACCCCCCTTTTATAACATACTGGCATGTCAACGTTAGAATTTCTCCATAAATATATCCTGTTCTGTAGGCCTGTATTCTGGAGATATGGGCAGCCCATCTGGCTCTTATATCCCCTGCCACCAGAATCAAATGGAGGCCTGTCCTACTATAGATGGACAACAAGGCAGCAGTTGCCTACATACAGAGGCAGGGGGGCACTCAAAGCAGCACAATCCTGAAAAAAGTCGAGCTAATCATGGCTTGAGCAGAATTACACCTGAAAGATCTGCGGGCAGTCTACTTCCCGAGCAGGCTCAAAACCGAAGCGTATGTGATGTCTCGCAATTTTCTGGACCTGATCAAATAGTCACTTCAGCCAAGAGTCTTCCTTCAGTTAACATATGTGTGGGGT
Source organism: Rana muscosa (assembly GCA_029206835.1). Taxonomy (NCBI): domain Eukaryota; kingdom Metazoa; phylum Chordata; class Amphibia; order Anura; family Ranidae; genus Rana; species Rana muscosa. The sequence goes on along the minus strand of CM055125.1, from coordinate 191,649,879 downwards.
GTTCCCCAAGTGGATCTATTTGCTTCCAGGAGCAATCACAAACTTGTGAAGTTCCTGGCTCATTTTCCTCACGCCAAGGCAGAAAGGGTTAATGTGCTCTCCTCACAATGGAATTAGGCCTGGCATACAACTTCCCTCCATTACCCTCATAATGAGATTCTTGTTGAGACTGATCACAATGGTGGACTCAATAATAGCTGTCCTGCCATATGGCAATGCAGACCATGGTTTCCCCTTGCTCTTTATCTCAATACTCAAGCCCCAAACCCTCTTCCGCCCTGCAAGATCTGCTGTCAGAAGGGAATTTGATTCATCCAACCTCACGTAAACTTTGCCTGCATGCATGACTGTTTAGAGGGGGAGGCAGGAGAGCCTAGGGCAGTGATGGCGAATGTGTGGCACGCGTGTCACTCCCGGCACACCGAGCCGTCTCTGTGGGCACGCCGTGACACTCGAGAATTCACACAGAAAAAATTATAGAATCGTCACACCGCACCCAGGAACTACATCTCCCACAGTTCTCTGGGCTAGCGGTGACGTGTCCGAGTGGGCATGACATAGAATGAGTGCCCGGAGGTCACGTGCTAGCTTGCTAATCCAATTAAAGAGGCTGTCTCATCCACACCGCCCAAACAAATCAGCGCGCATGAGGAGAAGACATGCGGGAATGAGCTGCAGGACTTGGTGAGACAGGCGATATCGAAAAAAAAAAATGCACTGTAAAAAAAGACCTCATTATTAGTGTCATTGGGACACATCCCCCCCCTACCCCCCTCATTGGTGTCATTGTGTTATTGGGAAACATTTTACCCCCCATCATTGCTGTTATTCCGCCTAATTATGGATGGATCCTCCGATCTACGGGGATGGGGATGTGAGTAGTGCAGGAAGCATGTGTCAGGTAGGTGAGTGTAATGTCATGTAGGAGAGTGTAATGTCATGTAGGTGAGTGTAATGTCAGGTAGGTGAGTGTAATTTCATGTAGGTCAGTGCATGTGTCATGTAGGTGAGTGTAATGTCATGTAGGTCAGTGCACGTGTCATGTAGGTGAGTGTAATGTCATGTAGGTGAGTGTAATGTCAGGTAGGTGAGTGTAATGTCAGGTAGGTGAGTGTAATGTCAGGTAGGTGAGTGTAATGTCAGGTAGGTGAGTGTAATGTCAGGTAGGTGAGTGTATTGTCATGTAGGTCAGTGCATGTGTCATGTAGGTCAGTGCATGTGTCATGTAGAGAGTGTAATGTCAGGTAGGTGAGTGTAATGTCAGGTAGGTGAGTGTAATGTCAGGTAGGTCAGTGCATGTGTCATGTAGGTGAGTGTAATGTCATGTAGGTCAGTGCATGTGTCATGTAGGTGAGTGTAATGTCAGGTAGATGAGTGTAATGTCATGTAGGTGAGTGTAATGTCAGGTAGGTGAGTGTATTTTCATGTAGGTGAGTGTAATGTCATGTAGGTGAGTGCATGTGTCGTGTAGGTGAGTGTATTGTCATGTAGGTGAGTGTATTGTCAGTTAGGTGAGTGTATTGTCAGTTAGGTGAGTGTATTGTCAGTTAGGTGAGTGTATTGTCAGTTAGGTGAGTGTATTGTCATGTAGGTGAGTGTATTGTCATGTAGGTGAGTGTATTGTCATGTAGGTGAGTGTACTGTCATGTAGGTGAGTGTACTGTCATGTAGGTGAGTGTACTGTCATGTAGGTGAGTGTACTGTCATGTAGGTGAGTGTACTGTCATGTAGGTGAGTGTACTGTCATGTAGATGAGTGTACTGTCATGTAGATGAGTGTACTGTCATGTAGATGAGTGTAATGTCATGTAGATGAGTGTAATGTCATGCAGGTGAGTGTAATGTCATGCAGGTGAGTGTAATGTCAGGTAGGTGAGTGTAATGTCATGTAGGTCAGTGCATGTGTCAGGTAGGTGAATGTAATGTCAGGTAGGTTAGTGTATGTGTCATGTAGGTCAGTGTATGTTGCACAATGCATTCCTAAACCCTGCATTCTGAGCGAATCGGGCAGAATCGTACGTTTTGGTCCCTTAGGGCTTATTCAGAGGGATGATCAGTCCCATCCTCTGTACAGAGACGCTGGCAGGTTTAATTCTGTGTTGGCACTTTGAAAGAAATAAGTTGGTTTTGCGTTGCGGTTTGGGCACTCGGGCTCAAAAAGGTTCGCCATCACTGGCCTAGGGTGTTCATCACAAGTAGAATAGATAAAAGAAGCTGCGCTACAATAGTCCCAAATGATGAATCAGAATAAATGATTGAATAACATGATGATATGTTTCAGTATTTGAAGTTGGTGGGATAAATCCTTATGATAATGGCACCACAGTGATCCATTTCAAGAAGTGCACTGCCACCATAAGAAAAACTTGCTTACCAGATAGCAAGCAAAACCAGGCATGTGGCTATAGCCCAGCCAAGGCCTTTACTTGCACAGAAGATCTTAGGGATAAATAGCACTGGATAGATGACTGCAAAAATTTCTCACACACCGGCACCACTGTAAAGTCCGCGTTCGTCGTGTTCAGCAAAGGACCCAAGAAGAGAGACTGACCATAGCGTAATATTGTCTAACTTTTTATTTATAGAAAGAAGTATTGCACTTACATTCTATATGTTTAAAATCGCGTGTAAAAACAGAGTCGGCCGGCTCGCAACAAACTCCTGTCTTCCTAGTAAGACAGTGTGGTCACATCAACACGTACCCTCCTCCAAGCGCGTTTCGTAATATGTGATGTGTCAATGGGGAACGGGCAGCATATTGACTCACCACCTTTTAAGCAAAGCCAAACCTTGTTCTGAGTTTCGGGTGCGGGACCACAGGCGCCATGTTGGATATGGGCAGCCCTTCCCTACAAAATAGCAAAAGGCATCCCAGGCGCAATTAATATAGGCAACTAAATTCGTAAATAATTAATATCCACATCTATCCACCAGAAACCTCACCTATGAATCAAAGTGACGAAAAAAACAAACCAAAATGTAACCTAATAAAAAAACACATCATCTTGTTAACCCATTCATGGAGTTTAAAAGTGAGTTTAACAAATGAATACTGTATATACCTTCCTATTAGTTAGGGGGGCTATAATTCCCCATATAGATCAGTGAATAGTTTACTTAGTATCCCTAAAAAATATATAATTCATTTTAATTGAATAAATGATAATAATTTTAAATCAACTCTACATACCCCTGGTGTAATTTAAATATCCCACCACATGCCCAAAAAATATTTATACATAACTATATTCTAAACAATGCAAAACAAATAATTAATTAATTGGTTAATTAATTAGTACTAGAACCAGTAACCCTCATGGCTATTCATAATCAAATTTTATAAATAAGACACTAAAATGTATTAATACATTATAACTCAATAGATGAAATAAAAGAAATTAAAAGAAAATAAATTATAAAAAATTATAAAAATTCTCTTATCTATTCTACTTGTTGTGTATCTCACATTGCTGCTTTTTTGATGATTTTTTTGTTGACACACTAGCGCGGTTTTAACCCCTTCTATTTGTTCATCACAAGTACTGTAATTTCAACTCTGCTAAAGTCAAGGAAGCCCACTACTAATAACATCTACTCAAGGATCTGGGATAGGTTTTTATTCCTTTATTCCTTTACTCCTACTTTTCCTTATGTTGCACATTTGCTGGATTTAAAAAAAGTCCTCTAGAGTCTAGACTTAAGTCTGAGCTCCCTGAAAGTGCAGGTGGCAGTCATCTCTCAGCAGTAACTAAAGATAAGTGGGTGGAGGATTCGCTAGTAATCCAATTCCTCAGAGATGTGCTCTAAATTTGTCCCTCTAGAAAGAAATCCTTTCCCCAGTGAGATCTGTCAGTACTGCTGGACTTTCTCATGACTCATAGTCAGGGACCATATATGAGGTTGATGTATCTAGAAAATTGAAGAAATACCTCTCAGCCGCAGCTTTGTTTCAGACATCAGAGAGGCATTTCATCTTACTATGTGGCAAGAATAGGGGTAAAGAGACTATCTCAAGAACCCTAGCAGATGGATTGTGAAGCTTATCCAGAGGGCATATAGGGCTGTAGGTGTTGACCAGCCGATGGTGGTGGCGGCATACTCAAGGTGGTCAGCTGATTCCAATGTCCCCTTGAAACCTATATACAGGGCCACATCTTGGTTGCTGTGCCATACCTTCCCAAAGCATTACAGAGTGGATCCAGTGATCCTGTCTATGATGGATTTCAGAAGGCAAGCTATTACAGCCCTGGTTTCCTCCTTACAATAAAATGTTATGTTTTGCATCTACCACTCTCTGTCAGTTACCATAATTTTCCTTTCCTGGTGTCAGTCCATGGAGCCATGGTGCCAGTCCATGGAGCTTTATCACTGGTATGCTACCATCATTGGCACCAGGAAAGGAAAATTACGGTGAGTAATCGATATATATTTTAAAAGTTTCACCTTTCTCCACTCAATTCAAACCAAAAAATAAATAGAATCTGGCTTTTCTGCTTTAAAGGGGTTGTAAAGGCAAATGTTTTTCACCTTAATGCATTCTATGCATTAAGGTGAAAAAACAACTCTGGATTAGCGACCCCCCGAGCCCCTCATTTACTTACCTGACCCTTCGAAAGCCCTGCGCCGTGAATGTGCAGGCATCTCGGCCGGCTTCTCGGGTCATTCATTAGTTGATTGAAAGCAGCGCAGCCATTGGCTTGCTCTGCTGTCAATCACAACCAATGACGCGGCGCGCCGGGGGGCGGGGCCGAGTGATACAGTGAGCGGCTATGGCCGCCGGCTGTATCACAGGAGCGCGCCCGCAAGAACTCCTTACCATGCTCGCTCGCATGAAGGTGAGGAGTTCTTGCGGGGGGAGCCGAGACAGCCGCCGAGGGACCCCAGAAGACCAGCTTCGGGGCCACTCTGTGCAAAACGAGCTGCACAGCGGAGGTAAGTATAACATGTTTGTTATTTTAGAAAAACATTTTTTTTATCTTTAGTGATCCTTTAAGCGCTTCCGTACACAATCATTTGTGTTTTGCTGCTGACATAGATTTTCAAAGCATTTTGATAGGAGGACAGTGAGTGTGAATTGGGAAGTATAGATCAGAGCAGGCTTGTTTTTATTAATGCGTTTGCCATGCAACAACACGCAAGTAATAGAGGTACTATAAATTGATTGGAATATCAATCTTCCCTGTGAGCATGCTTTCCCATGCTTTTTACTGTGGCACAAGCACTGAGCAAGACACAGTAATTCTGATGATGACGATAACATTGACTTACTGGATCCTTTGGTGAGCGCCTCCCCTTTTATCTTCGTCATTACTTGAAGTTTACTCTGCAGTGTTGTATCTGAAATTTGAAGAGCGTATGCACAGATTGCCATAGTGTACATGCTTTGAGCACTAGACGCCTGTCTGGACAGATAGTCTACTGCGAGTCCCAGGGCGTTGTCTATTTGCTGGGATATAGCAAAGAAAAAGTCATTACACACACAGTGATAGAAAGACAGACATAGACACTTTTATAAAATTCAACTACAATAGTGTATAACGGGAACTTCAATATGGGAGGATGGAGTGTGGAAGGGTGAGAATTTCTGTCATATTTTTAATGTTCTTGTAACTAGAAAGAACATGATGTGAAATTCAAAATTAGACATGTGCATTTAGATTTTGTTACAAATTCGTTTTCAGACAAAATTCAGCATATTCGTTCATTCGGAAGCATCCGAATGAACGAAAGACTCTTTTGACAAATGCATACCTAAACGAATTGTCAGAAAGAACAAAAATCCGAAGGAACGAAAATGCGAAAGAACAAAAAACGACTCAACCTACTAAGTTCAATAAATGTATTATTATATTTATTATTCGGATAATTTTGTGTTTTTGTATTCTCGTTCTTTTAGGATTTATTTTGGTTGTTATAAAGTATTGTACATATTGCAGGATGATAAATCAGTCAGTATTTCTTTTATTCAGGTCTCTGCGCTATAGCAGCTAATTTGGGATAGATTTGATTAAAAAAAATTATTGGAATGTCCTTTCAAATTTGGCTAAAGTAACTGTTAGTGAACATAATGAATACCGAATGCATCCGAAGTTACGAATGATCAGAAAAAACTAATACCGCATCTAAACGAATAGAGCAAAATGAATACAAATGCATCTGAAGTTACCAATGCATCCGAAGTTACGAATGATCCGAAGTAACGAATGCCAATCATAACGAATGATCCGATAAACGAAAAAAAGAATGAAAAGTAAAACAAAACAAATTTTTCAGTAGTGCACATGTCTATTCAAAATCTTACATTTGTCACTGGAAGAGCAACAGAGGGGAATCGTCCAATGGACACGTGTTCAAGTGGCTATTTTTCAAGGAAAATTTTTCTCATTTTCAAAAGACTACCTTTTACTTCCTATGGTGTCTCTAGCATTCCCTACTTCATCTAGCAGAATCTAATCTTATACGAGAAAATAGCAGCAGGTAATTTTCATCTATAGGAATCTGGAACAGGAAGTTAAGGGGTTGTAAAGGTTCGTTTTTATTTTCTAAATAGGTTCCTTTAAAGTGGTTGTAAACCCTCTCTGAGAACTTTCACCTACAGGTAAGCCTAGATTAAGGCTTACCTGTAGGTGCTTGCAATATCTCCTACACCTACGCGGTTTAGGAGATATTTGCAATAAATAATGCACCGATGTCTACGGCGCATGCGCTGCGTACACAACGGCGCAGGCGCACTAAGCGTGCCGTTTTCTGAATGGTGTCCGCTCCCGTGCGCATGCCCGAGAGTGACGTCACGCACCATCACGCGACTCCAGGCAGTCACAGAGCCGGAGTTCGCGGACCCCGGAAGAAGAGGGGTGAAGAATGGCCGCTTGCTACTAGCGAGGAAGACCGGGATATCGCGGGCTTCTCCTGCAGGTAAGTGACACATAATGGGCTACTATGCGATGCATAGTAGCCCATTATGCTTTACCTTTGCAGGGAAAAAATCAGGGTTTATTTCCTCTTTAAGCTAGTGCATTGTTGGTTCACTTACCTTTTCCTTCGATTTCCCTTCTAAATGTTTTTTTTCTTTGTCTGAATTCCTCACTTCCTGTTCCTTCTCAGTAAGCTTGCCCCCATCATCCGAGCCGTTCTGGCTGGGGGTTAGTCAGCGTGCTCGCCCCCTCCCTTGGGACTACATCCCTGCTGGGAGATGCTGTGAATGTTCACAGATGGGGACAAGCTTACTGAGGAGGAACAGGAAGTGAGAAATTCAGACAAAGAAAAAAACATTTAGAAGGGAAATCGAAGGAAAAGGTAAGTGAACCAAAAATGCACTAGCTTAAAGGAACCTATTTAGAAAATAAAAAACAAACCTTTACAACCCCTTTAGCTGTGTTTTTAGAAATACTTCCCCCCACTTTAGCCCTTTCAACACAAACACCTTCACCTTTGATAAATTCTGGAAACTCTGAATTTATGAAAAACCTCTTTTACCTAACCCAGCTTGTGACAGTTATTGTATCATTTTATTAAAGGTGGTTTGTGTTGCTCTGGACTCGGTAGTGTTGACTTACAGCGAGTGGACACATATTAAGGGATTTTTGAATTCCAATTACGACATATGCTGTCAGAAACAATGTCTTCTCAGCCGCCTCTCTGGGAATCGTCCCCTAAAATACAAGCCACAGAAGAAATAATAACTGTAAGTGCTTGTATCTCCACCAAGTCCTCATTTATTTATTTATTAGATAGATAGATAGATAGATAGATAGATAGATAGATAGATAGATAGATAGATAGATAGATCTGAGAGAAACAACCCAATCACAAGTTAGAATTGGACAAGCTGAAAAGGGTACCTGTTTGGGTCTGACTTTGAAGTTAAAACTGGCAGCAATCTGCTCATGTACCTGTATCTATACAGGGCTTTAAATATCATGGAATTTTGGTATACTCCAAAGTGGAGGACTATTTACAGTATAATCTTGTCCCACTTCTTAAAATATTTTAAACCAAAAGTAAAATTTGGACCAAATTGCCCTTGTCTATAGTTGGGCGTGCAAACCTTGTAAAAAGGATTTGGGCTCCACAACTACTAAATTTTACACATCTCGCCCATTTGGATACCATATAAGTGGTTTAGAAAAATAGATGTAATTTTTTTCACCCTGGTTTGGAAAGGCCAAAGCCCTAGAAAGCGTCTGGCAGGAAATGAAATGTATTATGAACAACTATGGCATTTCAGTATATACCGGTATGCCCCTATGGGACAATCCCAGATTAGAGGAATTTAGCACATTAGAGAGGTTTGGGTACTGGTATACGAAAGAAATACGGTTTGTAAACCAGATATATACTCAAAATACTTTACACTCATTTCAGGATGTTCAAGAAACATATCAATTCCTGGCTTTTTCCAATATCTGCAATTAAGGCATGCACTAGCCACACAATCTCAGAAAATAAAGCTTTATGTACAATCTATACCCTTTGCGATTTCCTCTACAAAGAAAGGCCTTATATCTACTTTGTAAAGTAAATCTTAGACCAAGTACCCTTATGCCTTGTACATACGATCGGAATTTCCGATGAAAAAAGTCTGATGGACTTTTTCATCGGAAATTCTGATCGTGTGTGGGCCCCATCAGACTTTTTTCCATCGGTGTTTAGAAATAGAACATGTTTTATTTTTCTCCGATGGAAAAAAAACGATAGGAAATTCCTATCGTATGTGTGGAACTCTTTTATTCCGATCGTGTGTACAAGGCATAAGTGTCTTTATCCCCTACCCAGCGATTATCTCAATTGTTGATTATTGCTCGAAAAAATATTGCTTTGAAATGGCTGTCTCCTAGTTATCCTACGTTTTGAAGACTGTCAAACACATTGTTAAGGGAGCATCAGGTGTACCAAAGCAGGAATAAAGCCACTAAATTCTCTAAACTATGGGAGCCATGGTTAGCGGTACCGTGTTTAGCTCCTTTATTGCTTGTCTCACTCAGGCTATTGCAACGTTGACTTGGGGAGTAATAGACGAGCACTATAAGAGTACTCAAGCTTATTCTTACCAGTATACATTATATGTTACATAGGATTGTGTGATGTATTTTAGGTCAGTACTGAGGAGTGGAAAATGTGGTTGAACTGATATCATTATGTGCTGGCGGAACACTGTATATACAGGATTTTTTTTTCTTGGCCTTTACCTTGCCAAAGTCTTCCACACCAATACCTCTTGTTATTAGGGAACAGATGTTGTGGCTGGAAGTCTTTCTGTACCTGGCATTACATATGCATTTTGGTGAGTGTTTTTATAACTTTAGAAAAAAACTTTTCAATAAAAACTATTAGGAAAACAAAATATTGTTCTGGAATCAAGAACAGAGATGCTGACACTTTATCAAGATGGCTTCACAATCCAGTGACTCCCAAAGACGACTAGACTGAATTACACCCAGAGGGGGTTCAAGCTTTGTGGTGTCAAGGAATAGAGACAGAGCAGAAGGGGCAGCCGGGATTTAAGCCATTGGAACCACTACCAATGGAATCCCAAAGTTACTGCGAGCTAACTCAAGTGAGAGATAAAGGATTGACAACCTTCTCCAAGAGAGACTTGAGGAAATAGCATTGAAAATTATGTCACTGGCCATTCCCCATACAGACTACCCTATAAACACCTATGCTTTTTTAGTGCTTTTTGCAGAAACACACTACAGGCCATTTAACATGGTTTCCTATTCACATCTATGTTTTTTTTCAGCTGTTTCGTTTTTGGAAAGGGATAGGGACTTTTTTATTTTTTAATATTCTTTATTTTATTTTAAACAGCTTTTTGTACAATCAAACATGAAAGAAACAGTTGCATGCATACCAAGAGATATAGCTTAAGCAAGAATGATTTCCCAGGTTGGCACACAAAGTAAAAAAATCATATTCCTTGCATTATTATAACAGTATTAGCAGACTCTTGGGTCTCTGCAGTCCTGACTAGATGGTAATCCAAAATGCCAAAACAAAACTATAACAAAAACCTATATAAAAAAGAATAAAAGGCAAAGAAAAGAGAGGGGGAGAAAAAAATGGAGTAAAGGGAAAAAATAAAAGTATAGTTGAGACCCCTATTCCTCCTCCACTAGCGCAAGGCCATAGTCCTTAGAGCAAGTAAAGAGGGACCAGTGGATCAATTTTTTGTTAAATTTCTCCTCTTTATCTTGCAAAGTTGTGGTAATATTCTCCATGGCATGTACATCAGCTATTTTAGTAAACCACAACGAAATCGAAGGAGGCAATTCCTGCTTCCATAGGGCTGGAATGCAGGCCTTAGCCACATTCAGAAGGTAGGCCAACATTGAGTTTTTAGATTTACGCTTTGAAAAATCTGAGAAGTGAAGACGATATCTGGCCGGGTCAGATCCCATGTCATGTTCAGTAAGCTGCTTTATAATATCTCGCACTTTGGACCAGAACCCCTCCAATTTTGGGCAGGACCAGAAAATATGCAGCATTTTACCCTCTGCCTCTCCAAAGCGCCAGCAGGTGTTCGTCGCATGAGGATAGATTTTCTGTAAAAGCGATGGAACCTTGTAGCACCATGTGAGGATCCTTTAGCTCAGCTCTTGGTATTTACTAGCCACTGAAGAATAGTGAGCAAAGTAAAGGATATGGTCCCGCTGCTCATCGGAAAATGTGGTGTACAAATCTCTTTCCCATTTCCGAAGAAATCCGGGGATGAATCCCTCGGGAGGATGTATTAGCAAAGACCAAAGTTAACGCAGGACCGTTGTTCGTTTCAGGGAAATATTCAACCCATTAACATTCAAAGATAAACATTGTACGTTAGTCATAGTAAGTCCCAAAATTTACATCCAATGCACCAGCAGAGAAGAGATAGTTGAAAGAGGAAATGAAAAATAAAAGAGAAAAAATAAATAAAAACAACAGCTATACTAAAGTGGCTCACTGAGCCAACCCACCCCTGCGGTCCCTTCCCAGAAGGATGTCTAAGATAGGGGGAGGCACAAACATATGTGGAGGAAAGTGAAACGCGACTACAGGTAGGGGTAGGTAGAGGCGCTCAGACCATATTGCTAGTCAACAACCTAGGTTGCCTGCACTAGCACTTGGAGGACAAAAAAAACCCATAAATCTGGAGCACAGCCACATGCAGCCATGGGAGACCAAAATGGAGGACTAAAAATCCTTGTCCCTATGCTATCCATGAGTAAGAAAGACTATAAGGTCCTCTGCCCACTACTGCATGAGAATATTTCCTGTGGATTCCCTGCAGCCAGCCATATGACCGTGCTCTGGCTTTCCTGTTGTGACTCATTTGTCACTGGATGTCAGGGGAAACGCACCTGATCAGCGAGTCCGTTGGAGCAGAGAGAGGTCACCCGTACGGATCCGACTCACGGGCCCCTGGTAGTGCAGACAGGAGGCACGGGAGTGCGGAAGGGTAAGAGAGCCTGAGAGTGGTTCAAGAGAGCGGCTCCGGGTCCTGGGTTCAGAAGGGTAGCGAGCCAGGCGGGCTGCAGGCAGGTAGGTAGGCAGGCCGGTATACCGAGCAGCGTAGCGGGGCAGAAGCAGAAGGGGCGGTCAGACAGGCAGGGTTCGGCAACGTTCGGGCAATGTGGCACAGCGGGGTAGGCAGGTTCAGGGTCAAAGACAGGCCGAGGTCGGGTGCAGGCAGATAGCAAGGAAAGTCCAGTAACAAGCCGGGTGGTCAGAAGGTCGGATTCCAGGCGAACAACAGGAGCAGGATACACAGGGGACTGCAGATCAGACAGCACTGGTCTGAAGTGTTCCAGTAGTTTAAATAAGCAAACCGGCGTGCGCGGGCGCGCGCACGGCGCGCGCGTGCACGCACCCGCAATGCGCGCACATGCACCCGCACGCACCGGCGTGCACAGGCACGCGCACCCGCGATCCAGGAAGTGTACCAGCGCAGATGGAAACATGCAAAACCACAGCGCGCATCGGCGCACGCGAACGCACACCGAAGCGACCACCGACGCGCCCGGCAAGGTACGTACACTGACACTGGACCAAGGATACAGATCGGTTAACCTTCTATCCCATCCCGCTTCTAAGAAAAAAGAAAAAACCCGCTTCTGGCCTACTACGGGCAGCCTTACGGTCAACCTATATAGAGTAAGCCATTATCCACCTAAAAATATATATCTGCTGATGGTGAGTCCCCAGACATTCCAGGGACCACCCCCGGCATACCGCAGGGAGAAAAAACACACACACACACACACACACACACAACAAACCCCACCCAGATCCTATAACCATATAACACCTGCATGGAAACTTGTATTTCTAAATGACCTGGTAACCCATAACATATGGCAGCATGGAGTGTTGAACCACCATCAAATACTTCCATATGCACAGATGGAATCTGGGTTCTGGTTAAGCATTATGACTAGTGTCTTTCTTAAGGCCTAAAATATACAAAGTGCTATTTAAAAAAAACAAAAACATATTGTGACAGCAGGAAGGTAAAGTCACCTGGTTGCATCCAGGGGGGTAGATATATTTCCCCCAGATTCAGGCTTTACGCCGACTTATACAACTAGGTGGAGAGTTGTATAAGGCTAGTGGGCTCATGGATGACTCATACCTCTAGGGAGAGTGTGGGGCGTCGTACAGACAGGGAGTTGATGAGACCAGCTGAAGCTTGTCAGCTCATTTAGGCCTCTATAAGAACTCCCAGCTTCATTAGATGTTTGCTCATGCCTGGAACCAGACCTGTGTGGACTGTCTAGGGAGAGTGAACCCCTGTGCGGTGAGACAAAGCCTGTGTGGCTATTTGCTTGGACATTTAAAACCAGGGACTTAGGGACTAGGACAGCACTAGGCTGATCCCAGTTGTTAGTTAGGAAACCTGTATGTTTAGTCAGAGGTCAAGTTGACCAGGATTTATTTTGTTTATGTTTCTTTTGCTTTGCTGTGTTTTGTCACTGTAAATAGAAAATAAACCGCACCTTTTTGATTTTGAAAACCACAACCTCCGTTTGCTGGGCCTGTTTTTGTGTGGGGAGCCCATCTCGGGGGTCACACACACCCGCTGCCGAGCTACCCCCCTCACAGTTGGTGGAGAACCAGTGGCAGTTTTTTTTTAAGCCAGCATGGAGGAGATACTGAAGCAGCTGGCTCTAGCAAATGCCAATCAACAGCAGACAAATGCAGGTTTGCAAAAGAGCCTTGCAGCTCAACAACAGAACTTCGCAGCCCAGCAGCAAGCTCATCAACAGAGCCTTGCAGCCCAGCAGCAAGCTCATCAACAGAGCCTTGCAGCCCAGCAGCAGACAAACGCAACTTTGCAACAGAGTCTGGAGGCTCAGCAACAAGCCCAGCAGCAATCTGAGGCCCGCTTCATAGACCTGTTACAGAAGCAAGAGCAGAGACTACAACAACAGATGGAAGCAGCAATGCAGCAACGTCCGCAGACCAGTGAGGAAAGCCGTCCCACTAATACCGCGTCCTTTGGGGTGAGTCGTTTATTGACAAAAATGACTGGAGAGGATGATCCAGAGGTATTTTTGACCACATTTGAAAGGACCGCTGAAAGAGAAAAGTGGCCTGAGGAGCAGTGGGCTGGACTGGTGGCTCCTCTGTTAACTGGTGAATCGCAGAAAGCTTACTATGACCTAGAGCCTAACCAAGCAAAAGACTATGCGATGCTAAAAGCTGAAATATTGGCAAGGCTGGGTGTCACCCAGGCTGTCCGGGCTCAGCGTGTGCATAACTGGACTTTCCAGCTTGGAAAACCCCCCAGGTCTCAAATGTATGATCTCATTCACCTGAGCAGAAAGTGGCTACAGCCAGAGACTTTGTCCGCACCAAAGATTGTGGAACGTGTTGTAATGGATCGGTTTTTGAGAGCTCTTCCTACTGCCATCCAAAAGTGGGTAAGCCATGGAGACCCAGAGACGGCCGATGGTCTTGTGGATCGTGTGGAGAAATACTTGGCTACAGAGAACCTGACGGCCTCTTCCAGAGACACTCAGACTTTCCACCCTAAGACCAGACCATCCCCAGGGGCAGATAAGAGGATTCCAAGGGGTGAGGGTGGAGAGAGTGAGAGGGTGGGAGCTCTACCCCAAGTTTGGCGAGAACAGCCTGGGAAATCAGCGGCTCAAGAGGCCGCAAGAAGGATCGTTTGCTACCGCTGCCGGCAAGCGGGACATATTGCAGCCAATTGCCCGGTTGTGGAGGAACCCATGCAGTGTGACTTTCTGACGGGCAGACGTCAGTCGCTGTGTGCGACAGTCGCATGCACTGCCATTCGAGGAACTGAGAAACATTTATGCAAAATGTGTGTTAATGGTAGAAATGTTGTGGTATTGCTGGATTCAGGTAGCCTTGTGACCCTGATAAAGGCTGAGTTAGTTAAAACAGAGGTCTCTGGGAATAGCAAGGTAGCTGTTATTTGTGTGCATGGGGACACCCGAGAGTATCCAGTGACTACAGTGTGTTTCGAGACCCCCAAAGGTACCCTCTCTCATCCAGTGGGCTTAGTATCTCAGTTACCGCATGACGCCATTGTGGGAAGGGATTTTCCGAAGTTCTGGGAACTGTGGGATGATCCTGAGCCCCCCACTGGTGCCCCTATGTACCAGGAATGTGATAGCCAGAACTCCCCTGAGAGTGGTGAGGACTCTCCGGAATTTCCCTTATCAGTATTGGCAGGGGAGACTCAAGAAACTGGAGAGGAGCCCACCTCCTCAGACGAAAACCTACCGTCTGTGGAGTTTTCTGATCTTGAGGTTCACAGGGAAAACTTTGCCACAGAACAGTTGAAAGACCCCGCCCTAATAAAGGCACGGGAAAACGTAGTGAAAATAGATGGCGAGTTAGTGAACCCAGATAATACCTGCACTTACCCATACTTCAGCGTAGAGAAGGACCTACTGTATCGGGTGGCAAAAAGGGCAGAAGAAACCGTTGAGCAGCTTGTGGTGCCCAAACCTTACAGGAAGTTGGTGTTGGAGTTGGCCCATGGGCACATTCTTGGAGGTCATCTGGGGACAGAGAAAACCCGAGAGAGGGTATTACAGAGATTCTATTGGCCGGGGGTGATGAAGGACATAGAAAATTATTGTTCCTCCTGCCCTGTGTGTCAGAGGTCGGCCCCGATGCCACATTTCCGTAGCCCGCTGGTCCCTCTACCCATCATTGAGGTCCCGTTTGAGAGGATCGCCATGGATTTGGTAGGTCCTATAATCAAGTCCGCTAGGGGGCACCAGTACATATTAGTTATAATGGACTATGCCACCCGTTATCCAGAAGCGATCCCTCTCCGAAATACCTCGGCCAAAACCATAGCCAAAGAGCTATCTCTTGTGTTTAGCCGGGTGGGTATTTGTAAAGAACTGCTTACGGACCAAGGTACACCCTTTATGTCCCGGGTTATGAAGGAGCTGTGTAAATTGAACAAAGTTACAAAATTTGACACCTACCCCATGCCACGTATAGATGAGTTGATCGACCGGCTGGGAACAGCCCGATACATGACGACTCTTGACCTCACAAAAGGGTATTGGCAAATCCCCCTGGCCAAGTCGGCCAAAGAGAAAACCGCATTTGTAACCCCAGACGGGGCGTTCCAATATAAAAGAATGCCGTTCGGGTTACAGAATGCGCCGGCCACATTCCAGCGGAAAATGGACCAGATGCTGAGGCCCCATCGGAAGTATGCTGCGGCTTACCTGGATGACATAATTGTCCATAGCACAGATTGGGCCTCACATCTGCCAAAAGTGCAAGCAGTCCTGGACTCTGTTCGGGAAGCGGGGTTTACGGCTAACCCCAAGAAGTGTACCATTGGGCAGGAGGAGGCCAAATATCTTGGGTACACCATTGGGAGGGGAGTAATAAAACCCCAACTCAACAAAGTCGAGGCCATCCAGAGTTGGCCACGTCCCAACAGCAAGAAGCAGGTACGAGCCTTTCTGGGAATCGCTGGGTATTATCGGCGATTCA
This sequence comes from Rana muscosa, assembly GCA_029206835.1. Lineage (NCBI taxonomy): Eukaryota > Metazoa > Chordata > Amphibia > Anura > Ranidae > Rana > Rana muscosa. The sequence continues at coordinate 191,633,905 of CM055125.1, read as the reverse complement.
TTCCCCACTTTGCTTCTAAGGCTGTGCCCCTAACCAACCTGACGAAGGGGAAAGGGTTGGTCATGATTAAATGGACCCCCGAGGCTGAGGCAGCATTCCAATTCTTGAAACAAGCCTTATGTAGCCAGCCAGTGTTGTACTCACCCGACTTCTCTAAAGACTTTGTCGTACAAAGTGATGCGTCAGATGTGGGGTTAGGAGCAGTATTGTCCCAGGTCTGGAACGGGGAAGAGCACCCAGTCATTTACCTCAGCAGGAAGTTGAAGTCCCATGAGGTAAATTACGCCACCGTTGAAAAGGAGTGTTTAGCGGTGAAGTGGGCTCTAGATTCCCTTCGGTACTACCTGCTAGGTAGGCACTTTGACATGGTTACGGATCACGCTCCGTTAAAGTGGATGGCTCAAAACAAGGAAACAAATAGAAGAGTGAATAGGTGGTTCCTGGCCCTCCAGGAATTCAACTTCACAGTAAAGCATCGCCCTGGCGTTCAAATGGGGAATGTGGATGCTTTGTCTCGAGTACATGAATGCCTGATTGCTGGTGTTCCAACCCCGAGGTTAAAACAAGAGGGGGGGGGGTATGTGACAGCAGGAAGGTAAAGTCACCTGGTTGCATCCAGGGGGGTAGATATATTTCCCCCAGATTCAGGCTTTACGCCGACTTATACAACTAGGTGGAGAGTTGTATAAGGCTAGTGGGCTCATGGATGACTCATACCTCTAGGGAGAGTGTGGGGCGTCGTACAGACAGGGAGTTGATGAGACCAGCTGAAGCTTGTCAGCTCATTTAGGCCTCTATAAGAACTCCCAGCTTCATTAGATGTTTGCTCATGCCTGGAACCAGACCTGTGTGGACTGTCTAGGGAGAGTGAACCCCTGTGCGGTGAGACAAAGCCTGTGTGGCTATTTGCTTGGACATTTAAAACCAGGGACTTAGGGACTAGGACAGCACTAGGCTGATCCCAGTTGTTAGTTAGGAAACCTGTATGTTTAGTCAGAGGTCAAGTTGACCAGGATTTATTTTGTTTATGTTTCTTTTGCTTTGCTGTGTTTTGTCACTGTAAATAGAAAATAAACCGCACCTTTTTGATTTTGAAAACCACAACCTCCGTTTGCTGGGCCTGTTTTTGTGTGGGGAGCCCATCTCGGGGGTCACACACACCCGCTGCCGAGCTACCCCCCTCACAATATACATATTTTAATACACACATATATATATATATATATATATATATATATATATCAGGGCTCAAAATTTCAAGTCTTGAGCCACTAGCCAGGCCTCAAGGGTTATTCGCCACTAGTTGCCCCACCCAACCCCTACTCTGCTCCGCCCCTAATTCTGCTGCTAATCACGCCCTCATAAATTATCTTGTGAAATGTTTAATGCAGAATTAAGTTACAAAAATAAATATTAACAACAACTTTATCAGTTCCCCTCAGCACAGCCTCGCCTGTGCCCATCAATGCGGCATCACTGTGCCCACCAATGCGGCCTCACCGTGCCCACCATTGCGGCCTCACCATGCCCACCAATGCGGCCTCACCGTGCCCCCATTGCAGATTCATTGTGCCCCCATTGGTGGCCAGATCATGACAGGAGGAAGAGCATGCTGTTACAACTTACATTGAAATTTTCTCCGCTCTGCTCGCTCACACAGCCCCGCCTCCTCCTGACTCCGCGCCTGTGATAGACAACACATTTCAACATTGGACCCGCATTCTGTCTATTACAGGCGCGGGGTCAGGAGGCGGTGGGGCTGTGTGAGCGAGCAGAGCGGAGGAAATTTCAATGTAAGTTGTAACAGCATGCTTTACCGCTCTGCAATCCCACGGCTCTCCTCTTCCTACATGCTCTCTGCCATCGGGGCAATCACTGGGAGAACAGCTCGCGATCAACCCCGCCCGCCCGCCGGCGGTGCTCGCCCCCCCCACTCCCAGGCAGCCCAGATCCTCGACAGACCTAATTTTCCACTCGAAAAATGCGAGTAGGCGAGTGGAAGATTTGAGGTCTGTATATATAACTGGACCGGGCAAAGGCATGATACTCTGAGGAAGGGCGCAATCTACAATAGCCCGAAAACTATGATGTATTTTTGATGTCTTATGGAAGAATTTCTACAAATAAATAATTTTTAAGTGCAGCAATCCCTCTGCTACTTTTTCTATATATATATATATACACATCTACATACATTGGTAGCACCCTGCTCCTATTGAGTAGGCACTAGGGGTGCAACGGATCGGTGGTGATCCGAACGGGCCACCCTGTTCGGATCGGATCACCATGCGATCCGCTGAGCGCTCCGGAGCCTCGGCCGTAGGAAAGGCCTCGGCTTTGGCCTAGCTCCGGCCATCTTGGTACACCCGGCAGCGGCCGCTCTAATGACGTTTCGCCGCCATCTTGCTCCACCCCACACAGTAATGAGAGAAGGGGACAAGTGGACATCTTGTTACACCCAAAGCTTCCACACAAAACGGAGCTTATCAGCTTTAATACAGTACTTGGAAATCCATCTGACTGTTTACATTTTACATTTTAAAAGCAGCAGCAAACCTTACATGATTGCTAATGTGACGGAACACCTCTGATTTTCACATTTAACATTTAGTTAAATGTGAAAATCAGAGGTGTTCTGTAACATTAGCAACCATGTAAGGTCAGCAGGTTTGCTGCTGCTTTGAAAATGTAACATGTAAAGAGTCCGTTGGATTTACAAATACTGTATTTAGGCTTATAAGCTCCGTTTTTTGTGTTGAAAATAACTGTGAAATTGAAAATTTAACATTATTATTATTTTTTTATTTTTTTTGTCGATCCGAAAATGATCCGATCCGTGACCCCTGATCCGAGGATCGATCCGATCCGTGAGTTTTTTGATCCGTTGCACCCCTAGTAGGCGCTATGTTTAAATTTTAGTTATCTGAGCTGTAGTTTGGCTCTGAATGATTGTGTTAAATTGCTGGTTTCTGTTCCAGTCCAGCTATGTTGCGCATTTTCCACTTGACTGTAGGTGTCGCTGTCACCACAGGTCAAGGTTGGAAATGCAGCACGCTGGGTGTATTGAGTATTCTTTACCCAGAAGTAGCCCAGTGGGAGTGGTCCCCCGCTGTGCATTCTGAGAGAGGGTACTTAAGGGACAGACACCGTTTTCTGGGTCTCTCTGACCTGATGGCCCTCCTGGCCTAAGGTGTGCCGTGACAGTCTTCTGTCTCTGGGCCTGCTTTCATGGCTGAGGCTTCGTTACCGATAGTATTCCCAGGAGTTTCTGGGGCCTACTGGTCCGGCGGTGATCCTGTGCTGTCTTGCCTGCGGGAAGAAGCCCAGCAATTGGAGAAACCAGGGGAGGACTTTTCTCATAGAGGACCGAGCGAAAGAGCTGGTATCTCAGGAAGAGCCTGGAGACTCAATTGGAGGATGCATCCCGGCCCATCTACCTCAGTGTTGCCGGCTTGGCTGAAAGAAACTGGTACTGTGTGACTGTACTTAGACTTTGCAAAAGTTCTGGATCATACAATCCTGTGGCAGAGGATTGCACAGAGACTATGTGTATTCTTCAAGTCTGTGGCAGAGACTATGTGTATTCTTCAAGTCTGTGGCAGAGACTTTTGACCGAGCACCACACCAGCTTCTAGGTCAGTGAGAGAGGCCTATCCGGTGGTTGCTAGATCCAGGGTGGAAACTGTTTGTCCTCTGGATCAAGAGTAGTACCCGTGATCCGCAAATACAAGGTACCTGAATCTACCCTAACTCTCCATCCCTCTAACTGACTTTGTTGAATAAAACCATTGGAAAAGAGACTGTGTTGGTGCTGACATCTGTGAACAACTCTTCAATGGGACCCCTATGACAGACACGGTGGAACAGTAAGGTAACGGCAAAGGCCCAAAATTAAACCAGCAGCTCCTGCGGGGGTAGTGCTACACATACATACACACACATATACACACACATATACATACATGCGTCCCTAGAATTGGAAACCTGTATAAGTCTTGCTGTCATGGATATGCAGTAGTGTTTGTCTGTCAGCTTACCTTCCTTCCCATGTGTTCATCTTAGAGGCCTGAGCCCTTTCACCTGGCTTCCTTTATAATCTCCTCCCAGCCAGACTCCACCCCAGGCCCTATCACAGAACACTATATTAACCTGTGCACTGCAAGCCTGCTTTGCTGATCAACGTGTTTGTTAGGCATTGTGTGTTTGGGTTCCTGCCTGCCGTGTGCTACGTCTGTCTCTCTGTTACATATTTGGCTTGTCCCCGACTATCCCTGTCTGCTCGTGACCCTTGACCTTCGGCTCGTTCTTTCGTTATCCTTGTCTGCTTGTGGCCCCTGACCTTCAGCTTGTTATTCGGTTCTCTCATATCTTGTGCTGCTGCTTCCCCTCTTTTCCCCCTATCCTACGGGGCGTGAGCTAGGAAACTCCAGGGGCCGCGACCTGGTCCCAGCCTGCAGCATAACATCCTCACCACTAGAGGCCCTGGAGAAGACCTGCTGGGTCTTAGACTCCGCGCCCTGGGGAATCTTGGCTCTAGCTTCCGTTAGGATTCCGGTTGTGCTCCTCTGGTCCCGCTTTCCACAACCACCCAGTTTCCTATCCGCAGCAGTCAGCCATAGGGTTCACTACCTTGCGGTGCACTCCTGTCCCCCTACGGTGTGCATCTGTCACCTGGCCACAGGTGACCTTGACAGTTTGATCAGCCATGAACCCGGCTGACATCCCGTTACCCGTGGATGATCCGTTGCAGGGCATAGTTTGCAGACTTGAAACCCAGGAATCGAATCAGACTCAGGTGATGCGATTCCTCCAGGATCTGGCTTCTCGCTTTGAGCAGCTTCAGGCCTCCTTGGGAACCCTGAATCCGCAACCTCAAATACAACCAGCGGCTGCACCTATTGCACCAGTCGCAGCCACACACTCACTACAACTGCCAGCTCCGTCCCGTTTCTCTGGGGACTCCAAGGCTTGCAGGGGGTTCCTTAGCCAATGCACGATTCATTTTGAGCTCCAGCCCCAAAACTTCCTGTCTGATCGGGCTAAGGTAGCCTATATCATTTCCCTCCTCTCCGGTGAAGCTTTAGCCTGGGCAGCCCCTCTGTGGGAACTGAATGATCCAGTGGTTTCTAGCCTGTCTGGCTTCTTGAAACTTTTTCGGAATATCTTCGAAGAACCGGCTCGTGTCTCTTCAGCGGCCAGCAGCCTTTTACGTCTCCGCCAAGAGTCTGCTTCTGTGGGACAGTATGCCCTTCATTTCCGCATACTGTCGGCTGAGTTGAGCTGGAACAATGAGGCCTTAGTCGCAACCTTTTTGCATGGCCTGTCTGATAGATTGAAGGATGAATTAGCAGGAAGAACCATCCCCACTGAGCTGGCCGGCGTTATCTCCTTGTGTAACCAGATCGATATTCGCTTTCAGGAGAGGACCTTAGAAAAGCAACGCCAGCACTCCTTGGTTCTTAGTCAGCCTGAGCTCCCCTCTCTTCGACCCGTAGAGCATCTCCTATCAGCTGAGGAACCCATGCAGCTGGGTCGGACCAGGCTATCCCCCGAGGAACGTGCTAGGCGCAGAACTCTTGGTCTGTGTCTTTACTGTGGGGGCAAAGGTCATTTTCGTGACACTTGCTCTCTTTGTCCAGAAAAACGTTCGGGTCCACTTCATCTGGAAAGTGGAGTATTGGACCCAGAAATATCACCTTCCCCTTCTCGTCTTCTGCTTTCTGTGTTCCTTCATGTTGGTGCTTCTTCTCATTCGGTCTCAGCATATCTGGATTCCGGAGCCGCTGGTAATTTTATGGACTGGGAAATCGCATCGTCCATGAGACTTACTCTTTTGCCCCTCACCACACCATTGGTGGTCTTGGCGATTGATGGTACTGTTCTCCCAGGGGGACCTATCCGCTTCCAGACCCTCCCTGTTAAGATGTCGGTAGGGACACTCCACCAGGAGTGGATATCCTTCCTTATCTTACCCAAGGCCTCAACGCCTATAATTTTGGGTCTCCCATGGTTACAGCTCCATTCTCCTCATGTGGACTGGACTACTGGACAGATCCTGGCTTGGGGTCCCTCCTGTTCCTCGTCCTGCCTACCCAAGGTTGCCCCCTGTGAATCTGAGCCGGTCATTCATTCCAGGTTGCATAACCATTTACATTTCTCTGTCCCTAACCACCCTTGGACGCACAGCCAGGCTAGCTTGTCTACAAGTCCTGCAGTCGCTACGTCTTGCGATGCGATTCAGGTAGTCGCTACACCTGACTCAGCTATTCACTCTGCCTCTGTACTAGTTATGCCAGTCCAGCCCATGCCCAGTGAGCCTCCTACTTTTTCTTGTTCGGGACATTCTGCTTGTCCTTCAGCTATTCAGTTTGACTCTGGCAACATGTCACCTTCTAACCAACCTGACTTCAGGGTTCCACTGACATCTGCCCAGTCTGATGGTCCTGTGCAAGATGACCAGTTCCCCTTTAAGGGTCTAGGGGACCCTCCTCAGATTCCTGTTGATCCTCTCATGCCCTTGCTTATTCCTAGAGAGCCTTTGGTCCTCAATAGATCTTCTTGTCATCTCCCTACCTCGGTTCTGGTCTCTGAGGATAATCTAAAGTACGAGGTTAGACAAGTTCTGGATTCTCGGCTCTGCAGAGGTATTCTTCAGTACCTTGTGCATTGGAGAGGTTTTGGTCCTGAGGAGGCGTCTTGGATCGCTGCATCTGATGTCGTTGCACCTCATCTGTTGAGGAGGTTTCATCTGAGATTTCCCTTTAAGCCTGGGCCCAGGCGGGGGAGGGCCCATAAGAGGGAGGGTACTGTCATGGATATGCAGTAGTGTTTGTCTGTCAGCTTACCTTCCTTCCCATGTGTTCATCTTAGAGGCCTGAGCCCTTTCACCTGGCTTCCTTTATAATCTCCTCCCAGCCAGACTCCACCCCAGGCCCTATCACAGAACACTATATTAACCTGTGCACTGCAAGCCTGCTTTGCTGATCAACGTGTTTGTTAGGCATTGTGTGTTTGGGTTCCTGCCTGCCGTGTGCTACGTCTGTCTCTCTGTTACATATTTGGCTTGTCCCCGACTATCCCTGTCTGCTCGTGACCCTTGACCTTCGGCTCGTTCTTTCGTTATCCTTGTCTGCTTGTGGCCCCTGACCTTCAGCTTGTTATTCGGTTCTCTCATATCTTGTGCTGCTGCTTCCCCTCTTTTCCCCTTATCCTACGGGGCGTGAGCTAGGAAACTCCAGGGGCCACGACCTGGTCCCAGCCTGCAGCATAACATCTTCACCACTAGAGGCCCTGGAGAAGACCTGCTGGGTCTTAGACTCCGCGCCCTGGGGAATCTTGGCTCTAGCTTCCGTTAGGATCCCGGTTGTGCTCCTCTGGTCCCGCTTTCCACAACCACCCAGTTTCCTATCCGCAGCAGTCAGCCATAGGGTTCACTACCTTGCGGTGCACTCCTGTCCCCCTATGGTGTGCATCTGTCACCTGGCCACAGGTGACCTTGACACTTGCCCTGCACCTTGCCAGCCCCATCGTCCTCCCCAACGCGACCGGGGGGGGTCGATAAGCTTTAAACGGGCATAGGGGGCCCAGGCAACCCTCAGGGCATCATTTATGTAAGGCTCAGAATGGTGGACAACATACAAACCTATAACTAGAGTCACTAGAATCATCCATGGGCCCAGTTTGAAACAACAGTCTTGTTAAACACCTTGTATTCCCAAATTAAAAAAAATTAAAAAACACAATGGAGAGGGATGGGAAAATTTCAAAATTCTCTTATATATGAGTCCCTGAAACGAAATGTAATTTGCTCTTCATGATACTTAGCTTCTGCTAGAAAGGAAAAAAAAAAAAGTATTCTGTTATGAAAGTGATAGAAGGTTCGGGTTGAGTTCCACAACTGTCCAGTCTGAGACCGTGATAGCACGAATGCCAAGCTTGGAAAACATCTCTGGCAGTTGGGCCGGCATGTGCAGCACAAATGATTGATGCAGATAAATTAAATAGAAAACCCCAGCGGTACCTTCTTCTCGTAGTTTTTCTAGCAAGGGCATCTGCAAAGTGCATCTCGAAAGATCAGGTAGAATTTGTATGGATACTCCATTAAAATTGATCGGGCCCATAGGCCATGCCTTACAGAGAATCTCCTTTTTAATATTGTAGAAATGTACTCTACATAGAGCGTGTCGAGGTCTACCATCTGGCAGAGGGGTCGAACCTTGAATCCGATGGACCCTATCCAGCTCCATGTCTGCCACAGGATCTCTACCCAAGACTTTGTTTAGTATACACTGTAGCTGTAACAGTAGAGAGGAGCTCTCTGACTGTCGTTGCTTCAGGTATACCCCGCAGCTTTAAATTGTTCCTTCTGCTCCTGTTTTCTAAGTCCTCTTGCTGAAGTCACAGAGCATAGAGATGCTGCGATTGGGCAGTCAGCTTAGCCTCAAGGATAGCCAGTTTTAGGTCAGTTGAAATCTGGGTTGACTCCAAGGTGTCTACCTTTGATGACAGGCTGTGTGTCAGGAAAGACGTCTGCAAGGTACAGCTGCTGTTACCCGGCGTGCGCCGGTGCGCAGGTGCCAACCAAGGACGCTGAAAATGGCCACAAGCGGGTCTGCACCAGAACTGGCGCCAGTCAGCCTATTTAAACAGAGCTGTGACACTGACTTATTGCTGCTTGGTCTACAGCGTTTACCTGAACCCTGATACTTCTGTGTGTAACTTCTGATACTGATCCGGCTTGCTCCTGACTACCTCTGCCTGCTTCCTGTCCTGACCTCTGGCTTCCTACGGATTGATCTCTGCCTCCAGTTCCTGTTATTAAGCACCTGTTGCCAAAACCTGCCTGTGACCCGACTACGCTTCTGCCTGCTGCCTTTGCCTGATCTGACCGTCTGTTACCAAAACCTGCTTGTGACCCGACTACGCTTCTGCCTGCTGTCTATGCCTGATCTGCCTGTCTGTTGTCAACCCGGCTCATCTGACCCTGCTCCAGCTGTCCAGCCTGCTGCAAGTCCTGCTTCTGGTGGTGCACCTCCACTTGTCTCTTGCCAAGTCTGCAAGCCTATCTGCCATCTCGCTTGCCCGTGACCTGCTGTGTCCGGTTCCCGCTCGTGAGTTCCTGGCTTCTACCTGTACAGACTTCTGGACTGATCATAGGCACTCTTACCCCGCTGTGCTCCTGGGCCTGCTGTCTCACTATCAGTGGTCCACGAGCCAGAGCTGTACGAGAGGCCTTCCTCTACACGTCAGGCTCAGCCACCAGGTACGTGACACTGTGTAATGAGTCCTTAACTTCCCTAAATTCATCCCTGAGCACCTGTTGTAAAGTAAGAGTCATACAGTCCATATTTGTCTTGGTAGACAGCGTGGATATAAAGGACCTGGTGTCAGAGTCAGCCAGCAGAGCCGAAAGACCAGGGGCCGGGTGTAAAAACGACTGTGTGGGAAACACTGTAGCCGGCTGCAGGGTGTCTGTCTGTGTAGGTTGTATACCTATCATCTCGGATTGTGCTGACAAGTCTTCGGTAAGCTCATCTGGGATCACGGATGGAATTTGCTGCCTCGAGGACACGTCGGGCAGGCATTCCTGTGATTCCACACTCTGAGGATCGGGAGCCATGTTTTCTGCTGGCTGCTCCGAGATGACAGAGGTTCGTGGTGTGAAGAAGCCTGCGAGGAGTGTGCTGCAGGGAACCGGACCCGAAACTGCGTGTTTGGTAGATTTTTTGGGATTCTCTTGGCATATTCACCTGCCGCTACAGGCTGGAAATCAGTCTGAGTGGTCGGCCTGAGTGGAGCTCTGGCTTGGTGTTCCTTCACTCCGCCTTCGCGTTTTTTTAAAAGAACGGTACATTTTTGGTTTAATAGACTTCAATGGAGAAGCTGCAGAAAAGCATGTAGTGCGTTTTTGCCACGTTTCTGTTTTTTTATCTGCCTAACAACAAATTGGCCAATAAAAAGCATCAAAATGCATCAAAAAACGTGTCAAAAACACGCGCGCAAAAATGCGAAGCAAAAAGCACTGCAGAAACGTAGCAAAAGCAAACTGCATATGTATGAACCAGGCCTTATGCTTGGGAGGGAAGCTTGCCTGCCAGTGGATCTGGCCTTTAGCACCTTCTTAGAGGGTGAGAGTTCAGAAGAGACTGTTGTTACTGCTCAAAGATCTCCAGAAGCCAATTTTTTTATTTCCCCAAATTTTGTGGCAAGTGACTCTAGCCCACCCCCTGAGACACCTTGGTGGGAGGCACCTCTGGCCAAAATTATTTAGTAGTGTCTCGCTGGGACACTGCAGCCAGTGGTGAGCTGAACTACACATCTTATTCTAACACAGCTAACACCAAAAGGACTACTCTTACTCAGCCGCCCATATACTGTACATTCATCACCAGCACTCTTAAAAGAGACCGCTCACATACACCACCTAAAGAAAGCTGGCAAATGTTGACTATTAGCCACCAGATACTCTCCTCGACCTTCAGGGGAATAGAAAGGCATATGCCCACCCGCTCTTGGGGTTGTATGTAGAAGGTACACACAAGGCCCATTTGTTCCCCAGAGTTCATACTGTTCTAGAGAATCTAGTTGCACCCTTTATAGTTCAATTTGAATTTGTTATAGTCTTTCGAGTTGTCAGACAGTGGGTCATTGACCGTTCTTCAATTTTAGTACCCCTAATTCTGTTTAATTATCTGTTCATTGATTTATGCCTTGTTTGATTGCATTTGTCATAATATATTTAGCTAATTCACCTACACGTTGCCGATTGCCTTTTTCTGTGCATTATTGGTAACTTACTAGCTCTAAAGACACACAGGTGTAAACAGATTTTAGGGCTACTGTAGTTCACACCACATGCAGTCAAGTGCGGTTTTTTTTCTGCATCAAAAACACATGGAAAGAAGGTTTTATGGTTTCCAATGGCATAGTTCACACCAGTGCAGTCAGTTCCAGGGCGTTTCAATTCCAGACATAAAAAAAGTAGAACATACTGCATTTTTCCTGCACTGGACTGTACTGGAACGCGGTAAAACGCATCAAAAATGCACCGCGATGCACAAAAAATGCACTGGAACACACATGTCCTTATTTAAGGTTAAGAAAAAAGAGGGGGGAACAAATGCACTAGACTGCCTCAAAAACACACAAAAACGCATCAAAAACATGCATGCAGAAAAGCATCTGGAACGCATCCGGACTGCGTTTCTATGATGTGAACTGGCCCTTAGTCTACAACTAAGTGTGTCAGTGGGGATCGACTGCATGTGCCGGAAATGTAATAGTTTTTTTTTAAACTGTTAAATCTATGGGTTTACTTCTTTAAGAGAGTTGTTCCAGACCAGAGGATCCATCATCACCAGCGGCTCCTGTGAGGGGTAAGCGCTACATCAGGTAGCTAGATACTGTAGATAGATAGATTGATAGATAGATGGACAGACAGATAACGAGACACAGATAGTTAGATGCCAGATAAAGAGGAAAAGAAATAGACATATATCACTCTTCTCCTGGGCAGTGAAAGGTTTCTTGCTAGTGTTTTGTCACCTGCAGTCTAATAGGGATGGATGATGACTTTTCCTGGAAGGATCCGTCTTTGGATTGGCATTTCTCAATCAGCCAGATCAGACTGTTACACACAGACATGTGATCCAGGGATACGTATTTCTGAACTTCTCCAAAGGTGCGCAGAGCAAAGGCTGTTAACCTGAGAAATAAATGAAGTGTGATCACAGCCCTTGTTAAAGCGTAACTCCACTTTTGTTGAGAAAAAAACATTCCCCGCTGAGTGATCTATGTACAGTACAAGGATTTTAACAAACTTTGTTGCAGATTCCTACCTTTTGTTATTCTGAAGAAATCCCTGTGTGTTTGTCTGTGCCCATGTGGGAAAGTGAGTCTAATGGGAGTGGTTTCATAATTATCAGCTGTGCACCTGCAGGGTTCTAATGTGGAAAGCTGCTGGGTCTGCATCCCTTTAGACGTGTTCCTTTTGGGGGTATCTCAGCAAAAATGAAATTTTTGTTCCAGGGGATGCCTGAAATCTGACTTGTATCTTAGTGTAGACTTCTGGGAAAATCAGTGAGCCAATCACACAAGCAGGTAATTATGTTTCTGGGAGGGCATTCTGTACACATTCTGTGTACAGAACACCTACAGGTAGCCATATTGCATTTCATTTGACAGAAAATGACAGTGGCTGCAGATTAAAAAGGAAAGGTAATTTTTATTTACATTCAATTACAATATGATTTGTGTCACAATTGTATACGCTCTATTATGTTCCCCTTTAAAGGGAACCTGTCACCTACAAGCAGGCCCGGACTGGCCATAGGACAGACCAGGTGTTTTCTCAGTGGGCCGGGGCCACCACCTCTACGTGGCCTGTTGACCAGACTGCACAGTGGGAGGTAAACGGGGACCGCAGCCTGGACAGGGCTAACACAGGCCGCTCATCTACTGCTATGCGGCAATGCCTGTGTCTTCTCTGGCGGAACTACGAATTAGGTTAGCAGCTGCATGGGCTGAGCTGTGTGTCTCTCTCACACACAGCTCAGCGTCAAAGCCGACGCTGACAGTTCCGCTCTCCGCTCAGATGGACTGCTCCCCATCCTCCCGCCCCTCTACTCCTGTGTCTGCCCTGCCCACACATCCCCGGTAGATACGCAGGAAGATTGAACCCAGAAGATAAAAGCTACAGACAGCCTGTGCCCGAGCCTCCATCCTGGGGTGAGTAAGCTTACCCTCTCTCCTGCCTCCCACTGTATAAAACTAATTTAAGGGGTGCTATGTGGACTCTGATGCAAGAGGGGGTTTTGGTGAGCAGAGACCCCCTTACATCAGAGTTCCCCTTTACACCAGAGTCCACAGCATTCCCCTTAAATCAGGGTTCTCAGAACACCACTTTACATCAGATCCCCCCTTAAATAAGGGTTCCCCTTAACATTGGAGTCCACAGAGCTCCCCCTTACAGTAAGTGGAAATTCTACAGACTCTAAGGGGGGTCTGTGCAGACTCTGATGTAAGGGGGGCTCTGCCGACTCTGATGTAAGGGGGGCTCTGCCAACTCTGATGTAAGGGGGGTCTGTGCAGACTCTGATGTAGTTGGCACTGTGCGGACTCTGATGTAAGGGGGACTGTGCGGACTCTGATGTAAGGTGGACTGTGCGGACTCTGATGTAAGGTGGACTGTGCGGACTCTGATGTAAGGTGGACTGTGCGGACTCTGATGTAAGATGGACTGTGCGGACTCTGATGTAAGGTGGACTGTGCGGACTCTGATGTAAGGGGGACTGTGCGGACTCTGATGTAAGGGGGACTGTGCATACTCTGATGTAAGGGGGACATTGCATACTCTGATGTAAGGGGGGCTCTGCCGACTCTGATGTAAGGGGGGCTCTGCCAACTCTGATGTAAGGGGGGTCTGTGCAGACTCTGATGTAGTTGGCACTGTGCGGACTCTGATGTAAGGGGGACTGTGCGGACTCTGATGTAAGGTGGACTGTGCGGACTCTGATGTAAGGTGGACTGTGCGGACTCTGATGTAAGGTGGACTGTGCGGACTCTGATGTAAGGTGGACTGTGCGGACTCTGATGTAAGGTGGACTGTGCGGACTCTGATGTAAGGGGGACTGTGCGGACTCTGATGTAAGGGGGACTGTGCATACTCTGATGTAAGGGGGACATTGCATACTCTGATGTAAGGGGGGTCTGTGTGGATTCTGATGTAAGGGGGACTATGCGGACTCTGATGTAGGGGGGCAGGGGGCGGGAGGAGCTGGTGATCTGCACAGTGAGCAGAGAGTAAAAGGGGGCACTGTGATTACAGAGAAAAGGGGGGCATGATTGCAGGGGCACTGTAATATAAAGGGGACTGCACTGTTAAGGAGCCTACCTACAAGTATAGACATGCAGCAGTTCACAAACTAGATAAAGTAATATGTGATTTGTTTTTGAGTTTTCTGAGTGTCAGTGTCTGGATTAGGTTTAGAATGTGATATATTTTTTTCAGTTTATGTGCCAGGTGCTATTTTGAATAATGAGCTGGTATGTCCAGAGCTTCAAATCCATGCAGATTTCAATTAGAGTTGAAGAAGAGGATCCAAAGCTAGATTGTCATTTCTGACTACTCAGAAAGGGCAAATGGAAAAAATAAAATGTGACTTCCCTGTTGTTTAATAATGTTTCACTGAATAATATTCTGCCTTTAACATAGGTGTGTGCACAGGGTGTGCCGATGTGTTTGGGCACACCCTAATCACCATGTATGGCCGTATTTCTGCAAAAAAAATAAAGTAAAAAAAAATTATAAAAATAAAAACTACTGACACCATCCACTGCCCTATTGACACCAATCTCTTCCCTTATGACAGTGGTTCTCAACCTCAGTCCTTAAAGTACCCCCAACAGGCCCCCAACAGGCCATGTTTTGGGAATTTCTCTTAAAGCAGATACACACGATACAGAAATCGGATGGAAAAATTCATACGACGAGCTGACTAACGATTTTCAGATCGTTAGTACGGTGCTTTCGACAGCCAATTTTTGTTTTTTTGGTCAGACAAAGGCTGAATGTGCAGACTATAAAAAAAAATTCGGATGTGAACTCAACGTCCGATTTTCGTTTTATTAGTACTGTTTTCGTACGAAAAAAAAATGTAAGAGCAAGACTACGCATGCTCAGAAACATACAAAACTATTCAACACATTACATCACTTCTGACATTGTATTCTTTCATACGAAAATTTTCGTATAGTAAGTAACCCCTTCACTTTCGACATGAGACTAGCATGCCACAAAAAACGGATGTTCGGTCGTCCCAAAATCTAAGCGTGTGTACGAAGCTTTAGATAAAATAGCTGTCCGAAATACCAAGCCATTGACTCTGATGTAAAGCACCTGTGCAAGATAAAGGAAAACCTGCAAACATGGCCTGTTGGGGGGTACTTGAGGACTGAGGTTGAGAACCACTGCCTTATGACACCAGCCACTGCTCTACTGACCTTGTCCACTGCTCTACAGACACCATCAGTATATATACACATGCACACATATGCATGTGTGTTTGAGCTTTGGGGGGCACACCCTAATGCACAGGTGTCAAACACAAGGCCTGCGGGCCGAATCCGGCCCTCCAGGCCATTTCATGTGGTCCTCACGCCTCTCTTGCAGCTTCAGGAGAGCTCCAGCCCTCCTCTGGTCCTCCTCCAGACCCTTACTTTTTGCTTTTAAGCAATGCATCCAGCTTCTTCCCAGCAGCAGCATAAGGAAAGGGGGTGCACTGTGTTGTAAGGGAGAGCGGGGGACTCAACTTCTGATGGTGGGTTGTTTTTTATCATCTAATGTAAGGGGAGGGGATGCGGTGGACATCTAATCTTACAGATACAACCGGCCCTTTTGAGGGCAATCATAATGCTGATGCGGCCCACAATGAAATTGAGTTTGTCACCTCTGCCCTATTGCAATAGGCTGTGCACACTTATGGCCTTCAATGTAACAAAATCTTGTGTGCTATGGTATTGTAATGCCACGTACACACGGTCAGAAATTCCGCCAAGAAAATTCCGACGGAATTTTGTCTGAAACGTGTGTTGCATACACATGGTCACACAAAATTCCGACCATCAAGAACGCGGTGACGTACAACACTGCGACGAGCCGAGAAAAATTAAGTTCAATGCTTCCGAGCATGCGCCGACTTGATTCCGAGCATGCGTGTTTTTTTGTGCGTCAGAATTGCATACAGACGATCGGAATTTCCGACAAGAACTTTTCTTGTCGGAAAAATTGAGAACCAGCTCTCAAATTTTTTAAAGTCAGATGGAGTCTACACACGGTCGGAATTTCCGACCAAAAGCTCACATCGAACTTTTCTTGTCGGAAATTCCGACCGCGTGTATGCGGCATTATAGTCTGTGCTAGTAATATTGCCTGTTTATTTTGACCAGCTCTGAATATGAGCCCGTGGAGATGCAGCCAGTGTGTTCCTTGGTTCCAACTTTGACCTCTCTCTGAGCTATCTGCAGCCTTACTCAAACACTAGAGCATGAGAGTAAAGCCCCATACACACTATCAGTTTTCTTGCAGGTTTTTCTCTTCAGGTTTACCAAAACCATCTAATATGAGGTCAAACCTTAAGAGTTTCAATTCGTATGCAATCAGGCAGGCCCTTGCACTACATGGTTTTGGTAAACCTGAAGAGAAAAACCTGCAAGAAAACTGATAGTGTGTATGGGGCTTTAGGTTGGAATCATGTAACAAGAGGTGGCAGTAAAGTATAATTGATCTGGCTGCAATGGCTTATACTGAGATTGAGGTAAACTAAGTTGAATGTTGGGCTGCTTATTATTCATATGTTTGTGTATTTTGTACATCAGATACTATTATAAAACAAGAGCAATTATTTGCTATTTTGTCTTTCTGTTTCTAGATTTATTTGCACATTGAATTTTCTTCTTTTTTTTTTTAAGAAAACAATCAATCGGAACATAAGGATGGACATTATCCCATACCAGGTGCTAGGGTCGCTGTCTCTCCATAGGCTGTAGGAATGGTCACCCTTGCGGAAGGCGAGAATGCCGGAAACTCCTGGAAAGAAGAGATGAATATGGTGTGGATATGGTGTGGATATGGAAGACAAGAAAACACACAGCACAGTGCTGAGCGCACCTACCATCCTTCAGTTTCTTCTGCATGTCTATCTGAATCATGAAGGTGTTAGGGCCCAGCAGGCTCCATTCATCTTTTGTTTGCAGATAATGGTAGACATAGAAGATGGGCGCCACTCTCATCAGATCTGTCTCTGCGCTGCCTTTCGGAATGCTGACCAGAGTCTGTATGCTCTTTCCACTCACAATCGTGTCGATCACCTCACCCAAAATATTACCTGTAGTCCATAACATGAACAAGGGGCAGATGAATCACACTTATTTTGTGTTGTTAAAGCCAAATTGCAGTTAATTTGTTTTTTAAAGCTTGAGATGGAGTGATGAAGAGTGAGATTCCCGACCAGGTTTGTATTGATCTTTGTGTTCCTTTGGGGAGATTACTTATCTCTTTCTTTCTTGGTGCCACCTAGACACACCCCCATACATAGGGTGTCACAGGGACAGTGAAGTAAAGGAAAATCTTTAAAATGGGGACACAGATAGCAACAAAAAATATTTGGATAATTCAGCCCTTCTACATTCCACTTAAAACTATAAAGAATGTATTTTTTATGTTTTTTTCTAGGACAGTATAAAAAGGACAGAACAGTCTAAAGTGTGGAATACTGTAGGTGGAACTTAATGGTCTTTTTCTAACCTTATTGCTCAAATCCTATGACAGTTATTCATATCATCAGCAGTTCAGGATGTAATGGGCCTATAACATACTGTACATATATGTTGGAGGACAGGGGCCATTCTACTATCCTGGTGTAGCTAGGTACTGGGCTACGCAGGTATGGAGAAGAGGAGACACTACTGTGCCCATTGACTTTCATTTTCACTTTGCTTTAATACTCTAGTACCTTTTCTTGATCACTAGAGGGGGATCACCACTGAATAAGAAGCACAGGATTACGGGACTCGTTGGACTAAAACCACCTACTAACATTGTATTATGGCCTGATTAACCTGTAATTATTAGGAAGCCTTGTGGCAGAAAGAGGGTCTGGAGGCCTTAGAAGGAATTGTGGTGGGCAGGTTCGCTCACTTGGCAGTGCAGGACCTTAGAGCGCACATCAGGATGTAACAGCGTCTTCACAAGTGGAAGGCCCTCAGTTACACAGCAACTGTCCCTTCCTCAGCAGCAGTTTTCCATGACACAGCAGTCATCACACCAGTAAACATCTTCAGTGGTGCAGCAGTCATCACATCAGTGTATATCTTCAGTTACACAGCGACCATCATCACCAGCACAGAAGTTTCAGCAGGATTTACTGCCACATCTGTGGATTGGTGGGAGGGCCGTGCACCCAGTCATATCACATCACTCCGAGAGCAAGCCCAGTTGTACTATTTGTATTCTGAGAACAGAACTCCACCCAGTGGAATACTACACATTCTCCATAAATACCTCTCTGCTAGCAGAACCATCAACATTATCGCTAAGTGCCTCCAAGACAATAATAGGGCCCCGATGTTGCCGGCAGGAGATCTAGGATCCTCTTGCAGGATATTTATAAGGACATTAGGGTCCTGTCATTCCTCAGAATTGCTATCCTCCTTCCCTACTTCTTCCTTAACTACAGCCTAAACCTAGCAAATCCCTGGGTGCTCTGTGGCAGCATAGCCTCCTGAAGCAGTAACTTCCCTTTCAAGCTGCCATAGTTGCACTTCAGGGCTATTGTTACAGCTAAGTTGAGTCCGGTTAGCTAGTTCATTTTATGGCAGTTACCTTATGGTTATCATCTGTAGCTGTTTATCTACCTGTCTACAGTTGATACACCTGATTGTTGACATTGTCACTAAGTTGAGTCGTGTAAGTACAGCAGAATTCTATTTTATTACTTTGCCTAATGCTTTTTTATGTTACACTATAAGCTAGTTGTCACAATTTCTTCAGTGTGGTTGCAAGACGCATTACTAAACCTGGAGTGTCAGAAGGGTCGATCTGTTCTGAAGGTCAGAGAAGGCACAGAGGTCCTATACTGTTCAGGGGCTTCTACGGGGGTAGCGCTACACTGGTAATTTAACAGCTGTTAGGCCAGACGTTCGGCAATTGTGCAATAGGTGGATTACCATTAATGGAGAGGATGCGGCTTATCTTTGATTTTGGAACAATGCTCGACGGAACCTTGAATGCCACGTCTTGATTCCTCTTCATTATTCCTGGAATTATTAAAATACAAAAGAAGTTCAACTGACCTTAGGCAAGAGAAAAGGCTAAAGAGTCTGAGTGACAATTTATGTTATACAGAAGTATATGTTAGACTGGACCAGGCTGGGGTCCTATTAGTGAAGATCAGAACTTTTGAGTGGTGCTGCCTGTGACTCCTTACTGTCACTTTATAAAGGAATTTCCCTGATTTCTGTATAATTCAAACTCCAAGCAAACAGCTCTAAATGCAATATAGGTGATGTATTTTACTCACCAAGGTTTGTTGATTTTGTTCAGTCTTGCAATCAAAACACCCCTATTGGACATCACAGCCAGGGCCTGGACCTCCCAGTAGACTACACTGAAGTTTATTGTGCAGCCTTGTCCAGAACCCGACCCCAGCCTATGATGAACAATGAAGGGGCAGCAGTACACTGATTAATACATGTTTCTCCAGAATGTTTTCCGACAGCTCTTTACAAAGCAATAATGAGCTGATTGACTCAGACTGCTACTCCACCCTCTCTCAATTAGATGCAGTACAAAGCACTATTGCTTTAATTGCAACTAGACTTGTGCACAACGGAAACATTTCTTTAGTTTCGGTTCGTTTCTTGTGCACAACAGAAAAATTTGTTTAGTTTTGTTTTGTTTCTTTTCGGTCCTGTTGATTCGTAATCATTCGTAATTTTGCTAGACGGGATTTTTCGTGTTCGGACTAATTCGTATTTTCGCAAGCGACATTTTTCGTTGAATTTTTAGTTGATGTATAATTCGTACTTTCGGTAAGGTACATTGTTTTTCGTTGATTCTGGACACAACTCCTACTTTCGTAACTTTTTTTGGGTTTGTTGATTCGTAATTTTCTGTGTCTCTCTCACGACGATGCTCCCTATTATGCCTAATGTGCTTCAAATGGATTTGTACTTTTCAAAAATACATAGCGGTTATTTGTAACGATTCAAAATCTCGTATTTTACTTTCGTTTTTTACATGCGGCTATAGCCTCCGCCCCTGTACACCATTTTGAGAGGGAGTTCAGCGCGGTGAGGGAGAAGCAGAGAGCAGAGCAGAGTGAGTGTTATTGTGCTTCGTATGGATTCGTACATTCGTAACTTTTTTCATAACGAATTATGCCAAAGACATTCGGGCATTCGCTATTTGCGGTATAATTTATTTCGGATTCGGTTTTAATCGTAATTGCTTTGTTCGGAAATTCGGATGCTTCCGAATGTCCGAAAGTTGTTAAATTCAGACGAATTTTGATTCGTTACGAAACGAATTGCACAAGCCTAATTGCAACCCCATTAGCTGCTTATACTTACCTGCCCTACTCTTTCTTATATACCCAGTACTTGCATCTGGATCAAAGAAAATAGCTGGTACTTCTGGGTCTGGAAAACATGTGATTCACTTTCATGTGATCAGGCTGGTGTTTGGTTAATGGCCACTCACAACTTTGTCCTTACACATGGTTTCTTCTTTGTGCTCCCACAGTCCAAGTGAATTTGAAGGGTGCTGAAGGTAAGGGGAGTGTGTGCAGCTGCATGGGCCACAATTACATTTATTCTGTTGCATTGCCTTGCATTAACAAAGCACAGATTCCCTTGAAGATCCATTCGGATACTACTTATCTCACTTTCTAATTGTGCAAAAAGTGTAGAGTATCTAACCCCATGAATGAATGAAAATGAAAACGGTGGATGTTTTTAGTTACCACAAAAATATAAATTACCACAAAAACAAACATGGCGGAAGTTCTTAAAATAAGCTTCTTCTGTATCTCAGGGACTCTGTTGGTGGGGTTTCTATGCTGAGTCCTGGGTCTGCACATCGGCTATACCCATTATCTCACACCCATCCCTGCTGGGTTTTTATTTTATATTATGGAGAATGTTACAGGAGTTGCTGGAGTACCCATGATGGACAGAAACATGCCAGAATCTATGGCAAGGAGACAGAATTACTGGAATGCCCAACAGACTCCATCTATAATTGAAATAACCTTTTGACTGGGCAGACCACTTTAGGAAAATTCTGAAAAGACAGATGTCAGAACATACCGCGAATCCCCTGTGGATCCAGAGTAAATCCCATGCTATTTTCTTCTTGAATACCTTCTGGCTGTTTGGAGAGAGAAAGAGTCACCATCAGTTTTTACTAGACCAATTCTGACCATAAATGTTTCTGTAAATGTGGAATCAAAATGACGGCAGACTAGTGTGACAACCCAGAAAAAAGGGATTTTTATAACAGCTTACCTGTAAAATCCTTTTCTTGGAGTACATCACGGGACACAGAGCGACTTAGTCATTACTAATGGGTTATATAGTTTACCTTCAGGTGCTGGCACTGGCAACTTCCAAACCGGAAGTACCCTCCCCTATATAAGCCCCTCCCATCCGGGAGCACCTCAGTTTTGTAGCAAAGCAATAAGTGTCCCAAAAAGAGGGGTGGGAGCTCTGTGTCCCGTGATGTACTCCAAGAAAAGGATTTTACAGGTAAGCTGTCATAAAAATCCCTTTTTCTTTTTCGTACATCACGGGACACAGAGCGACTTAGTCATTACTAATGGGACATCCCAAAGCAATGCCAAATGAGGGGAGGGATACATAAGCTGGGCGCCATCAGGCATGAGGATCTTTTGCGGCCTGCAACACACTGCGCCCAAAGGCGACATCCTCCTGACTTCTAACGTCTACCTGGTAGAATCTAGTAAACGTGTGTACTGAAGACCATGTTGCGGCCTTACAGACTTGAGCCAAGGAGGCCTGGTGATGCACTGCCCATGAAGTTCCAACTGCTCTTGTGGAGTGCGCCCTAACTTTGAATGGAGGCGGTCTCTTTCTCAAGCCATAGGCTTGTATTATGACCTGTCGAATCCACTTGGCTAAAGTAGATTTTGATGCTGCCTGACCCTTTCTGGGGCCTTCCGGCAGAATAAACAACATATCCGTTCTGCGAATCTGAGCAGTGGCTTTTAGATAAGCCTTAACTGCTCTTACTACATCCAAAGAATGCAATAACTTTTCCTCTACCGAGCTAGGTTTGGGGAAAAAAGAAGGAAGAACCACGTCTTGGTTCAAATGAAACCTCGATACCACCTTAGGAAGAAAGGCTGGATGAGGACGTAATACTACTCTGTCCTTATGGACAACCAGATATGGCTCCTTACAGGACAAGGCGGCTAATTCCGATACTCTTTTAGCCGAACAAATGGCTACTAAGAAAATCAATTTCCTGGTGAGAAGAACCAAGGAAATGTGTTGCAATGGTTCAAATGGTTGTTTCTGTAGAACCGACAGAACCAGGTTTAAGTCCCATGGACATATGGGAATACTAACCGGAGGGCTAATACGCATCACTCCTTGTATGAAAGCTTTGACTAGTGAATGCGAAGCCAAGGGCCTTTGAAAAAATATTGACAAGGCCGAAATCTGACCCTTGATAGTACTCAAGGCCAGCTTCCTATCTACCGCCCACTGTAGGAAGTCCAAAATCCTACCTATTATGTACTTACGTGGATGCCATTTCTTGGCCTCACACCATGTAATGTACGCCTTCCAGATCCTATAATAGATCTGCCTGGATACCGGCTTCCTGGCATTGATCATGGTAGATACCACAGGATTAGAGAGCCCTCTCTTTTTCAGAATGTGGGCTTCAATAGCCAGGCCGTCAAACCTAGGGCTGGTAAGGAAGGGTGGTATATCGGTCCTTGCGACAGCAGGTCCGGACGATGTGGGAGGGTCCAAGGACTCCTCACTGACATTTTTACAATCTCCGCGTACCATGCCCTTCGGGGCCACGCTGGAGCCACCAGAATCACTGGTTTCTTTTCTACCCTGATTCTGCGGATTAATCGCGGTAACAATTGTGGCGGTGGGAATGCATATATCAGCTTGAACTGATCCCAAGGGAACACTAGGGCATCCGAGCCGCAAGCTAGGGGATCCCTTGTGCGAGACACAAATCTGTCCACCTTTGCGTTGAATCTGGATGCTAGCAGATCTACATCCGGTGTTCCCCACCGCTGGCATATTGCCTGGAAAACCTCGGGGTGAAGAGACCATTCCCCCGGGCATAATTGCTGGCGACTTAAAAAGTCCGCTTTCCAATTTTCCACTCCTGGGATGAAAACCGCGGATATGGCTGGGACATATCTTTCTGCCCATTCCAGGATGCAATTCGCTTCCCTCTGGGCTGCACGACTCCTGGTGTCACCCTGGTGATTGATATATGCCACTGCTGTGGCATTGTCTGATTGAATTCTGACAGGGGACCCTTGGAGTTTGGATGTCCATGCTACTAGGGCATACCGGGCTGCTCGTATCTCTAAGAGATTGATGGGCAGGGCCTTCTCTGCTTCTGACCACTTGCCCTGGAGAGACCATTGCTCCAGTACTGCCCCCCAGCCTATGAGGCTGGCATCTGTAGTGACTACCTTCCAAGAAACCGGACTGAAGGGTTTCCCTTTTTCCAGATTCTGGGGCACCAACCACCAATGGAGGCTCTTGCGAACGGAAGGGGACAGGGACATTGGTAAGTCTAAAGCCTGAACTTTTTTGTTCCAGGCTGACAGTATGGCCCTTTGCAAATTCCTTGAATGGAATTGACCGTAGGGTACTGCTTCGAATGAAGCCACCATTTTTCCCAGCAGCCTCATGCACAGGCGTATGGATGTTTTAAAGACGACACCTTCTCTGGAGGTAAGAAAATCTTTCTCTGATTTGAATCCAGCCTTAGCCCTAAGTATTCCAGACTTTTGACTGGTCTTAGAGCTGACGTGTCCCGGTTGATAATCCAACCGTGATATTCCAGATACTTGATTGTCTTGTGAATAGCTACTTCCAGCTTTTCCACTGAGTGGTCTATTAGTAGCAGGTCGTTTAGATATGCCATTATCGTTACACCTTGTGTTCTTAGATTGGCCAATAGTGGGGCCAGAATTTTTGTGAACACTCGTGGTGCTGTGGCCAGACCGAAAGGTAAGGCTCTGAACTGAAAATGGCGCCCTTCTACTGCAAAGCGTAGAAATTTCTGGTGGGCCGGAAAGATGGGAATATGCAGATAAGCATCCCTTATGTCGATCGAGGCTAACCATTCCTGCCCTTGTAGGGCGGTGGCCACCGATCGGATCGACTCCATCCGAAAAGTCCTGATATTTAGGAACTTGTTTAGCCCTTTTAGATTTAATATGGGCCTCACGTCCCCATTTGGTTTGGGGACTGTGAAAAGGTTCGAGTAAAACCCGAATCCGCTTTCTTCCAGGGGAACCTTCATGATTACACCTTGGAGCAATAGTTGTTCTAGTGCCAGAAGGAGGGATCCTCTCTTCTGGGGATCTCTTGGCACGTTTGACCTCATAAATTGGGCAGGAGGAGTGTCTTTTAACTCCAGCTTGTATCCCAGACTTACTGCGGAGAGCACCCATCTGTCTCTGATGGTGTCCCGCCAGGTCTCTGTGAACAACTGAAGTCTTCCCCCCACCCGATTGAGTGGGGGCAACGCTTCATGACTTGGGGGGAGGTTTTGTACCTCTCTTGATCCAGGGTTTCTTGTTACCCTGTGATTGTCCCTGATTTCTGCCCCCTGAATTTGACCGCGGAGGCCGTCGGAACTGTTTCACAGCCGATGTGCCAGGGACTGGAGAAGTAGGCCTCTTAAAAGAAGGACTTCTACTTTTGCTCTTAACCGGTAAGAGTGAACTTTTACCGGCAGAAATTTTCTGGATATATTTGTCCAGATCTTCTCCAAATAAGCGTTCTCCATGAAATGGGAAGCTAACCAGCAATTTCTTACAGGGAGCTTCAGCAGACCAGTTTTTGAGCCATAGAAGCCTACGCATATGTACTACAGACAGCGTAAAGCGGGAGGCCTGTTGGATTGTATCCTTTATGGCGTCCACCGCAAAACACAAGGCTCTAGGCAGGTCAGCTAGGGCAAGAGCCTGCTGATCTGGTAAGTCCCTTAAGACTTGTTTCAACTGATCTTTCACCGCTTGGCAGACTCCAATCGCTGCTACCGCAGGTTGTGTCACCATGCTTGCTGTAGAGAAAGCAGATTTTAGTAAAGACTCCAATTTTTTATCTATTGGGTCTTTGAACATTGGAACATTATCTACTGGACATGTCAGTGATTTGTTCACAGAAGAGATGGCTGCGTCCACTGTAGGGACCCTCCATTTTTTTATGAACTTATCCTCCATGGGATAGATCACCGGAAATCTCTTGGGGGGAGCAAATATTTTATCAGGATGCTCCCAATCCTGGTAAATAAGCCCTTCTAATAAAGGGTGGATTGGGAAGGAACAGACAGCCTGGGGAGCTTTTAGCGACCCCAGCGAGGAAACCGTAGTGGTTGATGGTTCCGCCAGAGGCATTTTAAATGCTGATCGGACCATGTTAGTCAGAGACTGAACCCATAATCTTTCAGCCTGAGATGCTGAGAAAGGTTCTTCCACTGTTGATTCCTCCATAACTGAATCAACCTCATCCTGATCCCCTTCAGGTAGGTCGATCTCTGTGTGGGGCTGTTCCTCCACTAACAGGCACTCTGAAGGAGGAGACGGAGATCGGACGCGCTTTCCCTGTGACAGGGAAGCAGCGATCAATGCTGTTAATCTCTCTTCCAATCCTCCCAGAGTTGAGGATAAAACCTCCTCTGTTATATATACAGGAGCAGGTGGACTGGGGACAGCCACAGCACCAGGCACTCCTGCGGGGTTCCTACGGCTACTGACCTCTGAATTCTCAGGGGAGATTGGTGCAGTACAAGCATGCCCAATATCCTCAGAGCCCGATGGAGACCCCTTTGGCTTCCTGGAAGACTTATTTCCGGAGCGTCTGGACGACATATCCTTTAAGCACAAAGCTGAGGTATTCCCGTCGTCATACACCAATTTTGCTGGTAATAGTCTAACACAGTTGCTGCTATATACCAGCTGGTGTCCACTAAAGTGCCTTTCTATGGGGATGCCTGCATCAACCGCCTCTGTGTGCCACTGTTTGTTGCTAGCTCTGTTTGCATCCAGTTGACACTTGTACTGTGTCTTTTATACAAGCTGGGACGCCTGCACATGCGCAGAAGCGCCGCGGCGCGCATCGAGCGTCATCCACCCGCCCCGCCCCTTTTTTTTCATAGGAGGCGCGTGCACGCGCCCGCGCGCACGCCCGTGCGCCATTGGCGCCCTTTTCGAAAACCAAACAGGGACTAGGAGCCAGGGCCCTTTTTGCCGGAGGGCCTGTGCGGTGGATGAGCGCAGCAACAGGGCAGAGGAAGTGGATTCCCACAGAGAACTTACCAACTGCCTGGATCTTTTGACTTGAGAAAACCAAAGATCCACATGACAAGAAAAAATGGACCACAGCGGCCTCTAGTGGTTTAACACAGGTACCGCGGTCCTCTTTTTTTTTTTTTTCTTGACTACTATTTAAATTTTACATTTTTCAGTAGTTACAGGCATACACAGATATTAGCGGGAATACCGTTGGGTAACAGACAGAAAGACAAATTAGGCTTGGGGGTCCCCCAATAGAGCCAAGTTCCTGGGGGCCCCCACTTACCTGTTCCCCGCCGCAGGACTCTGTTTGGTCCACAGAAGCCCAAACTTCACCTATCACGGCAGGCATTGTAATTAAACCTTCAGGGACCGGGTTCCCAAGGATTCTACTCCCCTGGACCTGTATAGCACCCTGCACAGAAAACATCTTGGTCGTGGGTATGACCAGAGCTCTGGATCCCAGGGTCCAGCCCTCCTAAGAGAGGCATTACAGGCAAAACCTTGCTCTTCTGTTGCAAGGCCCGGGTACCGACTGTTTAGCTATGAAGCTTTTTTGGTGGGATCCGGAACCGCTTACTAAGGCCCGTAAAAGAACCTGTACGCAAGCCCAGGAAAACACATGTTACTCTTTGGCCAACACCTTAGACACTGGCAAAAAACTGAGGTGCTCCCGGATGGGAGGGGCTTATATAGGGGAGGGTACTTCCGGTTTGGAAGTTGCCAGTGCCAGCACCTGAAGGTAAACTATATAACCCATTAGTAATGACTAAGTCGCTCTGTGTCCCGTGATGTACGAAAAAGAAATAGACCCTGAGCTGAGACAACGTTCAGAAAATGAGGATGAAATAAATTTCTATATAGTTCATACTGTATATCTATGCCAGCCTGTTCATAGATTGCAGTCTAATGCCCTGTACACACGATCGGATTTCCGATGGGATAAAATCCGATGGATTTTTCCATCGGAAATCCGATGAAGCTGACTTCCATCAGTCTTGCCTACACACCATCAGTCAAAAATTCAATGCTTCTGAGCATGCGTCGACTTGATTCTGAGCATGCGTGGGTTTTTTCTCCGATGGAGTTCCCCACAGACGATCGGAATTTGCTATAGTTTTTTTTTCCATCGGTAAAATTTAAAACATGTTCTATTTTTTTATACCGATGATAAAAAGACCGATGGGGCCCACACACAATCGGTTTGTCCGATGAAAAAAGTCCATCGGTCTTTTTTCATCAGAAAAACCGATCGTGTGTACGCAGCATTAGTCATTGCTTCTAACTAATATGTTTCAGTTATGGTATCGCTTTTCAATCAGAGATATATGAGGCAAAATTCCATTATTCTTCTCTGCGTTTGGGTGTGTTACCTAGCTAAAGAATTTCCAGGTCATGAAGAAAAAAATGTAATGGGTGTTTAAAATAACACTACAGTATTATCCAAATAATGAAAGCATATAAAAAGGAGCAAAAACATGTATAGCTGTCATCTAGATCTAAACACGTATATACAATGCCTGCTAAGCTGCCATTTTTGGTTCAACCTCTTCCTGCCCTGGAACATTGTCTCACTTTAGGACTGCCATAAAACAATAAGAATGAGACTACTGGTTACTGAACTAGGGCTCAAATTGCTCAGAAAATTGGTACATAACTACAGCTGCTTACACGTCTGGATCCACTGATGATTTTTATGTACACTTTCATACCTCTCCAACTGTCCCTAAATTCGAGGGACTGTCCCTGATTTGGAACAAAGTCCCTCATTCCTCCTCATATGTCCCTCATTTTGGTCTGATCTATATGGTTGTATATAAAATGCACTATTTATCTTTCAAAAGGTTTTTCCCAGTGCTAAATCTTTCATCCAATTGCTAAATTGCTGCATTTGAAAACTTCAAAAGCCAATATAAAGGAATAGTAGTGGTAAAAATAAAGCACTTGCGGGTTTAACTAATAATTTGTTTGTATAATTCTCCTTTAAGGGGGCGTGACAGTGGATGTGTCCTATGCCTACATACTTTTGCTAATTGGTGTCCCTCGCTCCCATCTCAAAAAGTTGGAAGGTATGTACTTTCACTGAAGGTCACTTCTGCTTATGTATTGTTTTATCATAGGATCAGTTTACCATGCGCTGATTTGTAGCAGGGCGAATTCACATTAAAAGAATGTGTTTATGAAGTTTGGGGAAAAAAAATATTTTCCAATGAAGCACCTACCACCACGCGCAGATTCTTGATCACAATCTCCCTCTTGGGACCATCCAGGGTGAAGATGACGGGGTGGAGTCCAAGCTCCAGAGGGAGGAGATTGTATGTAAATGTCTTTGGAGTCAGTGGATGGATTTCATCACGACAACTTCTTGGACTTCCATAACGACTGGAGGAGGAATCGCTCACAAGACAGACTTCTTTACCCACCGACACGGCGACACAACCCTGCAGAGAAAGAGATTTTATTCTCCATTCCCATGAAAATAATTATCAACATTTCATACTTATAATATGCTCTCAGTCCATATATATGATCAACTCTTATAAAGGGAAACTCTGCCATGTTAAGTGAGAAGACATTGTAGAGTGATTATTCTAACATTTGAAAGCAAATATTGCTGCAACTTTCAAAATTACTTATCTATCTAATCCTTTAACATAATCAGCCTTGTTGAGGACCACAACCCCCCCCCCCCTTTTTCAGCCATCCGAATCACTATATTTGTCCTTTTTTCTAATGCTTCTATACCTTTGGAGATGTTGCCTTTTCCTATTTGCCCTAATGTCCTGTTCTACCATAGGTTTAAAAACTTCTAAATATTGATTGGACATTTTTTGGGGGGTTAAATGTAGATTGATTTCTGAAACCACTATCCTTATACACCCTAGTGGATGTATCCCCTAAAGTAGGTTTCTCTTTCAAATGTTTCTTGATATTAAAGGGGTTGTAAACCCTCGTGTTTTTTCACCTTAATGCATCCTATGTAGTCATGGTGCTACATGAATTACGGGTGGATCTGGTGATGAGTTGTTAACTATTGAGCAACCACTGGTAGGTGTCAGTCACAACCCATCTCCTCTCCCCCCCTCCGCTTTCCAACATGGTATGCCAGTTCTGTGTTTCTCAACTCCAGTCCTCATGGCGCCCCAACAGGTCATGTTTTCAGGATTGCCCTCAGATGAAATGGCTGTGGTAATTACTAAGGCAGTGAAGCTGATCAAATCACCTGTGAAAAATAATGGAAAGCCTGAAAACATGACCTGTTAGGGCGCCTTGAGGACTGGCGTTAAGAAACGCTGTGCCAGTTAATTACATTTGTATTAAAAAGAAGGGTAGTAACTAGGGATGAGCTTCGTGTTCGAGTCGAACATAAGTTCGACTCGAACATCGGCTGTTCGATCGTTCGACGAAGATCGAACGATTTGGGCCGTTCGCGCCAAATTCGAGTGACGCGAACGGCCCACAATGCACTACGCCATCGCAGTGTCATCCAGGCGCTGTGATTGGCCAAGCATGCACTGTGACCCCGCATGCTTGGCCAATCACAGCGCCGGCAGCGAGGAGAGCAATGATTGGCCACAGGCAGGATGCCTGTGGCCAATTATTGCTGAGGGTGTTTAGTACACGCCCCACACTATAAAAGGCCGCCAGCACGGCGGCCTAGTGTAGTGTGTTCCGGAGCAGGGATAGAGCAGCATAGGCAGGGACAGTGACTTTTATTTCTTTCTTGCTTAACCTGGATTCCTTTAGTTTAGGGAAAGAGAAGGATAGGTAGTGAGAGTGTCAGTGTGTTTTGTGCTTGTGCTATATTGTGCTTAAAAAAAACATTTTTTCTAGGGACAGAAAACTGTAGGTAGGGAGAGTGTGTCAGTTTCTTTCACTGTCAAAGTCCTTGTTTCCAGGGACCTGGAAGGACAGTGAGTGAATTCTCCTTGTGCTATATTGTGCTTAAAAAAAACATTTTTTCTAGGGACAGAAAACTGTAGGTAGGGAGAGTGTGTCAGTTTCTTTCACTGTCAAAGTCCTTGTTTCCAGGGACCTGGAAGGACAGTGAGTGAATTCTCCTTGTGCTAAATTGTGCTTAAAAAAAACATTTTTTCTAGGGACAGAAAACTGTAGGTAGGGAGAGTGTGTCAGTTTCTTTCACTGTCAAAGTCCTTGTTTCCAGGGACCTGGAAGGACAGTGAGTGAATTCTCCTTGTGCTAAATTGTGCTTAAAAAAAACATTTTTTCTAGGGACAGAAAACTGTAGGTAGGGAGAGTGTGTCAGTTTCTTTCACTGTCAAAGTCCTTGTTTCCAGGGACCTGGAAGGACAGTGAGTGAATTCTCCTTGTGCTAAATTGTGCTTAAAAAAAACATTTTTTCTAGGGACAGAAAACTGTAGGTAGGGAGAGTGTGTCAGTTTCTTTCACTGTCAAAGTCCTTGTTTCCAGGGACCTGGAAGGACAGTGAGTGAATTCTCCTTGTGCTAAATTGTGCTTAAAAAAAACATTTTTTCTAGGGACAGAAAACTGTAGGTAGGGAGAGTGTGTCAGTTTCTTTCACTGTCAAATTCCTTGTTTCCAGGGACCTGGAAGGACAGTGAGTGAATTCTCCTTGTGCTAAATTGTGCTTAAAAAAAACATTTTTTCTAGGGACAGAAAACTGTAGGTAGGGAGAGTGTGTCAGTTTCTTTCACTGTCAAAGTCCTTGTTTCCAGGGACCTGGAAGGACAGTGAGTGAATTCTCCTTGTGCTAAATTGTGCTTAAAAAAAACTTTTTTTCTAGGGACAGAAAACTGTAGGTAGGGAGAGTGTGTCAGTTTCTTTCACTGTCAAAGTCCTTGTTTCCAGGGACCTGGAAGGACAGTGAGTGAATTCTCCTTGTGCTAAATTGTGCTTAAAAAAAACATTTTTTCTAGGGACAGAAAACTGTAGGTAGGGAGAGTGTGTCAGTTTCTTTCACTGTCAAAGTCCTTGTTTCCAGGGACCTGGAAGGACAGTGAGTGAATTCTCCTTGTGCTAAATTGTGCTTAAAAAAAACATTTTTTCTAGGGACAGAAAACTGTAGGTAGGGAGAGTGTGTCAGTTTCTTTCACTGTCAAAGTCCTTGTTTCCAGGGACCTGGAAGGACAGTGAGTGAATTCTCCTTGTGCTAAATTGTGCTTAAAAAAAACATTTTTTCTAGGGACAGAAAACTGTAGGTAGGGAGAGTGTGTCAGTTTCTTTCACTGTCAAAGTCCTTGTTTCCAGGGACCTGGAAGGACAGTGAGTGAATTCTCCTTGTGCTAAATTGTGCTTAAAAAAAACATTTTTTCTAGGGACAGAAAACTGTAGGTAGGGAGAGTGTGTCAGTTTCTTTCACTGTCAAAGTCCTTGTTTCCAGGGACCTGGAAGGACAGTGAGTGAATTCTCCTTGTGCTAAATTGTGCTTAAAAAAAACATTTTTTCTAGGGACAGAAAACTGTAGGTAGGGAGAGTGTGTCAGTTTCTTTCACTGTCAAAGTCCTTGTTTCCAGGGACCTGGAAGGACAGTGAGTGAATTCTCCTTGTGCTAAATTGTGCTTAAAAAAAACATTTTTTCTAGGGACAGAAAACTGTAGGTAGGGAGAGTGTGTCAGTTTCTTTCACTGTCAAAGTCCTTGTTTCCAGGGACCTGGAAGGACAGTGAGTGAATTCTCCTTGTGCTAAATTGTGCTTAAAAAAAACATTTTTTCTAGGGACAGACAACTGTAGGTAGGGAGAGTGTGTCAGTTTCTTTCACTGTCAAAGTCCTTGTTTCCAGGGACCTGGAAGGACAGTGAGTGAATTCTCCTTGTGCTAAATTGTGCTTAAAAAAAACATTTTTTCTAGGGACAGAAAACTGTAGGTAGGGAGAGTGTGTCAGTTTCTTTCACTGTCAAAGTCCTTGTTTCCAGGGACCTGGAAGGACAGTGAGTGAATTCTCCTTGTGCTAAATTGTGCTTAAAAAAAACATTTTTTCTAGGGACAGAAAACTGTAGGTAGGGAGAGTGTGTCAGTTTCTTTCACTGTCAAAGTCCTTGTTTCCAGGGACCTGGAAGGACAGTGAGTGAATTCTCCTTGTGCTAAATTGTGCTTAAAAAAAACATTTTTTCTAGGGACAGAAAACTGTAGGTAGGGAGAGTGTGTCAGTTTCTTTCACTGTCAAAGTCCTTGTTTCCAGGGACCTGGAAGGACAGTGAGTGAATTCTCCTTGTGCTAAATTGTGCTTAAAAAAAACATTTTTTCTAGGGACAGAAAACTGTAGGTAGGGAGAGTGTGTCAGTTTCTTTCACTGTCAAAGTCCTTGTTTCCAGGGACCTGGAAGGACAGTGAGTGAATTCTCCTTGTGCTAAATTGTGCTTAAAAAAAACATTTTTTCTAGGGACAGAAAACTGTAGGTAGGGAGAGTGTGTCAGTTTCTTTCACTGTCAAAGTCCTTGTTTCCAGGGACCTGGAAGGACAGTGAGTGAATTCTCCTTGTGCTAAATTGTGCTTAAAAAAAACATTTTTTCTAGGGACAGAAAACTGTAGGTAGGGAGAGTGTGTCAGTTTCTTTCACTGTCAAAGTCCTTGTTTCCAGGGACCTGGAAGGACAGTGAGTGAATTCTCCTTGTGCTAAATTGTGCTTAAAAAAAACATTTTTTCTAGGGACAGAAAACTGTAGGTAGGGAGAGTGTGTCAGTTTCTTTCACTGTCAAAGTCCTTGTTTCCAGGGACCTGGAAGGACAGTGAGTGAATTCTCCTTGTGCTAAATTGTGCTTAAAAAAAACATTTTTTCTAGGGACAGAAAACTGTAGGTAGGGAGAGTGTGTCAGTTTCTTTCACTGTCAAAGTCCTTGTTTCCAGGGACCTGGAAGGACAGTGAGTGAATTCTCCTTGTGCTAAATTGTGCTTAAAAAAAACATTTTTTCTAAGGACAGAAAACTGTAGGTAGGGAGAGTGTGTCAGTTTCTTTCACTGTCAAAGTCCTTGTTTCCAGGGACCTGGAAGGACAGTGAGTGAATTCTCCTTGTGCTAAATTGTGCTTAAAAAAAACATTTTTTCTAGGGACAGAAAACTGTAGGTAGGGAGAGTGTGTCAGTTTCTTTCACTGTCAAAGTCCTTGTTTCCAGGGACCTGGAAGGACAGTGAGTGAATTCTCCTTGTGCTAAATTGTGCTTAAAAAAAACATTTTTTCTAGGGACAGAAAACTGTAGGTAGGGAGAGTGTGTCAGTTTCTTTCACTGTCAAAGTCCTTGTTTCCAGGGACCTGGAAGGACAGTGAGTGAATTCTCCTTGTGCTAAATTGTGCTTAAAAAAAACATTTTTTCTAGGGACAGAAAACTGTAGGTAGGGAGAGTGTGTCAGTTTCTTTCACTGTCAAAGTCCTTGTTTCCAGGGACCCGGAAGGACAGTGAGTGAATTCTCCTTGTGCTAAATTGTGCTTAAAAAAAACATTTTTTCTAGGGACAGAAAACTGTAGGTAGGGAGAGTGTGTCAGTTTCTTTCACTGTCAAAGTCCTTGTTTCCAGGGACCTGGAAGGACAGTGAGTGAATTCTCCTTGTGCTAAATTGTGCTTAAAAAAAACATTTTTTCTAGGGACAGAAAACTGTAGGTAGGGAGAGTGTGTCAGTTTCTTTCACTGTCAAAGTCCTTGTTTCCAGGGACCTGGAAGGACAGTGAGTGAATTCTCCTTGTGCTAAATTGTGCTTAAAAAAAACATTTTTTCTAGGGACAGAAAACTGTAGGTAGGGAGAGTGTGTCAGTTTCTTTCACTGTCAAAGTCCTTGTTTCCAGGGACCTGGAAGGACAGTGAGTGAATTCTCCTTGTGCTAAATTGTGCTTAAAAAAACATTTTTTCTAGGGACAGAAAACTGTAGGTAGGGAGAGTGTGTCAGTTTCTTTCACTGTCAAAGTCCTTGTTTCCAGGGACATGGAAGGACAGTGAGTGAATTCTCCTTGTGCTAAATTGTGCTTAAAAAAAACATTTTTTCTAGGGACAGAAAACTGTAGGTAGGGAGAGTGTGTCAGTTTCTTTCACTGTCAAAGTCCTTGTTTCAAGGGACAGAGAAGGACACCTGAAGGTAGCCCTTATTGCTTTTTTCCCATCTCCCTGCAGGCCATCTATTAGAATGTCTGGAAGGCAAACAAGGAGAGGCAGACAGTCAGGAGGCAATAAAAGAGGGCAAGCAGGCTCTGTGTCTGGGGGCAACAGTGCTGGTCGTGGACGCGGTGCATTGTCATCAGCACATGGCCATGGGACACGCTTGTCCTTCTTTTCGGCAGCTGGACATGTTGAGCCACATCATGCCGAAGACTTGGTAGAGTGGATGACCAAGCCCTCCTCCTCCTCCTCATCCTCTCTCACCCAGGCTCAGGGTACTGGAAAAGCAGCTGCCAAAGCGTCCTCTTCCCTGGTATCAATGTCAGACTCATCATCAGTCACTCCTTCCCTAGACCCACCATGTCCTCCTCCTGAGGAGTCCCCCGAACTGTTTCAGCACAGTGTTGGGTACATGCTCCAGGAGGATGCCCAGCGTTTCGAAGGGTCTGATGATGAAACCCAGCTAGAGGAAGGCAGTAGCGTGAGAGCAGACAGAGGGGATGCTCAAGAAGGACACCAATCTGGCAGTCATGTTCCAGCAGCTGCAGCATACTGCCAGATTGGCTCCAGTGATGAGGAGGGAGGTGATGATGAGGTCACTGACTCCACGTGGGTGCCTAATAGGAGAGAGGAGGAGGAGGAGGATGAGGAGGAGGCACATCTCCAACGAGGCAGGATGCCCTTTGGTGGCCAGCGTAAGGGCAGTACACCGACGGAATCACACCGCAGAGCTCCGCCTGTGCAGGGCGCTGCCTCTGCCCGTCATTCAAAAAGTTCTTTGGTGTGGGCCTTTTTTGAGGCTAGTGCATCAGATCGCACAGCTGCTGTTTGCAACATATGTCTCAAGCGTATATCGCGTGGCCAAAACATCAGCCGCTTGGGTACCACATGCCTGACCAGACATATGTTGACCTGCCATGCAGCTCGTTGGCAAGCCTACCTCAAAGACCCACACCAAAGAACAAAGCGGACCTCTCCTTGCACCGCATCAGCTGGGATCTCCAACCCCACTATAACTTCAGTCCTCTCTGAAACATGCACTGAGAGGAATGAAGGTGTAGAATTAGGTGTGTCACAGCCAAGTACTTGCGGCCACTCTGCTAGCAGTAC
Source organism: Rana muscosa (assembly GCA_029206835.1). NCBI lineage: Eukaryota > Metazoa > Chordata > Amphibia > Anura > Ranidae > Rana > Rana muscosa. The sequence goes on along the minus strand of CM055125.1, from coordinate 191,598,651 downwards.
ACCGACGTCCGATTCTAGCAGGCAAATTTCCCTGCCCCAGCTGCTGGACCGTCGAAAGAAGTTCACTCCCAGCCATCCACATGCCCAGCGGTTGAATGCTAGCTTGGCTAAATTGCTAGCGCTTCAACTGCTGCCTTTTCAGTTGGTAGACTCGGCCCCCTTCCGTGAGTTTGTGCAATGTGCGGTTCCTCAGTGGCAGGTTCCCAAACGCCACTTTTTCTCACGGAAGGCTATTCCGGCTCTCTACCGGCATGTGGAAGGCAATGTCTTGGCCTCGCTGGACAGGGTGGTCAGCGGTAAGGTGCATATTACCGCTGACTCATGGTCCAGCAGGCATGGACAGGGACGTTACCTTTCTTTCACGGCCCATTGGGTCACTCTTTTGGCAGCTGGGAAGGATGCAGGACAAGGTGCAGTAGTGTTGGAGGTTGTCCCACCGCCACGCCTCCAAAATGCTACTACTGGTTGTGACACACCTCTCTCCTCCACCCCCTCCTCTTCTTCTTCCTCCATGGCCTCTTCCTGTGGTTTGTCCTATGAACCAGCGGTGCTCCGTAGCCGTTCACGGGGCTACGCAAGTACGCAGGCAAAAAGATGCCATGCCGTGCTTGCGCTGGTGTGTTTGGGGGACAGAAGCCACACTGGGGCAGAGGTCCTGTCTGCTCTGCAGGGCCAGGCCGAGAGGTGGTTGACGCCACGCCAGCTTAAGCCAGGAATGGTGGTTTGCGACAATGGCACCAACCTCCTCTCCGCCCTCCGACAGGGACAACTGACCCATGTGCCCTGTGTGGCTCACGTCCTTAACCTGGTGGTGCAGCGGTTCTTGGGCAGGTACCCGGGCTTACAGGATGTCCTGAGGCAGGCCAGGAAAGTCTGTGTGCATTTCCGCAGATCTTATAATGCCAGTGCTCGCCTGGCTGAGCTGCAAAAGGAGTTGAACCTGCCCAAGAACCGCCTTATATGTGACATGCCCACCAGGTGGAACTCAACGTTGGCCATGCTGCAGCGGCTGCACACGCAGCAGAGGGCCATCAATGAGTACCTGTGCGACTACGGCACCAGGACAGGGTCAGGGGAGCTTGGTTTTTTTTCTCCACGCCAGTGGGGCATGATCAGGGATGCATGCACTGTCCTGGCACCATTTGAGGAGGCCACGAGGATGGTGAGCAGTGACAGTGCATGCATCAGTGACACTGTACCTCTTGTCCACCTGTTGGAGCACACGCTGCGTGGAATAATGGACAGGGCACTTGAGGCAGAACAGAGGCAGGAAGAGGAGGACTTCCTTGCCTCTCAAGGCCCCCTTTACCCAGACAGTGTTCCTTCTGTCCCACCCATCGCACAGGAAGAGGAGGAGGAGGAGGAGGAGGATTGTGTCAGCATGGAGGTGGAGGCTGGCACTCAGCATCATCAGCAGCAGTCTTTTAGGGATGATTTACAGTCCCAAGAAACCAGTGGACTTGTACGTGGCTGGGAGGAGGTGGCTGCGGATCATGTCGTCCTTAGTGACCCAGAGGACTCCGGAGCGAATGCCTCAGCAAACCTACGCTGCATGGCCTCCCTGATCCTGCAAAGTCTGCGGAAGGATCCTCGTATTCTTCGGATCAAGGAGAGGGACCATTACTGGCTGGCCACTCTCCTTGATCCACGGTACAAGGGTAAGGTTGCGGACCTTATGTTACCGTCGCAGAGGGAGCAGAGGATGAGACAACTCCGGGAGGCCTTGCAGAAAGGTCTGTGCAACGCGTTCCCAGAGACTGGGAGGTTACAAACTCCTGGTCCTGGACAACGAGTTGCTGAGGCTTCGGCCAGTCAAAGAAGGAACGGTGGGGAAGGTGGCCGTCTGACCGATGCGTTCAGACAATTCTTTAGTCCGCAGCCCCAAAGTATGATCGGTTCCAGCAACCATCGCCAGCGTCTGATAAACATGGTGCAGGAATATCTAGGGGCAAGGTCAGACTTGGACACCTTCCCCACCGAAAATCCTCTGGCTTACTGGGTCTTGAGGATGGATCACTGGCCAGAGCTTGCACAGTATGCAATTGAGCTACTGGCCTGTCCTGCATCCAGCGTTCTTTCGGAACGCACATTCAGTGCTGCTGGAGGATTTGTCACGGATCACAGGGTGCGCCTGTCCACCGACTCGGTTGATCGACTGACTTTCATCAAGATGAACCAGTCTTGGATCACCACCAGCTACCACACACCTGATGCTGATATAACAGACTAATTGATTTTAACATGTCACATCCCTTCAAGACTGATGCTGATGCTGAGTGCCTGTGCTGTTATGTTGACTGGCTATCCTCCTCCTCCGAGTCCTCAATGATACGATTGATGATGATAGCTTGGAAGATCATTTTTGTTTATGGGTGCCGCCACCAGTGGCTAAGGCCCAATTTTTCAGCCCCTGTTTTACAGGGGCGTGTAATTACAATTTTTTTAGCAATAATTTGCCATAGGGGTCATTGCTGTGCTCCAAGTACAGTATCTGTGAGGGGTTGGAGTGTTGTGGCACCAGTGCCTAAGGCCCAATTTTTCAGCCCCTGTTTAACAGGGGCGTGTCATTACAATTTTTGAAGCAATACTTTGCAACAGGGCTCATTGCTGTGCTCCAAGTACAGTATCTGTGAGGGGTTGTAGTGTTGTGCCACCAGTGCCTAAGGCCCAATTTTTCAGCCCCTGTTCAACAGGGGCATGCAATTACAATTCTTGATCTAATAATTCACAGCAGGGTCCATTGCTGCACCCACCAAGAGTAACTCTGAGGGCTTACAGTCTTGTGGCAACGCCACCACCACCACCACCACGAAAGGCCCAATTTTTCAGCCCCTGTTCAAAAGGGGCATGTAATTACAATTCTTGATCTAATAATTCACAGCAGGGCCCATTGCTGCACCCACCAAGAGTAACTGTCAGGGCTTACAGTGTTGTGGCACCAGCACCACCATCAAAGCCCCAATTTTTACTACCACTGTTCAACAATTATATGTAATTAAAATTCCTGATATAATAGTTGACAGCAGGGCGTTCCAGCACCAACCAAGAGTAACTGAGTGCTTACAGTGTTGTGCCAACACCAACAACTAAGGGGCCTATTTCTGCAGAGTATATACGGCAGGTCCCTACTTTCAAACATCCAACTTACAAACGACTCCTACTTGCAAACGAAAGAAGACAACAGGAAGTGAGAGGAAATCTACCCCTAGAAAGGAAAATTCTCTCCTGTAAGAATAAATATGGGAGAAAGGGGTCTCATCTGTACTGATGCTTTATCAGCAATCCTTGTTTCAAGAAAAACACCACATTTCAAAAACAGTTGTCATTGGGACGTTAATGGAGGTATGCAGAAGCTCTGATCCACATTGAGATTATAATAAGGGGCTGATAGGCTAACAGTGTGAAGTTGTCTCAACTTTAGAGTATGCTGGCAGCGCTGTCCCTGTCCCAGCGCTGGGAGTGCAGGGCTTTGCTTGCAGCCCTTTATGTTACTGTGCCATGAAGAGTATTGTTCTTGCTGCCATATAGGTGACAAAAAAGACAGCTGGTAATTATGTTGCATGGTATCAAAGGACAGAAGTTGGTCATATTGCTCCTTTTGTTTTAAAGAAAAACTGAAAATGGTTTTATGTCAGTTTTATTTAATTGTTTTTTTAGTTTACAGTTTCAGTACAGTACACCCCTCACGTCTTTATAATGAAAGAGGGCTGTGGGTTGTGCAGGGGGTCTGTGTGTTGTTCAGGGGTCCGTGTATTGTGCAGGGGGTCCGTGTACTGTGCAGGTGGTCCGTGTACTGTGCAGGGGGTCCGGGTCCATGTACTGTGCAGGGGGTCCGTGTATTGTGCAGGGGGTCCGTGTATTGTACAGGGGGTCCATGTATTGTTCAGGGGGTCCGTGTATTGTTCAGGGGGTCCGTGTACTGTGCAGGGGGTCCGTGTACTGTGCAGGGGGTCCGTGTACTGTGCAGGGGGTCCGTGTACTGTGCAGGGGGTCCGTGTATTGTGCAGGGGGTCCGTATATTGTGTATTATGCCAGGGGCCTGTGTAAAGTTTTTTTTCCCCAAACTTTCCTCTTGTTATACGCCGATAAATACGGTACATGTGGAGAGATCCCTTATATACACGGTTGGATATTGGATATTCGTTTAACCCTTTCTGTGTGGTTTAAAAGCGTCTTAGCCTAACACGATAATGGTAGGCGTTGGAATCTGGTGAGTGTGTTTTCTGAAGGGAGTGGAGTCACTTGCACACTGGTGTGGTGGATGAAATAGGAAGATACTACACTGAACAGAAATTCGCTGGATTACTTTATGGACTTTTTTTGTACATATATTAGGTTTTTCACTTATCACTGGGTGATATGTAAATTTTCACAATTTTGTCCACAGTAATGTTGAATAAGCATTTATACTGAATTGTGTTTAAGTATCAAGCGCCACTATTTTTTCTTACTTTTCATTGCTTTGTTAAGGGGTAAAATATGGTTCACATTTCATATTATTCAAAGTGACAGCTCTTTTTATGTGAGGTTTATTTCTTAGGTGCAGTGGTGGTAATTTAAGTGTGGGCGGATTTGTCTTTATTACCAACTGTTTTATAACAGTTATTTACATTTTTTTTTAAAAAGGGTTTACAAACCCTTTAAGTTTCCTTATGAATTTGTCTGTGTCTATAAAGGCATTTAATTTGTTAAAACCCTTTCTGGGGCAAACTTTAGACCTAATTTGAGTATTTTTAGTTCATGGTCTGTAAATGTGGTGTCACTCAAATTGAAAATACCCTGTCCTACTGATCTCTTTTCCTTATTGTTCTTTCTCCCCCTTCTACAACCTCTGGTGCATCTCTTGGTAGTTCGTCTTGTTGCCATTGGGGCAGGACCATCCTCCTGATGCCACTGGAGCAGGAGAGGAAAAAATTGCACATGCTGTTTTTGACTACCTGTAATGGGGGTCAATACGCTTTGGTGAGTAGGATGCATATATGATTGTCGGTGGAGAGAAGATACACTTATGCCCTGTACACACAATCGGGTTTCCGATGGAATAAAATCGGATGGATTTTTCCATCGGAAATCCGATGAAGCTGACTTCCATCAGTCTTGCCTACACACCATCAGTCAAAAATCCGACCGTCCCAAACGCCGTGATGTAAAACACTCAGAAGAGCTGAGAAAAATGAAGTTCAATACTTCTGAGCATGCGTCGACTTGATTCTGAGCATGCATGGGTTTTTTCTCCGATGGAGTTTCCCACAGACGATCGGAATTTGCTATTGTTTTTTTTCCATCGGTATAATTTAAAACATGTTCTATTTTTTTATAATATAATTCAACAGGTAATAGGGAGATCCTGTACTACAATACTCATAAGATCATACTATGTGAAACTGGTGACCCTAAAGCAACATTTCTCAATGCTACAGAGTGGCTCACAAGGAACCAGCTGCAACCCCAGGCTAGTTCTGTCATCAGTGAGACTGTACCTGACAACTACCAAATAGTAATATCCCTTCACTTAGAGAATCTTACCAAGAGCTCAAAAGGTTTTGATCTTTGAGCAGGTCAAATGCATCCGCAATGAATTCTGAATGATCTCAGAAGCATCTCAACCTAATGTCAAAAGCACTCTGCATTTTCCCATCAAAATCTGTTGGCAAAGTCCCTATAGACCTGTTGCAGCGGGTTTGTGTTTGCTTCGAGCTGTTTTTACATTCCCATACAAGTCTTGGCATCGGAAAGAGAGTATGGCAATATTGTCATGCTAATTTTGGGAAATTTCCAACTGTATGTTTCCTAGATAAACAGAATCTTAAACTAATGCCATCAACAAAAAGCCAAAAAGCCAAAAAGCCATAATGATGATATTAAATGGATGTGTAGACTGGTTGTATTTGTTTTGGAACAAGCCCAGGCGATTGGACAAAAAAAATTCTACACGTTTTCATGAAACAATGGGGCTGATTTACGAAACGTTTGCGCCATGAGTATCGGCGCATCTGCGTGCGCAACGGCAGTTTTGGTATTTACGAAACATTTGCGCCTGTAACGTAGCGCTATTCCCTATTTACTATAGTGTTCTCGGCGCACGGGAGGAGGCACTCAGTGCGCCACTATGGACCTGGCGCACGGCATCTTCAAATCAAAGTATAAAGAAGCTGGAAGTGCCAATATAATGGGGTGATGTGCGGTGATGTGAGGAAGTATAGTGACAACTGCCCAAGTAACAAATATGCCCAAAATAGAATGAGAAAGTAACTTTTTCTGAACCAGCCTGCTGAGCCGGCAATTACATTTAGAACTGCAAGGTTTTTTTTGTGCACTGCGCAGCAATTTCACTCGTTCAAATGCGCCGGTTCACTGCGCCGGCAAAATCTTAGTAAATGTCAAGTCATGTAAATGCATTTGCATAAGTTGAACACGCGCACCTCCTAAACTTGCCATTATATAACAGTCTCTGCACAAAATTACATTTCTAAAGGAAAAAAAAAAGCATTTAAAAGCACTCGCGGCTATAATTGAATTGTCGGCCCTTCAGGTCTGGTATGGATATTAAGGGGAACTCCGCGCCAAATAAAAAAAAAAATGACGTGGGGGTTCCCCTCAAAATCCGTACCAGGCCCTTCAGGTCTGGTATGGATTTTAAGGGGAACTCCGCGGCAAACTTAAAAAAAAATGGCGTGGAGTCCCCCTAAAAATCCACACAAGACCCTTTATTCGAGCACACAACCTGGCAGGCCGTAGGAAAAGAGGGGGGGACGAGAGAGCGCCCCCCCCTCCTGAACCGTACCAGGCCACATGCCCTCAACATTGGGAGGATGCTTTGGGGTCTTTGACCCCAAAGCACCATGTCCCCATGTTGATGGGGACAAGAGCCTCATCCCCACAACCCTTGCCCGGTGGTTGTGGGGGTCTGGGGGCAGGGGGCTTATCGGAATCTGGAAGCCCCCTTTAACAAAGGGGAATCCCAGATCCTGGCCCCCCTGTGTGAAATGGTAATGGGGTACAAATGTACCCCTACCATTTCACAAAAAAAGTGTCAAAAATGTAAAAAATAACAATAGCCGGTTTTTGACAATTCCTTTATTAAAGCAGAGGTGCAGCCAATATAAAAAAAAAAACTTAAAAAAAAAAAGTCAGCAGCTACTAACAGTGTAGCTGCTGACTTTTAATAAGGACACTTACCTGTCCTACTCGCCCGCGACGTCGGTCCCGCCACGGCGATCGATCGCTGCTGGCAGGACGCGGCTCCTCCATCCTGAGTAAGGGAAACAGGCAGCAGTCCATACCATAGAAACGCAACCCGGATGCGTTCCAGGTGCTTTTTTGCATGCACGTTTTTGATGCGTTCCAGTGCATTTTTGGTATGTTTTTGATGCAGTCCAGTGCTTTTTTTCACCCCTCTTTTTTATTAACCATAGATAAGGACAAGTGTGTTCCAGTGCGTTTTTGGTGCATTTAGGTGCGTTCCAGTGCGTTTTTGATGCGTTTTGCAGCCTTCCAGTACAGTCCAGTGCAGGTAAAATGCAGCATGTTCTACTTTTTTTGTGGAACTGGAACGCACTGGAACAAACACTGCCATTTAGAACCATATAACCAACTTTCCATGCATTTTTGATGCATAAAAAACGCAATGGACTGCATGTGGTGTGAAATGGCCCTTAAGCAATTTGGCATATTTAAAGGCACTTCTCCTTGTTTTGTTTTTGGTGTTGTCCAAATTGGTGACATTTATATATGTCCCTTAGGGTGGGACCTGGGCCCTCATTTTAAGGCCAATAACTAGAAGATAAGCCAGCCAAGTGGGGACTAGCAAAATTAACAAGTCAGTTCCCATAGACTGCAATGGTATTTGTTGTATAACTTTTGCCCATGTTAGGCTCTTTGTTTGCCCTCCTGACCGGGGGGTGTTTGTCCCATCTCTAATTTTGTAGCATGCTGGATGATGTGCCTAATTTTGGACAGGCGGGGGGTTATTTTCTGCTAGCTTGTTTTTTTTTTTGTGTGGGGGATATGTTCCCCTGAAATATTTTTGATGTTGTTAATGTGTGTCGTTTGTTCACTTTGATATAATTGTCTGTGCTGCATTATTTTGCTAAATCTTTCTCAAGATGTGACTAATGTTTCAAATTTACCTTCATGTGTTTTTTATTTTTATTTTTTTGCTTCCCTTTGTGTTTTCCAAGTCCTGTTTTGATGACCAATAAAATTTGATGCAAAGTTTGATGTTTGTGTTTTGTTTTCTATGCAACAAATGTGACAGCTGCAGCTTAACTATGCTTATTGGCATAACAAAACAGGTGTGATTTGTCTAACCTGGTGCCTTCATGGTAGCATATGCATGTATTGTGTGCTGCCATGGATAGTCACCAGGAAATAAAAAATACAGAGCGGTAAGTATTCAATTTTCCTTTTTACTGCAGTGGTTCTCACCCTCAGTCCTCAAGTACCCCCAACAGGACATGTTTTGTGAATTTATCTTATCGAGAATTGCTGTCCAAAATACCAAACCATTGACTGTGATTTAAAGCACATGTGCAAGATGAAGGAAAACCTACAAACACGGACTGTTGGGGGTACTTGAGAAGCACTGATTTAGAGCACTGCACTTAAAAATAGCTCAAGGCAATACTATTCTAATTGTGGGCATTTTGAGGGAAACCAAGTAAGTGTTAGAACCCCTGCTTGTTTTTTTTTTTGTTTTTTTTTTAGGTTGGGCTTTGTGTCCCTTTTAGTAAAATTGGCTTCACTTCCTGTCACACAGCTAAACAGGAAGTGAAGGTAAAATCCTACCAATGTCTTTTCTTGGGTACACACAGATCAATCTAACTAGTGTCCCCATTAAGCAAATTGCACTCTAGCACTTTGTTGTGTACACCCCAAATCATTAGGTAGTTTGGGGTTTAGTAAAGGCAAATCAACTCTGCAGTACAAGTGTAGTTGCTGAAAATCTGAGGGGAAGCACTGGTGATTTTAACATCCAATCATGTAGAAGCAAAGATGGTGTTTTTTCCTTGCATGTCCCCCTCAGATATCCAGCAAGTGCACTTGTAGTGCAAAGTGGATTTGCCTTTAGTAAATAAACCCCAAAGTCCAAAATACCTAATAATTTGGGGTGTACCCAGCAAAATGCTGGAGTGCAATGTACATAATGGGGAAAGTATTTAGATTGACCTGTGTGTCCCCAAGGAAAGACATTGGTAGGGATTTACCTTCACTTCCTGTGTGGCTATGTGACAGGAAGTGAATTATTTGGAAGGATAAAGTGGCCAAATTTGGGAGTTGTCTTCACCCTATCAGGAGTGCAGACATCCCCAAAAACTGTCTAGACTTCTAATCCCTCTGCACTCTATCCCCAAGCAAAAATAAGAAAGGATTTCATTTAGTTTAACTTTGCAAAGACACATTCCTAAGTTGAGTTGTGATGCATGTCAATGGCCCATTTAGACCCTCTTTAATCACTTGAGATCAGCGCTATAGCTGATCGACGGCCACAGCACAGTCCTCAATTGCCGGGAGTCCGTCAATAGACGTCCTCCCCTTTGCGCGCGCGCTGTGGTCACCGAGTCACTGAGACTCGGGTGATGATAGATCCGAGTAAGGGGCCGATCCCTGCCCCTTACCACGTGATCAGCTGTCAGCCAATGACAGCTGATCACGTGATGTAAACAAAAGCTCTGTAATGGTTTTTGTTTTCTCCTTGTGCTGACAGCGTGAGCATAAAAAAAGGCAATCACCGGCTTATGTGCAAGGGACATCGGGCCCGAAGAGGAAGAGGCAATTCTGCGTCATCTGTGCCAATCAGTAGCCCCTGCCAGTGCCACCTATCAATGCCCACCACTGGTGCCAATCAGTGCCACCTAGCAGTGCCACTTCTCAATGCCCACCAGTGCCAACTAGCAATGCCACCTCTCAGTGCCCACCCTTGCCACCTTATCGGTGCCCATCAGTGCAGCCTCATCAGTATACATCAATGAAGGAGAAAAATTACCTTTTTTCTAAACTTTCGAACTAAATATTAACCACTTCCCTATCGCCCACCGTCAAATGACGTCCTTGACTTTGTGCGGTGACATCTGAATGATGCCTGCAGTTGCAGACATCATTCAGATATCATTCTTTTCAGCCAGCGATTCTGTGCATGATAAAAATGATCATAGCGGCAGTTCCGCCGCTTGATCGTTCTTATAGGCGGCGGGAGGGGACGCCCCCCCCTCCCGCCGCCATCCGGTGCTTCTCCGGGCTCTCCCGTGCCATCGGGGGCCCAGAGAACGAATTGGCCGGCACTGGATGGGAAGCATGGAGATGACTGGTGACCAGATGGTCACCAGTCATCTCTATGACCGTCGGAGGCCCGGGCGCGACGTTATGACGTCACGCCGGGTTCCCGTATGTAAACAAAGCCGTGATCTCGGCTGTCAGCATGAGATCGGTGATTTTTTTTTTACCGATCTCATGCTTTCCAGCCTGGAGGAGAGATGTGGGGTCTTATTGACCCCGCATCTCTTCATAAAGAGGACCTGTCACAATAGATTCCTATTACAAGGGATGTTTACATTCCTTGTAATAGGAATAAAAGTGATAAAAAAAAAACGTTAAAATAGTGTAAAAAATAAAATAAAAAGTAAAAAACAAAAAAAATAATAATAAAAAAAAATTAAAACGCCCCTGTCCATGGTAGCTCGCGCTCAGAAGCGAACACACACGTAAGTCCCGCCCACATATGTAAACGCCGTTCAAACCACACATGTGAGGTATTGCTGCGTGCGTTAGAATGAGTGCAACAATTCTAGCACTAGACCTCCTCTGTAATGCGAAAATGGTAACGTGTAAAAAAATTTAAAGCATCGCCTATGGAGATTTTTTAGTACTGAAGTTTGGTGTCATTCCATGGGTGTGCGCAATTTTAAAGCGTGACATGTTAGGTATCTATTTACATAACAACATCTTTCACATTATACAAACAAATTGGGCTATATTTACTGTTTTGATATTTTTTAATTCATGAAACTATTATTTTTTTTTAAAAAAGGCGTTTGAAAATTTATTGCGCAAATACCGTGCGAGATAAAAATTTGCAATAACCGCCATTTTATTCCCTAGGGTGTCTGCTAAAAAAACATATATAATGTTTGGGGGTTCTAAGTAATTTTATAGCCAAAAAAACAGAAAATTTATTATCAAATACCTACCATAATTTTCCTTTCCTGATAGGCTCCATGGCAGCATACGTGTGGGTTGGCCCCGCCTCCATAACTACCCAATAGGACCCCCTCCCTATAAATTTTGGCTCTGGGCTCTCAGCCGTGTTCCGTAACTAGCCTACTCCAAGCATTGGGAGGGACTCCTGCTGCCATGGAGCCTATCAGGAAAGGAAAATTACGGTAAGTATTTGATAATAAATTTTCAGTTTTCCTGACATGCTCCATGGCAGCATACGTGTGGGAAATAACTCGCAAAACACACCCGGGTGGGCAAAATGCTGAGGCAAGAAATAAATGTATTTAACACTGTCAACCGACAGAACTTGTAAACCAAAATTCAGTGATGATAAGGCAGCTGGTTCGACACAATAGTGGGAAGCAAAAGTATTAATAGACGACCAAGAGGCCGCTCTGCATATAACGTCAGGTGCGACATGACGAGAGGCTGCCCAAGAAGTAGAGATGCTCCGGGTTGAGTGCGCAGTTACTGCCTCTGGAGGAGCCAAACCTTTTGCTTTGTAAGCCCTTTGGATGGTCTGAACTATCCATGCAGCAATAGATCTGATTGAGGCCCATTTTCCTCTGTTCTTTCCATAAAGAAGAATGAAAAGAAAGTCTGTTTGTCTGAAAGACTCTGTCATTTCCAGGTATTGACTTAATGTGTGGCCCACATCAAGGGGATGAACATCTTGACCTTCAGAAGTTCCAAAAGTGGGCAATACAATTTCCTGATTTTAATGAAAGATAGATGTAACTTTCGGGTTTGAACCCAGCATGGGAATTAATACTGCTATATCTGGGAAAAAGGTCAGGAAAGGCTCTTTTGAACCCAAGTTTCTGATATCAGACACTCTTTTAGCTGAGGTGATCGCTACTAGGAAGATGGTCTTGAGAGTAAGATCTTTTGCCGAAAGAGGTTTTTCAGGATCTGTGCTGAGTGTGGTAAGATAGTCCAGTACAAGAGATAGGTCCCATTTGGGGAACCTTGGTTTTCTCTGTGGTCTAAGTCTGACAGCACCCTTAAAGAACTGGCGAATCAGGGGATGATTGGCCCAAGAGATTCATGTAAATGCTGAGATGGCTGAGATTTGCACTCAAAGAGAGCTTACTGCTAAAGGTAAGTCCAAACCTGTTTGTAAGAAACTAAGTACATCCTGGACTTCTGGAAAATTACAGGAATTAGCCCTGGAAGACATATGATCTGTAAATTTTGACCAGATACGCTCATAAACTTTGTTGGTGCTATTTCTTCTAGCGTTAAGGAGAGTCGACATGGCTTCTTCTGGACATCCTAAGGCTTTCAGCCTTCCCCTCTCAAGAACCATACCCTGAGGTGCAGATGAGCTGGGCATGGGTGCAACATCGTGCCCTGAGATAGGAGATCCGGTCTGAGGGGTAGAGGGATTGAGTCCTGATAACTGAGTGAAGTCAAGAGGGAGAACCATGGCCTGTTGGGCCAAAACTGAATTACTGCTATGATTTCTACTCTCTCCACTCTGAGTCTGTGAAGGAATTGATGTATCACAGGTACTGGGGGAAAGGCATAAGCCTGACTGAATTTCCACTGGTCTGTGAGAGCATCTATCCCGTAGGCTTGGGGATCCCGAGACCTTGAGTAATACTTGATCAGCTTGTGGTTGCATGGGGACGCAAACATATCCACTTCTGGAGACACTCCCAGAGTTAGAAGCCAATTGAATACCTCTATGTGTAGAGACCATTCGTTGTTGTTCATTTGAGTTTGTGATAGAAAGTCCGCTTGAACATTCTGGACCCCCGGAATGTACACTGCAGAGATGTTGCATAGGTACTTTTGGGCCCAGGTCATGATTGGTTCTACTTCCCGGAGTAAGGACCAGCTGCGGGTACCACCCTGCTTCCTTATGTAAGCAACTGCGGTTGTGTTGTCCATCCTGAGCATCACAGAAGAATCTGTCAACAGATGACGGAAGGACATGAGCGCCTGGAAGGCAGCCTGCAACTCCAGTATGTTGGACACAATTCCTTGGAACGGTGTGTTCCACCTGCCCTTGGCTATTTCCGACAGGCAATGAGCGCCCCACCCCTGATTGCTGGCATCCGAAGTTACAGTAATCCAAGTGATGGGATGGATTGTGTGACAGTTGCGGAGATTCTTCCCCTGAAGCCACCAAATAAGAGATTCTCTCATGGATGAAGTGAGCCTGATGCGTTGACTCTTGCTGGGGGAGTCCCATTGCTGGAGGAACCCCTTCTGGAATGGGCGAGTGTGCCACTGAGCCCACCTCACCATAGGGATGGTGGCTGTCATGGTGCTAATTACCTTCAGGCATTGAAGAGCAGACAGGTGAGAGGAAGCAAGTGTTGCGCGGATCCTGTCCCGGATTGCTGCAATCTTTTCCTCGGGCAATTAAATGGTGCCGTCTATTGTGTTGAAAAGGGCACCTAGAAACACAAGGGACTGTGATGGAATGAGATGACTCTTCTCCAAATTCAGGAGCTACCCGAATTCTTGGAGAGTGGCGATTACTAGATTCTTGTGTTCCAAGAGTTGACATCTGTCTTGAGCTAGAAGTAAGAGGTCGTCTAGGTAGTGATGAAGACGAACTCCTTTCACTCGGAGCAGAGCCACAATGGCTAACAGAACCTTGGAGAACACACGAGGTGATGTCGTGAGACCAAAAGGTAGGCAGGTGAACTGTAAGTGTTGATTGCCTACAGCAAAGCGGAGGTACTTTTGATAGTCTGCAGCCACTGGAACGTGGAAATATGCGTCCTTCAGATCTATTGACACTAACCAATCTCCTGGATGGACTGACTGCTGGATTGTCAATAGTGACTCCATTTTGAATCTTTCTTTCTGTATAAATCGGTTGAGATGCGTTAGGTCTATTACTGGTCTCCAGGTACCGTTCTTTTTCTGTACCATGAACAACGGGGAGTACATGCCTTCTCCTCGTTCGCCCTCTGGAACAGTAATGGCTGCGCCTTGAGTTAATAAAGAGCTAACGTAACTTAGTAAGACTTGTTTCTTTTCTTCTGCACTTGGAAGACTTGTGGGTATGTATCTGAGACTGGGGGTGCTGTTGAAGACCCACGTGTGGCCTGAAGAGACCGTCTTGATGGTCCAAAAATCTTGAATTGAGGCCGCCCAAACATGCCATAAGTGGAGGAGACGTGCCCCCACCTGACATGTTTGAACGGGCCCAATTTCAAAAAGTTTTAGTTGGTTTCCTGAAAGAGGACTGTCTGGATTTCCAGGTCCTTGAAAATTCACGACCAGGTCTGTAGCTGCGTGCTTCCCTTACACGATCTGTATTCTGTGCCCTCGAAAAGGTGCGTTTCTGGTTCTGCAAAAGCCTGTCCTGAGGGAGGAACCCCGACTTACCACCCGTGGCCCAGGAAATGGCATTATCGAGTTTATTGCCAAAGAGAGAGGAGCCCTCAAAAGGGAATGCGGCACCAAGCTTGCTTTGAAGCTGGATCCGCCGACCAGGGACGGAGCCATAAAGCACGGCGTGCGGTAACCGCTGACAACATTACTCGAGCCACTAGGCGAATAACTTCAATAGAGGCCTCCCCCAAAAAGGCAGATGCTAGCCTGATTTCCTGAATAGGAGAGCTTTTCGCCATTTCTTCAGAGATGCTTCTGAGGGAATCATCCACATTGTCTGACCATGCTTCTAGGGCTTTTGAGATAGCTGCTAAAGCCAAAATTGGTTTACAGACTGAACCTGCTGTCAGATAGATTCGCTTCAGGTCTGAGTCAATCCGTCTCTCTAGAGGATCTTTGAATGAGACCGTATCTTCCAGAGGAAGGGTTACATATCTAACCAAACGCATTAAAGCTGCATCAACCATGGGAGCTGAATCAAGGTGTTTTACCTCTTCTTCCTTAAAAGGATATAATTTTGCAATTTTTGACTGCATAGAACTTTTCTTGTCCATTTTACCCCATTCCTCTGAGATAATGGCACCCACTTCCGTGACAAACTGGAAATAATGTCGCTCTTTACTGAGCTGTTTAAAAAGTTTCCTTTGTTTGGGAGGAGATATAACTGGATCTTCCCATTTCAGAACTTCTCTAACTGCTTTCACTAAAGCAGAAACTAAGGCATAATCAAACCCCATCCCAGGATCATCCACATCCGAACCACTTTCTGAGGGAGGAGCTGAGGGGTGGCTGGTTTGAGAGATTTCCAGAGTCTCATGCACCTGTCCCTGTTCTAACGAGGGAATCAGTGGGTCTGGAGGAGAATCATTCTGTATTCTAGCATCTTTCTCTAGTAGCGACTCGTTTACGACCCGCTTAACCAATGCTTCCAGGTGTTTATCTGCACCTTCCCTCTCATTGGCTGCCTTTGAAAAACAATGATCACAAAGTGATTTGCTGGCAGGAATCGGAGCCCTGCACCCCCAACATGGTCTCTCTGACCTCTTGCTGTGAGATGAGGGGGGGTGAGAAGTGTCTCTACTGGGACGTCCCGATCTAGAAGAATCATGGTGTCTAGAGCCAGAAGAGGAGTGCCGGTGGTGTGATTTAGAGGTACCGCTACGTGTGCAGGAACTACTCTGTTGTTCAGACCTAGAAGGGCTGAAAGGAAAGAAAGTATAGAGAACGAGAGAGACAAAAGGCACAAGGTCAAATAAAGCCCTACACTCCACTCTCATCCCCCCTCAGCAGGCAGTATAAAGGAAGAATCCCAGTCTTACCTACTGCAAGAGGGTTGGCCACCAGGAGGCAGTGAAGAGTCCATGACTATTCAGGGAGACACTGCAGGTGGGAACAGCAAACAATCAGATTTCAGCAAAGGAACAAGTGAAACAAATTCAGACCCTTCTGAACAAACACTTACCTGGGGTAAGCTCTGCAGGTGCTCAGGGAAGTCGCTGCTATGCCCACGATCATTCCCGGCGTTTACAGGCTTCCCCAGGCTTTTAAAATTAGCGCTGTGTGACGTCACGGCTGCGTCAGGCCCGAGATACTCACGCGCATGCGCGAACCAGGCCTCACTTTCGTTCCGGGCCGCGCATGCGCAGACCGCAGATGAACCAGGAAGAGGGAGCGGCGGCTGGAACGCACAGGGAACCAGCCGCTTACTAGGGATATACTGACCATGAGGAAAACAATGCAGATACAATACAACAAACACAAACACTGCTGCCATGAAGGCGATACAGCTTACCACCACCTACGATCGATTCGGCCAGGGACACCGCATGCATACACACACAGGGCTTTCAGCAGATAATGGCCACCTACACACTACTAGGTAATCGGGCCTGTGCGCGCTCATCTCTCCAATGGAAGATATAATCCAGCTCTTCAGCGCTACTCTGCCATACACTCCATACCCTGCTTCACAGTCAAGGCTTATCGGAGGGATGAGACACCATATCGTCGGCCGATCTTGATCGTAGGAACAATCGTCTTCAGGTAGGAGAACTAGAACATATAGTCCTTTGGAGGAGGACAAAAAAGGAACACGGCTGAGAGCCCAGAGCCAAAATTTATAGGGAGGGGGTCCTATTGGGTAGTTATGGAAGCGGGGCCAACCCACACGTATGCTGCCATGTAGCATGCCAGGAAAATATGATTTTTACATGAAGTCGAGAAGTGCTAGAATAGAGCCGGTGCTGAAGTGGTTTAAATATCCAAATTTTTTTTTTTAGTCGGTCTTTTGTATTGAAAAAAAAAACAAAAAACGCAGAGGTGATCAAATAGCACCAAAAGGGGGGGGCGTGTCCAAGATGGCGGAGTAAGAGGACGTGCTTCTCAGAGCTCTGCTGCTCCGCTTATCCTACATTGCTTCTAATCGGCCTTTTCTCCGCTATATACCCGCCCGGACGTAATTTCGCCGGAGACGAGCCCTGCTATCCAGAGGCCTGGCAAACGGACGCATCGTGTCAATATGGCGTTGCAGACGAACACTCAGAAGGGCCCTGTTATATCCTCCCCTGGTATCCCAGAGGTCATGGCGGCAGTTGCTGCATGCCAGGCCGCTGTGGCTTCTTGCCAAGCGGCCCTGACCAACAAGATCGAAAAGGTGCAGATGGACGTGGGTCTCATCCGACAGGATCTGGACAAGGTCCGCTCCAGACTGACTGAGGCGGAGAGTTGGGTGGGTCAGGTGGAGGATGCCGTGGGAGAAAATACAGGCGCGATCCGTTCACTAACTTCTCGGGTGAAACTGCTGGAACACCGCGTGGAGGATTCCGAGAACAGATGCCGCAGGAACAACATCCGTATTGTGGGTAAGAACTCCACCGAATTTGCGGAAGGACTGCTCCGCTCCCTTCTCCCGGCGGCCCGCTTGTCTCCCTATTTTACGGTGGAAATAGCGCACAGAGTGCCGCCGCAGCCCGGCCCGCAGGGTTCCCCTCCTCGTACCTTCATCCTGCGGCTTCTCAACTTCAGGGACCGGGACGAGCTGCTCAGGGCGGCTAGAGCGGCTGGGGAGCTGTTGCACGGTAATGGCTGCCTGATGCTATTCCCTGATTTCTCCATCGAGACTCAGAAGCTCCGGCGCTCCTTTGATGCAGTTAAAGCAGGTCTCCGTTCCAAGGGCATCAAGTACAGTGTACTCTTTCCTGCCAAGCTGAGGGTGATTGACAGAGAAACGGTCCGCTTCTTCACCTCTCCGAGGGATGCTGCAAGGTGGCTAGAAACTATCCCCCCTCTGGGATGAGACCAATGGAGTTGCCGCTTGTATGTTGATCCACCTGATGCCTTGACCCCTTGGAATGCATCACTTGTCACTGTTTTACATTTTCAGCAGACCAGCGTGCTTTCACTGACCGGAGGGTCGGATGTCATCCCCATTTTACTGTGCCTTAATGTTGACACTCGTAGGCGGCCTGCAGCACGGTATGTACTGGTATTTGCTTTCTGCTGGTCACACTTCATCACTGCTCTGCCTGCTGGAGGATGTTCTATGGGGGGAACTGACTGCCTGTGAGTGACTGCTGTGCAGGAGCACTGGTTCCCCATACTGCCTTTGAACCGGCTGTTGCTCCTATCCCCCCCCCTCCTCTCCTGACTGGTACTTCAATCCATTCCCCTCTGTCCAGTGCTGGCTGCTGCAATTTTCACATTTTTGTGTACCTTTTACTGTTACTTTGTTGAAATGGTTACCTCTAAGTACTGAGCCCCTGGTATTGCCAGGTGAATTCTACAGTCCGATTGGAACATTATAGCAGCATCTCTCGACCCCTATGCTGCTCCTTCAGCTAACCCTAATTTTTGTGATTAACCTCTCCCTTACCTTAGTGTGTTTGTTGCTGGAGCACAGGCGATGCTGACCCTCTGTCTCTTGGAAAAACCATGCACGCCTCCCAGACATTAGTTGCCTTCGGGCTGGTTGGTTGGGTATTATGCAGTCTTGCCGTGTGTGGGATCTGCGGGGTGGGGGGAAGGGATGGTTGGCCGTTGCTGACCCATTTTTACATGCACTGTTGGGCATGGGTTTGTATTCTAAGTTGTTATTGTTTTGTTTTCCTTTATGGCATGTTCACATTTACACTGTCTGTGAATACAATGTAGGGGGGCTTGGGGGGGTTGCTGCCGGCCGGCTGGACCCTAGAGGTGGTGGAGGACATAGTACCCCAGGCTCACTGCATGTCTTCCATTGACACACTCACACTGCGATGGCCCAGATGTCCATAATTTCATGGAATGTGAGGGGACCTTATTCTGCCCATAAAAGATCCTTAGTACTCAATTACATCAGAAGGCACTCCCCTCACATCTGTGTGTTACAGGAGACCCACTTGTTGGGATCTTGAATCCTCGGCCTTAAAAAGGCTTGGGTGGGCCATCACTACCACACAACGTACTCCATCTACTCTAGGGGAGTCAGCATCCTGGTGCACATCCTGGTGCACAAACAGCTGGCCTTTCGGCTCTTGGACGTCAGGACTGACCCCGGGGGTAGGTATATTATCCTTCATGCCTTGATTGCTAATAACCCATGTGTTTTAGTGGGGCTATACCTCCCTCCACTGGCAGACCCGGCTTTGATGTATACAATTATGCAAAAGGTGATTGATTACGGTGTGGAGGATGTTCTAGTGTTAGGTGACTTCAACCTGACTGCGACCGCTGACATGGATAGACTTCACTCTGTCTCTCGGTGGGTGCCTGGTCTGGCGGAGTGGGCTCACACCTTTACCTTAACAGACACCTGGCGCCACTTTAACCCCACATCTAAGTAGTTTAACTGTCACTCCAATACGTTTAAAACTCTCTCCCGTATTGATATGATCTATGCTTCTCGATCCCTGCTTAAGAAAGTTACGGCTGTAGATATTCTATCTCGGGGCATCTCTGACCAGGCTCCTCTACTTCTCAAGCTATCCATGGGGCCTCCCGGGCAGCGGTTGTGGAGGCTGTCTAGATACTGGATTGAGGAGGAGGGTATTCAGGAAGCAGTTCAGGAGGGCATGTGTCACTATTGGCTGGAGAATGCGGATGCTGCTTCTCCTCTGGTCACCTGGGATGCCTTTAAAGCCTGGACCAGGGGGGAGTACATGGCGCACATCTCCATTGCTCGTAGGACGGCTGCGCGTTCTCTGGAGGAGTTGGAGGAGAAGGCCAAGACGACCAAAGCCGCATATGTGGATAATCCCGATCAGGTGACCTATGGGGCTTGGCAGTTCGCTCTGCGGTTAATGGCGTGGTTGGCTAAGGGGCAGTTTGCTGTCACTCACATAGGTGGAGTCCGGGATTCAGGGGGGGTACTGCTACAATCTCCTAGTGAGATAAATGATAGATTTGCACAATATTACCAGCACCTGTACTCTTCCAGGGTGGATTACTCCTCTCGGGAACTCTCAGAGTTTCTAGATGGGATCCCTCTTCCCACGCTTGGGGATGGGGCCTGTACTGCTTTGGAGACCGACATCACCCTGGAGGAGGTGCAGATTGCTCTTTCACAGCTACAGCCGGGTAAGACTCCTGGGGCAGACGGTTTACAGATGGAATTCTACTCCCAACATCAGGACCTGCTGGCTCCTCGACTGGTGGAATTGTTTGCTCAATCATTTGAGTTGGAGGCTCTCCCTACATCCATGTCTGAGGCGGTGGTGGTGTTGATCCCCAAACCGGACAAGGATCCTGAGAACTGCTCTTCGTACAGGCCAATCTCGCTCCTGAACGTGGATGCCAAGATTCTGGCGAAGGTTTTGGCGAACAGGTTATCTACGGTTCTGGAAGAGGTGATTCACCCGGACCAGACTGGGTTTATGCCTGGGAAGGGAACTGACATTAACCTCCGACGTCTCTTTCTTAACATGTCAATACACCATGACAATAGTGGTAAGCGGGTCATCGCCTCGCTGGACGCCGAGAAGGCGTTCGACTCGGTCGAGTGGGTCTTTCTGTGAGAGGTTTTGCGCCGGTTTGGATTTGGGCCTAGGTTCCTCTGTTGGTTGTTGATGCTCTATCGGATGCCCTCGGCCCGAATCCGAACCAATGATAGTTTGTCCGTGCCGCTCTCGTTGCAGAGGGGCACGAGGCAGGGGTGTCCCTTATCCCCGGCCCTGTTCGCACTTGCACTGGAGCCCCTAGCCATCTCTATTAGGACCTCGGACAGGGTTAGGGGGCTGATGGTAGGATCCTTAGAGGAAAAGCTCTCTCTTTATGCAGACGACACCCTATTATATTTGCAAGATGCGGACGAGTCACTAACAGCAGCTTTGGAGATATTTGACATTTTTGGTAGGTTCTCGGGGATACGTATTACTGGTCCAAATCAATTATTTTTCCTCTCGATCCACAGGTCCGTGATCCGGATAGGGAGGCACCATTGCTCTGGGTGGATCAATTTAGGTATTTGGGTGTCCAGGTGCGGAGGGAGCTGTTGAGTTACAGGGAACTTAATTTGTTCCCTATCTTGTCCGAGCTTCGGTCCAGGTGTGCCTCATGGGCCTCCTTACCTCTGAACCTCATGGAGCGTATAAATCTTTTGAAAATGCTGTTTCTCCCAAAGTTTTTGTATGTATTTCGTAACAGCCCAACCTGGATACCCAACTCCTTCTTTGCGGAGGTAGATCGCTGCGTGGGCTCCTTTATCTGGGGTGGTACGACCCCAAGACTGGCTAAATCAACCCTAATGCTCCCCATTCGTTGCGGGGGCCTTGCGATGCCAAATTATCGAACTTACTTTTGGGCGGCGGTGCTAGTTACAGTCCGGTGGTGGTACGTCCTCTCCAAAAGCAATGCTGCGGTGTGCCTGGAGGCGGCGGTTCTGGGTTCACTCCGGGAATTGGGTAACCTAGTCTACAGGGGGCATAGGGCGTATGCCGCTCTTCCGCAGCCGACCCATACGACCCTGCGGGCCTGGGCGGTGGCCAGGCGGGGGCTTCTGGGCCCACGAGTCTAGTCCCCTTTTTGTCCACTTTGGGGGAATCCTAACCTGCCGCATCTCAGGACAGTTTCCGACCCCCAGATCTGGGCTAGATACGGGATCAAGACTCTTAGGGATGTATTTTCAGCAGGAGCTCTGGTGCCATTTACAACCCTCCGGGATAAATATCAACTTCCAGGATGGATGTACTTCAGATATCTTCAGGTCCTTCACGCTATCCGGGCCCAATTCCCATCTCCTTCCAGACTGGCTATGGACCCGCTTGAGGAGCTGTTGGCCCAAGAGCGACTCCAGAAGCCCCTGTCTGCTGTATATTTGGGGTTGCTGCGGACTGGCTCTGCTAGGGTGGACAGACTCTGGGACCAGTGGAAGGCAGACATGCCGGATCTTGACAGAGAGGATTGGGATGATTGCTTAGCTGACAGCACTGCTTTACTGATCTTGACTAAAGAAAGGTTGATACAGGTCAAATTCCTACATAGAGTTTATTACACTCCCCAGAGACTCCACAAGGTATACCCGCAGCGCACGCAGGACTGTCCCCGTTGTCAGAATAGTGTGGGCACGTATTTCCATATGTTCTGGAGCTGTCCTAGGATTGCCAGATACTGGGCTAAGGTGGTGGACACTGTTAATGGCCGCCTCGACCTGACACTCCCTGTGTCCCCCGAGCTGGCGCTCCTGGGCGTTCAGGATGATGATCAGAGACCCCGTTACACCAAACTACTCCTCACATACCTCTTCTTCTATGCAAAGAGGGAAATTGTTTTGCGTTGGAACGCCTGCTCCCCCCCGACAGTGGACTCCTGGGAGAAATCTATTAATCCTGTGCTGCCACTGTGCAAGTTAACTTACATTAGCAGGAATTGCCCACAAAAATTCGAAAAAATCTGGCACCCTTGGACGGAGTAGGGGGGGGGGGGTGGCGGCCTTCTGACACGAGACCCTGGGGGGTGGGGATGGGGATGGGGTACTGATACGGGCTCTGCTTCAGTTGGAATTTGAGTGTATTCTGCTGTATAAACAATGCTTTTGTTAGGGTGGTATACAAATTGTCTCTTATGTGATCGTTTATCTGGGTTCCATATGTACTGTACTTTCCCTTTTATCCCGGTGTATGACTTGGTCCATTTTGGACAATTGTTGTATAATACTTGACTTCTTCTGCCTCAATAAAGGAACATTTTGTTGTAAAAAAAAAAAAAAATTGCACCAAAAGAAAGCTATATTTGTGTGCAAAAAATTATTACATTTTTATTGGGTTACAGTGTTGTATGACCGCGCAATTGTCATTCAAAGTGCATCAGCGCTGAAAGTTGAAAATTGGTCTGGGCAGGAAGGGGGTTTAAGTGGCCAGTAAGCAAGTGGTTAATATAAGGCTACATGCACACAGACGTTTTTCCAGCCGCTTGTTTGAGCGTTTTTTGCAGCTTAAAAACGCCTCTCCATGTTAGCCTATGGCCTCATGGCCACCATGGCGTCTTTGAGCTGTAAATGGCATGTACATGGGACGCTGGTGCAAAGTCTTCAGAACTAAGGTTGAAAGCGGCGTTTCTAAACATGCGTTTTGTCGCGTTTGCATGCCGCGTTTTACCGCTTTTGCGTCTATAAGCGTTTAGTTAGGAAACATCATAAGGCGCCGCCCTAAGCAGCAGCTGGGAAAGCAGCAGTGTACTTGTATTTAGCGTGTCACTTGCCACATCACTTGCCACAAGTTGTGGATTGTCCACTTGCCACGTCACCTGCCACAAGTTGTGGATTGTCCACTTGCCATGTCCCCTGGCACAAGTTGTGGATTGTCCACTTGCCACGTCACCTGGCACAAGTTGTGGATTGTCCACTTGCCACGTCACCTGGCCACGTTACCTGCCACAAGTTGTGGATTGTCCACAATGCAATGGAAGCAATTACATGTTTTTTTTGTATATATTTTTAATGGTTTTTCATCATTTGCCATCATTTTTGAGTTTTTCAATGTAAAAAAATAGGACACCTTTAAAAACGCTTCTAAATGAAAACGCGGCTAAACGCCGGTACCGCGTCTGAAACGTGGAAATCTTTGGCGCCTAAACGCATTTTTTGGCTTTCTGAAAAACGAGGTTAAACGCAACTGCCTAAGGGCCAGTTCACACCTTGGATACGCAGTCCGGATGCATTCCAGGTGCTTTTCTGCATGCGCGTTTTTGATGCAGTCCAGTGCTTTTTTCCCCCTCTTTTATCTTAGGCCTCATGCCCACGGACGAACGTTTTAAAAAACGGTCTGTAAGGCTCGATTCACACTAATGCGTTTTTTGGTGTCTTTTGCATAAATGCAGGGAAATTTTTTAACATGGGTTCCTATGGAACATGTTCACATCAATGCATTTTTGTGCCTCTGCGTTTTTGGAAAGGGTCGGGACTTTTTTTCCCAGCAAAAAACTGCGTTTTACATGTAATAGAATTCAATGGACCCGCATCCAAAACGCAAGTACTGCGATTTTGCGGCGATTTGCGTTTTTTTAACCTGTTTATAGCTGGTTGTTAAAGGAAATGTAAAAAAAATAAACATTGCCAGGTATAAAAAAAAAAATAGAGAAAAAAAAAGCGTGGGGTCCCCCCCAGGTCCATACCAGGCCCTTGGGTCTAGTATGGATTCCGAGGGGACCCCCCCGTCACCCGCCCTGTGCCCCCTCACCCCAAAGCACCCTGCCCCCATGTTGATGGGGACAAGGGCCTCTTCCCGACAACCCTGGCCGTTGGTGATGGGGTCTGCGGGCGGGGGGCTTATCGGAATCCGGGAGCCCCCTTTAATAAGGGGCCCCCAGATCCCGGCCCCCCACCCTATGTGAATGAGCATGGGGTACATCGTACCCGTACCCATTCACCTGGTGGCAAAAAAATGTCTGCCTTCTGCCGGGCGCCCCGCTATCTTCTTCCAGCTCTTTTGCCCCTGCCCCCATATGACGTCACAGTCCCATCTTTCATCGGGACTGTGACGTCATACGGGGGCGGGGTCACCGGGTGGCATCACCCGGTGACCACGCCCCATGCCAATATAAGTCGTTGCGCTCCGCGCACACAGCATTGTAGCGGCAGACAGCAATGAGGCAACATCGGGCGGAGAGAAGAGGGAAGACAACGACAATGAAGACCGGGACCCCGCTAGCAAAAAAATTGGAAGAAGATATCGGGAGCTCCCAGCAGAAGGCAGAAAGAACCGGAGATCGTGGAGAAGGCACCGGAGAGCGGGAGAAGAACCAGAGAGCGCAGAGACGACACCGGAGAGCAGAAGAAGAGACCCCCAATGTCGGAAGAAGACCCCCGAAGTTGGATGAAGACCCTCAAAGTTGAAAGAAGACCCCCGAAGTCGGAAGAAGACCCCCGGAGCTGGCTAATAAATTACTTTAAAAACCTGTGTTGTGTTTTTTTATTGACATTTTTTTGCCACCAGGTGAATGGGTAGGGGTATGATGTACCCCATACTCATTCACATAGGGTGGGGGGGCCAGGATCTGGGGTCCCCCTTATTAAAGGGGGTTCCCGGATTGCGATAAGCCCCCCGCCCGCAGACCCTGACAACCAACGGCCAGGGTTGTCGGGAAGAGGCCCTTGTCCCCATCAACATGGGGGCAGGGTGCTTTGGGGTGGGGGGGCGCAGGGCGCCCCCTGCCCCAAAGCACCCACCCCCATGTTGAGGGCATGCGGCCTGGTACGGTTCAGGAGGGGGGGTGCTCACTCGCCCCCCCTTTCCTGACCTGCCGGGCTGCATGCTCGGATAAGGGTCTGGTATGGATTTTGGGGGGACCCCCACGCCGTTTTTTCGGCGTAGGGGGGGTTTCCCTTCAAATCCATACCAGACCTAAGGGCCTGGTATGCTCCTGAAGGGGAACCCATGCCATTTTTTTATTTAAAATTTGGCGTGGAGTTCCCCTTCATGATTCATACCAAACACAGGGGACAGCGAGCGCGAGGCTTGCAGTACCCTGTCGCCGAGAACCAGTGCGATGGCATCGCGCTGGAAACATTCTCAGGCAGGTACTGGCAAAAGAGACTGTACTGGAGGCGACTTCAAGTCGCCTCCAGGACACGACTTGAGCGTCTGCTTCACGCTCAAGTCGTGTCCAAGTTTCCTCGCAAAGTCACGCTGCCCCTGTGTCAACCGTCACACGAGTCGCCCCGCAAGTCGGATCGTCTTGATTCGACTTCCCGTGCGACCTCTATTCAAAACAATGGGCTCCCATAGGGAACCATTCATTTTGAATAGAGATACAAGCGCCGCTGACATTTTTATTTACTATAACAGTGCTCCGCCGGTTCATGCGCCCAATTAAGGATTTATCCGGCGCACCAATTAAGGTATGAACCGGCGCAGCGCACTGTTGTTAGTAAATAACCCCCCATAATTTGTATCTGTGACTGATCCAACTCATATTCTCGTTTTAAATAATATTGTGAATTTTGTTTATTAATGGAAAAAGTTTTATAGAAAATTATATTACTGAATAACCATTCTCGAATAAAATCCATTTTGAACTAAAAAGTGATCATTATGTCGTATGGTGGGTCATATCAATGTGTGTAGCTATGTGTAGCATAGCGTTAGTACCCCAATGGAGGCACCTTCCCTGGGAGCCCCCAGATGTTCAGGAATACCTTACTTAACATTCCTGACTCCCCCACCCAAGTAACACAATCCTCTAACCAAATGGGGAACCTCTTGCCAACTGAGGGTAACACTTTGGATTGTAGGAAAGTGTGGGGGATAAGGGTCCCCCGTAGGGCCACCTGGATGTAATTCCATTTTTATTTTTTTACTCTTTTGGTGTGACAGGTTTACTTTTAGAAACTTTTATGGGTGTATCCTGGCATGAAGAAAATGTCAGGTCTGTCCAGTGTTAAAATAAAGATGCATGCCATCATTACCTTAACTTTGTAAGTTTGGTAGTTGTAAACGATCACTTTGATCTGAACTTGCTCCCCTCGTACAACGGAGTAGGGAAGTTGCACATCCAAAAACAAGTCTTTAAACACGGTAAATGTCAGCGGATCAGCAACACAGATACCTAGAAGATAAAATTTAAATGGAGTATTAGTGTAGTTCACCACCAGTAGGAGGTCCATATACTGAGATTCGCCCTTGGGACTTTGAGTGAGGTGGTAGAGATTGGCACATGTTCACCCATGTATGCAAAAAATATTGTTTATTGGTTACAAAACGTTGTAAAACAAAAGGGAACAGCATTAATTGTGCGTCACCAGGCATAGTGGCCTATGTTTACAACATGAGTACACATAAACATAAATACATTACAAACATGTTACATCCATATATGTGTCTGTGTGCCTTGCTCCCTCAGCTCCCGAACTGGATATCCATTACTACCATTCTGCTACTCCGTGATTGGTAACCTAGTCCAGAGCAGTGGTAAGTACAGGGTCTCCCTCCTTTTTGACCTTCTTTAATTACCATGTCACTTGCCCCCCCTTTTTTCATTAGCATTATATCTTTACTGTCTCACAACAGATACAACGATACGCACTTGCCCCTGATGAGCGAGCAGAGACTTGCGAAACGCGTAGGGCACCATTGATGCTTTTATGTACCTGCATGTGCTGAGGATCTATGCTATCTGCTAGAAGCCCACCATTTGGTTTCACATTATTACACTTCAAGAGTATTTTATTGGTTGTGCAATTCTGTCCGCTGGCCCAGTAACCCTTATTACCATCACTGTGTTTTTATATGGATGTAACATGTTTGTAATGTATTTATGTTTATGTGTACTCATGTTGTAAACATAGGCCACTATGCCTGGTGACGCACAATTAATGCTGTTCCCTTTTGTTTTACAACGTTTTGTAACCAATAAACGATATTTTTTGCATACATGGGTGAACATGTGCCAATCTCTACCACCTCACTCAAAGTCCTAAGGGCGACTCCTTCTTTTCTGTTTCATATAGGGATGGAGATGGTAGAGTCGGTTGTACCAGACCATATCCCCTTTGTCTCATATACTGAGATTCAGACATTCACCTTTATCGGACATGCTGACTCCTTGCACTTCCCATGTGGTGAGAGAGTCTGGAAGACTTATATCCACTTTCTTACTGTTACTTCTAGGGGGAAACAGACAATCCTATGAATTTAGAGTGGAATATATAACAATATTATTAATGCAACCTATTTCATAAAGGTATGATCTGTCACAGATTTTTATAATGGATACAGAGTTTAAGGCAGAGCTCTGCTAAGCAACATGTATGCCTAAACTGATCACAAGAAGAATAAAGCCCTGTACACACGATCGGATTTCCTATGGATTCTAATCTGATGGATTTTTCCAACGGAAATCCGATGAAGCTGACTTCCATCAGTCTTGCCTACACACCATCAGTCAAAAATCCGTCCGCCCCAAACGCTGTGACGTAAAACACTCCGACGAGCCGAGAAAAATTAAGTTCAATGCTTCTGAGCATGCGTCGACTTGATTCTGAGCATGCATGGGTTTTTTCTCAGATGGAGTTTCACACAGAATATTGGATTTTGCTATCGTTTTTTTTCCCATCGGATAAATCTAAAACATGTTCTATTTTTTCACACCGATGGAAAAAAGACCGATGGGGCCCATACACGATCGGTTCGTCCGATGAAAACAGTCCATCGGACTGTTTTCATGGGTAAAACCGATCGTGTGTACACGGCTTAACAATGTATTTTCAAAGAAGCTAGAATTGTTTCCCCTGTGTTTGGCACAGTGTATCATTGTGGTATAGCTTGTAGATAATTGCAGCCATGTAGATGCTAATTTTATAGACACTACTGAGGATAACACATAGCTGGTCTTTCTGTTCAATGTCTTAAAAACCTACCGTATATACTCGAGTATAAGCCGACCCGAATATAAGCCAAGGCACCTAATTTTACCACAAAAAAACTGGGAAACCGTATTGACTCGAGTATAAGCCTAGGGTGTCCAACTGCATGCCTCACTGTGCCTCACTTTGCCTCACTGTGTCCATGTGCATGCCTCACTGTGTCTATGCCTCACTGTGTCCATGCCTCACTGTGTCCATGCCTCACTGTGCCCATGCCTCACTGTGCCCATGCCTCACTGTGTCCATGACTAGACTGACGTTTAACATGGGAGTCTATGGAAGGGGTGCTCGGCTTTGAAAAATCGGTGCTCCCTGGCCATAGTTCCCCAGACAAAAAAATTTGCACACTTATAGAGGAGAAATGGGGCTACATGTGTGCCAAGTTTGGGGTCCAGGGGACCTACTGCCGGCCGGTACCGGGTCCCCAAAGTCCGGGAGATCAGGCGCAAAAAGATGACTCGAGTATAAGCCGAGGGGGGCATTTTCAGCACAAAAAAAGTGCTGAAAAACTCGGCTTATACTCGAGTATATACGGTAATTGTAGTATCCTTCAGGATTTTGTCTACATAGCACATTGAGTACCTGTCCGTAATGGCGTGCTCCTCCCACAGCCAACTTTCTGGGAAATAACTGCGAATTTCGGGCTCATCCAAATTGAAAATTGTCTTGATATCTAAACGAGAAAGCAATATTTCAACTTCAATACAATATACCTGTAGCTTCATCTGTCCTTTTCTAGTGAATAAAAGAAATAATTCAGTATTACTGTGGTAAAGACCTTAATGTATATGACTCTCTGCAGAGAATGATGTGAATAGCTCAGTGTTCTTTGTATAGCACTTTCAAATAGGTTAGAGCTACTGTATATAAATCTATAATGACTGTGGTGTGGACATTAGAGTGTAAGCTTTTCTGATTCAGATGATAAATAGGAATGCTTTAGGTGTTCTTAAAGTGGAGTTCCACCCTGGAAAAAAAATTTCATTAAAAATCTACAAATAAAAAATAAAATAAAAAAAATGAAACAAAAAAATGTTTTACTTACCAGAAATAGCGCTTGCTATGCGGAAGTCCCTAATCTGCCTCTTCATCCTCCGCGGTGGATCTTCTTCCTTGTCCTACACTCGGATTCTTCTTGTGAGTGGGGCGCGCTGCCTTTTGGGAACTGTGTGTATCCCAGAGAGCAGCCGCCCATTCACAAAGCGCTGCGCTGCTCGCGCATGCGCAGTAGAAAACGGGCAGTGAAGCCACAAAGCTCCACTGCCTGTTTCCCTCAGTAAGGATGGAGGCGCCGGGAGCTGCCAGCATCGAGCGAGCAGCCTGGGGGGGGGGGGGGGGCGACTTCGCGGGTGCCTAGGACAGGTAAGTGTCCTTATTAAAAGTCAGCAGCTACAGTGTTTGTAGCTGCTGACTTTAAAAAAAAAAAAAATTGCGGGTGGAACCCCGCTTTAACACATCACTGTGGTATATGCCAGAGCTATTTAAATGTATAATAATATTAGTGTGTAACTGTGGTGGCACATTTGAGTGTAAGCTCCTTTGTTGCAGAGACTGACGAGAATGGCTTAGTATTTTTGTACAACACTGCCGATTATGTCAAAGGTTCATAAATTTATCATAGAGTATGACTGTAGACAGTAGGACAGGGGTGTCCAAACTTTTTTGAAAGAGGGCCAGAGTTGATGAAGTGAACGTGCGTGAGGGCCGACCATTTTGCCTGACATTCTTTGAACCATTAAAATTCGGTGTAAGTGTGTTCGTCCGAGCACTAATACACTGCCCAACAAGAATTCTCCTGCCTTTGTGGCTGCGTGTGGTGAATATATATATCTCCTCTTTGGCCCCCAACAAATCCCAGAGCTCCGCTCAGGGTAAGGATGAGCTCAGGTTGTAAAAAAAATATATTTTCTCTATCCCCTGAGAAATCTGGCCTTTATCTATTCTGTGGCCCCCAAGCTCCACTCAGGGCAAGGATGAGCTATTTATTTTTTATTTTTTATATTTTATATTCTCTCTGACCCCCACTTGCAATTTGCTCCTATTTTCCCTTATCTCTTCTGAGGCCCCCAAGCTCCGATCAGGGCAAGGATGAGCTCCTTTTTTTAAATTCTTATATATATTGAAAAATTTGCTTTATATCCGTTACAGTAGTAAACTTATGTTATCCCCTGAGAAATCCTCGATGACCTCTGGCGAGCCCGCTAGGATGCTGAGAGCGCGCAGCGCCATAGCCAATCACCGCCACCAATCACAGGCACTGAGACACTGAGGGCTGTTCTGCAGCTGTGGACCGGGAAATGACTCAGTGTCTGTTATTGGCGATTCACGCTTCCCAACGGGCTTTGGAACATGCCCCAGCAACACGCCCAGCTTATCAGTGAGAAGCGCTCAGGGATTAGAGAATATATATATATTTTTTTTTAAAACCGAGCTCATCCTTACCCTGTGCGGAGCTTGGGGGGCCACAAAAGTGATAAAAGCAAATTGTAAGTGGGGGCCGTATAAAACCGGGCGCGGGCCGCAAGTGGCCCGCGGGCCGGACTTTGGACATGCCTGCAGTAGGAGCTCGTCTGCTGTAGAGACTTATGTGAAGGGTATATTGTGCTCTGTACAGTACTGTAGAATATGTTAGTTATACAAACCTACAATAAAAACAACAATAATAATTTGGTACAGTAGGACAAATCTTACACATTCTTCCAAGTTGCAGTTCTTTTTTCTCCTTGTCTAGCTTTGCTTTCAGTTCTTCGGCCAGCTTGCAGCATTTTGCAAACACTTTCGCACACATTTGGAAATTTGGTTTTCGTTTCTGGACTCGCTGGACTCCTTTCTTACACTCATTTTCGTTTATTAAATTGAACCCACCATCCATGCAGCACCTTTTAACACTTTCATTTGGGAATTTGCTGGCTGTAAGGGGAGAACATGTACATTTATTTAGGAATTCAAAAAGGACATCCAGATATGAAAACATGGAATGTACTGGTTGAAACTGACTCAAGAACACATCCAGCACTCAGCTATCTATCTCAATCCCTTCCCAGCAGCAACAGACCCCCACGCAAAAAATATCCCTACCAGCGACAATAGATCCCCCAGCAGCCAGCATTAATAGGACTCTCTAGCACACCCCAGCACCCCTTGCCATTACATTCAATGCTGGTGGTGCCAGAACTGTGTTCCCCTGCATTGCCACAAAAAAAAAAAAAAAGCCCTGATGGTGAAGCTTCAGTTTCCAAATACCCAGCCAAGTGCAAGGAAAATAAAAAAAACACAATTTTTGCTTGCAAGTGATTGGATGATGGAAGTCAATAGAGTTTCATAATATTCACTAAGCTATGCAAAGTGCACAGTCTATTTGCCTGTAATAAATAAACTCCAATGTATATTTGGCTCTGAATTCCTAAGCATGCATTGTTAGCCCTGCCCACTTCATTTCAGATGAATTACAAAGAACACAAACCCCTGCTTATCTATCCTCTCACACCTCACCTCTATAAAGTTGGTTACACATGTACCGAAAATCCTGCTGAACTGGCCAGATTTCAGTCTGTGTTCAACAGAAGCAGGTCTGATGACTGGCTTCTGTCAAACGATTTGATCAGTGCATGCAGCCAATGGCTGTAGCGCTGATCTGTATATTCTGACGGGGAAGGGGGGGAGGAATGCGGGGATCTGTGAGACCCCTTTCACACTGCCGGCGAGCTGCGTTAGCGGTAAAGCGCTGCCAGTTTTGGCAGCGCTTTTCGGTCGCTAGCTTTTAACCCTCGCTAGCGGCCGAAGAAAGGGTTAAATGTGCCTGAAAAGGCGCTTCGGTATCGGTGCCCATTTATTTCAATGGGCAGGGGTGGTGGAGTAGCGGTGTATACACCGCTCCTAAACCGCTCCAAAGATGCTGCTTGCAGGACTTTTCTAACGTCCTGCAAGTGCACCGCTCCAGTGTAAAAGCACTCAGGCTTTCACACTGGGGCTGCAGAGGAGGCATTTTTTAGGCACTTTAGAGGTGCTATTTTTAGCCTTTAGTACCTGAAAAATGCCTCAGTGTGAATGTGGTCTGAGGTTTTTTTTTTATTTTAACCCACTGGTTGAAAAAACTCTATGTGTATACCCTACTTAAAGTGGAATTCCAGTCGGAATTGAAATTTTTCCAAAGATTAGTTTGTTAAACATGTTTAACTTTGATATTATGCATTTTCTGGCTAGCTGATTGTTTAGCTTAGAAAGTCTAACCTGAGCTAGACAATCAGCTGCCTTGTGTTCTTCACTGACAACGGTTTCTCTCTTCAGCTGAATTTGCCAGCTGTTATGCACTTCGTGAAACCATTGTCGGTCTTTCTTAGAAAATCCACCCTAGCATTCATTAAACTTGCCGTCCTGCCCAGCACCGCCCCCATCCCTCCCAGCATTCGGCAGACTGTACAAAAGTTACTCTATTTATTCTGCTTATTCTGGCGTCGACGGGCTGCCGGGTAGCTTCCGGAAATGGCTTCCAGCCAGGGGACACGCCCAAGAGCCGTGAACAGCGGGGAAAGCCGATTACCGATTGGTCACATGACAGGTGACAAAATGAAAAACCTGTGAAGACCGCTGAGCTGCAAATGAACACGCATCAGATGGGGTGCACACCCTGTCACTGCTACAGGCAAATGGAGGAACAAATGGCTGCACTCCCAAATTAGATGCAATAGAAAAATATTTTTTGAGGAGCATAAAAACAGATGCATAGGAGCATTAAATGGTTTTGATGAAGCACGCTAGTCGTGTAAAATGCGTCACCTTTTTCCCCTGCCATTGCCTATGTCATTGCTCCTTTGCATTTGTTTTTATACTCCTCAATAAATATTTTTCTATTGCATCTATTTTTGTTCAGCCACGTGACAGGTGATGTTTTTACTTAAAAGAACACATTTCTAACATTTGAACAATGCAGGTCAATCAATTGAGAATATTGGTTATGTTTGATTTATGCATTGTGGTGGGGATACCTTTCCTTCTACTTTAGCTCCTCTGTGCTTAGGCAAAGGCCTCGTACACACGACCGATTTTCTCGGCAAGAACCAGCAAGAAACTTGCTGGCAGAGAGGTCTTGCCGAGTAAATCGGTCGTGTGTACGCTGCTATCGGGTTTCTCGTCGAGAAAACCGACAAGAAACCTCGACGAGAAAATAGAGAACCTGCTCTCTATTTTCTCGTCGAGATTCTCCTCGGCATGTTTCTCGACGAGAAAAGTGAGTGTGTGTACACTTACCTGTCCTCCCGGAAGCCCGCGCATGTTCGAAATGAATTTGACGCATGCGCGGTAGCTTCCTAGGCATACGTAGGGTATACCAAGATGGCGGCGACGGCATCGAATGCGACGAGCGCATGCTCGACGTAGTCGATGATGTCACCGCGTACACTCCTTTCAAAGAACCGCGGGTTCTTTGAAATGAGCGTGTGTACACTCGGCCGGGACAAGTTTCTTGTCCAAGAATCTCGTCGAAAAAAACGACATGTTTTTTTCAACGAGAATCTCGGCCGTGTGTACGAGGCCAAAGAGCTCAGAAAGTTTCAGCTCACAAGATTTCTGGCAGAAATCGACAGGTATTTTTTTGTACTTGAGAGCAAGCAAGAGAAGTTCCAAAAGAAAATCCCATAAGGGCACTTTTAGCTTCACCCACGCTTCTTTTTGAAATCAGTAGCAAAAAAACAACATATTTTAAAAACATGTATATGCAGATCCCCAGTGCTGTCCCCTAAATTATACAATTCATACAATTCATACATATACACCATAAATCATAAAAAATTATTAGTTCAGTGCAAGTACAATAGTGCTTTCTTCAAAGTGCAATCAGTGCTCCAAACCTTCTTATGTGTGATAACATGATTTTTTATGATTTATGGTGTATACCAGCCTTTCTCAACCTTTTCAACACAGAGGAACCCTTGAAATAGTTCTCCGGTCTCGGGGAACCCCTGCTAAAAATTAGAAATCTACAATTCATGATACCTTTGTGTGATGGTCAGTGGGAAGGATGGTCCTTACACTTGTGGTCATTGGGAAGAATTACCTCCTTACAGATAGCTAAAAAGATGAATGGTGTCAGTAGGAAATGATCTGAGAGGCAGAAATTGCCCAATGCTGAAGGAACCCCTAGCAACCTCTGGAGGAACCCTAGGGTTCCACGGAACCCTGGTTGAGAATCACTGGTGTATACTGTATGTATGAAGTGTATAATTTAAGAGGACAGCACTGGGGATCTGTATATATATTGTGAGGGGGTTAGCTCGGCAACGGGTGTGTGTGACCCCCGGGATGGGCTCCCCACACAAAAACAGGCCCAGCAAACGGAGGTTGTGGTTTTCAAAATCAAAAAGGTGCGGTTTATTTTCTATTTACAGTGACAAAACACAGCAAAGCAAAAGAAACATAAACAAAATAAATCCTGGTCAACTTGACCTCTGACTAAACATACAGGTTTCCTAACTAACAACTGGGATCAGCCTAGTGCTGTCCTAGTCCCTAAGTCCCTGGTTTTAAATGTCCAAGCAAATAGCCACACAGGCTTTGTCTCACCGCACAGGGGTTCACTCTCCCTAGACAGTCCACACAGGTCTGGGTCCAGGCATGAGCTTACACCTAATGAATCTGGGAGTTCTTATAGAGGCCTTAAACGAGCTGACAAGCTTCAGCTGGTCTCATCAACTCCCTGTCTGCACGACGCCCCACACTCTCCCTAGAGGTATGAGTCATCCATGAGCCCACTAGCCCCAGCTGGGCTTATACAACTCTCCACCTAGTTGTATAAGTCGGCGTAAAGCCTGAATCTGGGCGAAATATATCTACCCCCCTGGATGCAACCAGGTGACTTTACCTTCCTGCTGTCACATACCCCCCCCTCTTGTTTTAACCTCGGGGTTGGAACACCAGCAATCAGGCATTCATGTACTCGAGACAAAGCATCCACATTCCCCATTTGAACGCCAGGGCGATGCTTTACTGTGAAGTTGAATTCCTGGAGGGCCAGGAACCACCTATTCACTCTTCTATTTGTTTCCTTGTTTTGAGCCATCCACTTTAACGGAGCGTGATCCGTAACCAAGTCAAAGTGCCTACCTAGCAGGTAGTACCGAAGGGAATCTAGAGCCCACTTCACCGCTAAACACTCCTTTTCAACGGTGGCGTAATTTACCTCATGGGACTTCAACTTCCTGCTGAGGTAAATGACTGGGTGCTCTTCCCCGTTCCAGACCTGGGACAATACTGCTCCTAACCCCACATCTGACGCATCACTTTGTACGACAAAGTCTTTAGAGAAGTCGGGTGAGTACAACACTGGCTGGCTACATAAGGCTTGTTTCAAGAATTGGAATGCTGCCTCAGCCTCGGGGGTCCATTTAATCATGACCGACCCTTTCCCCTTCGTCAGGTTGGTTAGGGGCACAGCCTTAGAAGCAAAGTGGGGAATGAATCGCCGATAATACCCAGCGATTCCCAGAAAGGCTCGTACCTGCTTCTTGCTGTTGGGACGTGGCCAACTCTGGATGGCCTCGACTTTGTTGAGTTGGGGTTTTATTACTCCCCTCCCAATGGTGTACCCAAGATATTTGGCCTCTTCCTGCCCAATGGTACACTTCTTGGGGTTAGCCGTAAACCCCGCTTCCCGAACAGAGTCCAGGACTGCTTGCACTTTTGGCAGATGTGAGGCCCAATCTGTGCTATGGACAATTACGTCATCCAGGTAAGCCGCAGCATACTTCCGATGGGGCCTCAGCATCTGGTCCATTTTCCGCTGGAATGTGGCCGGCGCATTCTGTAACCCGAACGGCATTCTTTTATATTGGAACGCCCCGTCTGGGGTTACAAATGCGGTTTTCTCTTTGGCCGACTTGGCCAGGGGGATTTGCCAATACCCTTTTGTGAGGTCAAGAGTCGTCATGTATCGGGCTGTTCCCAGCCGGTCGATCAACTCATCTATACGTGGCATGGGGTAGGTGTCAAATTTTGTAACTTTGTTCAACTGACGAAAATCGTTACAAAATCGCCAGCTCCCATCCGGTTTAGGCACCAACACAATGGGACTAGACCAATCACTTTGGGACTCCTCTATCACCCCTAAGTTCAGCATTTTCTGTACTTCCTCCCGTATTGCCTCCCGTCGGGCCTCTGGGATCCGATAGGGTTTTAACTTCACCCTTTCACCGGGCGGGGTAATGATGTCATGCTCTACCCCAGATGTTTGTCCCGGCAGCTCAGAGAATACCTCCTTGTTGCGAAGCACAAACTCCTTAACCTCCTGTTGTTGGGGTTGTGACAAGGTGGCTGCTATTCCAACCTCAGGAATCACGCAACCAGTTTGAGCTGGTGACCAAGTGTCTGCGACTAGGGACTCTCTATCCCTCCAGGCTTTCAACAGATTAACGTGATAGATCTGTTCGGGCTTTCGCCTTCCTGGTTGTCTGACCTTGTAATTCACTTCGCTCACTTTTTCCATTATCTCGTAGGGGCCTTGCCATTTGGCAAGGAATTTACTTTCAACCGTAGGGACAAGTACCAATATCCTATCCCCCGGGGAAAAGGTACGGGTCTTGGCTCCACGGTTGTACACTCTCTGCTGTGCTAACTGCGCTTGGGCCAAATGTTCCTTCACGATGGGCATTACCTGTGCAATTCGGTCTTGCATCAGGGCGACATGCTCAATCACACTCCTGTGGGGAGAACTCTCACTTTCCCAAGTTTCCTTGGCAATATCCAACAGCCCTCTTGGGTGTCTCCCATACAGTAACTCAAAGGGGGAGAATCCCGTAGAGGATTGGGGCACCTCCCTAATAGCAAACATCAGATAAGGAAGTAGACAGTCCCAATCCTTTCCATCTCTATCCACCACTTTCTTCAACATTTGTTTTAGGGTTTTGTTGAATCTTTCAACCAGCCCATCGGTTTGGGGGTGATACACAGATGTACGTAATTGCGTCACTTTGAACAATTTACACAGCTCCTTCATAACCCGGGACATAAAGGGTGTACCTTGGTCCGTAAGCAGTTCTTTACAAATACCCACCCGGCTAAACACAAGAGATAGCTCTTTGGCTATGGTTTTGGCCGAGGTATTTCGGAGAGGGATCGCTTCTGGATAACGGGTGGCATAGTCCATTATAACTAATATGTACTGGTGCCCCCTAGCGGACTTGATTATAGGACCTACCAAATCCATGGCGATCCTCTCAAACGGGACCTCAATGATGGGTAGAGGGACCAGCGGGCTACGGAAATGTGGCATCGGGGCCGACCTCTGACACACAGGGCAGGAGGAACAATAATTTTCTATGTCCTTCATCACCCCCGGCCAATAGAATCTCTGTAATACCCTCTCTCGGGTTTTCTCTGTCCCCAGATGACCTCCAAGAATGTGCCCATGGGCCAACTCCAACACCAACTTCCTGTAAGGTTTGGGCACCACAAGCTGCTCAACGGTTTCTTCTGCCCTTTTTGCCACCCGATACAGTAGGTCCTTCTCTACGCTGAAGTATGGGTAAGTGCAGGTATTATCTGGGTTCACTAACTCGCCATCTATTTTCACTACGTTTTCCCGTGCCTTTATTAGGGCGGGGTCTTTCAACTGTTCTGTGGCAAAGTTTTCCCTGTGAACCTCAAGATCAGAAAACTCCACAGACGGTAGGTTTTCGTCTGAGGAGGTGGGCTCCTCTCCAGTTTCTTGAGTCTCCCCTGCCAATACTGATAAGGGAAATTCCGGAGAGTCCTCACCACTCTCAGGGGAGTTCTGGCTATCACATTCCTGGTACATAGGGGCACCAGTGGGGGGCTCAGGATCATCCCACAGTTCCCAGAACTTCGGAAAATCCCTTCCCACAATGGCATCATGCGGTAACTGAGATACTAAGCCCACTGGATGAAAGAGGGTACCTTTGGGGGTCTCGAAACACACTGTAGTCACTGGATACTCTCGGGTGTCCCCATGCACACAAATAACAGCTACCTTGCTATTCCCAGAGACCTCTGTTTTAACTAACTCAGCCTTTATCAGGGTCACAAGGCTACCTGAATCCAGCAATACCACAACATTTCTACCATTAACACACATTTTGCATAAATGTTTCTCAGTTCCTCGAATGGCAGTGCATGCGACTGTCGCACACAGCGACTGACGTCTGCCCGTCAGAAAGTCACACTGCATGGGTTCCTCCACAACCGGGCAATTGGCTGCAATATGTCCCGCTTGCCGGCAGCGGTAGCAAACGATCCTTCTTGCCGCCTCTTGAGCCGCTGATTTCCCAGGCTGTTCTCGCCAAACTTGGGGTAGAGCTCCCACCCTCTCACTCTCTCCACCCTCACCCCTTGGAATCCTCTTATCCGCCCCTGGGGATGGTCTGGTCTTAGGGTGGAAAGTCCGAGTGTCTCTGGAAGAGGCCGTCAGGTTCTCTGTAGCCAAGTATTTCTCCACACGATCCACAAGACCATCGGCCGTCTCTGGGTCTCCATGGTTTACCCACTTTTGGATGGCAGTAGGAAGAGCTCTCAAAAACCGATCCATTACAACACGTTCCACAATCTTTGGTGCGGACAAAGTCTCTGGCTGTAGCCACTTTCTGCTCAGGTGAATGAGATCATACATTTGAGACCTGGGGGGTTTTCCAAGCTGGAAAGTCCAGTTATGCACACGCTGAGCCCGGACAGCCTGGGTGACACCCAGCCTTGCCAATATTTCAGCTTTTAGCATCGCATAGTCTTTTGCTTGGTTAGGCTCTAGGTCATAGTAAGCTTTCTGCGATTCACCAGTTAACAGAGGAGCCACCAGTCCAGCCCACTGCTCCTCAGGCCACTTTTCTCTTTCAGCGGTCCTTTCAAATGTGGTCAAAAATACCTCTGGATCATCCTCTCCAGTCATTTTTGTCAATAAACGACTCACCCCAAAGGACGCGGTATTAGTGGGACGGCTTTCCTCACTGGTCTGCGGACGTTGCTGCATTACTGCTTCCATCTGTTGTTGTAGTCTCTGCTCTTGCTTCTGCAACAGGTCTATGAAGCGGGCCTCAGATTGCTGCTGGGCTTGTTGCTGAGCCTCCAGACTCTGTTGCAAAGTTGCGTTTGTCTGCTGCTGGGCTGCAAGGCTCTGTTGATGAGCTTGCTGCTGGGCTGCAAGGCTCTGTTGATGAGCTTGCTGCTGGGCTGCGAAGTTCTGTTGTTGAGCTGCAAGGCTCTGTTGATGAGCTGCAAGGCTCTTTTGCAAACCTGCATTTGTCTGCTGTTGATTGGCATTTGCTAGAGCCAGCTGTTTCAGTATCTCCTCCATGCTGGCTTAAAAAAAAACTGCCACTGGTTCTCCACCAACTGTGAGGGGGTTAGCTCGGCAACGGGTGTGTGTGACCCCCGGGATGGGCTCCCCACACAAAAACAGGCCCAGCAAACGGAGGTTGTGGTTTTCAAAATCAAAAAGGTGCGGTTTATTTTCTATTTACAGTGACAAAACACAGCAAAGCAAAAGAAACATAAACAAAATAAATCCTGGTCAACTTGACCTCTGACTAAACATACAGGTTTCCTAACTAACAACTGGGATCAGCCTAGTGCTGTCCTAGTCCCTAAGTCCCTGGTTTTAAATGTCCAAG
Source organism: Rana muscosa (assembly GCA_029206835.1). NCBI lineage: Eukaryota > Metazoa > Chordata > Amphibia > Anura > Ranidae > Rana > Rana muscosa. Next base: position 191,558,640 of record CM055125.1, on the reverse strand, counting down.
CAAATAGCCACACAGGCTTTGTCTCACCGCACAGGGGTTCACTCTCCCTAGACAGTCCACACAGGTCTGGGTCCAGGCATGAGCTTACACCTAATGAATCTGGGAGTTCTTATAGAGGCCTTAAACGAGCTGACAAGCTTCAGCTGGTCTCATCAACTCCCTGTCTGCACGACGCCCCACACTCTCCCTAGAGGTATGAGTCATCCATGAGCCCACTAGCCCCAGCTGGGCTTATACAACTCTCCACCTAGTTGTATAAGTCGGCGTAAAGCCTGAATCTGGGCGAAATATATCTACCCCCCTGGATGCAACCAGGTGACTTTACCTTCCTGCTGTCACAATATATATATATATATTTATACACACACAGTTGTGCTCATAAGTTTACATACCCTGGCAGAATTTATGATTTCTTGGCCATTTTTCAGAAAATATAAATAACACAAAAACTTTTTTTCACTCATGGTTAGTGTTTGGCTGAAGCCATTTATTATCAATCAACTGTGTTTACTCTTTTTAAATCATAATGGCAACAGAAACTACCCAAATGACCCTGATCAAAAGTTTACATTACCCAGTTCTTAATACCGTGTATTGCCTCCTTTAACATCAATGACAGCTTGAAGTCTTTTCTGGTATTTGTGGATGAGGCTCTTTATCTTCTCAGATGGTAAAGCTGCCCATTCCTCTTGGCAAAAAGCCTCCAGTTCCTGTAAATTCTTGGGCTGTCTTGCATGAACTGCACGTTTGAGATCTCCCCAGAGTGGCTCAATGATATTGAGGTCAGGAGACTGAGATAGCCACTCCAGAACCTTCACTTTATTCTGCTGTAGCCAATGACAGGTCGACTTGGCCTTGTGTTTTGTCATGTTGGAATGTCCAAGTACGTCCCATGCGCAGCTTACTTGCTGATAAATGCAAATGTTCCTCCAGTATTTGATAACATACTGCATTATTCTTGCCATCAATTTTGACCAAATTTCCTGTGCCTTTGTAGCTCACACATCCCCAAAACATCAGCGATCCACCTCCGTGTTTCACAGAAGGAATGGTGTACCTTTTATCATAGGCCTTGTTGACTCCTCTCCAAATGTAGCGTTTATGGTTGTGGCCAAAAAGCGAAATTTTGGTGTCATCACTCCAAATGATTTTGTGCCAGAAGGTTTGAGGCTTGTCTCTGTGCTGTTTGGCGTATTGTAAGCGGCATACTTTGCGGCATTTGCGTAGTAATGGCTTTCTTCTGGCGACTCGACTATGCAGCCCATCTTTCTTCAATTGCCTCCTTATTGTTGCCCCTTGAAACAGCCACACCACATGTTTTCAGAGAGTCCTGTATTTCACCTGAAGTTATTTGTCGGTTTTTCTTTGCATCCCGAACAATTTTCCTTGCAGTTGTGACTGAAATTTTAGTTGGTCTTCCTGACCGTGGTTTGGTTTCAACAAAACCCCTCATTTTCCACTTCTTGATTAGAGTTTGAACACTACTGATTGGCATTCTCAAATCCTTGGATATCTTTTTATATCCCTTTCCTGTTCAACTACCTTTTCCCACAGATCCTTTGATAATTCTTTTGCTTTCCCCATGACTCAGAATCCAGAAACGTCAGTGCAGCACTGGATCAAAGATGCAAGGGTCTGTCAGGAGTCCAAAAACTCATTGACCTTTTTTACACACACACTAACTACAAGCAAACAGATCACAGGTGAGGATGGTTACCTTTAATAGCCATTCAAACCCCTTTGTGTCAACTTGTGTGCATGTTATCAGGCCAAAATCGCCAGGGTATGTAAACTTTTGATCAGGGTCATTTGGGTAGTTTCTGTTGCCATTATGATTTTAGAGTAAACAAAGTTGATTGATAATAAATGGCTTCAGCCAAACACTAACCATGAGTGAAAGAAACGTTTTTGTGTTATCATTCATATTCTCTGAAAAATGGCCAAGAAATCATAAATTTTGCCAGGGTATGTAAACTCATGAGCACAACTGTGTGTGTGTGTGTATGTTTGTATGTGTATATATATATATATATATATATATATACTGTGAGGGGGTTAGCTCGGCAGCGGGTGTGTGTGACCCCCGGGATGGGCTCCCCAGACAAAAACAGGCCCAGCAAACGGAGGTTGTGGTTTTCAAAATCAAAAAGGTGCGGTTTATTTTCTATTTACAGTGACAAAACACAGCAAAGCAAAAGAAACATAAATAAAATAAATCCTGGTCAACTTGACCTCTGACTAAACATACAGGTTTCCTAACTAACAACTGGGATCAGCCTAGTGCTGTCCTAGTCCCTAAGTCCCTGGTTTTAAATGTCCAAGCAAATAGCCACACAGGCTTTGTCTCACCGCACAGGGGTTCACTCTCCCTAGACAGTCCACACAGGTCTGGTTCCAGGCATGAGCTAACACCTAATGAATCTGGGAGTTCTTATAGAGGCCTAAATGAGCTGACAAGCTTCAGCTGGCCTCATCAACTCCCTGTCTGTACGACGCCCCACACTCTCCCTAGAGGTATGAGTCATCCATGAGCCCACTAGCCTTATACAACTCTCCACCTAGTTGTATAAGTCGGCGTAAAGCCTGAATCTGGGCGAAATATATCTACCCCCCTGGATGCAACCAGGTGACTTTACCTTCCTGCTGTCACATACCCCCCCTCTTGTTTTAACCTCGGGGTTGGAACACCAGCAATCAGGCATTCATGTACTCGAGACAAAGCATCCACATTCCCCATTTGAACGCCAGGGCGATGCTTTACTGTGAAGTTGAATTCCTGGAGGGCCAGGAACCACCTATTCACTCTTCTATTTGTTTCCTTGTTTTGAGCCATCCACTTTAACGGAGCGTGATCCGTAACCATGTCAAAGTGCCTACCTAGCAGGTAGTACCGAAGGGAATCTAGAGCCCACTTCACCGCTAAACACTCCTTTTCAACGGTGGCGTAATTTACCTCATGGGACTTCAACTTCCTGCTGAGGTAAATGACTGGGTGCTCTTCCCCGTTCCAGACCTGGGACAATACTGCTCCTAACCCCACATCTGACGCATCACTTTGTACGACAAAGTCTTTAGAGAAGTCGGGTGAGTACAACACTGGCTGGCTACATAAGGCTTGTTTCAAGAATTGGAATGCTGCCTCAGCCTCGGGGGTCCATTTAATCATGACCGACCCTTTCCCCTTCGTCAGGTTGGTTAGGGGCACAGCCTTAGAAGCAAAGTGGGGAATGAATCGCCGATAATACCCAGCGATTCCCAGAAAGGCTCGTACCTGCTTCTTGCTGTTGGGACGTGGCCAACTCTGGATGGCCTCGACTTTGTTGAGTTGGGGTTTTATTACTCCCCTCCCAATGGTGTACCCAAGATATTTGGCCTCCTCCTGCCCAATGGTACACTTCTTGGGGTTAGCCGTAAACCCCGCTTCCCGAACAGAGTCCAGGACTGCTTGCACTTTTGGCAGATGTGAGGCCCAATCTGTGCTATGGACAATTACGTCATCCAGGTAAGCCGCAGCATACTTCCGATGGGGCCTCAGCATCTGGTCCATTTTCCGCTGGAATGTGGCCGGCGCATTCTGTAACCCGAACGGCATTCTTTTATATTGGAACGCCCCGTCTGGGGTTACAAATGCGGTTTTCTCTTTGGCCGACTTGGCCAGGGGGATTTGCCAATACCCTTTTGTGAGGTCAAGAGTCGTCATGTATCGGGCTGTTCCCAGCCGGTCGATCAACTCATCTATACGTGGCATGGGGTAGGTGTCAAATTTTGTAACTTTGTTCAACTGACGAAAATCGTTACAAAATCGCCAGCTCCCATCCGGTTTAGGCACCAACACAATGGGACTAGACCAATCACTTTGGGACTCCTCTATCACCCCTAAGTTCAGCATTTTCTGTACTTCCTCCCGTATTGCCTCCCGTCGGGCCTCTGGGATCCGATAGGGTTTTAACTTCACCCTTTCACCGGGCGGGGTAATGATGTCATGCTCTACCCCAGATGTTTGTCCCGGCAGCTCAGAGAATACCTCCTTGTTGCGAAGCACAAACTCCTTAACCTCCTGTTGTTGGGGTTGTGACAAGGTGGCTGCTATTCCAACCTCAGGAATCACGCAACCAGTTTGAGCTGGTGACCAAGTGTCTGCGACTAGGGACTCTCTATCCCTCCAGGCTTTCAACAGATTAACGTGATAGATCTGTTCGGGCTTTCGCCTTCCTGGTTGTCTGACCTTGTAATTCACTTCGCTCACTTTTTCCATTATCTCATAGGGGCCTTGCCATTTGGCAAGGAATTTACTTTCAACCGTAGGGACAAGTACCAGTATCCTATCCCCCGGGGAAAAGGTACGGGTCTTGGCTCCACGGTTGTACACTCTCTGCTGTGCTAACTGCGCTTGGGCCAAATGTTCCTTCACGATGGGCATTACCTGTGCAATTCGGTCTTGCATCAGGGCGACATGCTCAATCACACTCCTGTGGGGAGAACTCTCACTTTCCCAAGTTTCCTTGGCAATATCCAACAGCCCTCTTGGGTGTCTCCCATACAGTAACTCAAAGGGGGAGAATCCCGTAGAGGATTGGGGCACCTCCCTAATAGCAAACATCAGATAAGGAAGTAGACAGTCCCAATCCTTTCCATCTCTATCCACCACTTTCTTCAACATTTGTTTTAGGGTTTTGTTGAATCTTTCAACCAGCCCATCGGTTTGGGGGTGATACACAGATGTACGTAATTGCGTCACTTTGAACAATTTACACAGCTCCTTCATAACCCGGGACATAAAGGGTGTACCTTGGTCCGTAAGCAGTTCTTTACAAATACCCACCCGGCTAAACACAAGAGATAGCTCTTTGGCTATGGTTTTGGCCGAGGTATTTCGGAGAGAGATCGCTTCTGGATAACGGGTGGCATAGTCCATTATAACTAATATGTACTGGTGCCCCCTAGCGGACTTGATTATAGGCCCTACCAAATCCATGGCGATCCTCTCAAACGGGACCTCAATGATGGGTAGAGGGACCAGCGGGCTACGGAAATGTGGCATCGGGGCCGACCTCTGACACACAGGGCAGGAGGAACAATAATTTTCTATGTCCTTCATCACCCCCGGCCAATAGAATCTCTGTAATACCCTCTCTCGGGTTTTCTCTGTCCCCAGATGACCTCCAAGAATGTGCCCATGGGCCAACTCCAACACCAACTTCCTGTAAGGTTTGGGCACCACAAGCTGCTCAACGGTTTCTTCTGCCCTTTTTGCCACCCGATACAGTAGGTCCTTCTCTACGCTGAAGTATGGGTAAGTGCAGGTATTATCTGGGTTCACTAACTCGCCATCTATTTTCACTACGTTTTCCCGTGCCTTTATTAGGGCGGGGTCTTTCAACTGTTCTGTGGCAAAGTTTTCCCTGTGAACCTCAAGATCAGAAAACTCCACAGACGGTAGGTTTTCGTCTGAGGAGGTGGGCTCCTCTCCAGTTTCTTGAGTCTCCCCTGCCAATACTGATAAGGGAAATTCCGGAGAGTCCTCACCACTCTCAGGGGAGTTCTGGCTATCACATTCCTGGTACATAGGGGCACCAGTGGGGGGCTCAGGATCATCCCACAGTTCCCAGAACTTCGGAAAATCCCTTCCCACAATGGCGTCATGCGGTAACTGAGATACTAAGCCCACTGGATGAGAGAGGGTACCTTTGGGGGTCTCGAAACACACTGTAGTCACTGGATACTCTCGGGTGTCCCCATGCACACAAATAACAGCTACCTTGCTATTCCCAAAGACCTCTGTTTTAACTAACTCAGCCTTTATCAGGGTCACAAGGCTACCTGAATCCAGCAATACCACAACATTTCTACCATTAACACACATTTTGCATAAATGTTTCTCAGTTCCTCGAATGGCAGTGCATGCGACTGTCGCACACAGCGACTGACGTCTGCCCGTCAGAAAGTCACACTGCATGGGTTCCTCCACAACCGGGCAATTGGCTGCAATATGTCCCGCTTGCCGGCAGCGGTAGCAAACGATCCTTCTTGCCGCCTCTTGAGCCGCTGATTTCCCAGGCTGTTCTCGCCAAACTTGGGGTAGAGCTCCCACCCTCTCACTCTCTCCACCCTCACCCCTTGGAATCCTCTTATCCGCCCCTGGGGATGGTCTGGTCTTAGGGTGGAAAGTCCGAGTGTCTCTGGAAGAGGCCGTCAGGTTCTCTGTAGCCAAGTATTTCTCCACACGATCCACAAGACCATCGGCCGTCTCTGGGTCTCCATGGCTTACCCACTTTTGGATGGCAGTAGGAAGAGCTCTCAAAAACCGATCCATTACAACACGTTCCACAATCTTTGGTGCGGACAAAGTCTCTGGCTGTAGCCACTTTCTGCTCAGGTGAATGAGATCATACATTTGAGACCTGGGGGGTTTTCCAAGCTGGAAAGTCCAGTTATGCACACGCTGAGCCCGGACAGCCTGGGTGACACCCAGCCTTGCCAAAATTTCAGCTTTTAGCATCACATAGTCTTTTGCTTGGTTAGGCTCTAGGTCATAGTAAGCTTTCTGCGATTCACCAGTTAACAGAGGAGCCACCAGTCCAGCCCACTGCTCCTCAGGCCACTTTTCTCTTTCAGCGGTCCTTTCGAATGTGGTCAAAAATACCTCTGGATCATCCTCTCCAGTCATTTTTGTCAATAAACGACTCACCCCAAAGGACGCGGTATTAGTGGGACGGCTTTCCTCACTGGTCTGCGGACGTTGCTGCATTACTGCTTCCATTTGTTGTAGTCTCTGCTCTTGCTTCTGTAACAGGTCTATGAAGCGGGCCTCAGATTGCTGCTGGGCTTGTTGCTGAGCTTCCAGACTCTGTTGGTGAGCTTGCTGCTGGGCTGCAAGGCTCTGTTGATGAGCTTGCTGCTGGGCTGCAAGGCTCCTTTGCAAACCTGCATTTGTCTGCTGTTGATTGGCATTTGCTAGAGCCAGCTGTTTCAGTATCTCCTCCATGCTGGCTTAAAAAAAAACTGCCCGCATTCTCCACCAACTGTGAGGGGGTTAGCTCGGCAGCGGGTGTGTGTGACCCCCGGGATGGGCTCCCCAGACAAAAACAGGCCCAGCAAACGGAGGTTGTGGTTTTCAAAATCAAAAAGGTGCGGTTTATTTTCTATTTACAGTGACAAAACACAGCAAAGCAAAAGAAACATAAATAAAATAAATCCTGGTCAACTTGACCTCTGACTAAACATACAGGTTTCCTAACTAACAACTGGGATCAGCCTAGTGCTGTCCTAGTCCCTAAGTCTCTGGTTTTAAATGTCCAAGCAAATAGCCACACAGGCTTTGTCTCACCGCACAGGGGTTCACTCTCCCTAGACAGTCCACACAGGTCTGGTTCCAGGCATGAGCTAACACCTAATGAATCTGGGAGTTCTTATAGAGGCCTAAATGAGCTGACAAGCTTCAGCTGGCCTCATCAACTCCCTGTCTGTACGACGCCCCACACTCTCCCTAGAGGTATGAGTCATCCATGAGCCCACTAGCCTTATACAACTCTCCACCTAGTTGTATAAGTCGGCGTAAAGCCTGAATCTGGGCGAAATATATCTACCCCCCTGGATGCAACCAGGTGACTTTACCTTCCTGCTGTCACAATATATATACACTGTGAGGGGGTTAGCTCGGCAGCGGGTGTGTGTGACCCCCGGGATGGGCTCCCCACCCAAAAACAGGCCCAGCAAACGGAGGTTGTGGTTTTCAAAATCAAAAAAAGGTGCGGTTTATTTTCTATTTACAGTGACAAAACACAGCAAAGCCAAAAGAAACATAAACAAAATAAATCCTGGTCAACTTGACCTCTGACTAAACATACAGGTTTCCTAACTAACAACTGGGATCAGCCTAGTGCTGTCCTAGTCCCTAAGTCCCTGGTTTTAAATGTCCAAGCAAATAGCCACACAGGCTTTGTCTCACCGCACAGGGGTTCACTCTCCCTAGACAGTCCACACAGGTCTGGTTCCAGGCATGAGCTAACATCTAATGAAGCTGGGAGTTTTTATAGAGGCCTAAATGAGCTGACAAGCTTCAGCTGGTCTCATCAACTCCCTGTCTGCACGACGCCCCACACTCTCCCTAGAGGTATGAGTCATCCATGAGCCCACTAGCCTTAGCTGGGCTTATACAACTCTCCACCTAGTTGTATAAGTCGGCGTAAAGCCTGAATCTGGGCGAAATATATCTACCCCCCTGGATGCAACCAGGTGACTTTACCTTCCTGCTGTCACATACCCCCCCTCTTGTTTTAACCTCGGGGTTGGAACACCAGCAATCAGGCATTCATGTACTCGAGACAAAGCATCCACATTCCCCATTTGAACGCCAGGGCGATGCTTTACTGTGAAGTTGAATTCCTGGAGGGCCAGGAACCACCTATTCACTCTTCTATTTGTTTCCTTGTTTTGAGCCATCCACTTTAACGGAGCGTGATCCGTAACCATGTCAAAGTGCCTACCTAGCAGGTAGTACCGAAGGGAATCTAGAGCCCACTTCACCGCTAAACACTCCTTTTCAACGGTGGCGTAATTTACCTCATGGGACTTCAACTTCCTGCTGAGGTAAATGACTGGGTGCTCTTCCCCGTTCCAGACCTGGGACAATACTGCTCCTAACCCCACATCTGACGCATCACTTTGTACGACAAAGTCTTTAGAGAAGTCGGGTGAGTACAACACTGGCTGGCTACATAAGGCTTGTTTCAAGAATTGGAATGCTGCCTCAGCCTCGGGGGTCCATTTAATCATGACCGACCCTTTCCCCTTCGTTAGGTTGGTTAGGGGCACAGCCTTAGAAGCAAAGTGGGGAATGAATCGCCGATAATACCCAGCGATTCCCAGAAAGGCTCGTACCTGCTTCTTGCTGTTGGGACGTGGCCAACTCTGGATGGCCTCGACTTTGTTGAGTTGGGGTTTTATTACTCCCCTCCCAATGGTGTACCCAAGATATTTGGCCTCCTCCTGCCCAATGGTACACTTCTTGGGGTTAGCCGTAAACCCCGCTTCCCGAACAGAGTCCAGGACTGCTTGCACTTTTGGCAGATGTGAGGCCCAATCTGTGCTATGGACAATTACGTCATCCAGGTAAGCCGCAGCATACTTCCGATGGGGCCTCAGCATCTGGTCCATTTTCCGCTGGAATGTGGCCGGCGCATTCTGTAACCCGAACGGCATTCTTTTATATTGGAACGCCCCGTCTGGGGTTACAAATGCGGTTTTCTCTTTGGCCAATTTGGCCAGGGGGATTTGCCAATACCCTTTTGTGAGGTCAAGAGTCGTCATGTATCGGGCTGTTCCCAGCCGGTCGATCAACTCATCTATACGTGGCATGGGGTAGGTGTCAAATTTTGTAACTTTGTTCAACTGACGAAAATCGTTACAAAATCGCCAGCTCCCATCCGGTTTAGGCACCAACACAATGGGACTAGACCAATCACTTTGGGACTCCTCTATCACCCCTAAGTTCAGCATTTTCTGTACTTCCTCCCGTATTGCCTCCCGTCGGGCCTCTGGGATCCGATAGGGTTTTAACTTCACCCTTTCACCGGGCGGGGTAATGATGTCATGCTCTACCCCAAATGTTTGTCCCGGCAGCTCAGAGAATACCTCCTTGTTGCGAAGCACAAACTCCTTAACCTCCTGTTGTTGGGGTTGTGACAAGGTGGCTGCTATTCCAACCTCAGGAATCACGCAACCAGTTTGAGCTGGTGACCAAGTGTCTGCGACTAGGGACTCTCTATCCCTCCAGGCTTTCAACAGATTAACGTGATAGATCTGTTCGGGCTTTCGCCTTCCTGGTTGTCTGACCTTGTAATTCACTTCACTCACTTTTTCCATTATCTCGTAGGGGCCTTGCCATTTGGCAAGGAATTTACTTTCAACCGTAGGGACAAGTACCAGTATCCTATCCCCCGGGGAAAAGGTACGGGTCTTGGCTCCACGGTTGTACACTCTCTGCTGTGCTAACTGCGCTTGGGCCAAATGTTCCTTCACGATGGGCATTACCTGTGCAATTCGGTCTTGCATCAGGGCGACATGCTCAATCACACTCCTGTGGGGAGAACTCTCACTTTCCCAAGTTTCCTTGGCAATATCCAACAGCCCTCTTGGGTGTCTCCCATACAGTAACTCAAAGGGGGAGAATCCCGTAGAGGATTGGGGCACCTCCCTAATAGCAAACATCAGATAAGGAAGTAGACAGTCCCAATCCTTTCCATCTCTATCCACCACTTTCTTCAACATTTGTTTTAGGGTTTTGTTGAATCTTTCAACCAGCCCATCAGTTTGGGGGTGATACACAGATGTACGTAATTGCGTCACTTTGAACAATTTACATAGCTCCTTCATAACCCGGGACATAAAGGGTGTACCTTGGCCCGTAAGCAGTTCTTTACAAATACCCACCCGGCTAAACACAAGAGATAGCTCTTTGGCTATGGTTTTGGCCGAGGTATTTCGGAGAGGGATCGCTTCTGGATAACGGGTGGCATAGTCCATTATAACTAATATGTACTGGTGCCCCCTAGCGGACTTGATTATAGGACCTACCAAATCCATGGCGATCCTCTCAAATGGGACCTCAATGATGGGTAGAGGGACCAGCGGGCTACGGAAATGTGGCATCGGGGCCGACCTCTGACACACAGGGCAGGAGGAACAATAATTTTCTATGTCCTTCATCACCCCCGGCCAATAGAATCTCTGTAATACCCTCTCTCGGGTTTTCTCTGTCCCCAGATGACCTCCAAGAATGTGCCCATGGGCCAACTCCAACACCAACTTCCTGTAAGGTTTGGGCACCACAAGCTGCTCAACGGTTTCTTCTGCCCTTTTTGCCACCCGATACAGTAGGTCCTTCTCTACGCTGAAGTATGGGTAAGTGCAGGTATTATCTGGGTTCACTAACTCGCCATCTATTTTCACTACGTTTTCCCGTGCCTTTATTAGGGCGGGGTCTTTCAACTGTTCTGTGGCAAAGTTTTCCCTGTGAACCTCAAGATCAGAAAACTCCACAGACGGTAGGTTTTCGTCTGAGAAGGTGGGCTCCTCTCCAGTTTCTTGAGTCTCCCCTGCCAATACTGATAAGGGAAATTCCGGAGAGTCCTCACCACTCTCAGGGGAGTTCTGGCTATCACATTCCTGGTACATAGGGGCACCAGTGGGGGGCTCAGGATCATCCCACAGTTCCCAGAACTTCGGAAAATCCCTTCCCACAATGGCGTCATACGGTAACTGAGATACTAAGCCCACTGGATGAGAGAGGGTACCTTTGGGGGTCTCGAAACACACTGTAGTCACTGGATACTCTCGGGTGTCCCCATGCACACAAATAACAGCTACCTTGCTATTCCCAGAGACCTCTGTTTTAACTAACTCAGCCTTTATCAGGGTCACAAGGCTACCTGAATCCAGCAATACCACAACATTTCTACCATTAACACACATTTTGCATAAATGTTTCTCAGTTCCTCGAATGGCAGTGCATGCGACGGTCGCACACAGCGACTGACGTCTGCCCGTCAGAAAGTCACACTGCATGGGTTCCTCCACAACCGGGCAATTGGCTGCAATATGTCCCGCTTGCCGGCAGCGGTAGCAAACGATCCTTCTTGCCGCCTCTTGAGCCGCTGATTTCCCAGGCTGTTCTCACCAAACTTGGGGTAGAGCTCCCACCCTCTCACTCTCTCCACCCTTACCCCTTGGAATCCTCTTATCAGCCCCTGGGGATGGTCTGGTCTTAGGGTGGAAAGTCCGAGTGTCTCTGGAAGAGGCCGTCAGGTTCTCTGTAGCCAAGTATTTCTCCACACGATCCACAAGACCATCGGCCGTCTCTGGGTCTCCATGGCTTACCCACTTTTGGATGGCAGTAGGAAGAGCTCTCAAAAACCGATCCATTACAACACGTTCCACAATCTTTGGTGCGGACAAAGTCTCTGGCTGTAGCCACTTTCTGCTCAGGTGAATGAGATCATACATTTGAGACCTGGGGGGTTTTCCAAGCTGGAAAGTCCAGTTATGCACACGCTGAGCCCGGACAGCCTGGGTGACACCCAGCCTTGCCAATATCTCAGCTTTTAGCATCACATAGTCTTTTGCTTGGTCAGGCTCTAGGTCATAGTAAGCCTTCTGCGATTCACCAGTTAACAGAGGAGCCACCAGTCCAGCCCACTGCTCCTCAGGCCACTTTTCTCTTTCAGCAGTCCTTTCAAATGTGGTCAAAAATACCTCTGGATCATCCTCTCCAGTCATTTTTGTCAATAAACGACTCACCCCAAAGGACGCGGTATTAGTGGGACAGCTTTCCTCACTGGTCTGCGGACGTTGCTGCATTACTGCTTCCATTTGTTGTAGTCTCTGCTCTTGCTTCTGTAACAGGTCTATGAAGCGGGCCTCAGATTGCTGCTGGGCTTGTTGCTGAGCTTCCAGACTCTGTTGGTGAGCTTGCTGCTGGGCTGCAAGGCTCTGTTGATGAGCTTGCTGCTGGGCTGCGAAGTTCTGTTGTTGAGCTGCAAGGCTCTTTTGCAAACCTGCATTTGTCTGCTGTTGATTGGCATTTGCTAGAGCCAGCTGCTTCAGTATCTCCTCCATGCTGGCTTAAAAAAAACTGCCACTGGTTCTCCACCAACTGTGAGGGGGTTAGCTCGGCAGCGGGTGTGTGTGACCCCCGGGATGGGCTCCCCACCCAAAAACAGGCCCAGCAAACGGAGGTTGTGGTTTTCAAAATCAAAAAAAGGTGCGGTTTATTTTCTATTTACAGTGACAAAACACAGCAAAGCCAAAAGAAACATAAACAAAATAAATCCTGGTCAACTTGACCTCTGACTAAACATACAGGTTTCCTAACTAACAACTGGGATCAGCCTAGTGCTGTCCTAGTCCCTAAGTCCCTGGTTTTAAATGTCCAAGCAAATAGCCACACAGGCTTTGTCTCACCGCACAGGGGTTCACTCTCCCTAGACAGTCCACACAGGTCTGGTTCCAGGCATGAGCTAACATCTAATGAAGCTGGGAGTTTTTATAGAGGCCTAAATGAGCTGACAAGCTTCAGCTGGTCTCATCAACTCCCTGTCTGCACGACGCCCCACACTCTCCCTAGAGGTATGAGTCATCCATGAGCCCACTAGCCTTAGCTGGGCTTATACAACTCTCCACCTAGTTGTATAAGTCGGCGTAAAGCCTGAATCTGGGCGAAATATATCTACCCCCCTGGATGCAACCAGGTGACTTTACCTTCCTGCTGTCACAATATATACACACACACAGTGGGGCAAAAAAGTATTTAGTCAGCCACCAATTGTGCAAGTTCTCCCACTTAAAAAGATGAGAGAGGCCTGTAATTGTCATCATAGGTAAACCTCAACTATGAGAGACAAAATGTGGAAACAAATCCAGACAATCACATTGTCTGATTTGGAAAGAATGTATTTGCAAATTATGGTGGAAAATAAGTATTTGGTCACCTACAAACAAGCAAGATTTCTGGCTCTCACAGACCTGGCTCCTCTGTCCTCCACTCATTACCTGTATTAATGGTACCTGTTTGAACTCTTGTTATCAGTATAAAAGACACCTGTCCACAACCTCAAACAGTCACACTCCAAACTCCACTATGGTGAAGACCAAAGAGCTGTCGAAGGACACCAGAAACAAAATTGTAGACCTGCTCCAGGCTGGGAAGACTGAATCTGCAATAGGCAAGCAGCTTGGTGTGAAGAAATCAACTATGGGAGCAATAATTCGAAAATGGAAGACATACAAGACCACTGATAATCTCCCTCGATCTGGGGCTCCATGCAAGATCTCACCCAGTGGGGTCAAAATGATCACAAGAACGGTGAGCAAAAATCCCAGAACCACATGGGGGGGACCTAGTGAATGACCTGCAGAGAGCTGGGACCAACGTAACAAAGGCTACCTTCAGTAACACACTACGCCGCCAGGGACTCAGATCCTGCAGTGCCAGACGTGTCCCCCTGCTTAAGCCAGTACATGTCCGGGCCCATCTGAGCTTTGCTAGAGAGCATATGGATGATCCATAAGAGGATTGGGAGAATGTCATATGGTCAAATGAAACCAAAGTAGAACTGTTTGGTAGAAACACAACTTGTCGTGTTTGGAGGAGAGAGAATGCTGAGTTGCAACCAAAGAACACCATACCTACTGTGAAGCATGGGGGTGGCAACATCATGCTTTGGGGCTGTTTCTCTGCAAAGGGAACAGGACGACTGATCCGTGTACATGAAAGAATGAATGGGGCCATGTATCGTGAGATTTTGAGTGCAAACCTCCTCCCATCAGCAAGGGCATTAAAGATGAAACATGGCTGGGTCTTTCAGCATGACAATGATCCCAAACACACAGCCCGGGCAATGAAGGAGTGGCTTCGTAAGAAGCATTTCAAGGTCCTGGAGTGCCCTAGCCAGTCTCCAGATCTCAACCCCAAAGAAAACCTTTGGAGGGAGTTGAAAGTCTGTGTTGCCCAGCGACAGCCCCAAAACATCACTGCATCACTGCTCTAGAGGAGATCTGCATGGAGGAATGGGCCAACATACCAGCAACAGTGTGTGACAACCTTGTGAAGACTTACAGAAAATGTTTGACCTCTGTCATTGCCAACAAAGGATATATAACAAAGTATTGAGATGAACTTTTGATATTGACCAAATACTTATTTTCCACCATAATTTGCAAATAAATTCTTTCCAAATCAGACAATGTGATTGTCTGGATTTGTTTCCACATATTTTGTCTCTAATGGTTGAGGTATACCTATGATGACAATTACAGGCCTCTCTCATCTTTTTAAGTGGGAGAACTTGCACAATTGGTGGCTGACTAAATACTTTTTTGCCCCACTGTATATATATATATATATATATATATATATATATATATATACATACACACACTTATATATATTTAAAGGGACCATACACCTTTTTTTTCCAGAAGCAGCCCATTAATACTTAATAGACACTTTTTTATACCTTAGCGCGGGCATATAAATATTAGATATTTTAAAAACAGCTAACAGTCATCCAGCCAATGTTTCACTTGCTATCTGCAAGCTTTCTCAAAGGGATAGCCACAGGATAAGTTAATTGCAAGGGTTTATATACACTGAGCCAGTGAAAATACAGCCAGGGTGTCCTTGGTTCTAGCCCTACCCCCACCAAGTATGAGTTCACAGCCACACCCACTGTTGCACGCTACATCCAGCTGTGTTAGATTATTTTAAACAGTGAGAAGATTTTCCAGATAAGGATAAAAATCCGACAGAAGCCCCAAACCTCTTCACTGCATCCAAAACTAAAATAAAATGTTGACTGGAGTTTCACTTTAATTATTAATCTCACAAATTGAGTGAGATAATACCTCAAAAAGTTAGATATCAATATATTTGCTTATTCACGGTGACATCACTTTAGGATTGTAGGTTCTAGGTTTGCAGCGCACTATTATATTTCAAACACTTGATTTTTGAGAAACACAGATTTTTTCACTTAGAATGGTTGCAGCTGATACCAATTGATCACCCTTGATTTGTCTACATTGTGCCGAGTAGCGCTCTAATACATATTATATTATATAATCTCACAAATTACCTTCTTTCTTGATTTCATCCTCCAGCGATCTTTTGCTTCTTAATATTGCATCACACTTCCAATCTGAGAAAATGAAATGGAATTGTGGGTAGAATGACAACCAAAGCAGTATGCAAGCAAAAAGATGTGTTGGCCCTGGTCCTAAAATAAACTAGTGGTGTTTTTTTAAATAATGACCAAGACTATATAGACACAAAAGAAGAAAAGGGCAGAATAACAAACATCCAAAGATCTACCACTAAAAAAATAAATTTAATTTGTATTATCAAAAAACGGTAGCATCACAAGCCCCGTACCCCCCCCCCCCCACGCCAATCCCAACCACCCCACACACATGGTCACTCCCCAAACACCCAAGAAGGCCTCCACACCCCAATTCCAAACCAAGACTGCCCCCCACCCCGCTAAAATGACCAGTAATCAGGGAGCCTCATTGGAGCCAACCAGTACTTAGGGTTTCTGGCTCTCACCCTGTAGCGTGTGAGATGTGGGACAGAGCCGTTACCAGAGGAATAGCAGCTCAGCACACTGTGAATGGCAGTCAGACTTTCTGACAAATGGCGGTAATCAGCTACAGATGTCAGGCAGAAATTGTGGATCTGCGAGTACCAGTTGGCTTCACTAAGGCTCCCTGATTACTGGTTATATCAGCTATGCTTACATGATTCATGTGGGACTTATAGCGTGCACAGGCTGGACTGGAGGCCCTGTTGAGAGCAAATACCGGCAATATGTCCTGGTACCTTTTGTCCTCTATTCCGCAATGAGCTATGCATAGGCTATGCACACACATCCGCTGAACTTTTTACCATCAGCTGTTGACCCTCTAGCACTGGTACTTGCATAGTCAGCATACAGTTACAATATACATGCATGGACTCTGGGACAGTTTAGCTGAGCAAGGGCCTGCTTAGTATTATTGTTTTTTGGCTCCGTGGTGCCCAGGGGTGGGTATTCTTAGGCATCCCTCACTACCGCCCATTGTAGTTTACACTTTGATTGGGTGCCTATTGAACCTACTTCAGATCCACCAGGTACTTAAGTGGGGTGTGCAGGGAGTGGGGGGGGGGGGCTTAGATGAGGCGGTGTGGGGGTGCCACTGGGGGGCAGTCTGGGTTTGGAAGGGTTTGTGCTGTCTCCCAGTACAACAGAAATTACCCTATTCTGTAGGAGAGAACCATCTTCAGAGAGCATTTAAAAGGTGGGGTGGAGGTGTTGTATCACCTCCTAACCGTCTGCTTTAACCCCCTTGGTCGCTGCACTAGTGTACCACAACTGCTAGGTGGAGAGAGGCTCCATTCACTTGAATGGGTCACCTTCGGTGGGTGCTACGCCATCCAAAAGTTATAGGGGGTAAAATTCCTAGGAGTAGTGGTTGGAAGGGTGGGGAGGCAGCAAAAGCATGGCTCAACTGTGAGGTTTTACCATCCCCTATCCTCACATGTTAACAAGCCCTAAGGGTGGCATAAGACAAAGATTTCCGGTAAATAAATTAAACAATTGCTTTCCACTGAAAATTATTTATTAATGGTATCTGTTTTTCATGGCCAAATTTTGAAAGTTGGCAGGTGGTGCTATTCAGAGCTTGGATAGGAGATGTGTGCTGGGGGCAGTTGATGCTTTTTAGTGCCACCTGGGTGGGAAAGGGGTACAGAGTGCAGATGATGCTTTGCAGTGAAACCAGATGAGAATTGGATGCGGGAGGGGGGCGATTGTACTTTGAAATGCCTCCAGGTTGGGAGATGGGTACAAGGGGTAGATGAGAAATGGGTGTAATGCTTCGTACACATGACCGGTTTTCCCGGCAGGAAACCTGCCATGACAGTTTTTTGCCAGGAAAAACGTCCCTGTGTATGCTCAATCGCAGTTTTCCCGACAGGAGAACTGCGGGGAAAAAAAAAAAGAGAACTTGTTCTCTATTTTCCCATCAGAAAAAAATCCTGCCGAGAAAACTGGTCGTCTGTATGGTTTCCCGAGGGGAAAAAAACGTGCATGCTCGTAAACAATTCGACGCATGCGTGGGAGCATAGAATGTAATTTTGTCGGCTCGTCATAGTCTTTGAAGTCACCGCGTTCTTGACATTCAAAAGTTCAGCGGTCTTTTGTGTGACTGTGTGTATGCAAGGCAGGCTTGACAGGAATCCTGTCAGGAAAAATTATGTTTTTTTTCCTGCTGGGAAAAATGGTCGTGTGTACAAGGCATGAGAGGCAGATTATCCTTTTTCAATGCCTCCAGGGTGGAAGATGGGTACAGGGGGCAAATGAGAAGTTACAGATTTTTTTTTATTGCTATTAGGGTGGCAAAAGGCTACAGGGCAGATGACACTTGCCATCTGGGTTGCAAATAGGTGTAAGGAATTTCAGGGAAGAAAAGAAGCGCCTACTAAGTGTAGCATTGTAGCACAAACACGTTTATTCTGAAGGTAAACAACTCACATGTTAAGGATCTTGGACATGGCATATTATAATGTTATCCTGCTGTGTCTCTGGTCAGTCTTGCTGTATCTCAGGTGAACTGGTAAGAAGCCGCGGCCGAGCTGACGGGTTCCTGGCGCTCCCCGACTTATTAACAGCCAGACGCTGGCACTCCAGTAACGGCTTTGGACGTGGACATGGAAGTGATGTCAGGGGGACGTGGTTCCCTATTATATGCCATGTCCAAGATCCCTAAAATATGAGTTGTTTACCTTCAGATTAAACCTGTCTGTGCTACAATACTACACTTAGTAGGCGCTGCTTTTCTTCCCTTGATTTCCTACAGAGTTGCTTCTACTCCTATAAGCTGGCAGCCACTGTGTTGTTGGAAAAGAACAACAGCATGTAATGTAAAGTTGTTAATAAACTGACAATACTGTATGCCTTATACCTAGCTATGCAGTAGGTGGTGCTGTAGTATTATAGTGTATAGTTCATGTTTTCTATGATATAAAAGGATGAATTGTCTATCTCAGTGCATATACTTGTATATTACTGCTTCCTGTTCATGTTTCTCCATGCTGTAAGACATGTAATATACAGTATTTCTCCATGAAAGTAAAGACGTATTACTGCATCCAAGAAGCTTCCAGCATTTATTGCAATACTCTGCACAATAGGTTATGGGTCCCTGGCACCCAGCAGCACCCAGATGCATTGCAGAGGATACTACAAGCCTAGGCACTGGAAAGAATTTTACAGTGAATCAGTGAATACTGTATATAAGCTACTAAAACATGGCAAGTTATTAAGATGTGAAGTTTGCAATAGCAGAGCTGAACAATGTCAATTACAAGCTATGGAAGTTTAAACTGGAAATGATTTTTAGCATGGATGACTTGTGGCAAGTTCTGAATACAGACAGACCCACAGACAGAGGACTGGGATAGGAAGGACAGACAGGCAAAAGCAATTATAAGTCTACTAGTGGAAGATGACTAGCTTATCCACATAAAAACAGAGAAAACAGCCAAAGGTATGTGGACTTAATTACAAAAAGTGCCTGAGTGTTTAAGCCTAAACAGCAAGCTTTTCTACTAAGAAAGTTGTATAAGATGAGACTAGAAGAAGGCCAGCAAATGTGTGACCACGTGAATGCTATTCTAGAAATCATAGAGCATCGGAGAGGACATCAAAGATAACCATATTGTTGCCCTGCTCCTCTGCAGCCTTCCAGAGACATAAAGTACTCTTATTAACGCTTTAGAAACTAGACTTGAGCAGGAGCTGACACTGGAATATGTCAAAGAGAAATTAATCGATGAATATGACAGAACGAAAGAAAATACGCACCATGATGATAAAACTTTTAAGATGTACAAAGGCACAAAGCACAACAAAGAAAGCAGAGCCTGTTTTCGCTATAAAAGGATCGGTCACTTAAAAAAGGACTGTTCTATCTGGAATGCCGAGCAGCGAAAGTTACAGCTATCCACAAAAGAAAGAGACAAAATCACAAAGGAGACTGCAGACACATCATTGAGTGGCACCTTTAAAATTACACAGAGCGGCAATCCACACGGCTGGTGCATAGACTCAGGAGCGCCAAGCCACATGACTAGCGATGAGACCTTCTTCACAAACCTTGATTACAGTGCAAAGACAAAGTTTTCCTAGCAAACGGGAAAATCATCACATCAGAAGGTAAAGGCCAGGGCTTCCTGAACTGCATTACACCACAAGGCAGGCAGAGTATCCTTGTAAAGAAAGTGCTGTATGTTCCAGAACTGGAAGGCAGCCTTCTATCAGTGAAAAGTCTTACAAACAATGGTCTCACAGTTAAAGGGGTTGCTCCACCGGAAAAAAAAATTAAAAGCCAGCAGCTACAGCTACAGCAGCTGCTGGCTTTTAATATTTGGACACTTACCTGTCCTGGAGTCCAGCGACGTCCGCAGCAGAGGACGAGCGACCGCTCGTCGCTCTGCTGCTCCCTCCACCATCCTCGCTGAGGGAACCAGGAAGTGAAGCCCTGCGGCTTCATGCCCGGTTCCCTACGGCGCATGCGCGAGTCGCGCTGCGCCGTTCTGATTGGTGCTCCTGTGTTCTGGGAGCCGAGTGTCTCCCAGAACACCAAGGGAAGTCTGCGGGAAGTGACGTAACTCCCGCAGATTCCCGGAGACAGGACTCCCGGATGTGGGTGAAAATACCTGTCTTAGACAGGTATCTTCACCCCCCTCCCCCCTGAAAGGTGTCAATTGTGACACCGGAGGGGGGGAGGGTTCCAAATAGCAAAAGTTGCTATTTAGGGTGGAGCTCCACTTTAAGTTCCAGGGTGATGAATGCACAATTAACAATAATAAGCATAGGTGTGCACAGCCTGTTGCATTAGGGTGTACACCCCAAAGCTCAAACACATATGTGTGTGTGTGTATATTGATGGTGTCAGTAAAGCAGAGATTGGTGTTAGTAGTTTATATTTTTTATCCTTTTTTACAATTTTATTTTTTTATAAAAAAAATGTTCACAATGCTTTTAGGAGCCCCATTAGGGAGCTTTGGTGAAATATCAGTGGTCAAAACAGGGGCAATCTGCACCACACGGTGTGTTAAAGGTGTGCCCAGGCTCATCACCACAAACCAGCAAGCCAATATAGTCTCTAATGACCTACACAGCAAGTGTATTCCCTTATGGAACAAGCGGCTGGGGCATAGAAGTCCAGAAGCTATACAGGACATTATAAAGAGAGTTTTATCAGAACATTTGACAATAGCGCCTTGCAAAGTGCTCATAAAATGCAAGTGCTGTATTAAAAAACGAAAGCCACACATGTTCCCCTTCCACAGTAATCTCACCAAAAACAAAAAAAAAACACCCCCTGCAGCTCATACACAGTGACGTATGCGGTCCAATGAAAACTCCCACATCAGGCAGGAACAGATATCTACTGACTTTCACTGATAATTATTCCAGGTACACAACTACTTATCTGATGAAACACAAGAATGAAACATCAGAGAAACTTAAGAGTTCATTGCCATGTCTAGCAACAAATTTCAACGGAAACCAGGAATAATATGCAGCGACAATGGTGGAGAATACATAAGCAAAGAAGTGACCTTATACCTGAAGAGACAAGTAATAGTACACCACCAGACAACCACACCATACACTCCTGAACAAAAAGGTGTAGCAAAAAGGAAAAATCACACTCTTATAGAAATGGCCAGGTGCATGTGGTCAGATGTTAACCTACCTCAAAAGTACTGGGGAGAAGCAGTAATGACTTAACCTACCTACAGAACAGACTACCCTCAAGAGCCATTAAAAGTACTCCATTTGAAATGTGGCATGGATCAAAGGGGCCATAGGGCACATCAGAGTGTTTGGATGTAAAGCATATGCCTATATTCCAAATTAGAAGAGATCCAAGCTGGAGAACAGAGCCATATAGGGAATTCTAGTAGGCTACAGCAGTGTTTCTCAACTCCAGTCCTCAAGGCGCCCCAACAGGTCATGTTTTCAGGCTCTCCATTGTTTTGCACAGGTTATTTGATCAGTTTAACTGCTTTAGTAATTCCCACAGCTGTTTCATCTGAGGGAAATCCTGAAAACATGACCTGTTGGGGCGCCTTGAGGACTGGAGTTGAGAAACACTGGGCTACAGTGAGCAAACTAAGGGTTACAGAATCCTACATAAGCCGTAGTGTTTATTTTGATGAGAACCCATCACCAGAAACACTGATCCCAGAAAGCTGTAAAGTTAACCACTTCAGCCCCGGACCATTTAGCTGGCCAAAGACCAGAGCACTTTTTGCGATTTGGCACTGCGTCGCTTTAACTGACAATTGCGCAGTCATGCGACGTGGTTCCCAAACACAATTGACGTCCTTTTTTCCCCCCACAAATAGACCTTTCTTTTGGTGGTATTTGATCACCTCTGCGTTTTTTATTTCTTGCGCTATAAACAAGAATAAAGTGACAATTTTGAAAAAAAATCTATATTTTTTACTTTTTGCTATAATAAATATCCCCAAAAAATATATAAAAAAACAAATTTTTTCCTCAGTTTAGGCTGATATGTATTCTTCTACATATTTTTGGTAGAAAAACGCAATAAGCGTTTATTGATTGGTTTGCGCAAAAGTTATAGCGTCTCCAAAAAGGGTATGGATTTATGGCATTTTTGTTAATATTTTTTTTTTACTAGTAATGGCGGCAATCATCGATTTTTATCGTAACTACAACATTATGGCGGACACATCGGACACTTTTGACACCATTTTGGGACCATTGTCATTTTTACAGCGATCAGTGCTATAAAAATGCACTGGTAACTGTAAAAATGACACTGGCAGTGAAGGGGTTAACCTGTAGGGGGCGCTGAAGGGGTTACGTGTGTCCTAGCGAGTGATTCTAACTGGGGACACCAGTGGACATCGAGTCCGTGGGTCCCGCGGGCACGGTCACGGAGCCCGCGACAGGGTCATGAGTGCACCGCTGGCGGCGCGCGTGCAACCACATGGCGGCAAATTAAAGGGGACGTACCTGTACGCCCATTTGCCCAGCCGTGCCATTCCGTCAACGTAAATCTATGTGCGGCGGTCCTTAAGCGGTTAATATGCCAAGCAAACCAGAAGAAAAGGTGGACCAAAAATAACCTTTGCAGGAGTCAGAACAAGAGGAGGAACTCACATTGCCTAAATCAAGTATCCCACCAGATCCTGCTGAACTGCCTAAAGTCAGAAGATCTACTTGGGGATACCACCCCGCAAGCTGTCATACACTGTCAAAACACATAGCATACTTGAACCAACATCCTGGAAAGGCACAGAAAAACTGCCAAAATGTAAAGCCAATAACTGGAGAAAGGCAGCAGAAGAAAAATTAAAGTCACTTCAAGAAAATAAAACCTGGACTCTCCCAAAGCTCCCTCCTAACAGCAAAACTATAGGAAGTAAGTGGACTTTCAAAGAAAAGTCAGACGCAGAAGGGAATATCCACAAATATAAAGCCAGACTAGTTGCCAATGGTTACTCCCAGAAATTTGGTAAAGATTACGATGAAACATTCGCTCGCGTCGTAAAACACTCCACCATCAGATCGCTTCTTAGCATTGCAGCTGGGAAGGGCATGCAAGTGAAACACCTAGACAATAAAACTGCTTTCCTATATGAAGACATTTAGGAAGATCTCTACATGGAGCAACCACCAGGGTTTGAGCAAGGAGACAACCATGTGTGTAAACTTCAGAAGAGCATCTAAGGTCTTAAGCAATCTGCAAGGCTGTGAAATGAGAAAGTGAATGAAGTTCTTACTAGACAGGGATTCTCAAGAAGTAAAGCAGACCCCTGTCTCTACTCCCGGAATCAAGGCAACAGATGGATATACATCCTTATCTATGTTGATGTCATTATAACCTGTTTTGAATAAGAAGGGGATTACAATCAGATAGTTCACAAGCTGAAAGAAAACGTTGAAATCAAAGAGCTAGGGAACATTAGCTACTATCTGGGAATCCAAATAGAGAGAGAAGATGGAAGTTATCTTCTCAACCAATCTCAGAAAATCTCTGAAATCTTGGAACAATTCCATACGCAAGATTCAAAGGAAGTGAAAACTCCTATGGAACCAGGCTATCAAAAGAGCAATGAAGCAGAAAACTTGCTACCCAACAATGATACGTATTACAGAGAAGTTGGTAAGCTGCTATATGTTGCCACTGTGACAAGACCAGGCATAGCCGCAGCAGTGGGCATACTATGCAGGAAAGTTTCAGCTCCCTGTCAACGTGACTGGAATGCAGTAAAAAGAGTGATGCAATACCTCAAAGGAACATTTCAGAGGAAGTTACAGTTATCAGCAACATCAAATCCAAAACTGGTTGCATATGTGGATGCTGATTGGGCCAGGGACTGTACAGACCAAAAATCCACAAGCAGATTCATTTTCCAGTATGGGGAAGGAACCATAAGTTGGTCTAGTCGAAAGCAAACTGTCGCTCTATCTTCAACTGAAGCAGAGTACATTGCAGCAGCACACGCATGTCAAGAAGCAATATGGATTCGTCAACTTTCTGTGGACATTGGGATAGACATGTCAAAACCAATTCCCATTTTTGAAGACAACTAGGGATGTATAAAGCTTACGCAATCAGAAAGGGTCAATCCTAGGACCAAACACATGGATGTCAAGTATCACCTATTGAGGAATAATCAAGAGCAAGGTGTTATTGACATTCAATACTGCCCATCAGAGGAGATGACTGCTGATGCACTCACCAAGCCGTTTTTGAAGGAACGTCACAGTTATATCCAGAAGAAGCTGAATATAATTTGACAAAGCACACGCTGTTGAGAACGGGTGTTGAAAAAGAACAACATCATGTAATGGAAAGTTGTTAACCACTTCAGTCCCGGACCATTTGGCTGCCAAATGACCGGGCCACTTTTTGCGATTCGGCACGGCGTCGCTTTAACTGAAAATTGCGTGGTCATGCGACATGGCTCCCAAACAAAATTGAAGTCCTTTTTTTCCCACAAATAGAGCTTTCTTTTGGTGGTATTTGATCACCTCTGCGGTTTTTAGTTTTTGCGCTATAAACAAAAATAGAGTGACAATTTTGAAAAAAAAATCAATATTTTTTACTTTTTGCTATAATAAACATCCCCAAAAAATATATAAAAAAACTAATATTTTCCTCAGTTTAGGCCAATATTCTTCTACATATTTTTGGTAAAAACAAAAATCGCAATAAGGGTATATTGATTGGTTTGCGCAAAAGTTATAGCGTCTACAAAATAGGGGATAGTTTTATGGCATTTTTATTAATTTTTTTTTTACTAGTAATAGCAGTGATTTTTATCGTGATTGCGACATTATGGCGGACATATCGGACACTTTTGGTGCTATTTTGGGACCATTCACATTTATACAGCGATCAGTGCTATAAAAATGCACTGATTACTGTATAAATGTGACTGGCAGTGAAGGGGTTAACCACTAGGTGGCTAGGAACGGGTTAAGTGTGTCCTAGGGAGTGATTCTAACTGTTAGGGAGCGTGGCTTACTGTGACACGTCACTGATCGCTGCTCCCTATGAGAGGGAGCAGACGATCAGTGTTGTGTCACTAGGCAGAACGGGCCCAATCGCGGGACTCCGGCGGACATTCGAGTCCGCGGGTTCCGCGGGCACGGTCACAGAGCTCGCGGCAGGGGTGCGCCCGCACGGCGGGAAATTCAAAGTGTTGTAAGTATACTTTGCCCAGCCGTGCCATTCTGCCGACGTATATCCTCGTGACATGGTCGTCAAGAGGTTAATAAACTGACAATACTGTATGCATTATACCTATTTATGCAGCAGGTGATGCTGTAGTATTATAGTGTATAGTTCATGTTTTCTATGATATAACAGGATGCATTGTCTATCTCAGTGCATGTTCATGTTTCTCCATGCTGTAAGACATGTATTATATTTCTCCATGAAAGTAAAGCCGTATTACTGCATCCAGGAAGCTTCCAGCGCTTATTGCAATACTCTGCACAATAGGTGTAACTTTTTGGATGAGTTCTTCAAGGACTCTCCCCCCCCCCTTTTAATATCAAAGACTGTAATCCATTGGACTTACCTTAGCCCCTTGCATTAATAATTATCCCCTCTTCACTTGCTCCTTCCCCTCTAGCTCAGTGCGCCCCTTTGTTCCAATTGTCTTTAAATGGGTGTAAGGAGTAGATAATACTTTTCAATGCCTCTGGGGGGGGAAATGGATGCAGGGGGCAGATGATGCTTTTCAAGGCCTCCACAGTGGGAGACAGGTGCAGGGGAAAGTGTAAGGTGGTTCTGTACTGTATACTGTACAATGAGGGAGACAATAATTCTAGAGACAGATAACCTATCCAAAGGCTTCAATTTTCTCCAATGCACATATGTGATTTACAATTTTCAGATGCCTAATTCACACACATTTGTGAAACAGCCATAAAGGTGAACATTAAAAATGGATTAAAAGAGATGCTTATGTAACAATAGAATTATTTTGACTTTTGCTGTTTGCTCTTGTACTCCACCCTTACCTAAGCTCTGAGTAGCCTGGATGTTGGCATTCGTTAAAAATGTAAGGCCAGCTGTTTGGAAGACATCCACGTTATTCTGGCCGGCCCCAGCACCGCAGCCCAAGTCCGATTCCTCTATTTTGCGTAGAACCTGCCACAAAGGAAAGATGTCAACATGGCGATTTGCGGCTGTACCATAATAATTGCCTGCCACATAATTCAGCCTGGACTGATGCTAATGGCTGAAAAATTAACAGTGACAGTGAAAGATTACATGAGAAGAAAAATACAAGCTCCACCCATGCGCAATAAAAGCTGCCGTTGTATGGTGACTGCCAAGGCCAACTCAGCAAACTACAGGGAGCAGAGCTATCCGTCACCATAGAGTGGTTTTATATTGGGAATGAGGGATTTTTATGGTGAAATTATTTACTCCTATTGCTCTGCTTATTTAATACACAAACACGTCCAGGCATTTAATAGATTCTGTCTTCCAGCCACCTAATACTTAAGTATCTCCAATCAAATAGCATGATAACGTACATACAATTTCCTAATAAACCAGCCACTACATACTGTATACTAGGCTGAATATGTTAACCCATAAACCAGATAAACTATCAACCATAAAGGGGAATAGAGATGCCAATCAACAAATCCCCACATCAACATAACAGAAGCAGAGGCTTGGTTCATGAATTCATTAGGCCCCTTTCACACTGGGGCGGGAGGTGTGGTGACGGTAAAGCGCCGCTATTTTTAGTGGCGATTTACCGTCGGAATTGCGGCGGTATTCGGCCGCTAGCGGTGTGGCTTTAATCCCCGCTAGCGGCCGAAAAAGGGTTAAAAACCACCGCAAAGCGCCTCTGCAGAGACGCATTGCCGGCGGTATAGCCACGCTGTCCCATTGATTTCAATGGGCAGGAGCGGTGGAGGAGCGGTAAACACACCGCTCCTTCACCGCTCCAAAGATGCGGCTAGCAGGACTTTTGGAGTGGTCCTGCTAGCGCACCGCTCCAGTGTGAAAGCCCTCGGGGCCTTCACACTGGAGACACAACAGCCACTGTTTAGGGTCGGGTTGCAGGCGCTATTTTTAGCACAGTAGCGCCTGCAAACCGCCCCAGTGTGAAAGGGGCCTTAGGGTATCAGAAAACAATAAAATCCCTGTCTCCTCACCCAAAGGAGTTTTATTAATTCATCTGTGGATTCATCCAACTTCATCTGGAAACTCTCTAGACTATAATAAAGGTGCCACAAAGGTTTTCAGTTTATCACTCACTGTAACTAACTCCCTACAGTATTTACATTTTCCATGCCTGGTAGTAGGTTAAGCATATCAGTTTCTCTTCTGAAACACCACACAGATCATGAGGAACACAAGCAATAAATCAACATTGCTCGTAATAGGCAACATTTATAGTTTTACAATCTTTCAAAGGAAAGGAGTAGGGGGAAGGTGCTACCAAGGCTGCAGACAACGAAGAATTTAGCCCCTGATTTTAAATTGTTTGCCATTGTATATCTCCCTATATTTCCATACTGAAATATTACAAATATATTATGAGCTGTTAGAAGACAGTGTAGTATAAGCTTTTTTAATTTGCTGTTTTTCATTTATGAGGAAGGATTAGAGGACCTGAATTTATTCTCTCTTGAGAAGAGGAGATTAAGGGGGGATATGATCAACATGTTTAAATACATAAGTGGTCCATATAGTGAACTTGGTGTTGAGTTATTCACTTTCGGATCATCACAGAGGACAAGGGGGCACTCCTTACGTCTAGAGGAAAAAAGATTTCATCTCCAAATACGGAAAGGTTTCTTCACAGTAAGAGCTGTGAAAATGTGGAATAGACTCCCTCCAGAGGTGGTTCTGGTAGATTGCTAAAAAAGGCCTGGATTCTTTCCCTAATGTACATAATATAACTGGGTACTAACATTTATAGGTAAAGTTGATCCAGTGAAAATCCGGATGTCTTTGGGGGCATCAGGAAGGAATTTTTTCCCCTGCTGTAGTAAATTGGATCATGCTTTGCTGGGGTTTTTCACCTTCCTCTGGATCAACTGTGGGTGAAGGATTGTGTATATGGGATTGTATGTTTTTTTTATTTTTTATTGGTTAAACTAGATGGTCTTGTGTCTTTTTTTCAACTTGACTAACTATGTAACTATGTAATTGTCTCTGCAGAGCATAAGCAGTTATACTAGTTTTTATTTTTACTTAACTCTTTCCAGAGGTCTCTGGGACTTTTTTGTGACATCATAAATAGAGACATCAACAGCAGACAATGCCACTATGGAGCCAGTTAGGGCATTCACATTAAGCGTTACGTTTTCTTTCGGCTTGAAGATATCACTGGGCACGCTCAGTTTAACCTGAAAGTTACAGAAGAGGTATAGGAGATCAGAGTTCAATATCCTGGAGAGGAACTACAAGCAATAGCATGCCATGTCGGGCCCATTTCTGCTATAAACTTCTGATGTGATTATCTTCTATACTTCTGGCTTACCTTCTGGTTATTAAGGCAGTTTTCCTGGACTTCCACCCAGATGGAATCAGCAATAAGCTCAGCAGTTGATTCTCCAGTAACGATATAGTATATAAGTAGACGGAAGGATGGAACCATATTCACTGTTATTTGGATGTTTAGATACTGAGAGACAGAGCCAGAAAGCCGTTCCACTGTGTCATATTTGAGGATCTTTCCCTTGGATATGATCTATGAAGGCAGAGGCACACCAGTCATCAAATTATAGAATTCTTATGAAGAAAATGTGGGTTTGGGCTTGTGATGACTAAGCAGAGGATCTGGTTGGCTTGGAAAAGATGTGGTCACTCTTTCGCTGTCAATTTCAATGAATTATTTGATTTCCTATTGACTGCCATAACACAAATGAGCATTTTATATAAAAAAAATCTAACCATTTTATCATAACCATCTGTGCGTGTAAAAAGATCATATCAGGGCAAATAATGAGATGATCACTTCATTAGACTAGCTTGTTTGTTCATTGGTCTGAACAAATTAATGGGGTGGACAACTACATGGCAAATGAGGTTCAATGTAGAAAAATGTAAAATAATGCATATGGGTGGCAAAAATATGAATGCAATCTATACACTGGGGGGAGAACCTAGGATGGAAAAGGACCTGGGGGTCCTAGTAGATAATAGGCTCAGCAATGGCATGTAATGCCATGCTGCTGCTGCTAACAAAGCAAACAGAATATTGGCATGCATTAAAAAGGGGATTAACTCCAGAGATAAATCGATAATTCTCCCGCTCTACAAGACTCTGGTCTGGCCGCACCTAGAGTATGCTGTCCAGTTCTAGGCACCAGTCCTCAGGAAGGATGTACCTCTAAATGGAGCGAGTACAAAGAAGGGCAACAAAGCTAATAAAGGGTCTGGAGGATATTAGTTATGAGGAAAGGTTGCGAGCACAGAACTTATTCTCTCTGGAGAAGAGATGCTTGAGAGGGGATATGATTTCAATTTACAAATACCATACTGGTGACCCCACAATTCAGATAAAACTTTTTCGTGAAAGGGAGTGTAGCGATACCTTCACTTAAGAAGGCCGCAGATTAGTTTGGGCCCTGAAGACAGCTCCGCCAACCCCCGGCAATATACTCGACCCCCTACTGGCACAGCTAGTTCTGACAGCAAAATGTCTATCTTATACTGTATGAGTAATTAAGCACCGAGACAATACTAAAATGAAATAGGTATAGAATTTACTCAAGCTTTAGTTAGGAAAGGGGTTAACAGTTATTACAGTTTACAATGTATATATATATATAGCAGAGCCCTGCAACACTAACACACTATGAATATAAAGTTAACAGCAATAAGTGCGCCACACGGGCGACCGTTAGTTAGGCGCCCTGTGGCGTGGTAACCATACAAATTAGAAAACCCCACCAGGCCTGGTTCAAACAGCTAAAACTTAGTCTATAGGAGATGATGTTCTTTTCTTCACCGGCAGGTCTTTAACGGTGGTGCACATTAACAGAGTATAATTTGTAATCCAATGGGAAAGGTGAAGATGGGACAAACACTTTGCTATGCGAACTGAGTTCAGCTCTGATACGGTTCTTCAGTGGGAGCACCAGGAACAACTTGTGGGCCACGGCAGGCTATAGGCCCAGTAACAGTAACAGTACATGATCTGGGCATACGCCCTCTCACCCAACCGAACTGCGGTCCCAGTCCGGGAACTTCCACTGACTGTGTCTCACACACACACACAGTCTCTCCAGCGATCGGGTCCCCGATCCAACCAATGCTGTAATAGAGCGAAGTCCGATGCCACCCAGGCTCGCAGAGGGGTGGAAGGCTCTTTGGTGCTGCGCAAGACCTCAGGCTTCAGGCCTTGCACTCCGACACATCCGCACAGGAGGATCAGTCTCTGAAGTCTCGTGTCCCAAAGAGACCGAGCCCAGCCTCGCCCCCTCCTTTTATAACCCCTCCCATGAGTCTCTGCGGCGGAAACATTTCTGAACGGGGTTCTGGGTAATGTAGTCTCTCTGCGTTAAAGGGGAACACCCCGCTACAGGAGTTTAACAAGACACTTGGCCACTCATTAAAATTAGAAGAAAAGAGGTTTAATCTAGAACTAGGTAGAGGGTTCTTTAGGGTAAGAGCAGAAAGGGTGTGGAATTCCCTTCCACAGGCGGTGGTCTCAGCGGGGCATCGATAGTTTCAAGAACCTGAACGACCACAACATACAGGGATATACAAGGTAATACAGACATATAATCACACACATAGGTTGGACTTGATGGACTTGTGTCTTTTTTCAACCTCACCTACTACTGTATGTAACTATGTAATTAGAAAGTGTATGGAGGCATTAATCAACAATTTCTATCTGACATAGAAAGCTAAAAGATAGAATTCTCTGACAACGAGCTGTTGATGTTGGGCACTGATAATAGAAATGGCAGAAATCTCAGAAGCAAGTGTGCTCCTTCAAGTCTCCAAATTAACTGGGTTTTTACAAGTCTTTTAAATCCATAAAGACATACCAAGTAACTGTAGTGTGTTAGCTTGTGTAGGTAAGGACTTTTTGGAAATATGTTGACATTTAGAAAACCGCCGACTTGGAGGACTTTACTCTCTCTTGCCCAGTCAATGTACAAGTAGCTCTTAGTCAGTGATTTGTAGGACGTGGCTTTAAACTCAGCCAGTGCTTGGTTTTCCTCTTGAAGTTTTGGATCATCTGTTTTGATCTGGAGAAGAAGAAAAGAAGACATTTTATAGCAGCCTTTGAAGGCAGGCCCCCTATTATTTACGATCTAGTAGTACTCACCCTAAAATCCAGGGCTGTGACATCTGCTGGGATGTTGATGACAAACATAGATGTTCCTTTGATGTCAGTCTTTTGTGTTATTGCTTCACCGTTATGAACAGGAGTAGATTCACCATTTTCTTGGGTGAACTCACCAGTTATCACAAGGGGAATCCTTGATGCGGGGTTGTCCAAAGTGTCTTTTACCTGAACCTGATGAGAAAGAAGTGTGTGAACAGTACCACAAATAAACACAGGGTTTATGTACTGTACTGTACCAGTGCCCTGCCCCAGACTGTTCAGACTACCTAATACATCCCTGTTCGTCTGCACAATACCATGCCAAATGTTTGTGCCATTCTATTCCATCTCTGACCAGATGTATACACCAATGGTTCTCTGCTTTCCAAAGCCCACTTACAGAGCAAAGTTTTCTGACTACCAGGTATGGGCTCAGCTACATTAATAATAACCTGTGTAAGAGAACTGCAGTAAATAGCTTCTCCTTGAATTTATAAATAGGGAAGAGAAATTAGAAACATATACTGGTGGTGTTCCATGCTGACTGGAGTTGAGCAACATCAGTCTGTATCATAATAGAAACTAGAATTAAAGGTAGCGAACCACTGGGAGGCAGCAGTCGGTGCTCATAAGATACATATTGTGCCAGATCCTACAAAAGTCCATGTTTGTAGTCATTAATATATGTGTCATAATAGAAATAAAGAAATATGGAAGAGGGATGGCAGAAAAAGACCAAGTGGTCTTCAAGCACCAACTACTCTTTCAATAAAATAATAATTTTCTAAGAGTAGCTTTGAACTTTCCTCCTGCTAGTCCCTATGTTCTTGATCTTACCTTTGTATTGAAAATATTGCCCTCCTGAACCTTATTCAAACCACTAATGTGATCAAAGGTTTAAATCATGTCTTCCCTTCCCCTTCTTTTCTACAGTCACTCCTAATATATATTTATACAACAGACCTTTCACCATTTTTATTGCTTGACTCAGGTCTTGTACTATCTTATCAAAATCCTTTTTAGGTCTCCAGAACTAGACACAGTGTTCTAAATGAGGTCTAAAGGACCTCATTTAAAATAGATATCTATGACCTTTATACAAGAAAAAAAAACCCTTTGTACAATAAAATAGATATCTATGAACTGTACATTCCCAGAGATGAGACTTCAGCAGGGACGCCTTCCAGCGCAACTTCCAAAGAAAAACAGAAATAAAAAAAAACGTTAGAAAAATAAAGTTTAGTTTCGCTTGATAGTACAATCACAGCTTGCGTAGGAAGAAGGTTTCATACATGGAATGAAATTCGGCCGGTTCAGCAGGGACACATTTTGATTCATGTATAGGCAAGCTGATTGTACACAAGTGGATCTGCAGTATCAATCGACTTGTGTACAAGCAGCCTGTTGGGTTTGTCCTGATCAATCAGTGCCACCGATTATACCTGGCAAAGCTGATCACTGTATTCTGACAATGAGGAAACCTCCCCACTGTCAGAATACAATAGCTCAGCAAGAAGGTTTCCCCCCATCCACATCGACTGTGTGGCAGGGACGGATCCAGGGGGGGGGGGGCAACAGGGCAATTGCCCCCCCCCGAGACCATCTGTCACACTCACTTGCTTGCTGTTTTTTTTTGTTGCGCCTGATCTCCCGGACTTTGGGGACCCGGTACCGGCCGGTTGTAGGTCCCCTGGACCCCAATTTTGGCACACATGTAGCCTCATGTCTCCTTTATAAATGTGCAAAGTTTGGTGTCTAGGAGACCTATGGCCGGGGAGAACCGATTTTTCAAAGCCGGGCACTCCTTCCATAGACTCCCATGTTAAACATCAGTCTAGTCATGGGCACAGTGAAGCATGGGCACAGTGAGGCATGGGCACAGTGAGGCACAGTGAGGCATGCAGATGGACACCCTAGGCTTATACTCGAGTCAATACGTTTTCCCAGTTTTTTTGGGTAAAATTAGGTGCCTCTGCTTATATTTAGGTCGGTTTATACTCAAGTATATACAGTACTTGTTCTGCGGCTGCTGCTGCCTCTCTGAGTCGCTCTCTCAGTTTCTCACATCAGCCGATCAGCGGCGCCGAGAGAGAGACTCATCTAATGTAGTTACGCGGCGCACTGACACGATACCAGGAGCGGGGGAGGAGGTGGGTGGAGCCTCTTCCCTGCACTCGTTGCTAACGCCTGGGCCGCTTGGCGTCTAGCAACAAGTGACGTCAGTGAGTCACGTCGGGCCGCTCTGCGGGCAGGTGCGTTAGCGTGCGGCTCCACAGATGGGTAAGAAAGTGAGCGGCTCCGCTTGCGGCGCGGTTTGTGGGCGGGCGGCGCGGTTCGTGGGCAGACCGTGCTGCTCAGTGTGTTGGCAGCGCAGGTGAGAGTAAGATCATCTCTCACCGCCCGTGCCTGCCCTGCATTCCTGCAATGACTTCCACCTTCACTGTGCAGGCAGCAGAGAGATTACATTATCTCTCTGCTGCCTGACTCTGGGAGTCTGGGACACAGCAAGAGACAACCAAACCTACACCTTAGCAGGCAAGTTAGTGACAATACGCAAATTGTGACAGGTGACGTGGCAAGTGACAATCTGCATCTGGTGGCAGGCAAGTGACAATCAGCAAGGTGTGGCAGGTGACGTGGCAAGTGACAATCCGCAAGGTGTGGCAGGCGACGTGGCAAGGGACAATCCGCAAATAGTGTCAGGTGACGTGGCAAATGACAATCTGCATCTGGTGGCAAGCAAGTGACAATCAGGTGTGGCAGGTGACGTGGCAAGTGACAATCCGCAAGGTGTGGCTAGTGACAATTCACAAGGTGTGGCAGGTGATGTGGCAAGTGACAATCCACAAAGTGTGGCAAGTGACAATCCACAAGATGTGGCAGGTGACGTGGCAAGTGACAATCCGCAACGTGTGGCATTAGTGACACGCTCAGGGCTCCCACTAATTGCAGGCGACGGTGGCAAGTGACACACTCGGGGCTCCCACTGATTCTGCATTGAACTATTTAATTTTATATTACAATGTAATAATAGAAATAATGCGCTTCAATCATCCTGACACCATAACAACCATGGTGTCGGGATGATTGAAGCGCCGACACCAGCCATTTCCCCGATAAATTTCCCACAAAAAAAACATATTTTTTGGCAGAGCCCCTCCCGAGAAAAGACTCTGGATCCGCCCCTGCTGTGTGGATGGGGGAATAAGCTCATTCTTTATTCATTCAACCTGCTGGTTGAATGAAAAAAAATATTAATTATGTCCAGCCTAAGTAAAGACCTATAATGGGGAATCAATACCTTCTTCCTCCTTCATCCTCTAGTGATGCTTCCAAGAAAACTATTTGCTGTCCCTACTGCTTACCATTGTACTCTATCGGAGGAGGCAAAGTGCATTACTTTGCATTTATGTTGTCGATACATATTGAAAATTGAACTGTAGTTTCCATTACTTGACCAATCTTCCAGCAATGCCAAATCATGTTCCATGTTACAAACACCTCTAGGAATATTTACCCTATTGTCAGAGCTTTTATTGTCAGAGAATAGGTGCAGGTATTCACTCCCCCTCTCTTGGTTCCCGGACGACAGTGGTAAAGCATGCCATGCTAAATGGTAGGCTTAAACAAATTGCGCTAACATCGGGAGGGTCTAAAAGGGTCCTGGTTAAATAAACTCTAATTCTACTCGCTTAATACATGGCACACATATGCCACAGTCCTTCTTCCCACACTCTATGCTTTAATTACTGGGTCACAAGTGGGAGTCTAACTTCATTAAACAGTCAGTGCTAAAGCTGGCTATATACTAGTAGAATTTTTGCTAAAAAGTGTAAGTTTTAAGAACGTTTGTTTGATTTTCCAGTTGTCATTGGGGTCAAATTGATGCTAGTTTTCAACCATGGTGGTGAGAAAACAAGAAGGCACAGGATAGAAAATTGTTCTTGAATGAACAAATTTCTTACAACTAACGTTTTCTGAAGTCCAATCAATTTAATTGTGTCAAGTTATCAAATGTATGAAAATCTACTAGTGTATGGCCAGCAATAGTAACCATCAACTGTTGAAACAAAAAAAATGTCAGTCAGAAATATGAATGGTCAATCAATGGCTGGCTATAACTAGGGCTGCCATCAGAAATTGCAGCCCCCCCCCCCCTATGGCTTCTCTGTTGGGACCCCTGTAACAACCACAAAAGCTAGCAGTCTAGTGGGCAAAGTTCCCTTATATATCCTGGTTGTCTAATGGCGCACTCAAAAACAATCCACTACTTACCTGTCCTGCAGTCCCACATAGCTCTGAAAGTTCACACCAGAGGGGTAACAGTACCAGCACCACACAATTACAGAGCACAGTGTGGAGCCAGAACTGATACCAAATAGTCTCTTCTGGGTATCAGAGGGAGACTGCAACATCTCTGCATATCGTACGTGGTCTTACTGGTGTGATAAACCACTGCTTAGCATCAGGAAGACTTCATGGTGTTAATCATTTGATTTACATGGCTAAAGGTGTGAATTGTTGGAGTGAAAGAGGCCATCTACGGTAAACTACACTACCATCATTGAACAGGGGCTGGGGCCTTTGACCACATCTGTCTTTCATCCTTGCCCATTATTTTCACCACAATTTATACCTTTAGCCATGTAAATCAAAGGATTAACACTTAGAAAGCCTTCCTAACACCAAGGATGGGATTATGTAACTAAAGCAGGGTGGTTCCACAACTTTCACACCTCCTACCCTGGTCTTGGACAATATCATCTGCTTTTCTGTGGTGATTGGATTAAGGAGTCAGTGCTACTTGTGTGGATATAATTGCTTGTCTGTCAATCTATCAGCTATTAGTTACACATTCTGTTTCCTTGTATGTTCTATATGTTTCTCTTTACTATCCTACATACTTCTGTATTGAACCATAATTGTTTTCTCTTTCAATTACTCTTATGCCCTGTACACACGATCGGAATTCCGATGGGCTAAAATCCGATGGAATTTTTCGTCGGAAATCCGTTCAAAGCTGTCTTGCATACACACCATCAGACTAAATTCCGACCGTCCAAAACGCGGTGATGTACAACACGTACGACTTCACTATAAAGGGGAAGTTCAAATCCAACGGCGCCACCCTTTGGGCTGCTTTTGCTGATATTTAGTTACTGTGTGTTAGTAAAAGTTTGGTGTTAGCCGATTCGCGCTTAAAATAAATATGAAGATATTTTGGAGACCTGGCTTTAAAATAAAAAACAAAGATTCATGAGATCACAAAAAAAAAAGAAATAAGTTTGTCAGAACTCAGTGTGAATATACGCAGCGAAACATAAAATTTGTTCTAGCATTAGAAAGAAGAAAAGAATGCGCTACATTTAACGATGCATTAATTTGCAGCATGACGATTGTGCTATCTCATTTACAAACGCTAGTTTTACCAGAACGAGCGCTCCCATCTCCTAATTTAGTCTGAGCATGTGTGGATTTTTCTCCAAATTTAAAACATATTCTATTTTTTTACACCGATGGAAAAAAGTCAGATGGGGCCCACACATGATCGGAATTTCAGATGAAACAAGTCCATTAGACTTTTTTCTTCGGAAATTCCGATCGTGTGTACAGGGCATTACTTGTTTGCCTGACATATAATCTATTTGCCACCAGGATTGTAGACTTTAATAGTGCCTGCCCACCTATTACTAACTGCTGTCCCTTTTACTTCTACCATTTAATTATTTTTCCGAAAATTACTGATTTCAGCAAGATTTGTCCTTTTGAAATGTAAACATTTGTTTTACAAGTTTACAGTTTTTGTTCTACTATCAATCCAAAGACACAAGTGATCACTAGAACCAAAAAATTATACTACCCCAGTATCACACAACAAATTCACATTGACAGTAGTAGATTTATAGTTGAAGTGGTTTTAATGGCAGAAAGTTATTTATTACCTTAATTCATTCTCTGCATTAAGGTAAAAAACCTGTAATTAGGTCCCCCCCCAGCCCCTTTTATACTTACCTGAGCTCCATCTTGATCCAGCGATGTGCACGAGAGCCTTAAGGAATCACTTTAATATCTGGCATGTGAAAGTCAATCATAATTAAAACTTTTCCCCTTCATTCTCATTTGTGTTTTCTCACCAGTCAACAATTTTTCGTAAGCTTGCCATACACTTCTATTTTTTATTTTGTTCAGCCCGCAGGCTGAACAGAAAAAGACGAAACAGGTTCTTCAATCCACACTATACAGCCCAGATGTACGAATCTCCAGCTGTGTCCAGGTAGCTGTGCCCAGCCACCTGACAAAACACCTGAACAGCGGCTTGAATGCAGCTGCCTTTTTGGCCAACAATTTTCTTTCTGACTTCTACAATTTTTCAATCTAAGGACGGGGGGCAGCTGACTGAGACAGTTCTTTAGGAACTGTCCAAAAGGGGGGGGGCATAATATAATATACATGACAATTCCACCTCCCTCCTTACTTAATTTGTAATTTCTGTACACTGTGTACCCTGGTATAGTTTTTTTTCCCCGATCATGAGAAAACTCTATCATATATGCAATCCTCTACCAAGACTGCAAAATGCAATACTGTCTCTCTATACTTTATCGTCCCAACACTTAGCTTTAAGGTGCCTATAAAGTAACTTTACTCCAAGATGAACAGTGCCAACTCGTTACCATACAGTACCAACAAACATTTATTCATGGTGCCCACACTTTAACTCTACTCTCTACAGTGTCACCTCTCAACTCCATACAGAACCAACCACCTCTATATCCAATGATGCCCCATCTCTCTCTACTCCATCTCCATGCAATAGCAGCTCTACGATAAACTATGGCAACTCTTCACTCCCCACAATACCAACTGTCTTTACCTTACAAAACCAAACATCGCTAAACCCATGAGGACCCATCTCTCTACTCCATGCAGTAATAACTGTACACACCACTTACACTAGGGCCACTTTCACATGAGTGATCCGATTAGGTCCGCCTGTTTTTCAGGCGGACCTGATTGGATGGTCCATGTATTCCTATGGACCAGCGAGTGTAAACAGACTTGTGTCTGTCTACACCCGCTTACCTACAATCTGATCCGGTCCCCTAAAAAAAAAAAAAAAAATAGGGATCCGTTCCCCTCCGCCTAGGCGGATCGGATCAGAGGGCAGCCAGATGTAAACAGACAGCCGGTCCGTTTACACCTGACCACCCATAGAGCACAGCAGGCTGTGTGCATGTCTGCTCTGCATAAACGGAGCAGACATGGACCTGCCATCCACCCGCTCTGCTCACCAGGGGATCAGTGAACAGATCCCCTGCTGAGCAAAGTGGATTCTACCCCATGTAAAAGGGGCCTAACTCTACTTTCCATGAGATCACCTATCTACTGCATACAGTGTTAACCTTTCTCTGCACAGAGGCAAATTCTTACTCACACTGTACTCCATATATTACATTTGTATTCTGAATTTCCAAAACATTCCAGCCAATCTAACAATTACAATTTAGTGAATTTTAGACACGATTAAAGTAAAGTGAACCAGTCACACAGGTGTTTTGTTTCCGTCATAGAAGTGTTATCCTATTCCCATTTTTCCTCAATATAAAAAAGGTTACATGTCATAAAAGCATACAGTTGTCTGTCTGCCACTGTCTCAGTTGAGTTGTTTTAGGCTGTCATTTGACTTGTATTGTCACTTCCCTGGCATCAGTATGCCGTTTGTAAGTGAAACAAAGCAGCCTCTAGCAGAAAACCATGAAGCTTGATGAAAGGTTCCCTTTAAGACCCCTTTTACACTGAGTTTTCAGGCGTTTTAGTGCTAGAAATAGCGCCTGTAAAGTGCCTGAAAACTGTCTTCCATGCCACCCCAGTGTAAAAGACCAAGTGCTTTCACACTGGGGCGGTGTGCTTGCAGGATGGGAAAAAAAGTCCTGCAACCAGCATCTTTGGGGCGGTTTGAGAGCGGTGTATACACCGCTCCCAAACCGCCCTGCCCATTGAAATGAATGGGCAGCGCTGCCGAAGGCGCCTAAAAAGTGCCCCGCTCCTGCCCGCCGGTAAAGCGCCGCTAAAACAAGCGGCGCTTTACTGTGACCACGGGGCGGTCTAGGTGTGAAAGGAAAAGGTTTCAGTCATCTGTTCTGAAATAAAAAAAAACTTTTTACACCTGCACAGCTACACCCTTAACCAGTGATGGCTAACCTTGGCACCCCAGATGTTGTTCTCAATAAGTGCTCAATATACAATTTATTACCAAAAGTATTGGATGCCTGCCTTTACACACACATGAACTTTATTGGCATCCCAGTCTTAGTCCGTAAGGTTAAATATTGAGTTGGCCCATCCTTTGCAGCTATAACAGCTTAAACTTTTCTGGGAAGGCTGTCCACAAGGTTTAGGAGTGTGTCTATGGGAATGTTTCACCATTCTTCCAGAAGCGTATTTGTGAGGTGGACGAGAAGGCCTGGCTCGCAGCCTCCGCTCTAATTCATCCCAAAGGTGTTTTATCAGGTTGAGGTCAGGCCAGTCAAGTTCCTCCAACCCAAACTCACTCATCCATGTCTTTATGGACCTTGCTTTGTGCACTGGTGCACAGTCATGTTGAAAAAGGGGCCATACCCAAACAGTTCCCACAAAGTTGGGAGCATGAAATTGTCCAAAATGTCTTTGTATGCTGATGCCTTAAGAGTTCCCTTCACTGTAACTAAGGAGCCAAGCCCTGAAAAACAACCCCACACCACAATCTCCCCTCCACCAAATGATTTGGATTGAAATTATTTTTTTGTTTTGCAGTTTACTACCGCTTTAAGAACAAACCTACACACAACCTATGATAATAAAATGCATTTATCATAAATAAAATAAAATAAGAATTAAATAAGTGTGGGACCTTTGGGATGAATTAGAATGGAGGCTGTGAGCCAGGCCTTCTCGTCCACCTCACAAATACGCTTCTGGAAGAATGGTCAAACATTCCCATAGACACAAGCCTTGTACACACGGCCGAGAATCTTGTCGCAAAAAAAACGTTGTTTTTTTCGATGGGTTTCTTGTCAAGCTTTCCTTGCATACACACTGTCAATCCAAAATCTTGTCGCTGTAAAGCGCGGTGACGTACAACACGTACAACGGCAGTATAAAGGGGAAGTTCCATTCTCATGGCGCCACCCCTTGGGCTGCTTTTGCTGATCTCGTGTTACCACGTGTTAGTAAAAGTTTAGTGAGAGACGATTCACGCTTTTCAGTCTTCGTGCTTTCAGTACGTTACAGCGTGACGAATGTGCTATCTCCATTACGAACGCTAGTTTTACCGGAAGGAGCGCTCTCATCTCATACTTGATTCTGACCATGCGCGGTTTTTGAAGACTCGGAAAAGCATACACACGAACGGTTTTCTCATCCAAAAACAGTCTGACGAGAATCACAACGAGAAAAATTAGACTCCCGACGAGAAAAAAGAAAGCAGGTCTTCTTTTTTTCTCTCGTCGAGATTCTGAGCAGTTTTGACGAGAAACCTGAAAGCCTCGTACACATGCACGGTTTTCTCTGCAAGAAAGCTCTCCCAACTGTTTTCTTGTCGTTTCTTGCCGAGAAAACCGTCGTGTGTACGAGGCTACACTCCTAAACCTTGTGGACAGCCTTCCCAGAAAAGTTGAAGCTGTTATAGCTGCAAAGGTGTCTGTTTTTCTTTAATAATCACTCCACTTTATCCCTTTCATGCCTAAGCCTATTTCTGACATTTGTTGCTTACGCGACTTACGTATGGGTTTTCTTCGCTGTGCGAGCTCACGGGGACGGGGGTGCTTTAAAAAAAAAATGTTTCTTATTTATTTTACCTAAAAGACCCCAAATCCCTTCTTTGCACTTAGAAGTATTCAGATCGGCGTTTCTGAATACTGTATTTTTTTTAAAAAAATCTGCGCCATTGGCAGCCGAGTAAACCGGAAGTGACGTTGTGACGTCGCTTACGGGATTTTATATCGGAGACCCGATCGGAGCCAAATCCGGCTTCATTCGGGTCTCAGCCTAGGCAGCGGACACGCCGAATGGTGGTTTAGGTCTCCCGGTGGGACCGGAGGCCCGGGAAGAGCAGGGGAAGGTGGTGGGAGGGGGGGAGACGTCCCCCCCCCGCTCCTTTAGGACAACAGCTGAGCGGCTTTTAGCCACATCGGTTGTTATCACTAAAAAGCCAACCGCTTGCTCTAAAAAACTGTACCAGGGTGATGCCTGCAAGGCATCTCCCCGGTTTAACCCCTTCAAGCCATGAACGCATATTTGCGTACGGTCGGTGTAAAGGCATTATACTGTGCATTTAACAGTCTCTCTAACTGTGCATCTTTGCTAGTCCAGTCTACACTGTGTGGACAAACAACACTGTAGATTTTCCTTAGTTGACTCTCCACCACCACTTGTTCTCAAACACCAGATGTGCTTTCACAGTCCCTTTTTGACCTATATGATGCAACAGGTCGAAACGCACTTGTTTTCTCTTACGGATCTATCAGCCTCCAACTCCAGAAGGAGCCTGCTCTCTTATCCAGTTATCAGGGTAAAGAGAAACATAAAAACTCCATGGTGCTTTAAAGCTTTGCAAACATTTATTAAAACCAATTTCACACATACAATAAATCCACTCACATGTATAAGTGCACTTTAACTCTGTGCACCAAAGATGTCAAGTGCCTTTAAAACAATTTTTGCAGGGTTACTAGCAATTGGTGTACATACAAAAAGGCTATCGTGAGCCCCCTGAGGAAGTCACATGACTGATGATGAAATATATTGGGTGGAGCCTGGGTGACATCACCAAGTGGAGACTAATTAGGAAATGGCATTTTTTAAAGTGGTTGAAAAATCTGTACAACCACTTTTACCTGCAGGTAAGCCTATAATTAACGACTTCAATACAGGGCATTTTCACCCCCTTCATGCCCAGACCATTTTTTTGTTTTCAGCGCTGTCGCAATTTGAATGACAATTGCGCGGTCATGCAACACTGTGCCTAAATGAAATCTTTATGGTTTTTTTCCCCACAAGTAGAGCTTTCATTTGGTGGTATTTGATCACCTCTGCGGTTTTTACTTTTTGCGCCATAAACAAAAGAAGAGTGACAATTTTGAAAAAAGCACAATATTTTTTACTTTTTGATTGAATAAATATCACAATTTTTTTTTTTAAAACAATTTTTTTCCTCAGTTTAGGCCGATATGTATTCTTCTACATATTTTTGGTATAAAAAAAAAAATCGCAATAAGCGTATATTGATTGGTTTGCGCAAAAGTTATAGTGTCTACAAAATAGGGGATAGATTTATTGCATTTTTATTTATTTTATTTTTTTTACTAGTAATGGCGGCGATCTGTGATTTTTATTGTGACCGTGACATTGCGACGGACATATCGGACACTTTTGACACATTTTTGGGACCATTCACATTTATACAGCGATTAGTGCTATAAAACTGCACTGATTACTGTGTAAATGTGACTGGCAGGGAAGGGGTTAAATATGTTCCCTAGGGAGTGATTCTAACTGTAGGGGGCGGGGACTCACAAGGGGAGGAGACAGATCTGTGGGGAGAAGACAGATCTGTGTTCCTCTGTACTGGGAACACACATCGGTCTCCTGTCCTCTGACAGGACATGGATCTGTGTGTTTACACACACAGATCCATGGTCCTGCTGTGATCACGGGCAATCGTGGGTGCCCGGCGGACATCGCGGCCGCCAGGCACGCGCACAGGGTCCCAAGCGATGCAGCAGGCGCGTTTGCACTCCCCTAGACGGCCGGGAAGCCCAGGACGTCATATAATGTCCACCCAGGATGGGAGATCCCTCCTGTGGACGTCATATGTACATGGGTGGGATGTGAAGTGGTTAAGGCTTACCTGTAGGTGCTGGAAATATCTCCTAATTCTGCACGGTTTAGGAGATATTTACAATATACGCATGCGTCGATGTCATTGGCGCATGCGCATTTCAGAAAGGGGTCGGTCGTGCCGTTTCTAAAGGGATCATGCCGTGACTGGCGGCTCCCGTGCACATGCACGGGAGTGATGTCACGCGACTCCGGCCAGTCACAGAGCCGGAGTCCGTGGCCCCGGGTGAAGTTTGACACTTCCAGACAGTGGGGACAACAGTGACATCGCAGGCTTAGTTTTCAGGTAAGTGACACATAATGGGCTACTATGGGATGCATAGTAGCCCATTATGCTTTACCTTTGCAGGGAAATAAAGAGGAAGTAAAACCCATCAGGGTTTACTTCCTCTTTAAAGGTGTATGTATACCGAGTCCTGGTATTTATTTTATTGAATTTTTTTTATGATATATATTTTTTAGTTATTTTTTTGATATGGTATTGTGTTGTTAATCACTGGTGTACAATATGTGTATGAAGTGGTATCAAAAAGTTTTCTAGACCAGTTTTGTAACATGACAACAGATGGCAGCACAAGCGCAAACGTGAAAAATTAGATGCTCCACAACAATGCACCCTGTCATCAAGCTCTCCTCACACGTGAGTTTCTCGCCAGAAACAACATGCTCTCACTTCACACACCATTGC
Organism: Rana muscosa; assembly: GCA_029206835.1. Classification (NCBI taxonomy): domain Eukaryota; kingdom Metazoa; phylum Chordata; class Amphibia; order Anura; family Ranidae; genus Rana; species Rana muscosa. Next base: position 191,514,664 of record CM055125.1, on the reverse strand, counting down.
GAAGTTCCAGTGCGAAATGCTGAAGTTACCTGACGCGCTTTGAAAAAAATACTTCCAGGACACATTTCAGAAGTGGCAGGAATGCTTGGAGTGCTGTATTGCTGTGCAAGGGGACTATTTTGAAGGTGATAGTGTGTAAACATAGATAAATAAAGTACTTTCTTGTAAACAGAGCTAGTCTCGAAACTTTTTGATACCACCTCGAATATGCATTATTTGAAAGAAGCGGCGCAGCAGTTTTTTATTTATATATATATATATATATATATTGTGACAGCAGGAAGGTAAAGTCACCTGGTTGCATCCAGGGGGGTAGATATATTTCGCCCAGATTCAGGCTTTACGCCGACTTATACAACTAGGTGGAGAGTTGTATAAGGCTAGTGGGCTCATGGATGACTCATACCTCTAGGGAGAGTGTGGGGCGTCGTGCAGACAGAGATGAGGAGACCAGCTGAACCTTGTCAGCTCATTTAGGCCTCTATAAGAACTCCCAGCTTCATTAGATGTTAGCTCATGCCTGGAACCAGACCTGTGTGGACTGTCTAGGGAGAGTGAACCCCTGTGCGGTGAGGCAAAGCCTGTGTGGCTATTTGTTTGGACTTTTACTAAACCAGGGACTTAGGGACTAGGACAGCACTAGGCTGATCCCAGTTGTTAGTTAGGAAACCTGTATGTTTAGTCAGAGGTCAACTTGACCAGGATTTATTTTGGTTATGTTTCTTTTGCTTTGCTGTGTTTTGTCACTGTAAATAGAAAATAAACCGCACCTTTTTTTGATTTTGAAAACCACAACCTCCGTTTGCTGGGCCTGTTTTGTGTGGGGAGCCCATCCCGGGGGTCACACACACCCGCTGCCGAGCTAACCCCCTCACAGTTGGTGGAGAACCAGTGGCAGTTTTTTTTTAAGCCAGCATGGAGGAAATACTGAAGCAGCTGGCTCTAGCAAATGCCAATCAACAGCAGACAAATGCAGGTTTGCAAAGGAGCCTTGCAGCCCAGCAGCAGACAAACGCAACTTTGCAACAGAGTCTGGAGGCTCAGCAACGAGCCCAGCAGCAATCTGAGGCCCGCTTCATAGACCTGTTGCAGAAGCAAGAGCAGAGACTACAACAACAGATGGAAGCAGTAATGCAGCAACGTCCGCAGACCAGTGAGGAAAGCCGTCCCACTAATACCGCGTCCTTTGGGGTGAGTCGTTTATTGACAAAAATGACTGGAGAGGATGATCCAGAGGTATTTTTGACCACATTTGAAAGGACCGCTGAAAGAGAAAAGTGGCCTGAGGAGCAGTGGGCTGGACTGGTGGCTCCTCTGTTAACTGGTGAATCGCAGAAAGCTTACTATGACCTAGAGCCTAACAAAGCAAAAGACTATGTGATGCTAAAAGCTGAAATATTGGCAAGGCTGGGTGTCACCCAGGCTGTCCGGGCTCAGCGTGTGCATAACTGGACTTTCCAGCTTGGAAAACCCCCCAGGTCTCAAATGTATGATCTCATTCACCTGAGCAGAAAGTGGCTACAGCCAGAGACTTTGTCCGCACCAAAGATTGTGGAACGTGTTGTAATGGATCGGTTTTTGAGAGCTCTTCCTACTGCCATCCAAAAGTGGGTAAGCCATGGAGACCCAGAGACGGCCGATGGTCTTGTGGATCGTGTGGAGAAATACTTGGCTACAGAGAACCTGACGGCCTCTTCCAGAGACACTCGGACTTTCCACCCTAAGACCAGACCATCCCCAGGGGCGGATAAGAGGATTCCAAGGGGTGAGGGTGGAGAGAGTGAGAGGGTGGGAGCTCTACCCCAAGTTTGGCGAGAACAGCCTGGGAAATCAGCGGCTCAAGAGGCGGCAAGAAGGATCGTTTGCTACCGCTGCCGGCAAGCGGGACATATTGCAGCCAATTGCCCGGTTGTGGAGGAACCCATGCAGTGTGACTTTCTGACGGGCAGACGTCAGTCGCTGTGTGCGACAGTCGCATGCACTGCCATTCGAGGAACTGAGAAACATTTATGCAAAATGTGTGTTAATGATAGAAATGTTGTGGTATTGCTGGATTCAGGTAGCCTTGTGACCCTGATAAAGGCTGAGTTAGTTAAAACAGAGGTCTCTGGGAATAGCAAGGTAGCTGTTATTTGTGTGCATGGGGACACCCGAGAGTATCCAGTGACTACAGTGTGTTTCGAGACCCCCAAAGGTACCCTCTCTCATCCAGTGGGCTTAGTATCTCAGTTACCGCATGACGCCATTGTGGGAAGGGATTTTCCGAAGTTCTGGGAACTGTGGGATGATCCTGAGCCCCTCACTGGTGCCCCTATGTACCAGGAATGTGATAGCCAGAACTCCCCTGAGAGTGGTGAGGACTCTCCGGAATTTCCCTTATCAGTATTGGCAGGGGAGACTCAAGAAACTGGAGAGGAGCCCACCTCCTCAGACGAAAACCTACCGTCTGTGGAGTTTTCTGATCTTGAGGTTCACAGGGAAAACTTTGCCACAGAACAGTTGAAAGACCCCGCCCTAATAAAGGCACGGGAAAACGTAGTGAAAATAGATGGTGAGTTAGTGAACCCAGATAATACCTGCACTTACCCATACTTCAGCGTAGAGAAGGACCTACTGTATCGGGTGGCAAAAAGGGCAGAAGAAACCGTTGAGCAGCTTGTGGTGCCCAAACCTTACAGGAAGTTGGTGTTGGAGTTGGCCCATGGGCACATTCTTGGAGGTCATCTGGGGACAGAGAAAACCCGAGAGAGGGTATTACAGAGATTCTATTGGCCGGGGGTGATGAAGGACGTAGAAAATTATTGTTCCTCCTGCCCTGTGTGTCAGAGGTTGGCCCCGATGCCACATTTCCGTAGCCCGCTGGTCCCTCTACCCATCATTGAGGTCCCGTTTGAGAGGATCGCCATGGATTTGGTAGGTCCTATAATCAAGTCCGCTAGGGGGCACCAGTACATATTAGTTATAATGGACTATGCCACCCGTTATCCAGAAGCGATCCCTCTCCGAAATACCTCGGCCAAAACCATAGCCAAAGAGCTATCTCTTGTTTTTAGCCGGGTGGGTATTTGTAAAGAACTGCTTACGGACCAAGGTACACCCTTTATGTCCCGGGTTATGAAAGAGCTGTGTAAATTGTTCAAAGTGACGCAATTGCGTACGTCTGTGTATCACCCCCAAACCGATGGGCTGGTTGAAAGATTCAACAAAACCCTAAAACAAATGTTGAAGAAAGTGGTGGATAGAGATGGAAAGGATTGGGACTGTTTACTTCCTTATTTGATGTTTGCTATTAGGGAGGTGCCCCAATCCTCTACGGGATTCTCCCCCTTTGAGTTACTGTATGGGAGACACCCAAGAGGGCTGTTGGATATTGCCAAGGAAACTTGGGAAAGTGAGAGTTCTCCCCACAGGAGTGTGATTGAGCATGTCGCCCTGATGCAAGATCGAATTGCACAGGTAATGCCCATCGTGAAGGAACATTTGGCCCAAGCGCAGTTGGCACAGCAGAGAGTGTACAACCGTGGAGCCAAGACCCGTACCTTTTCCCCGGGGGATAGGATATTGGTACTTGTCCCTACGGTTGAAAGTAAATTCCTTGCCAAATGGCAAGGCCCCTACGAGATAATGGAAAAAGTGAGCGAAGTGAATTACAAGGTCAGACAACCAGGAAGGCGAAAGCCCGAACAGATCTATCACGTTAATCTGTTGAAAGCCTGGAGGGATAGAGAGTCCCTAGTCGCAGACACTTGGTCACCAGCTCAAACTGGTTGCGTGATTCCTGAGGTTGGAATAGCAGCCACCTTGTCACAACCCCAACAACAGGAGGTTAAGGAGTTTGTGCTTCGCAACAAGGAGGTATTCTCTGAGCTGCCGGGACAAACATCTGGGGTAGAGCATGACATCATTACCCCGCCCGGTGAAAGGGTGAAGTTAAAACCCTATCGGATCCCAGAGGCTCGACGGGAGGCAATACGGGAGGAAGTACAGAAAATGCTGAACTTAGGGGTGATAGAGGAGTCCCAAAGTGATTGGTCTAGTCCCATCGTGTTGGTGCCTAAACCGGATGGGAGCTGGCGATTTTGTAACGATTTTCGTCAGTTGAACAAAGTTACAAAATTTGACACCTACCCCATGCCACGTATAGATGAGTTGATCGACCGGCTGGGAACAGCCCGATACATGACGACTCTTGACCTCACAAAAGGGTATTGGCAAATCCCCCTGGCCAAGTCGGCCAAAGAGAAAACCGCATTTGTAACCCCAGACGGGGCGTTCCAATATAAAAGAATGCCGTTCGGGTTACAGAATGCGCCGGCCACATTCCAGCGGAAAATGGACCAGATGCTGAGGCCCCATCGGAAGTATGCTGCGGCTTACCTGGATGACGTAATTGTCCATAGCACAGATTGGGCCTCACATCTGCCAAAAGTGCAAGCAGTCCTGGACTCTGTTCGGGAAGCGGGGTTTATGGCTAACCCCAAGAAGTGTACCATTGGGCAGGAGGAGGCCAAATATCTTGGGTACACCATTGGGAGGGGAGTAATAAAACCCCAACTCAACAAAGTCGAGGCCATCCAGAGTTGGCCACGTCCCAACAGCAAGAAGCAGGTACGAGCCTTTCTGGGAATCGCTGGGTATTATCGGCGATTCATTCCCCACTTTGCTTCTAAGGCTGTGCCCCTAACCAACCTGACGAAGGGGAAAGGGTCGGTCATGATTAAATGGACCCCCGAGGCTGAGGCAGCATTCCAATTCTTGAAACAAGCCTTATGTAGCCAGCCAGTGTTGTACTCACCCGACTTCTCTAAAGACTTTGTCGTACAAAGTGATGCGTCAGATGTGGGGTTAGGAGCAGTATTGTCCCAGGTCTGGAACGGGGAAGAGCACCCAGTCATTTACCTCAGCAGGAAGTTGAAGTCCCATGAGGTAAATTACGCCACCGTTGAAAAGGAGTGTTTAGCGGTGAAGTGGGCTCTAGATTCCCTTCGGTACTACCTGCTAGGTAGGCACTTTGACATGGTTACGGATCACGCTCCGTTAAAGTGGATGGCTCAAAACAAGGAAACAAATAGAAGAGTGAATAGGTGGTTCCTGGCCCTCCAGGAATTCAACTTCACAGTAAAGCATCGCCCTGGCGTTCAAATGGGGAATGTGGATGCTTTGTCTCGAGTACATGAATGCCTGATTGCTGGTGTTCCAACCCCGAGGTTAAAACAAGAGGGGGGGGTATGTGACAGCAGGAAGGTAAAGTCACCTGGTTGCATCCAGGGGGGTAGATATATTTCGCCCAGATTCAGGCTTTACGCCGACTTATACAACTAGGTGGAGAGTTGTATAAGGCTAGTGGGCTCATGGATGACTCATACCTCTAGGGAGAGTGTGGGGCGTCGTGCAGACAGAGATGAGGAGACCAGCTGAACCTTGTCAGCTCATTTAGGCCTCTATAAGAACTCCCAGCTTCATTAGATGTTAGCTCATGCCTGGAACCAGACCTGTGTGGACTGTCTAGGGAGAGTGAACCCCTGTGCGGTGAGGCAAAGCCTGTGTGGCTATTTGTTTGGACTTTTACTAAACCAGGGACTTAGGGACTAGGACAGCACTAGGCTGATCCCAGTTGTTAGTTAGGAAACCTGTATGTTTAGTCAGAGGTCAACTTGACCAGGATTTATTTTGGTTATGTTTCTTTTGCTTTGCTGTGTTTTGTCACTGTAAATAGAAAATAAACCGCACCTTTTTTTGATTTTGAAAACCACAACCTCCGTTTGCTGGGCCTGTTTTGTGTGGGGAGCCCATCCCGGGGGTCACACACACCCGCTGCCGAGCTAACCCCCTCACAATATATATATATACTGTGAGGGGGTTAACTCGGTAGCGGGTGTGTGTGACCCCCTGGTTGGGCTCCCCACACAAAAACAGGGCCAGCAGACGGAGGTTGTGGTTTTCAAAATCAAAAGGTGCGGTTTATTTCTCTATGTACAGTGACAAAACACAGCAAAGCCAAAAAGAAACATAAACAAAATAAATCCTGGTCAGTTTCACCTCTGACTAAACATGCAGGTTTCCTAAACTAACAACTGGGATCAGCCTGGTGCTGTCCTAGTCCCTAAGTCCCTGGTTTAGTAAAAATCCAAACAAATAGCCACACAGGCTTTGCCTCACCGCACAGGGGTTCACTCTCCCTAGACAGTCCACACAGGTCTGGTTCCAGGCTTGAGCTAACACCTAATGAATCTGGGAGTTCTTATGGAGGCCTAAATGAGCTGACAAGCTTCAGCTGGTCTCATCAACTCCCTGCCTCACGACGCCCAGCACTCTCCCTAGAGGTATGAGTCATTCATGAGCCCACTAGCCTCAGCTGGGCTTCATCAACTCCCTAGTTGTATAAGTCGGCATAAAGCCTGAATCTGGGAGAAATATATCTACCCCCCTGGATGCAACCAGGTGACTTTACCTTCCTGCTGTCACATACCCCCCCCTCTTGTTTTAACCTTGGGGTTGGAACACCAGCAATCAGGCATTCATGTACTCGAGACAAAGCATCCACATTCCCCATTTGAACGCCAGGGCGATGCTTTACTGTGAAGTTGAATTCCTGTAGGGCCAGGAACCACCTATTCACTCTTCTATTTGTCTCCTTGTTTTGAGCCATCCACTTTAACGGAGCGTGATCCGTAACCATGTCAAAGTGCCTACCTAGCAGATAGTACCGAAGGGAATCTAGAGCCCACTTCACCGCTAAACACTCCTTTTCAACCGTGGCGTAATTTACCTCATGGGACTTCAACTTCCTGCTGAGGTAAATGACTGGGTGCTCTTCCCCGTTCCAGACCTGGGACAATACTGCTCCTAACCCCACATCTGACGCATCACTTTGTACGACAAAGTCTTTAGAGAAGTCGGGTGAGTACAACACTGGCTGGCTACATAAGGCTTGTTTCAAGAATTGGAATGCTGCCTCCGCCTCGGGGGTCCATTTAATCATGACCGACCCTTTCCCTTTCGTCAGGTTGGTTAGGGGCACAGCCTTAGAAGCAAAGTGGGGAATGAAGCGCCGATAATAACCCGCGATTCCCAGAAAGGCTCGTACCTGCTTCTTGCTGTTGGGACGTGGCCAACTCTGGATGGCCTCGACTTTGTTGAGTTGGGGTTTTATTACTCCCCTGCCAATGGTGTACCCAAGATATTTGGCCTCCTCCTGCCCAATGGTACACTTCTTGGGGTTAGCCGTAAACCCCGCTTCCCGGATAGAGTCTAGGACTGCTTGCACTTTTGGCAGATGTGAGGCCCAATCTGTGCTATGGACAATTACGTCATCCAGGTAAGCCGCAGCATACTTCCGATGGGGCCTCAGTATCTGGTCCATTTTCCGCTGGAATGTGGCCGGCGCATTCTGTAACCCGAACGGCATTCTCTTATATTGGAACGCCCCGTCTGGGGTTACAAATGCGGTTTTCTCTTTGGCCGACTTGGCCAGGGGAATTTGCCAATACCCTTTTGTGAGGTCAAGAGTCGTCATGTATCGGGCTGTTCCCAGCCGGTCGATCAACTCATCTATACGTGGCATGGGGTAGGTGTCAAATTTTGTAACTTTGTTCAACTGACGAAAATCGTTACAAAATCGCCAGCTCCCATCCGGTTTAGGCACCAACACAATGGGACTAGACCAATCACTTTGGGACTCCTCTATCACCCCTAAGTTCAGCATTTTCTGTACTTCCTCCCGTATTGCCTCCCGTCGGGCCTCTGGGATCCGATAGGGTTTTAACTTCACCCTTTCACCGGGCGGGGTAATAATATCATGCTCTACCCCAGATGTTTGTCCCGGCAGCTCAGAGAACACCCCCTTGTTGCGAAGCACAAACTCCTTAACCTCCTGTTGTTGGGGTTGTGACAAGGTGGCTGCTATTCCAACCTCCGGAATCACGCAACCAGTTTGAGCTGGTGACCAAGTTTCTGCGACTAGGGACTCTCTATCCCTCCAGGCTTTCAACAGATTAACATGATATATCTGTTCGGGCTTTCGCCTTCCTGGTTGTCTGACCTTGTAATTCACTTCGCTCACTTTTTCCATTATCTCGTAGGGGCCTTGCCATTTGGCAAGGAATTTACTTTCAACCGTAGGGACAAGTACCAATATCCTATCCCCCGGGGAAAAGGTACGGGTCTTTGCTCCACGGTTGTACACTCTCTGCTGTGCCAACTGCGCTTGGGCCAAATGTTCCTTCACGATGGGCATTACCTGTGCAATTCGATCTTGCATCAGGGCGACATGCTCAATCACACTCCTGTGGGGAGAACTCTCACTTTCCCAAGTTTCCTTGGCAATATCCAACAGCCCTCTTGGGTGTCTCCCATACAGTAACTCAAAGGGGGAGAATCCCGTAGAGGATTGGGGCACCTCCCTAATAGCAAACATCAAATAAGGAAGTAGACAGTCCCAATCCTTTCCATCTCTATCCACCACTTTCTTCAACATTTGTTTTAGGGTTTTGTTGAATCTTTCAACCAGCCCATCGGTTTGGGGGTGATACACAGATGTACGCAATTGCGTCACTTTGAGCAATTTACACAGCTCTTTCATAACCCGGGACATAAAGGGTGTACCTTGGTCCGTAAGCAGTTCTTTACAAATATCCACCCGGCTAAAAACAAGAGATAGCTCTTTGGCTATGGTTTTGGCCGAGGTATTTCTGAGAGGGATCGCTTCTGGATAACGGGTGGCATAGTCCATTATAACCAATATGTACTGGTGCCCCCTAGCGGACTTGATTATAGGACCTACCAAATCCATTGCGATTCTCTCAAACGGGACCTCAATGATGGGTAGAGGGACCAGCGGGCTACGGAAATGTGGCATCGGGGCCGACCTCTGACACACAGGGCAGGAGGAACAATAATTTTCTATGTCCTTCATCACCCCAGGCCAATAGAATCTCTGTAATACCCTCTCTCGGGTTTTCTCTGTCCCCAGATGACCTCCAAGAATGTGCCCATGGGCCAACTCCAACACCAACTTCCTGTAAGGTTTGGGCACCACAAGCTGCTCAACGGTTTCTTCTGCCCTTTTTGCCACCCGATACAGTAGGTCCTTCTCTACGCTGAAGTATGGGTAAGTGCAGGTATTATCTGGGTTCACTAACTCGCCATCTATTTCCACTACGTTTTCCCGTGCCTTTATTAGGGCGGGGTCTTTTAACTGTTCTGTGGCAAAATTTTCCCTGTGAACCTCCAGATCAGAAAACTCCACAGACGGTAGGTTTTCGTCTGAGGAGGTGGGCTCCTCTCCAGTTTCTTGAGTCTCCCCTGCCAATACTGACAAGGGAAATTCTGGAGAGTCCTCACCACTCTCAGAGGAGTTCTGGCTATCACATTCCTGGTACATAGGGGCACCAGTGGGGGGCTCAGGATCATCCCACAGTTCCCAGAACTTCGGAAAATCCCTTCCCACAATGGCATCATGCGGTAATTGAGATACTAACCCCACTGGATGAGAGAGGGTACCTTTGGGGGTCTCGAAACACACTGTAGTCACTGGATACTCTCGGGTGTCCCCATGCACACAAATAACAGCTACCTTGCTATTCCCAGAGACCTCTGTTTTAACTAATTCAGCCTTTATCAGGGTCACAAGGCTACCTGAATCCAGTAATACCACAACATTTCTACCATTAATACACATTTTGCATAAATGTTTCTCAGTTCCCCGAATGGCAGTGCATGCGACTGTCGCACACAGCGACTGACGTCTGTCCATCAGAAAGTCACATTGCATGGGTTCCTCCACAACCGGGCAATTTGCTGCAATATGTCCCGCTTGCCGGCAGCGGTAGCAAACAATCCATTTGGCTGCCTCTTGAGCCCCTGACTTCCCAGGCTGTTCTCGCCAAACTTTGGGTAGAGCTCCCACCCTCTCACTCTCTCCACCCTCACCCCTTGGAATCCTCTTATCCGCCCCTGGGGATGGTCTGGTCTTAGGGTGGAAAGTCCGAGAGTCTCTGGAAGAGGCCGTCAGGTTCTCTGTAGCCAAGTATTTCTCTACACGATCCACAAGACCACCGGCCGTCTCTGGGTCTCCATGGCTTACCCACTTTTGGATGGCAGTAGGAAGAGCTCTCAAAAACCGATCCATTACAACACGTTCCACAATCTCTGGTGGGGACAAAGTCTCTGGCTGTAGCCACTTCCTGCTCAGGTGAATGAGATCATACATTTGAGACCTGGGGGGTTTTCCAAGCTGGAAAGTCCAGTTATGCACACGCTGAGCCCGGACAGCCAGGGTGACACCCAGCCTTGCCAATATTTCAGCTTTTAGCATCACATAGTCTTTTGCTTGGTCAGGCTCTAGGTCATAGTAAGCCTTCTGCGATTCACCAGTTAACAGAGGAGCCACCAGTCCAGCCCACTGCTCCTCAGGCCACTTTTCTCTTTCAGCAGTCCTTTCAAATGTGGTCAAAAATACCTCTGGATCATCCTCTCCAGTCATTTTTGTCAATAAACGACTCACCCCAAAGGACGCGGTATTAGTGGGACGGCTTTCCTCACTGGTCTGCGGACGTTGCTGCATTACTGCTTCCATTTGTTGTAGTCTCTGCTCTTGCTTCTGTAACAGGTCTATGAAGCGGGCCTCAGATTGCTGCTGGGCTTGTTGATGAGCTTGCTGCTGGGCTGCAAGGCTCCTTTGCAAACCTGCATTTGTCTGCTGTTGATTGGCATTTGCTAGAGCCAGCTGTTTCAGTATCTCCTCCATGCTGGCTTAAAAAAAACTGCCTGCATTCTCCACCAACTGTGAGGGGGTTAACTCGGTAGCGGGTGTGTGTGACCCCCTGGTTGGGCTCCCCACACAAAAACAGGGCCAGCAGACGGAGGTTGTGGTTTTCAAAATCAAAAGGTGCGGTTTATTTCTCTATGTACAGTGACAAAACACAGCAAAGCCAAAAAGAAACATAAACAAAATAAATCCTGGTCAGTTTGACCTCTGACTAAACATGCAGGTTTCCTAAACTAACAACTGGGATCAGCCTGGTGCTGTCCTAGTCCCTAAGTCCCTGGTTTAGTAAAAATCCAAACAAATAGCCACACAGGCTTTGCCTCACCGCACAGGGGTTCACTCTCCCTAGACAGTCCACACAGGTCTGGTTCCAGGCATGAGCTAACACCTAATGAATCTGGGAGTTCTTATAGAGGCCTAAATGAGCTGACAAGCTTCAGCTGGTCTCATCAACTCCCTGCCTCACGACGCCCAGCACTCTCCCTAGAGGTATGAGTCATTCATGAGCCCACTAGCCTCAGCTGGGCTTCATCAACTCCCTAGTTGTATAAGTCGGCATAAAGCCTGAATCTGGGAGAAATATATCTACCCCCCTGGATGCAACCAGGTGACTTTACCTTCCTGCTGTCACAATATATATATCTACTGTAAATACATTGCTCTGAAATTAATCATATACATTTATGAAAATGTTTATTTTTAATCAGTGACAGTTTTTGTAGCACTCACCTTTATATGATAGGGCAGTGTTGGTTTGACAAACAGAGGTGTTGCTATAAGTGTCAGCCTGTAGGGCGTTAAAACATATTTGACATTGGAGTTCTCGCTCTCTTCGGACTGGGCTCCTGGTAGAGACATTAATAATTAGGATAATATATGCTTAGCTAGGTTTACAGCATGAAATATTCTTTAACTGTCATAAGCATTGATAAATGACTAGTCTGTGAATGTGCACAGACCAGTAATTAGTAAATGTAAATGTCTTTTTGCAAAAAGAAGCTTAACATATTTCTAAACTGAAGAACAATGTAATATTTTTGCAGCTTACCAGTCTTTAGATATGGTGGTTGCATTTGTTTTTTTTTTAACCTGGTGATTCTGACAATAACATACTTCCTGTCCTAGGATGACAATGCTTACTCACTCTATCTATCTATCTATCTAGAAGCAGCAATGTCAACCAAGCACAAGAAATCTTTTAGGACTACAGAATGAGTGAGTGAGTGAGTGAGTAACTTGTATAGCGCTGCAATTGCGAACTAAATCGCCTCAAGGCGCTTTGCATCCAGTGTCGTTGAGATCGTTAGAAGAGATGGGTCTTTAGTATTTTCCGGAAGGCCCGATGGTTTTCTTCCATGCGGATATTCGTGGGTAGCGCATTCCATAGCCTTGGTCCTTGGACAGCAAACCTTCGTTCTCCCTTGGCTTTGTAGCGGGTCTTGGGGATGTGGAGGAGGTTTTGGTTAGTTGATCGAAGGTCACGAGTGGTGGTGTAGTGTTTTATTTTCTCGCATAAGTATTCAGGAGCGTTTCCTTGTGCGCATTTGTGGGTGAGGCAGAGGGTCTTGAATGTGATCCGATCCTTTACGGCTAGCCAATGGAGGCTTTTCAGGGATGGTGCGATTGATTCCCAGGGTTTTTTCCCTGTTACCAGTCTGGCCGCTGTGTTTTGGACGACTTGTAGACGTGCAACTTGGTATTTGGGTAGTCCTAGGTAAAGTGAGTTAGCGTAGTCAAGCCGTGAATTGATAATGGTTCCGACTACTACTGCTCTGTCTTTTTCCGGGATGAACGGGATGAGTCTTCGTAGCAGGCGGAGAAGGTGGTGGGATCCACTGACTACTGATCCTATTTGTGCGTCCATAGTCATGTCTGAGTCAAAGATAACTCCCAGGCTTTTAACTTTGGTGCTTGGGGTTATGTTTTGTCCCAGGATGGTGGGTGACGTCCATGTGGTCCTGGCGTTTTTCTTTCGGTTAGCGTGGAAAATGGGCAGTTCTGTTTTGGATCCATTAAGCTTGAGGGAGCTCTCTGTCATCCAATTGTTGATCAATGTAAGGCATTTTTCCAATCCGTAATATTGATCTTTTTTGTTGTTGATGCGAAAGTATAGTTGAGTGTCATCTGCATAGGAGTGATAACGCATGTCCTGTTCACTGATGATTTTGAGGAGTGGCCGAAGGTAGATGTTGAAGAGTACCGGTGACAGGGGTGATCCTTGAGGTACTCCGCATGTATTTGTGCGTGGTGCCGAGGTAAAGGCTCCCAGTTTCACTGTCTGGGATCGGTTTTCTAAGAAGGATGCGAACCATGGTAGGTCCGTGTCTGCGACTCCTGCTACTTCGGTGAGACGCGTAAGTAGGATTTTGTGATCTACTGTGTCAAAGGCTGCACTGAGGTCCAGCAGCACCAGGAGACATGATTCTCCGTCATCTGCTGCTTCTAGTACGTCGTCCCATATTTTGAGAAGTGCCATTTCCGTCCCATGGCCTGGGCGGAACCCCGATTGAAGTGGGTCCAGGAGATTGTGGGTATCCAAATGAAGTTGTAGCTGTTGTGTTACAACTTTCTCGATAATCTTGGAGATGGTGTTCAGGCTTGTTACCGGTCTTCTAAAATTTGGGTCATTCGGGTCAAGGTTAGGTTTCTTTAGGAGGGGTTTGATTATTCCTTGTTTAAGGGAAGTCGGCACAATACCTTCTTTGAACGATTGGTTGATGAAGTGTGTTATGTGGGGTGCCAAGATGTCGGTACATTCTTTCAGCAGTTTTGCCGGAATGATGTCGTTCGGTGAAGTGCTATCTCGGAGGCTTCTGATGATGTTTTTAGTAGTGTCGATTGTAATTGGGACCAGAGTAAATTTCTTTGATTGCAGAATATTTATCTGGTTCTTTTCTTCCTTTGGCTGTGTGGGGTTGTTTGATTTTTCCTGCTGAATTATTTTCCTAATGTTATCAATTTTGTCGATAACAAAAAAAAAACACCTCCCCTTTTCTTATTTCCATATCATAGGAAGGAAGTGTTATGTAATCCATAGAGAGAAAAAAGTAGCACTAATAACAATGCTAACACCCCTTTCACACTGCAGCGCCTCTAAAGCGCCGGTCATTTTTGCGATGCTTTTGCAGCGCTTTTCGGGCGCTAGCGGGGCCGATTTTTTAAGGTCACGTGATAACGTGACCTTAAAAATAAGGAAAGGAGTCCAGTTTTGCAGCGCTTTTAAGGCACTTGGAAGCGCTGCCCATTAATTTCAAAGGGTAGGGGAGTTTTGGGAGCGCTATTTATAGCACTAACAAGCCACCCCTAAGATGCTGCTTGCAAGACTTTTCCTAACGTCCTGCAAGCGCATCGTGTGAAAGCGCGCGTTGCAAAGAATTGGAGGCAGTTTTCAGGTGCTTTTTAGAGGCTATTTCTATCACTAAGGCTACTTTCACACTAAGGTGCTTTGCAGGTGCTATAGAGTTAAAAACAGCGCCTGCAAAGTGCCCTGAAAGAGCCACTCCTCGCACTCTAGTGTGAAAGCCGGGGGCTTTCACACTGGAGCGGTGTGCTGGCAGGATGCTCAAAAAAGTCCTGCTAGCCGCATCTTTGAGGTTCTGTAGGAGCGGTGCAACATATTCAACACACCAAACAAAATCAAATAAGAGAAGCTCATTGTTAGGGTTGAAATGCACTTTAAAGTGTATTTCCACTGTTGCATTTCAATTTGTGAAAGCCAGGGGGGGGCGTGGCCGGATGTGAACGAGGCAGCAAGTGTTTCTCTTGAGCTCCACGTCTATCCTGACCTTTATCCGTTTTTCGGGGCTTTTCTCACCCTCTTTCCTGTCTCTAAGCAATCGGACAGTGATTGTGGAGTCCTGGACATGAGAAAGACAGGGCGCAGGCACAGGCAAACATCGCAGCACTCACAGCGTCAGACCCTCTCCGCACGAGGCACTGATCAAGGAGCCGCCGCCGCCATCTTGCCTCCTAGTCAATCCTTCAGACACACCGGGAAGAAGGACAAACTGATGGAGAAGGGGGCTGCTGCTGCGGGTCGCGGTCCGGAGGACCTCTCACTGGACTCCCAGGAGCAGGGGATGGCCTCAGATGCGATCACCAGACCCATCCTGGAGGCCATAGACGCCAGCAAGGCCGCGGTGATGGTGAGAATCGACCATCTTGCCACGGAGTGCACACTCATCAGGCATGACCTTGATAAGATCCGAGGGAGGCTCACTACAGCAGAGGACCGAATCTTTGAGGTGAAGGATGTGTCCCACTCGCATGGGGCACAGCTGACAGAGCTGCAGGACCTGGTAAGATCCCTCCAGCAAAGAGCTGATGACGCAGAGGACCGCCAAAGGAGGAACAATGTCAGGGTGGTGGGTCTGCCTGAGAGGGCCGAGGGGGATAAGACCACCACGTTTGCCGAACAATTTTTTAAACAGATCCTGCAATTGGGGGATTTACCCCCCACTTATGTGGTGGAGCATGCCCACAGAGTGCCCGCGGGTGTCCGCCCCCCTGGTGCGTTCCCCCGGCCTTTCCTAGTCAGGTTCCTCAACTATAGGGACCGAGACATGATCCTGCGCGAATCTAGAAAGCATCAGGAATTACGCTTTGACAACACCAAGGTGATGTTCTTCCCTGACTTCTCGGCTGAAACCCAACAGAAGAGGCGATCCTTTAATGAAATCCGTAAGAGGCTGAGAGAAAAAGAGATCCAGTATAGCATGCTCTATCCCAGCAGGCTCCGGGTACAACATAATGGGGCAGTTAAGTTCTTTGATAACCCGAGGGAGGCCTGTGAGTGGCTTGACAGAAATCCCTAAGTCTGCCGGATTGAAGACCTGTTTTGTTCCTGTTTTTCACACAGCCCTGACATTTTGGATCTTTGTGATGGGTGGGGCAGTTGTTATTTGTTTTTTTCTCCTGTCTATACTACATAAGCTCTGTTGCCCATGCTTGGGTTTTTTTTTTCACACTGCTATTACCTGTGGGGCCACTAGAGGGCCCAGATAGATCACTGACTGTGCTCTGTTATTATTCGCAGTGTGGTTCGCCCATAGCTCCTTGCTCCGTGCATGTGGGGCTCCATGAGAACAACCAAGAATATCATTTTAACTTGCTGAACAATTCGTCACAAGGTTGGAGACTTCCTATTCTACTTTTTGTTGTCTCCCTTCTTTTTTTTTTTCGGGGGGGGGGGGGGGTTTGGGATTAAGCTGCATACCAGTGTTTGTTTTTATTTTTTGGTTTTTGTTCTGGTATAATGGCAGGGGAGGGTTGTTTTCACTCAGTTGACCACTTACAGGGGGGAAACAGTTTTAAATATGTGTGGCATTGGCACAGGGTCTCTGACTCCACATCTAGACTGTATAAAATGATGCATCCCGGTTTCTGGGATTTAGACTTTTCCCAGCTGAGTAATGGCTGACCATATCCAAATTGTATCGTGGAATGTGAGAGGACTGAATAATAAGTTCAAACGGGCATCAGTGTTTCAGTATCTTAGGCAATCCAAGCCGCATATCGCTTTTCTGCAAGAGACACACCTGGATGGTAGCAGGGTCCTGGCGATGCGCAGGCCTTGGGTTCAAAAGTCGTTTCATGCAACATATTCCACGTTTGCAAGGGGGGTGTCGATTCTTATTAGCAGGGCCCTGCCATGCACTATACACCAGGTGTTTTCAGACCCGGAGGGGCGATATGTGCCGGTGCTGTTAAACATTTTTCAACACAAAATGCTCTTGGTGAATGTGTACTTACCTCCTCCTGTTAATATACAAGTGTTGTATGATTTGTTTACTAGACTGGCTCCCTTTGCCCATCTCCCTCTTCTACTGATGGGTGACTTTAACGCTATCTTGGACGCGTTGGACTCGTCCAATCCGGGGAGGCAGGGATCGGTAGATCTTCTCTCCTGGGCCTCTGTGACTGGGCTGACCGACTTGTGGAGATCTAAAAACCCCCTCCGCAGGGCCTATTCCCACGTCTCGTGACTCATCGCTCATCAGCCAGGATTGATATGGCGTTTGGCATCCAGACCCTGTTGCCATTTTTCCATGATGTAGAGTATATGGCCGGGGGCATATCCGATCATTGCCCCTTGTCCCTTACTCTCAGCTTATCTGCTGGGGGGGGGGAGGGGGGTTGGAGGCTGTCTCCAGGTTGGTTGCAGAACGAACAGGTGTCCTCCCGCTTGAGAGAGGCGATTGCCTCCTATTGGTCAATCAATGAGGAGACTGCAGACCCGCAGGTGGTATGGGATGCCTTCAAGGCAGTGATTAGGGGTGAGTGCATAGCTGCTATTAAAACTGAACGGGTGGCACATAATGCGGAAATTCAGGGATTGCAGGACACTGAAAAGGAATGTGCGGAGGGACACGCCGGCTGTCCCACTGATGCCTCATATTCGGCTCTGATGGAGGCTAGGCGTCTTCTCTCCTTGCATTTCTCAGATCTGGCTCATACAGAGGACAAACATAGGGCAAATTCTATTTTCTCGGAAGGGGATAAGAACGGGAAGTTGTTGGCGAGATTGGTGGCGGTAGACAACCAGATTACAAATATTCCGGTGATTCGGGGTAGGGCTGGTAATCTAATTAGTGATCCCTCGGAGATAATGACTGAATTTCAAATTTTTTTTGCTACCCTGTATGCCCCTATTCCGGATTATGATCCTGCAGCATTAGAGGCCCTATTGGAGGGCTTGGCCCTGCCGAGGTAGACTGATGGAGATCGGTTGGCTTTGGATGCTGAGATCACAAATAAAGAGATAACGGCGGCAATTTTTGACTTTCCCCCTCATAAAGCTCCAGGACCGGACGGCTTCCCAGCTGACTTCTATAAAAGTTATGCGGATGAAATAGCCCCTAGATTAAACTCGCTTTTTGCCAAATGTTTGGAACTAAATAGGCTCCCGACCTCCATGCTGGATGCGTATATGGTGCTGTTGTTAAAACCGGGTAAGGACCCTCTAGACTGCTCGGCTTATAGGCCTATTGCTCTCCTGAATATGGACCTTAAAATATTGACGAAGGTCTTGGCCAATAGGCTGGTCGGGGTGATCTCCTCGCTGGTCAGTATTGATCAGACAGGATTCATGCCCGGGATGTCTATGGACACTAATCTGCGTAGGCTATTTACTCATCTCCAGCTCTCGGGGACTGACGTGAGTACCAGAATCGTTGTGTCAATTGACATTGAGAAGGCTTTTGACTCAATTGACTGGCAGTACATGCTCCGGGTGCTGGAGAGGATGGGGTTTGGACGGGTCTTCAGGCAATGGATAACGCTGTTATATAGTAATCCCAGGGTGGCAATTAGGCTTGGTAGGGCCACTTCTTCTTTTTTTTCCGTGGGTCGGGGTACTAGACAGGGGTGCCCTTTATCCCCGTTTATATTTGCACTTATGATAGAACCCCTTGCTGTGGCACTCCGATCATCTAGTGAAGTTAAGGCTAATAAAGTGGGGTCTATAAGGGAATGTCTGGCATTATATGCTGATGACATGCTTTTATTCCTTGAGGATCCTGGGTCCTCGCTTCAGGCGGCCTTGAGGATACTCAACGATTTCACCACATTCTCGGACTTGAAGGTAAATTGGAGCAAATCCTCCGTTCTGCCTTTGGACGCGAGGGCCAGGGAGAGGGCTGATCTTAATATGCCTTTACAATGGGTTTCTTCCATCACATATTTAGGAGTCAAAATTACGGCGGACAGCAATGAATATGTAATGCTTAATCTGTTGCCTCTGTTAACCTTCTTTAAACAGCGGGCCCTGGCCTGGCAAAGGCTTCCGCTGTCACTCATAGGAAGAATAAGTCTGCTAAAGATGAAAATCCTTCCAGTTATTCTCTACTTCCTGCGGCATGCCCCGGTTCGAGTCCCTAAATCCTTTTTTAAGCAATTAGATGGTATCACAAGTTTGTTCCTTTGGGCCCCCAAAATGCCACGCATAGGCCTTAAAGTACTTCAGGAACCCTGGGGACAGGGGGGACTGGCTTTGCCTGATTGGCGGAAATATTATCTTGCCAGTCAAATGGTATTTACCCACAGATGGTTGACCTCTGAGGCGGGGGACTCTGCCACAGTGGTGGAGGCGGCTCATTTGGGGTCATATGAGACCCTTCGTTTGGCTATACACAGAGGGGTGAAGTCTGAACTGCAGCTGACGTTGTCAATGAAGGCGACTATTAAAGCGTGGAAGGAGGCGGTTGGGTTGGCTTGTCCGAGTTACTTGGGTTTCTAGCCACAGACTCCGCTGTGGGGGAATCCTAAGTTACCAGAATTTTACTCATTCCCGGACCCTGAGGTGTGGGCAGTCAGGGGAATTAAACTCCTTAAAGATGTCACCATGGACGGGGTTCTTTTTACTTTTGACCAATTTAAGGCCAGACATGATCTCCCCAACTCATACTTCTTTAGATACTTGCAGCTCCGCCACGCATTTCAGACTCAATTCAAGGATAGGACAGTTGAGTCCTTCCCGTCGACCCTGGAGGATCTGCTTATGGTGGAGGACCTGCCTAAGAAGTTGTCTGTCACTTACAAGGAGTTATTTAAGAAGCGTCCACTGGCTTTGACTAAATGTAGGGAGCGGTGGGAGAAGGACGTCCCTGGGATAGATGGTGAGGATTGGGATGATATGTGGGAACACCCCTTTAGGCACTTGGTCTCCGCAAGAGATAGACTGATCCACTTTAAATTTCTGCACCGGATTTACTTTACCCCTGCTAGGCTTGCAGTAATATACCCGTCTGTCTCCTCGGAGTGCTGGAGATGCTCCTTTTCCCAGGCTGATGCTACTCACATCTTCTGGGGATGCCCTCAGATTAAGGTATTCTGGGAGGGGGTGGTTTCCTGCATAGAAGGCATTTTGAGGGTGCCTGTTCCTTTGTCGGTCCGGGTGTGTCTTTTGGGTCTGGTAGAGGAGGTGGTCCCCTCCAGAGCCCTCAGGACGTTACTGAACATTTTTTTTTTTATGGGAGGAAGGCCATTTTGCTCAAATGGAGATCGCCTGCCCCCCGGAGATTGGTCTCTGGAAGGGGCTTGTAAACTCCATGCTGCCATATTACAAGGCGGCGTATCTCTCCAGGGGGTGTGTTGCCAAGTTTGACAAAGTTTGGCAGGCATGGTTCAATTCTGACACTACTGTTGGCTAGCCAAGATAGTTGTTTTACCTGCTTTGGGTGGTCGGACCCCTGGATAGGATATTGAGGGTTCGCTGATACTGTCCTGATACACTGAGGGGTGGTATCTGTACGTGTTGGTCAGTCCTATGGTAATGGTATAATCCTGCTGATGATGGGAGTGTACTGTCATGTATCTGCTATTTTATTTTATAACTCTTGAATGGAAACCCGTGGTTGGTGGGACTCTGTATCCCCCTATTATTGGGTACTTGTTTCCTGAAAATGTGGTAAACTGAGGTTTTGGGTGGTTGGGGGGTGGGGGGGAGAGGGTGGGGTTAGTTGGTAGTGGGGGTGTTTTTCTTAGTTAATGCACGTAGTCAGCTGCCTATGTTAGGTAGAATGTACTATATGTGGTTTGTTGACCATGTTGGTCATAGTGGGGCCTGGCGGCTTGCCAAGGCCACCCTATTCTTCGTTTGTATGTCTTATAAAAAATGCTTTAATAAACATAAATTTATAAAAAAAAAAAATTGTAAAAGCCATACTGTATGTTTGCTATGTGTTCCATTCACACACCATACCTAAAAATAAAAACCAAAAAGTGCAGCGCTTAATAATCTAGTGTGACAGCAGGAAGGTAAAGTCACCTGGTTGCATCCAGGGGGGTAGATATATTTCTCCCAGATTCAGGCTTTATGCCGACTTATACAACTAGGGAGGGAGTTGATGAAGCCCAGCTGAGGCTAGTGGGCTCATGGATGACTCATACCTCTAGGGAGAGTGCTGGGCGTCGTGCAGGCAGGGAGTTGATGAGACCAGCTGAAGCTTGTCAGCTCGTTTAAGGCCTCTATAAAAACTCCCAGCTTCATTAGGTGTTGGCTCATGCCTGGAACCAGACCTGTGTGGACTGTCTAGGGAGAGTGAACCCCTGTGCGGTGAGACAAAGCCTGTGTGGCTATTTGTTTGGACATTTACTAAACCAGGGACTTAGGGACTAGGACAGCACCAGGCTGATCCCAGTTGTTAGTTAGGAAACCTGCATGTTTAGTCAGAGGTCAAGCTGACCAGGGTTTATTTTGTTTATGTTTCTTTTTGCTTTGCTGTGTTTTTTTGTCACTGTAAATAGAGAAATAAACCGCACCTTTTTGATCTTGAAAACCACAACCTCCGTCTGCTGGGCCTGTTTTTGTGTGGGGAGCCCATCCAGGGGATCACACACACCCGCTGCCGAGCTAACCCCCCCCCCCCCCACAGTTGGTGGAGAACCAGTGGCAGTTTTTTTTGTAAGCCAGCATGGAGGAGATACTGAAACAGCTGGCTCTAGCAAATGCCAATCAACAGCAGACAAATGCAGGTTTGCAAAAGAGCCTTGCAGCTCAACAACAGAGCTTCGCAGCCCAGCAGCAAGCTCATCAACAGAGCCTTGCAGCCCAGCAGCAAGCTCACCAACAGAGTCTGGAAGCTCAGCAACAAGCCCAGCAGCAATCTGAGGCCCGCTTCATAGACCTGTTACAGAAGCAAGAGCAGAGACTACAACAAATGGAAGCAGTAATGCAGCAACGTCCGCAGACCAGTGAGGAAAGCCGTCCCACTAATACCGCGTCCTTTGGGGTGAGTCGTTTATTGACAAAAATGACTGGAGAGGATGATCCAGAGGTATTTTTGACCACATTTGAAAGGACTGCTGAAAGAGAAAAGTGGCCTGAGGAGCAGTGGGCTGGAGTGGTGGCTCCTCTGTTAACTGGTGAATCGCAGAAGGCTTACTATGACCTAGAGCCTGACCAAGCAAAAGACTATGTGATGCTAAAAGCTGAAATATTGGCAAGGCTGGGTGTCACCCTGGCTGTCCGGGCTCAGCGTGTGCATAACTGGACTTTCCAGCTTGGAAAACCCCCCAGGTCTCAAATGTATGATCTCATTCACCTGAGCAGGAAGTGGCTACAGCCAGAGACTTTGTCCGCACCAGAGATTGTGGAACGTGTTGTAATGGATCGGTTTTTGAGAGCTCTTCCTACTGCCATCCAAAAGTGGGTAAGCCATGGAGACCCAGAGACGGCCGGTGGTCTTGTGGATCGTGTAGAGGAATACTTGGCTACAGAGAACCTGACGGCCTCTTCCAGAGACTCTCGGACTTTCCACCCTAAGACCAGACCATCCCCAGGGGCGGATAAGAGGATTCCAAGGGGTGAGGGTGGAGAGAGTGAGAGGGTGGGAGCTCTACCCAAAGTTTGGCGAGAACAGCCTGGGAAGTCAGGGGCTCAAGAGGCAGCCAAATGGATTGTTTGCTACCGCTGCCGGCAAGCGGGACATATTGCAGCAAATTGCCCGGTTGTGGAGGAACCCATGCAATGTGACTTTCTGACGGACAGACGTCAGTCGCTGTGTGCGACAGTCGCATGCACTGCCATTCGGGGAACTGAGAAACATTTATGCAAAATGTGTATTAATGGTAGAAATGTTGTGGTATTACTGGATTCAGGTAGCCTTGTGACCCTGATAAAGGCTGAATTAGTTAAAACAGAGGTCTCTGGGAATAGCAAGGTAGCTGTTATTTGTGTGCATGGGGACACCCGAGAGTATCCAGTGACTACAGTGTGTTTCAAGACCCCCAAAGGTACCCTCTCTCATCCAGTGGGGTTAGTATCTCAATTACCGCATGATGCCATTGTGGGAAGGGATTTTCCGAAGTTCTGGGAACTGTGGGATGATCCTGAGCCCCCCACTGGTGCCCCTATGTACCAGGAAGGTGATAACCAGAACTCCTCTGAGAGTGGTGAGGACTCTCCAGAATTTCCCTTGTCAGTATTGGCAGGCGAGACTCAAGAAACTGGAGAGGAGCCCACCTCCTCAGACGAAAACCTACCGTCTGTGGAGTTTTCTGATCTTGAGGTTCACAGGGAAAATTTTGCCACAGAACAGTTGAAAGACCCCGCCCTAATAAAGGCACGGGAAAACGTAGTGAAAATAGATAGCGAGTTAGTGAACCCAGATAATACCTGCACTTACCCATACTTCAGCCTAGAGAAGGACCTACTGTATCGGGTGGCAAAAAGGGCAGAAGAAACCGTTGAGCAGCTTGTGGTGCCCAAACCTTACAGGAAGTTGGTGTTGGAGTTGGCCCATGGGCACATTCTTGGAGGTCATCTGGGGACAGAGAAAACCCGAGAGAGGGTATTACAGAGATTCTATTGGCCTGGGGTGATGAAGGACATAGAAAATTATTGTTCCTCCTGCCCTGTGTGTCAGAGGTCGGCCCCGATGCCACATTTCCGTAGCCCGCTGGTCCCTCTACCCATCATTGAGGTCCCGTTTGAGAGGGTCGCAATGGATTTGGTAGGTCCTATAATCAAGTCCGCTAGGGGGCACCAGTACATATTAGTTATAATGGACTATGCCACCCGTTATCCAGAAGCGATCCCTCTCCGAAATACCTCGGCCAAAACCATAGCCAAAGAGCTATCTCTTGTTTTTAGCCGGGTGGGTATTTGTAAAGAACTGCTTACGGACCAAGGTACACCCTTTATGTCCCGGGTTATGAAAGAGCTGTGTAAATTGTTCAAAGTGACGCAATTGCGTACGTCTGTGTATCACCCCCAAACCGATGGGCTGGTTGAAAGATTCAACAAAACCCTAAAACAAATGTTGAAGAAAGTGGTGGATAGAGATGGAAAGGATTGGGACTGTCTACTTCCTTATTTGATGTTTGCTATTAGGGAGGTGCCCCAATCCTCTACGGGATTCTCCCCCTTTGAGTTACTGTATGGGAGACACCAAAGAGGACTGTTGGATATTGCCAAGGAAACTTGGGAAAGTGAGAGTTCTCCCCACAGGAGTATGATTGAGCATGTCGCCCTGATGCAAGATCGAATTGCACAGGTAATGCCCATCGTGAAGGAACATTTGGCCCAAGCGCAGTTGGCACAGCAGAGAGTGTACAACCGTGGAGCCAAGACCCGTACCTTTTCCCCGGGGGATAGGATATTGGTACTTGTCCCTACGGTTGAAAGTAAATTCCTTGCCAAATGGCAAGGCCCCTACGAGATAATGGAAAAAGTGAGCGAAGTGAATTACAAGGTCAGACAACCAGGAAGGCGAAAGCCCGAACAGATCTATCACGTTAATCTGTTGAAAGCCTGGAGGGATAGAGAGTCCCTAGTCGCAGAAACTTGGTCACCAGCTCAAACTGGTTGCGTGATTCCGGAGGTTGGAATAGCAGCCACCTTGTCACAACCCCAACAACAGGAGGTGAAGGAGTTTGTGCTTCGCAACAAGGAGGTGTTCTCTGAGCTGCCGGGACAAACATCTGGGGTAGAGCATGATATTATTACCCCGCCCGGTGAAAGGGTGAAGTTAAAACCCTATCGGATCCCAGAGGCCCGACGGGAGGCAATACGGGAGGAAGTACAGAAAATGCTGAACTTAGGGGTGATAGAGGAGTCCCAAAGTGATTGGTCTAGTCCCATTGTGTTGGTGCCTAAACCGGATGGGAGCTGGCGATTTTGTAACGATTTTCGTCAGTTGAACAAAGTTACAAAATTTGACACCTACCCCATGCCACGTATAGATGAGTTGATCGACCGGCTGGGAACAGCCCGATACATGACGACTCTTGACCTCACAAAAGGGTATTGGCAAATTCCCCTGGCCAAGTCGGCCAAAGAGAAAACCGCATTTGTAACCCCAGACGGGGCGTTCCAATATAAGAGAATGCCGTTCGGGTTACAGAATGCGCCGGCCACATTCCAGCGGAAAATGGACCAGATACTGAGGCCCCATCGGAAGTATGCTGCGGCTTACCTGGATGACGTAATTGTCCATAGCACAGATTGGGCCTCACATCTGCCAAAAGTGCAAGCAGTCCTAGACTCTATCCGGGAAGCGGGGTTTACGGCTAACCCCAAGAAGTGTACCATTGGGCAGGAGGAGGCCAAATATCTTGGGTACACCATTGGCAGGGGAGTAATAAAACCCCAACTCAACAAAGTCGAGGCCATCCAGAGTTGGCCACGTCCCAACAGCAAGAAGCAGGTACGAGCCTTTCTGGGAATCGCGGGTTATTATCGGCGCTTCATTCCCCACTTTGCTTCTAAGGCTGTGCCCCTAACCAACCTGACGAAAGGGAAAGGGTCGGTCATGATTAAATGGACCCCCGAGGCTGAGGCAGCATTCCAATTCTTGAAACAAGCCTTATGTAGCCAGCCAGTGTTGTACTCACCCGACTTCTCTAAAGACTTTGTCGTACAAAGTGATGCGTCAGATGTGGGGTTAGGAGCAGTATTGTCCCAGGTCTGGAACGGGGAAGAGCACCCAGTCATTTACCTCAGCAGGAAGTTGAAGTCCCATGAGGTAAATTACGCCACGGTTGAAAAGGAGTGTTTAGCGGTGAAGTGGGCTCTAGATTCCCTTCGGTACTATCTGCTAGGTAGGCACTTTGACATGGTTACGGATCACGCTCCGTTAAAGTGGATGGCTCAAAACAAGGAGACAAATAGAAGAGTGAATAGGTGGTTCCTGGCCCTACAGGAATTCAACTTCACAGTAAAGCATCACCCTGGCGTTCAAATGGGGAATGTGGATGCTTTGTCTCGAGTACATGAATGCCTGATTGCTGGTGTTCCAACCCCAAGGTTAAAACAAGAGGGGGGGTATGTGACAGCAGGAAGGTAAAGTCACCTGGTTGCATGCATATTTCTCCCAGATTCAGGCTTTATGCCGACTTATACAACTAGGGAGGGAGTTGATGAAGCCCAGCTGAGGCTAGTGGGCTCATGGATGACTCATACCTCTAGGGAGAGTGCTGGGCGTCGTGCAGGCAGGGAGTTGATGAGACCAGCTGAAGCTTGTCAGCTCGTTTAAGGCCTCTATAAAAACTCCCAGCTTCATTAGGTGTTGGCTCATGCCTGGAACCAGACCTGTGTGGACTGTCTAGGGAGAGTGAACCCCTGTGCGGTGAGACAAAGCCTGTGTGGCTATTTGTTTGGACATTTACTAAACCAGGGACTTAGGGACTAGGACAGCACCAGGCTGATCCCAGTTGTTAGTTAGGAAACCTGCATGTTTAGTCAGAGGTCAAGCTGACCAGGGTTTATTTTGTTTATGTTTCTTTTTGCTTTGCTGTGTTTTTTTGTCACTGTAAATAGAGAAATAAACCGCACCTTTTTGATCTTGAAAACCACAACCTCCGTCTGCTGGGCCTGTTTTTGTGTGGGGAGCCCATCCAGGGGATCACACACACCCGCTGCCGAGCTAACCCCCCCACACTAGATTAACATCAATATCCATACAAAGCACAAAAGTCCCAAATTCCAGAAATAATGAGTGACTCCAAAACAATCTTCAGTTTAAGAGTGCCAATCTTCCACTGTAAAATGCCACACCTCAGTGCTTCATCACCACGTGTAGGGCCGGTGCTACCACTAGGCAAACTAGGCAGCCACCACAAGTGGTCGGGCGCCCTAGGCAGCAGTGCGCCCTAGGCAGCAGTGCGCCCGACCACTTGTGTTCCTACTCTCTTCTTTCTGCAGCAAGCAACTAAGTCTCAGCATCAGCAGGCAACAGCTGCTTTATTCACACATATTGTCAGAGGCGCAGTGGCGGCGGAGGACTGTGTCTGTGTCCCGACTCCCGAATGAATGGAAGCAAGCAAACATTTATTGATGGGCACTGGTAGGCTGCATTGATGTGTGCTGGTAGGCTGCATTGATGGGTGCTGGTAGGCTGCATTGATGGGTGCTGGTAGGCTGCATTGATGGGCATTGGTAGGCTGCATTGATGGGCGTTGGTAGGCTGCATTGATGGGCGTTGGTAGGCTGCATTGATGGGCGTTGGTAGGCTGCATTGATGGGCGTTGGTAGGCTGCATTTGATGGGTGCTGGTGAGGCTGCATTTGATGGGTGCTGGTGAGGCTGCATTGATGGGAGCTGGTGAGCTGCATTTGATGGGTGCTTCATTAAAAAGGTTGGGTATACATGGGCTGGGCAAAGTGGTGGAGCCAAGGGGGGCAGCAAAATGGGATTACTCCTAGGGTGTCAAATTCTTGCACCAGCCCTGACCACGTGCTCTATAAACACGTTTAGAAGTCAAAGTGCGTCTGTGCATATAGGATCCAACATAGAGCAGTATGACCGTCCTCCTGTATGGGTCTCTAAACATCCTGAATGCAGGGCTCCACCATGTCAATAAAATAGAACCTAGGAAGTCACATAGAGGTTAATTTAATTTATATGGGCGGATCTAAAATCTGGTGCAGATGTACATGGTAGCCAATCAGCTTCTAACTTCAGCTTGTTCAATTTAACTGAAAAAACAAAACTGGAAGCTGATTGGTTTCCATGCAGAGCTGCACCAGATTTTGAACTCTCCAGTTTTAGTAAATAGACCACATAGTGTAAAACCACAATTTAAAATTTTATTAAAATAACCAGCATACTCACAAAAGTGAAATTCAAAGCGCTTGTAATGTAATAAGCCGATCCTGGAATTTAGACGGGCTGCTTCTGGGTTTCGGGATGTGTGATGACATCACAAACGCGGCTCTGCCCTACGTGTTTTGTCACATAGTATTTGAATGACTGTATGGTAGCTAGAAACTCTGTGCTCTTCTACATCAAAACACTTCTGCTGTCTGTCTTTCAATCCTTTAGTCTGGCACCTTATTACAGCTTAGGTCCAGTCTCACGGCCTCTCTGTGTAGGCGACTGCAGAAGAGGCAGCCGACAACGGAAGCCCCATAGTAACTCTATGGGTGACGTCACTTTCCAGGCATTTCCCAGCCTTTGTTGGCTGTCTCCTGCACAGCGCTTCCGCCACTGGAGACCAGACCGGATCAGCTTCAGAAAAGGTATGTATAGCGATTTTTGCTTTACAGGGCTAGACAGGTTAGTCTTAAGCCCTGTACACACGATCGGATTTCCGATGGAATAAAATCCGATGGATTTTTCCATCGGATTTCCAATGAAGCTGACTTCCATCAGTCTTGCCTACACACCATCAGTCAAAAATCTGACCGTCCCAAACGGCGTGACGTAAAACACTCAGACGAGCCGAGAAAAATTAAGTTCAATGCTTCTGAGCATGCGTCGACTTGATTCTGAGCTTGCGTGGGTTTTTTCTCTGATGGAGTTCCACACAGACGATCGGAATTTGCTATTGTTTTTTTTTCAATCGGATAAATTTAAAACATGTTCTATTTTTAATAACCAATGGAAAAAAGACCGGTGGGGCCCATACACGATCGGTTTGTCCGATAAAAAAAGTCAATTGGACTGTTTTCATCGGTAAAACCGATCATGTGTACACGGTTTTAGATTGTGGCTGCGAGTATATTTAGAGATCTTAGTTTTAGGCTGAACTTCCACTTTAAGGGCTTCCTGTCTGTATTTATTGGTCAGCGTTACAGCAAGGAGATTCCCTCACAGGGTTAAGAAACACAGCCCAAACAAAAGTTAAGCAAAACAGTTATTAAAGGCCCGTACACACGATAAGAAAAACGACAAATTATTTGCCGACTATCTGATCGTCAGTATAGTGCTTTCGGGAGCCGATTCCGACTGTTCGGACAACAAAAACTGAATGTGCTGGCTAGAAAATATTTATAGTACGCAAACACAATGTCTGATTTTCGTTTACTTAGTACAGTTTTCGTCCAAAAAAAAATTTTCAAAAAATCGGAAAAGCAAGACTACGCATGCTCAGAAACGAAAGAATATATTACAATACAATGCAAAACACTTCCGAAAATGTATTTTGTCGTACGGAAAATTGAGTAACCTCTTTATTTTCAATCAGTCGTCTGATATTCTTATTGTGTGCTTAGTCTCCTGGCTAGAAAATAGGTCTCACTGGGTCTGCTTCCGACCTGCAGACGTGTTACCTCACAGCCTGCTTGTCTCCTTTCTCAGCACCAACAACTGATTAACTCAGGGAAAGACAAATCCCAGGTAGGGAGCAGGGTTCTTAACCCCCCTGCATCGTGCTCCAAACCTCTCACTGCCACCCATTTACAGTACCTCATGAAGTGCAAAATCCTATGTGGCAGTTACACCCCATCCACAACTGACAGGGGCTGTTTGTCACAGCTGTTATTGGTGTTTCCCGCTCTACTCAGTACACATTACATTATTATAAGGTTGATTACCTTCTTCTTCCTCCACTGTTGCTGTTATATACAGGAGAGCCCCTTCCAGCTCTTCCAGCGAAGAGTACTGAAGCTCAGCCACCGAGCGTTCACTGTTAAATTGGAATACAGCCTCTCCATTGGTCATCTGTGTGTTAAAACTATTAGAATTAGGCACTATTATGTGGTATGATTGTCACTGGATCGCTGGATTAAACAAAAGCAAAAGTGCTTATTCGTTCTATTACGATTGCTATATTATAAGAAATATGAAAATCCCACTGTATAATAAAATAGAAAGTGGAATTTTCTTACCAAAACATATGTACTAGTAAGAGTTACCACATTTTACTATATCAAACCTAAAGTGTGCTATCACATATTATACTATTTTATATATTTTCAGTCCGTTAAAGCGGAACTTAACTCTCTCAATCAACATTGACTATTTGTAATCCTTTTGCTGCTAGCATTGAAAAATGGACAGTAATGTATATTATTTTTGCCTGTTTTAAACTTTTTTTTTACATTTCTTAAGTTACTTCCTGGTTTTCATGCCTAGGCAAATGATGTCATACATCCCAGGAGTCATCAGGAGGGGAGGAGGGGTTTTCTCAGATAAGCACACCCTCCTGCCTGCCTGCATGCCAGAGGTAAGGAGAGATGGATTCCAGGAAGTAAATGCTAAATCAGTCATCTGCCCCTTACTCAAGATGTCCATGGACAGAAATGCTAGGAAGTGTCTTTCAAAGTGATTCTCAGCAAAAAGAAGCATGGAGACATGAATGGATGGGTGAGTTTAAATAGCATTTTTTGGTTTGTGGTGCTCAGATGTAGTGTAATTCCGCTTTAACTACTGCATTGCTGGACTATAGGGTCAGCAATTATTTTGTCTTTTACCTGCAACACGTCTATTGATTTTGCCATCAACTTCTTCTCTCCATTTATAAGTAACCCATAACGAATGAAGGCTTTTCCTTTCTCCACTATTCTGCCATAATAATATCTATAAAATGAGAGAAAATAACCTCACGTGAATGTGACAGATAAAAAAAATCAAGACAAGGCAAGAGCACACTGATCCCTCCTAGTTCAGTCTTTAAAGTAAACATCTGGCCAGGCTATGGGCATCAAAAAATTTATATACTCCTAACAAGCAGTAATGTAGCTTTGAAGCAAGTCCTCACTGACCTCTGAAGTAGTGGGCTGTCATGTATATGCAGTAATGTTTGTCTGTCAGCTTACCTTGCTCTGCATGTGTTCACCTTAGAGGCCAGACACTCTCACCTGGCTGCTTAAATAATCTCTCCTCCAAGCATGGCTCCACCCCAGGTCCTATCAGAGAACTCTATATTAACCTGTGCACTGCAAGTCTGCCTTGCTGATCAACGTTGTTTGTTAAGCATTGTGTGTTTGGGTTCCTGCTTGCCGTGTGCTATGTCTGTCTCTGTGTTACCGATCTTGGCTTGTTCTCGACTATCCCTGTCTGCTTGTGACCTTTGGCGTGTCCTTTGTTTATCCTTGTCTCCTTGTCACCCTGACCTTGGCTTATCCCCTCACTATCTCTTGTATCCCAAGTTGCTGCTTCCCCTCTATCCTCTATACCAGTGATGGCGAACCTATGGCACGCGTGCCACAGCTGGCACGCCAAGCCCTCTCTGTCAGCAAGCCAGGGGAATCCCCCAGCCAGACAATCACTTGCACTGACGGTGCAGGCAGGGAGGAGCCGGCTCCCTTCCTTGCATCAGTGCCAGTGACGTCGGCAGGGGGGTGGGCAGCCAGTCATCTTGTTTCATGTGCGCTGTTTGGGGGGGGTGGAAAATACTTCCTCCACTGTCCTGACTCTGTGCTTAAGGCTTATTGCCTCCCCCGGACCCCTACACCTACTGTAAGGCATGCGGGCCCTATTCCAGCTCCCCCTGCTCCATGACAACTTTGGTAAAGTCTGTCCTTCTAGTGCAGCCTGTGAAAAAGCGGAGGGGAAGAGGCGGTGCTCGGAGCAGATCATCCATGGGGAGAGGTGCAGTGGCTGCTAGCTGACCTCCCGGTGGCGGGGATATCGAGGAGCGGCTGGATGGCGGGGATTCCTTCTATACTGCCCGGGGAGAGCTGAACGATGAGGCCATGGAAAGGTAAGGAGGAGGATGGATCCTCCGATCTACATTGTACTGTGTGTGGGGGGATGGGGATGTGAGTAGTGCAGAAAGCATGTGTCAGGTAGGTGAGTGCAATGGCCAGGTAGGTGAGTGCAATGGTCAGGTAGGTGAGTGCAATGGTCAGGTAGGTGAGTTCATGTGTCAGGTAGGTGAGTGCAATGGTCAGGTAGGTGAGTTCATGTGTCAGGTAGGTGAGTGCAATGGTCAGGTAGGTGAATGCATGGGTCAGGTAGGTGAGTGCAATGGTCAGGTAGGTGAGTGCAATGGTCAGGTAGGTGAGTGCAATGGTCAGGTAGGTGAGTGCATGTATCAGGTCGGTCAGTGTATGTTGCACAACGCATTCCTGATCCCTGCATTCTGAGCGAATCTGGCAGAATCGTATGTTTTTGGTCCCTTAGGGCTCATTCAGAGGGGTGATCAGTCCCATCCTCTGTACAGAGCCGCTGGCAGGTTTAATTCTGTGTTGGCACTTTGAAAGAAATAAGTTGGTTTTGCGTCGCGGTTTGGGCACTCGGGCACCAAAAGGTTCGCCATCACTGCTCTATACCCTACGGAGCGTGAGCTAGGGGACTCTGGGGGCCGCGACCTGGATCCAGTTGCAGCTCAGTCCATCCTCACCACTAGAGGCTCTGGTGAACACCTGCTGGATCTTAGACTTCGCGCCCTGGGGAATCTTGGGCTCTAGCTCCCTGTGGGATCCCTGTTTTTGCTCCAGTGGACCTGCCTTCCTTAACCACCCAGTGTTCCATCCGCAGCAGTCAGCCATAGGGTTCACTACCTTGTGGTGCACTCCTGACCCCAACGGTGTGCATCTGTCAACTGGCCTCAGGTGACCTGACATGGGCATTGTGGAGCAATGCATCCTGAAATTTTACAGCAGAAATACTAAAGATTTCCCAACAGCTCAGCTCCTATTCCCTTAGGCTCCTTTGACATCTAGGCATTTTTGGTCGATTTTCTGCTCTAAGCCTCAGCTCTAAAAACGTCCAACAAGACAAATCACATTCATTTTAATGGCCCCTGTTTACATGTGAGCGTTCTGTCGCCTTAAGCAAAATGCCCGTCGCTCAAAAAAGTACATGAGCTTATTTTTTGTCAGACTACAGGTGTTTTACTGGTTTTTCGTTGGTCACTTGTCAACTCAAAACGCCTGCACAAAAACGCTGCAAAAATGGCAGAAAAATACGCCAGAAAAACACCTGTAAAAATAGCAACGCCTAGATGTGAACGGAGCCTTAGGTGACGCAATAGCCTTCCATTCTTCTAATCTCTGATTTAAATATATAGCAGGTGCTCTGGGAGAAGGAGCAGGGTGAGCGGAGATGATGAGAGAAAGACTTGAACAACTTCGGCACTTCTGCTGTGAGCTTTGAGGATGAGGTTGTACAGTGTCTGCAGCTACAGAGGTCAGAGAAGGCTTATTAAAAGCATGTTTTTTGATTGGTAAGAATATGTAAATGAAAAAATTATATAAGTGCACAGCCCATAAATACTCTGTGATAAGATCAATTGTCATACATTATACATGTATAAACATATCAAAAATAATATATTTAATAAATCCACATTAAGTCCATAAGAAAAAGGGAATAAAATAAATGAAAAAAAGTCCAGTTGGAGGTGAAAAATGATACATCTGAATCTCCAAATTAAATCATAACAAATTTTGTTGAAACTCGTTAAAATGTATTTTGTATAATCGTTTTCTAACTACCGGTAATTCAAAATTTTCGGATTGCGATTCAAATTCAAATCGGTTGAAAAATGATCGACCGATTTGAATTCTGTGTGAAGAATAGCTGGTTGTTAAGGAGCGGGCCAGGAAGCCGGGCTGCTGTGTCCTTAACAATCGATGACTTATCAGCTGTCAGTGGGCTTACCCACCGACAGATGAATGTAAACAAAAGAATGAATAGAAAATTCAGAGAAAAAACAGCTTGCCCCCCCAACCCCCCAATCCATACCAGGCTCTTCGGGAATGGGATGGATTTTAAGGGGAACACCACGACAAAATGTAAAAAGAAAAACAGGGTCGGGTCCCCCCCAAGATTCATACCAGACCCTTATCCGAGCATGCAGCCCGGCAGGGGGTTTTGCCCCCCTCACCCCAAAGCACCTTGCCCGCATGTTGATGGGGACAAGGGCCTCTTCCCCTCAACCCTGGGCGGTGGTTGTGGGGGTCTGTGGGAGGGGGGCTTATCGGAATCTGGATCTTTAACAAGGGGCTCCCATATCCCAGCCCCCCATGTGAATGAGTATGGGGTTCCTACCCATTCACCCAAAAAATTTGGTGAGTAAAGACACAACACAAGTTTTTGACAATTCCTTTGATAAAAAATAAAAAACAATTTCCCCTAATGTAGATCCATCATCAATCACGATGCCCACTGCACCCAAAAAAATAAGAAAAAAAACCTCCGGTCTCGTCAAAGGCTCCCGCCGACTGCCTGCTCCTCCACCTGACATTTCTTAAATAACTAAGGGGCAGAGTCACCTGATGTCATCTGGTGACTTTGCCCCCTTGTGAGGTCAACGACTTAGCATACCTTGGTCGATGATGTCATAAAAAGGCAGGGCCACCCGGTGGTCCCGCCCCTCAGCTATTTAAGAATTGTTAGTCGGAGGAGCAGGCAGTTGGCGGAAGCCTTCGACGAGAATGGAGGTTTTTTTTCTTTTTTGGGTCCAGCTGTGGCGGCAGGCAGGGTGATTGATGATGGATCGATCATTTTTTGACCAATCTGAATTAGAATTGTTCAGAAAATTTGGAATTCGTTCGAAAATTTATAAATTAAACGAAATTTAACGAGACAAAACTAAACAAATTCCAAAACGAATCATTGAGACAAAATTAGTAACATAATGAATGTATCCGAAATTAAACAAATTTTTTCGTTCTGCACATGTCTAGTAAGCACACCAGGGTCAAGACAGAGCAAGGACCTCACAGTGTTAGTCAGGGCCGTCTTTACGCAGGGCAAACGGGGCATCTGCCCAGGGCCCCGCCAGCTGTCCCTGGTGCCTGCGCTGCCTGCCGGCTTTTTTCTTCAGCCGAGTTCCTCCACCTCCGTGATCTGGTGATGGCTGCCCGCAACTCTCTACTATCACAGTGTCACTTGTAAATACTTGTAAATGCTTGCTTCTGTATTTACAAGTGACAGGGCTCTCCTCCCGACGGCCGTTTAGAACCCTCTCTGCTCTACAAAACACATAATTTATCTGTCTCTATGTGAAAGCAGAGAGGGGAGGGGGAAGGGGCGGGGGATGTACACAGACAGGAGCTGCTCTCCACGGACATGCGGTGAGTTACAGCTTTTCTTCTGTAGCCCCACTCTGATGTTAGTTAGGTGATTTGAATGCTCACTATTGAAAGGGGGAGGAAGGGGGGTTGATGCCAGAGGAATTTGTATTGATGGAGGGTGGGCTCTAAACTAATCTGGGGAGAGGAGAGCTCTGTACTTGGGAAAGGGAGAAAATTGGACCCCT
Source organism: Rana muscosa (assembly GCA_029206835.1). NCBI lineage: Eukaryota > Metazoa > Chordata > Amphibia > Anura > Ranidae > Rana > Rana muscosa. Next base: position 191,480,023 of record CM055125.1, on the reverse strand, counting down.
CAATCCTGCACAGATGACCCCTCAATCCTGCACTCCATCCACTCCATGCACAGATCACCCCTTACACCCATAAAATTCCTGAATGCTTAATTAAACCCTGAGCTGTGTTATTCAACTGTAAAGCTGTGCGTTGCTAAAAGTTCTCTGACCGTCTCCTGTAGCATGTCCGTAGTCTTTAACTGTCTCCTGCAGTATGTCCGCAGTCTCTAGTAATCTCGTGCAGTATGTCCGCAGTCTGGTAATCTCATGCGGTATTTCCGCAGTCTCTGGTTGTCTCCTGCAGTATGTCCGTAGTCTCTGGTAGTCTCCTGCAGTATGTCCGCAGTCTCTGGTAATCTCCTGCAGTATGTCCGCAGTCTCTGGTAATCTCATGCAGTATGTCCGCAGTCTCTGGTAATCTCCTGCAGTATGTCCGCAGTCTCTGGTAATCTCCTGCAGTATGTCCGCAGTCTCTGGTTGTCTCCTGCAGTATGTCCACAGTCTCTGGTAATCTCCTTCAGTATGTCCGCAGTCTCTGGTTGTCTCCTGCAGTATGTCCGCAGTCTCTGGTTGTCTCCTGCAGTATGTCCGCAGTCTCTGGTAATCTCCTGCAGTATGTCCGCAGTCTCTGGTAGTCTCCTGCAGTATGTCTGTAGTCTCTGGTAGTCTCCTGCAGTATGTCTGCAGTCTCTGGTAATCTCGTGCAATATGTCTGCAGTCTCTGGTAATCTCGTGCAGTATGTCCGCAGTCTCTGGTAATCTCGTGATGTATGTCCGCAGTCTCTGGTAATCTCCTGCAGCATGTCCGCAGTCTCTGAACCTCTCCTGCAGCATGTCCGCAGTCTCTGAACCTCTCCTGCAGTATGTCCGCAGTCTCTAATCCTCTCCTGTAGTATGTGTATTAATGTGCCGCTTTACTTGCTTAATTATTTGGGAATGTTCCACTGCTCAGTAAGTGGTAGTGATGTGCATTAACCTGTAGCAACCAATCAGCGAACAGTAGCGATCTGCTTTAATCTCTAGCAACCAATCAGTAAGTGGTAATGATGTGCTGTAACCCCTAGAAACCAATCAGTGAGCGCTAATAATGTGCAGTAACCTCTATCTACCAATCGGCAAGCAGAAATTATGTGTTGTAACCTTTAGCAACCAGCCAGTGAGCTGTAAGGATAGGCTTTAACCTCTGGCAAACAATTGCAATCGCTGCGTGATCTGCTGCAGTAAACTGATTTTCTCTTACCGTCCAGGAACTGACACAGCATCTTCAATCTTGACAAAATGGGTTATGTTCCTGCTCATAGGAGAAGGCTAGGCAGAATGTTAGATGTTTTAACATACATTCCATTAGCAGAGCTGAACAGCCCCGCCCAGGGGGCGGTCCCTCCGGACATAACCCTCCTACCTCCAGCCAGCAGCCTCTGTTTTTTTCTGCCTAGCAGAGGAGAGGATGTGGCTCTCTTCGGAGCCAGTCTCTTGAAGAAATATTTTTATTCCTTTTGAATTTTTATTATTTTATTTTTGAGAATTCTTCTATCAACAGTCGGCTGGGCAACAGGTTGGGTAGTTGCTATCCTTGTAGTCTTCCCAGTCCGACCATCGAGTGTGCTGATCCTTGCTCAGCGTGAGATCAGTCCACGACATACCCCGCGGCTCCAGGGGTGGCCGGTGAGCTTTTGCTCCAGGGTCCACATATGTCTGAACAGTTTTGCTGTATCTTTCACAGTGGACCGGGCCGACAGCTACTCAGTACTGCACTGTGATAGGCCTGTCAGGAACACACCAGTGGGTCCTAGCTGGACGGGTAAGTACTGTTTCCCCTGCCTCAGCAGGTGAGTACATGCTGAGTTTTCCTATAGTAGGGGGGTTTCCCTGTCTCCCCCTTGTTTTTACTACTCTCTGTCACCTTGCTCTGGCGTGCGCTGACTGGGGGTGCCTGGGGGTCATTCTGTCCTGGTGGGGGTCTGTGGGGGTCTTCATTCTATGTGGGGATGCTTCTTATGTCAACCTGGGCCTTCTGTTTTTTCTTGCGCCGCTGGGCGCCATGTTTTACTATGTTTTTTCTTTTATATTAAAAATTGCATTGGCGGCCATCTTGTCGTGGCCACGCTGTGGCACACTTATCATTGTGGCGGCCATTTCTTGAAGTCGCATGCTTTTTTTGTGCTAGTTGGCCTCTATCGCTACCTAAGAACGGCGTGATTCTCCCCACAGTCACTTCACTATTCACTCGCGCTTGGCGGAAAGAAGCGTGCCGGCTCTGTCAGCCGTTTACATTCCAGGAGTAGACAACTGGCAGGCGGACTATCTGAGCCGCCAGATGTTGGACCAGGGGGAATTGTCCTTACATCCGGAGGTGTTTCAACTCCTTTGCCGGAGGTGGGGCACGCCGGATGTGGACCTACTAGCCTCTCGACTCAATCGCAAGGTGTCAAGATTCGTAGCCAGGTCCAGGGATCCCTGGGCAGACGCATCAAACGCGTTAGTGGCCCCATGGGGTCGGTATCGGCTGATTTATGCCTATCCTCCATTGAAGTTGCTTCCTTGACTACTTCGCAGGGTGGAGGCCGAGGGGATTCTGGTGATCCTCATCGCCCCAGATTGGCCTCAGCGTCCTTGGTACGCCGATCTTGTGCGCCTTGTGGCGGACGTTCCATGGTGACTACCGCTGTGGGAGGACCTTCTGTCTCAAGGTCCCATTCTTCATCCTGCTTTACAGTCGCTGGCTTTAAAGGCATGACTATTGAAAGCCAGGTGCTGAGGGACCGAGGTCTCTCGGATTCGGTCATCTCGACCATGCTGAGGGCACGGAAATCTTCCTCCAGAAAGATATACTACCGTACCTGGAAGGCCTACATCGCTATGTGCGAGGAGCTGGATTCGCATCCACGGACGTATTCCATTTCCAGGATCCTGCTGTTTTTACTGCGTGGTGTGGTCCAAAAGCTTGCTTTAAGCACCATTAAGGGTCAGATTTCAGCTTTAGCTGTTTTCTTTCAGCGGCCGCTAGCGGGCCATTCCTTGATTAGTACCTTCGTACAGGGGGTCCGCCATGTGCTCCCCCCTATTAAACCACCTCTTCCTCCTTGGGATTTGAATTTGGTGCTCTCGGTTCTTCAAGAACCTCCTTTTGAGAACATCAGAGAGATTCCTCTCTTAACTTTATCTCAGAAGGTGGCTTTCCTTGTAGCCATTACTTCTGTTAGAAGGGTTTCTGATTTGGTGGCCTTGTCTTGCAAACCGCCATACTTGGTCCTCCATACGGATAAGGCGGTGCTACGCCCTCAGCCTTCTTTTCTCCTGAAAGTGGTCTCGGTCTTCCACCTTAATGAGGACATTGTGCATCCGTCTTTATGTCCTCGTCCATCGCATCCCAGAAAGTTTGCGCTTCACACATTAGATGTGGTACGTGCCTTGCGGGTGTACCTGTCTGCTACGGCTTCGATTCGGAAGTCTGACTCGCTGTTTGTGTCTGTGTCTGGTCCAAAACAGGGCCTAGCGGTTTCGTCTGCCACTATTTCTAGGTGGATCAGGCAGACTGTCATACAGATAACAACAAAGGCCTAGGGAATGCCTGTCATACAGGCCTATGCCCTTAAGGGCGCCTCCCTTCACGGTTATGGCGCATTCAACCAGGGCAATTGGTGCGTCCTGGGCTTTCCGACATCAAGCGTCTGTTTGACAAGTGTGCAGGGCGGCGACCTGGTCGTCCGCACATACCTTTTCTAAGTTTTATAAGGTTGATGTGGGTGCATCTTCTGATGCTTCCTTCGGCCGCAAGGTTTTGCAGGCGGCTGTTTAATGTTGCACCTCCTCCATTGAGGATCTCTGCTTGTTTGGGGTGAAGTTTTTGCTTTTTTCCTTCATACTGTTCCCACCCCTCGTTCTTTGACACTGCTTTGGGACGCCCCACTTTGTCAAGATTGAAGATGCTGTGTCTGTCCATGGACGGTAAAAGAAAATAGGATTTTTTTGTACTCACCGTAAAATCCTTTTCTCTGACGTCCATGGACTGACACAGCACCCACCCCTCCTTTCTTTGAGTTTGTACTGCTTTGATACGAACTGAGGCTGCTGGCTGCAGGTAGGAGGGTTATGTCCGGAGGGACCGCCCCCTGGGCGGGGCTGTTCAGCTCTGGTAATGGAATGTATGTTAAAACATCTAACAATCTGCCTAGTCTTCTCCTATGAGCAGGAACATAATACACTTTGTCAAGATTGAAGATGCTGTGTCAGTCCATGGACGTCAGAGAAAAGGATTTTACGGTGAGTACAAAAAAAATCTATTTTTAGTCTACCTGCAATTTTTTGTATGTCTCAGAATAGAGGGGGGGGGGGGGCCCAATCAAAGTTAAAGATGGCCCTGGTGTTAGTAAATGACCATGTATTACTGAGCCTCGTGCTGCAGACTGCAGTGCAGCTGCTGACATATATCAGAGATAGATAAGATGTGTATGGCGGGATATACAGGAAATAAGGCTACATTCACACTTGATCATAGCATATTCAGGCAATTTTCAAGTATGTTTTCTGCCTTTTTGCTGTGTCCCACAGGAGCTACTTTGGGACAGCAGCATGTGTTTTTGCCCCCTAAACTTTGATTATAGGATCACCCAAAAAATATGCATAACACGCATTTATCCCCTTTTTGCGTGTGCTCCCCTTGAGGTATATGGCAGCAAAAACACTCGAAAAGAAACTCTTGTACTTTTTTAAGCAATATGCTCCTGAATTCTCAGGTGTGAACAGGGATCATTTAAAATATTGTGTTTTTTTGCTTTGAGCTACAAAACGCTAAGGTGTGAATTGGGCCTAAATGCAGTGATAAGTATTTCCAGCTGATTTGTGAACACTGCAGCACACAAATACACGTGTTCATTTTCTTTTTTTTTTTTTGTAGCAACAGATTTGCTTTTATTCTTCAACTTGAACTAAGAGAATAACACATGGAATCTGACTGCTATGGGCAGCAGTATAGCTGTTCTTTGTCTCATTATAATGAAAAAACAATGTTACAATGTCACAACCTACTTTGCTTTTACAGTGACAGAGAAATCCTGGAAAGTGTCATAGCTGATAAAATTGTGATCTGGTTCAATGGTGACAAAAAACCTTGGCAGAACTGCAAGACATAAAAAGATGTGTTAGGATACAGCATTCACAGGAGAAACATTTGGAGAAGGAATATATTTTTTTATTGATTGTGATTAAGGCCTCATGCCCACGGATGTTTTTACAGCCGCGTTTTTTACAGCTTAAAAACGCTTGTCCATGTTATTGTATACTTTTTTTTTTACGTCTTTCGTTTTTTGCGTTTTTTAATGCCTAACATCGACGCCGAGGAACGCACTGGTCCTGGTTTTTTTTTTACAGCTTAAAAACGCTAATGCTATTTGCAGCTCAAAAATGTCTAGGTGGGCATGAAGCTATAGACTAACATGGACAGGCGTTTTTAAGCTGTAAAAAATGTTCAAAAACGCGGCTGTAAAAACGTCCGTGAGCATAAGGCCTTAAGCTGATGTTCCCCTTAGGCCCCTTTTACATGTGCGGATCAGTTCAGTCAAATTTAAAAAATAACAAAAAATAAATAAATGGATGTTAAGATCAGTTTTTCATGCATTTTTACATCAGCTTTTTACATCTGTCAGCTAGAGTGCTTAACCACTTGAGTCCCTGAGCCAGGTTTTAATGCAAAAAATGGACCGTTTGGTCATTTACATCCTTTTTTCGTATGATCCGGGGGGTTTTTTTTACAGAAGAAAGGGCTTTGATCCGTTCCAGAAAACACATGTTGACGGAAGTGGATGTAAGTAGATGTAAATGGATGATCATCCGTTCACATCTGTTTTTCCATAAGGATGCATTGATGTCTGTTTTTTATGGATGAAATACTGACAAACGATCTGTATGTGTGACAGGGGCCTTATTCATGCTGCTTATTATATTTATTACTTTCCTTTTCCCCTTTGCAAATCCTGCCTACCCCACTACTCCATCTGTACATAATGCCCATTAGAATCACCTTTGCTTGGTTGTACCGTATAGTCATGCACAGTGCAGCCCACATTAGCTTCAGAACAAATGTTGTATATGCAATGAAAACTAGACCGTTTAGCCCCCACCCTTATAACCCCAGAATGAAGGATATGATGTTTTAGCACACAGGAAGTTGTGTGATCCCTTTGTGATGTACTGGTGGAGTTCTAATTTAACAGGATCTTCAGAAATAAAATACCGTATTCCTTTATTTCGAACTTCACCAAACTGGAGGTTACATAATCGGATTCATAGGCAGCTTCTATACTCCACAAACCATATCTATGCAGGAAAACAAACATTTTCAGTGCAGGAAGACAAACATTTTCAACATGTATAATTGTGTTCTGTACATTTCCATTATAAAAGGGTATGTAAAGCCAAAATGTAAACCCCCTGTCAAATTCCTTTCTTCAGTCTGTGGCCCATTGGGGAGATTTCCCCTCACTTCCTGTCATGTGATGCAACAGGAAATGAGAGGAAATCTCTACAAAATGAATTCCCATCTTAGAGAGTTGTCCTGGGAATATTTCTCCCCTTTAGAGTATTTTATCTCGCCCCTTGCTTTTATGACAACGAAAAATGTTTGGATATACCCTCACTTACTGTCTTGTGACTATTTTCACCAGGGCAGATAGAAAAGTCAATCTCCCAAGTGGCATCTCAGACATCAATAAAAACTCAGCAAAGAGTCTAACCCTTACCTCCCCCATCCAACACTAATGAAGCATTACCTTTACATACATTAAAAAACACCAACAATTACAAAGTGTAAGGAACAGAGCCATAACTGGTGGTGGGAACTTAGTGCTGAATGTCTCAAGGAACTAAAGAAAGCAGTGCTTACCAGATCCACAACTGAGTGCCTCTTCAGCAGCTACTTATTGGGGGTAATTGAACCCTATCAGCAGCATGATCCCCCATGTGCAACTTATATCATCCATAGGACATTGCCCTATTCATATGTGCTGGCAAAATTGCACACTTGCGTGCCTGGTGAAGGACTACTGTTTGTAGGGTTCAATTAACACCATAAATAGTTTTAGGGGAGGGGGTGCCACACTATCACCCAATTTTATGCTCCAGTTTATTGAGGCCCCAACTAGGAATGATGCTCTCTTGGACCTGGTAATCTCAAACCATGCAGAGCGTATTACTAATGTTCAGATAAAGGAACACCTGGGTAGCAGTGACCATAACATGATTTCATTTGATGTTAGCTGTAAGCAAAAATCACATACGGGAAAGATAAAAACACTTAATTTCAAGAGAGCAAATTTTCCAAGGATGAGGGCTGCTCTCCAGGACTTAGACTGGGAGAGAATATTGGCATCAATGGGCACGGAACAGAAATGGGAATTCTTCAAAAAGACTGTTTGTGAACTCACTGCAAAGTATATTCCCATGGGCAATAAGTTTAAAAGGCTAAAAATAAAACCTATGTGGCTCACGGCCAAAGTTAAAAAAAGCTATAAAATATAAGAAAAGAGCTTTTAAAAAATATAAAAATGAAGGAACACTAGTGTCATTTAAATGTTACAAAGAATATAACAGAATATGTAAAAGGGAAATCAAGTATGCAAAATTTTGAAAAGAATGACAGATTGCAAAAGATAGTAGGACAAACCCCCAAAAATTATTCAAATATATTAATAGTAAAAAAGGTGAAGTCTGAGCATGTAGGCCCTTTACAAAATAATCTAGAGTGGGTGACTGGAGACAAAGAGAAGGCTAATTTATTAAATACTTTCTTTAGCTCTGTGTATACAAAGGAGCATGGGGGAGCTCATGTCCATAATGGGGGGTGGTAGTAACACAGCCCCAAATCCACAATGGCTCAAAAGTGATATGGTCCAGTAATATTTAGACAGAATAAAGGTGGATAAAGCACCTGGACCAGATGGCATACACCCACGGATCCTAAAAGAATTGAGCTCTGTAATTTCAAAGCCATTGTATCTAATTTTTAGGGACTTATTAATGACAGGAATAGTACCACTGGATTGGCGAAGGGTCAATGTGGTGCCTATATTTAAAAATGGAAAAAAGTCTTTACCAAGTAACTATAGACCTGTTAGTTTAACTTCTATAGTTGGAAAGAGACTGGAGAGATTATTAAAAGACCACATAGATGAGTTCTTGCTGGAAAAAAAAAATTTAAGCAACAGACAGCATGGATTCATGAAAGACAGAAGTTGTCAGACAAACCTGATTTATTTTTATGAAGAGGTAAGTAAAACCTTGGACAAAGGGGTGGACGTGGTATACTTGGATTTTGCAAAAGCGTTCAATACAGTTCCCCACACACGGCTAATGTGTAAGGGAAAGTCTACAGGATTGGAAATATCAGTTTGTAAATGGATAGAAAACTGTCTAAAAGACAGAATTCAGAGAGTAGTGGTTAATGATTCTTACTCTGAATGGTCCAAGGTTATCAGTGGTGTACCCCAAGGTTCAGTGCTGGGACCCTTACTTTTTAATATCTTTATAAATGATATTGGGTCTGAGATCAAAAGTAACATTTCTGTCTTTGCAGATGACACCAAGCTATGCAGTGGAATAACGTCCTTACAGGATATCTCCAATTTACAAGCCGACCTCAATGCTCTGTCTAATTGGGCGACTATGTGGCAGATGAGGTTTAATGTTGATAAATGTAAAGTTATGCACTTGGGGGCTAAGAATATGCATGCATCATACATACTAGGGGGAGTACAACTGGGGGGATCTGTAGTGGAGAAGGATCTGGGGGTTTTGGTAGATCATAAGCTTAATAATGGCATGCAATGCCAAGCTGCGGTTTCCAAAGCGAGCAAAGTCCTATCTTTTTTTAACTGAGGTATGGACTCCAGAGAGAGAGAGATATAATTTTGCCCCTGTTCAAATTATTAGTAAGACCTCATCTGGAATATGCAGTTCAGTTTTGGCCACCAGTTCTCAGGAAAGGATATTGGTGAACTGGAGAAAGTGCAGAGAAGTACAACCAAACTGATAAGAGGCATGGAAGAGCTCAGCTATGAGGAAAGATTAGAGGAACTGAATTTATTCACTCTTGAGAAGAGGAGATTAAGGGGGATATGATCAACATGTACAACTATATAAGGGGTCCATATAGTGAACTTGGTGTTGAGTTATTCACTTTACGGTCAACACTGAGGACAAGGGGGCACTTTTTACGTCTAGAGGAAAGGAGATTTCATCTCCAAATACGGAAAGGTTTCTTCACAGTAAGAGCTGTGAAAATGTGGAATAGACTCCCTGCAGAGATGGTTCTGGCCATCTCAGTAGATTGCTTTAAGAAAGGCCTGTATTCTTTCCTAAATGTACATAATATAACTGGGTACTGACATTTATAGGTAAAATTGATCCAGGGAAAATCCGATTGCCTCTCGGGGGATCAGGAAGGAATTTTTTCCCCCTGCTGTAGCAAATTGGATCATGCTCTGCTGGGGTTTTTCGCCTTCCTCTGGATCAACTGTGGGTGTAGATTGGGTATATGGGATAGTATGATATTATTTAATTTGTGTTTGTTTTTTTATGGTTGAATTGGATGGACTTGTGTCTTTTTTCAACCTGACTAACTATGTAACTAGGTAACTATGTAAGGCAGTTGGCCTTTTAAATAGTCACTTACACATTCCTTTAGTATAAAATGATAGGAGCAGAGTGAGCAGTGTGCACATTTAAAGAGATGGCAGTAATATTTTCTTAGATATACAATAACAACCTTCAGAGATAGTTTTTTCAAGCATAGGCAGAGCATAGAAAATTGGTAAAATAGGCAGAGGACTCCAGGGGATAGCAACAGCAAATAGGAGCTTGCATTTGAAAACTTGCCTGATGAAAGTAGCTATGCAAAGGTATAACACAACAGGTTATGGTGAAGTGGGCAAAAAGGAGCCCACTGAGCCAACGTGAAGCACAGAAGAGACATTTAAAAATAATTTTCGAGTTTAATGGAGGTTTTTGTTTTTTTTTGATCTACCTCTAATAAATTGTCCAAAATCACAACTGTTTGTTGATCTAAAAGTTCAGAGGAGGAACATCCCATGTGTATGGGAACCTTTAACATAAAATGGCCAGTGCGGTAGACTGCTTTAACAATAAGCACAAGTAAAAATAAATATTTATGTCCCATTTTGTGCACAGATACAGGAATTTATGCACACTAGCTTGTAACCTTTTACATGAAGGTAACCTGTTATGTAGATTTACAGGTCTGATGAAAATATTTCTAAAAAATTACATTTTTGAATCTTCCTAAACAGATAATGCCAAAATAATCACCTGGGATTGGCCGGAATCTTGAAATCTGGGAATGAAATGACACCTGTGACATCATCTTGCGTTATTATGTCCATTTTCACTTTCTCTGGATCCTGTCAATTAAATTATAAACACAATCTATTTTAAAGGGAGTTTAACAGGTCAACATTCAATTATTCCACTCATTCTGTAAGGGCTAAACATATGGATATGGCCTAATTGATTTTAATGGATGCAAAACAACATCAGATCCAGCAAGGCTGTACAAGGCATTTCACAAGCTTCCAGCAGCTTTTCTGAAGCATTTTAAGATCCTTTCAGCCCATTCTGGGGAAGAGTAGGGGATATTTTAGGATTGCAAAGGGACTGTATAGTGGCTTTGTACATGGTTTCCATTTTTATTACAGTTTCATATATACTGTATATATATATATGAAATATTGCATATTATTATTTTGCATTCTCCTTTTCAGCCAGTAGGTGAGCTTTAGGTATATTTCGCAGAATCTCCCTATTTCTCCCTATTGTAGTAAAGTGCTTGTTGCTTACAGAGTTCACTAGCTCAAGATAAAATTCACACATACATACACATGAATAAGTTAGAGGAGTGAGTACTCTATTATTGGAAGGCCTTTTCTGAGGTTTCCATCAGCCAAAGCCAGGAAGTATGTATCTATTTGTCCGTCTATCTATCTATCTATCTATCTATCTATCTATCTATCTATCTATCTATCTATCTATCTGTTTATCTATCCTAACGTTCACTTTATTGGAAGTGGTGGCTGTAACTTTAATGCTTTAGTAGGCTTTATCAGGCTTTAGCCTTATGCCACGTACACACAACTGTTTTTATGTCATGGAAAAAAATGACGTTTTTCTCGACGTGATTCTTCTCAAGCCTGCCTTGCATACACACTATCATGAAAAAAAAATGTTCGCGCAAAGTGCGGTGACGTACAACACGTACAACAACACGTACGACGGCACTATAAAGGGGAAGTTCCATTCGCATGGCGCCACCCTTTGGGCTGCTTTTGCTGATTTCGTGTTACCACGTGTTAGTAAAAGTTTGGTGTTAGCCGATTCGCACTTTTCAGTCTCTGTGCTTTTCAGTCTGTTACGAATGTGCTATCTCCATTACGAACGCTAGTTTTACCAGAATGAGCAATCCCGTCTCATAACTTGCTTCTGAGCATGCGCGTTTTTTCAAGTCGTTAAAGCGTACACACGACCGTTTTTTACAACGAGAAAAACGACAACGTGAAAAACTACAAGAAAAAATAGAGCAGGTTCTAAATTTTTAATGGCCATTTTTAATGGTCATTTTTCTCGTCTAGAAAAATGCTCTGGAGCCTACACACGACCGTTTTTCATGACCAATTAAAAAAATGGCATGTTTCTCATCATGAAAAACGGTCGTGTGTACGCGGCATATGGTTTAAACATCAGCAATGTGAATTGCACAGTGATGCAAAAAAAATTCACCACCATCTTCCCTTGCATGTTGCACTCATGTGCTCTTGCAGGTCTTCCTGAGCCCCACTATGGCACTACCTTCCTGAGCCCCACTATGACTCTAGCAGGGCTCAAAGCTGTAATAATGCTGCTCATGTTCCAATAAGCTGAATAAACACAACATAACAATTTACCAAGAAAGTGAGGGTGACCCGGCGGCGGGCTGGTCTCAGCTCCTCATCCATGGAATAGACCCGGATCTTTACTGTGAATATAAAAAAAATAGACATTAAAGGGTATCTCTGACTTACACTATGAAAATGATTTACTAAAGTGAGAAGTGAGGGGACATGAAACCAAGAGAACCTGCATGTATTTTAGAAAAACAGTTATAAGCTGTAGAAAATAGTAGAGCTTTTCCTTTTTTTGGTTGGATGCTTGAAGCAAACATGGGAATGTGTTCCTTCAGCTCACCCCACACTTAGATAATGCCTCAAACTAAAGAGATTTACCAATGTAGTGTTCATCTAAAAGCATATTTAAATATAAGAAAAAAATGTAATGTATTACAGCCTACCAGTCTTGAGATATGGTGGCTGCAGGGCTGCTGTTAGAAATCGCGGGGCCTCATACAGCCTACCTGACAGGGCCCCCCTTCCCGGCCAACAGTGACTGAAGACATAGATTTATCAGTTCCTTTCTTTGCAGCCTCAGCAGCACAGATTAATGAATAGGAAGCGCTCTGAGGCTTCCTGCTCATTCACAAACTGAAGCATAGTAAACACTGTTTACTATGCTTCAGCGATGAATTGACACAGAAGTAATTAGTACTGATCGCTCACTCTGTTCATTCAGGAACATAAGTGTCAGAGGATTCCCCATGCTGGACGTGGTGTTGGCCGCCATGGTGCGCGCCAGTACACCCTCCTGTGCACGCTCCTGTGCGTGCTGGTGCACGTGCCGGTCTGCGGGTGTGTGCGCCTGTGCGCAGTGGTGTGCCTGTGCGTGCGGGTGCATGCACACGCACAGCGCGTGTGCGCGCAGCGCTTGGCGCCAATCAGTCCATTTAAACGTCTGGAACGCTCCTGTCCGGTGCTGTCTAATCTACAGCTCCCTGTTACCCTTGCTCCCGTTATCTGCTTGAACTCTGACCTCCTGACTACCCGGTTTGTTACTTGAATTCCCCCAGTCTTCCGCCTGCATCTGACCTCAGCCTGCCTTGACCTTGAACCTGCCTGCCCCTCTGTACTTCGTTGCCTGACCGTTGCCGACCTTGCCTGTGACCTGACCAATCAGCTCTGCTCCTGCTTAGCTCCATCCTCCAGTGGACCTACCTGCCTGTCTGCTGTCCGAGCAGATCATCATCACCTCTGCATCCGGATTCTGAGCCGCCTCTCTGCAACTACCCACCAGGCTCTCATACCCCTCCGCACTTCCGCGCCTCCTGTCTACACTACCAGGGGCCGCAAGTCGGATCCGCAACGGAGACCTTCCTCTGCTCCATTGGGCTCGTCGATCAGGTACGTGCAAGTCTGACAGTATCAGACAGCCATGTCCAAGCCCGAGCAAGGAAGTTTACCCATGGAAGAACTGTGTAGACACCTGGCTGGTTTGACGCAAGCCGTGAAAGACCTCCAAGAAGGCTACACGAGACTGGAAGAGCGAGTTCAAGTTCTGTCTTCGCCCGCCAGCCCTCAAGGTGCTGTTTCAGCTGGATACTCAGCTGCACCTTCTGTAGTTATGCTCCCTCCTGAGCACAGGGTCCCCACGCCCGAGAAGTTTACGGGTGAACGCAGTAAATATCAATCCTTCTGCAACGCCTGAAAACTTTTCTTTGCTCTCCAACCCCGCACCTTTTCATTGGAAGTGACTAAGGTGGGCTTTGTCATCTCCCTACTGACTGGCGAACCTCAGGCCTGGGCCCACCGTCTCCTGGAGCAAAAGGCTGCGTCTTTGGAGACCCTAGCTACCTTCTTCACCGCTATGTCTCAGCTATATGAGGACCCGCAGCAAGCCGCCACTGCCGCAACAGTACTACATACTCTTCAACAAGGTCGCAGAGCGGCAGAAGATTATGCAGCAGAGTTCAAGCGCTGGAGTTCTGACACGGAATGGAATGACGCTGCCTTGCGTTATCAGTTCCGGATGGGTTTGTCAGATCCGCTCAAGGACGAGTTGGCACGAGTTGGGATTCCCCAAACTTTGGACAAATTGATCGACTTGTCGATTCAGATTGACCAACGTTTGAGGGAGCATCGCTCCGAAAGATCCTCCAGCCAATACCGACCCACCTGGTTGCTCCCTAAGGTTCCTAGTCTTATCAGCCTGACGCCTCCGGCTCCCTCCGCTCCGGTCCTTGATGCCCCTTAACCTATGCAGCTGGGTCTACTCTGTCCTTCTCTCTTTCTGGAAGAACGCCAGCACAGATGAAGCAATAACCTTTGCATGTACTGTGGAGAACCAGGACACTACGTAAGGACTTGCCCAGCCAAGATGCGTAAGTGTCTGCCTATTTCTTCAACATGTCCTGTCTTACCTAACCCAACCTCTCATCTTGCTCTTTCCATCTTGTTGCAGCTACCCGGAAGGAATACCTCAATCACAGTGTCCGCCATAATTGATTCTGGAGCATGCAGTTGCTTCGTCGACTTGACATTCGCTGCCAACCACCGCATCCTCCTTTAGCCAAAGACCCGGGAAATTGCAATGCACCTCGCTGACGGCTCAATCATCAAATCTGGTCCTGTTACCCAGGAAACTGTCCCTTTGCTTGCTACCATGGCGACCCATCACGAGGAACTATTAAGCTTGGATGCCATCTCCTCACCCCTATTCCCTATTATCTTGGGGATGCCCTGGCTGCAAGCCCATAACCCCAGTATTGACTGGACCACAGGGGAGGTCAAATTCCTTTCTAACTACTGCCAGCAGCATTGTCTGCAACAAACCCCAACTAACTCTCCTCACCTGCTCTGCCTGGATATTGACACTGAACTACAGCAGTCCATCCCTGTACCCTACCATGACTTTCTGGACGTGTTCAGTAAAAAAGGGGCAGAGACCCTTCCCCCTCACAGACCTTATGATTGCCCTATAGAGCTTCTACCTGGAACTGAAGTACCTTTTGGGAGGATCTTCCCTTTGACTGGGCAGGAGCTGGGCACTCTGAAGGTCTACATTGATGACAACTTGAAGAAAGAGTTCATTCGTCCTTGCACCTCTCCGGCCGGTGCTGGCATCTTTTTTGTCAAAAAAAAGGATCATTCTTTACGTCCCTGCATTGACTATCGGGAGTTGAACAAAATCACTATAGAAAAACGTTATCCATTGCCTCTTGTGCCTGAACTCTTCCAAAGGTTGGGGTCTGCAGTTATTTTCACCAAGCTTGACCTCCGGGGAGCCTACAAACGAATCCGTATCCGAGAGGGAGATGAATGGAAAACTGCCTTCCGTACTTGATTCGGACATTTTGAGTATTTAGTTATGCCCTTCGGATTGTGTAATGCATAAAAAGGGGGTTCAACGCTTCATTGGCTTCTCCAACTTTTATCGGAAGTTTATCGGGGGATTTTCTGCAATAATCGCTCCCCTTACTGAATTGACTAAACAGGGAACCCGATTCTCTTGGTCTTCTAGGGCTCAATCCGCCTTTGAAAAACTTAAGGAGTTATTTACCTCTGCCTCCATTCTGAAACAGCCTGACCCTGCATTACCGTTTTTCCTTGAAGTGGATGCGTCAGAAATCACAGTAGGGGCTGTGCTATCCCAGCGACAAGGGGCCAAGGCCCTTCTCTACCCAGTAGCCTTCTTTTCTCGCAAGCTATCCACGGCGGGGAAAAACTATGATGTGGGAGACCGGGAGCTTTTGGCCATCAAGGCCGCCTTAGAGGAGTGGCTATACCTACTTGAGTGTGCTGCACATCCTATCCTGGTCTACACAGACCATAAGAACTTGGAGTACCTGAGAATGGCCAAGAGGTTGAAACCAAGGCAGGCAAGGTGGGCACTCTTTTTCTCGAGATTCCAGTTTCATATCACATACAGACCCGGATCAAAAAATATCAAACCTGATGCACTCTCCCGCATGTTCAGCGACTCTGAAAAATCCATACCCTCGGACACCATCCTCCCTGCTGGAAACTTCCTGTTACTTCAAGAGGATCTCATATCTCGGATTAAGCAAGCCTCTGCTGATTTGACCCTACTCCTGGAGACCTGCGCATGGGCACAAGATGGTCTGATCTGGCATGAGGGCAAAATTGTGGTCCCAGAGAACCTACGGGTAACAGTTCTGGAACTTTGTCATGACCATAAGCTGGCCGGACACTTTGGTGCGCTGAAGACGGCTGAACTGCAAGAGCTATGTGGACTCATGCAACACTTGCTCCCGGAACAAGAATAGCCAGACGAAAGCCTGGGGTCTATTATAACCTTTGCCCGTCCCTGAAAGACCCTGGAAGATGGTTTTGATGGACTTCATCGTGGAACTTCCCCTGGCCAAGGGGTTCTCCACTATTTTTGTCGTTGTGGACAGATTATCTAAAATGGCTCACTTTCTGCCTATGAAAGGCACGCCTTCGGCCATGGTGACGGCGAAGGTCTTTATCAGGGAAATAGTGAGGCTGCATGGAGTTCCAGCTAGTATTGTTTCGGACCGAGGTGTCCAGTTCACCTCCAGATTTTGGAAGGCTCTCTGTGGTTCCCTTGAGATCGAGTTGGCATTCTTATCTGCTTACCACCCCCAGACGAATGGGCAAACTGAAAGAGCAATATCTTCTTGCTTCTCCTCTTTCTCTCAGGATGACTGGGTTTCTCTACTGCCCATTGCCAAGTTTGCGTATAACAACTCTCTGCACTCCGCCATCAAACAGACTCAGTTTTTTGCCAACTATGGTTTCCATCCATCCTTTCTACCCAGCACCATACCCGAATGTGCTATCCTTGCAGTGTCCGAAACAATGGACTTCTTCATTACAAACAACAAACTCCTACAGGAAGCCATGTCGAAAACTCAAGAATACAATAAAAGGATGTTTGATAGGAGAAGGCGAGGAGAACTCAGTCTGAAACCCTGGAACCAGGTGTGGTTATCCACAATTAACTTAAAGATGGCCTGTCCCTCAAGGAAACTGGGCTCTAAATTCATGGGACCTTTCTCTGTGAAGAGGAAAATTAACAATGTGGCATATGAGCTTGACTTACCCAACACCCTGAAGGTCCATCCAGTCTTTTATGTGACTCTGTTAAAACCGGTTGTTCCCAACCCTTTCGCTGGCCGTAACTCCAGTCCACCTGAGCCTACAATAGTTGACACTGAGGAAGAATTTGAGGTGGAGGCGATTCAGACTCAATACTTAATAAAATGGAAGGGCTGTGGACCGGAGGATAACTCCTGGAAACCTGAAAGCAGCATACACGCTGTGGAACTTATGCAGGCCTTCAAGAAGTCCAAGCTATGAAATTGGCCCAACTGGGCATCCGGAGGCTGCCCTTAAGGGGGGGCCACTGTCAGAGGAATCCCCATGCTGGACGTGGTGTTGGCCGCCATGGTGCGCGCTCGTGCACGCTCCTGTCTACGCTGTTGTGCACGCTCCTGTGCATGCTGGTGCACGTGCCAGTCTGCAGGCGTTTGCGCCTGTGCGCGGTGGTGTGTCTGTGCGTGCGGGTGTGTAGATCTTTTTGCAGGTAAAAAATGTGCATTTATTATTATTTTAGGCATTGTCAGTGTATCTGTCTGCTCGTATGGACAGGCAGTTACACAGTTAGCCTGTCTATATACTAGGAAGAAGGTTTGTTGGATGTTCTTCTGCCATTTTAGATCCGGTTCCAGGAGGTTCAACAGCTTCTCAGTCTCCATCCTGAACACACGGCCACCAGCATAGGATTTTCTCCATATCACACCACACAGTTGAACAAGCTCTTAGGAGTACACTTGGAAGCTGGAGCGATTCTATTCCCGCCTACCTTTTTCGTTTTGGATACTGTGTGTCAAGACATCTGATTACCTGGTGGAGTGAGGACAGGCCACCTGGGATAAAGGAACAGGTGAATACCATCACTGCCGGCAGGCTGATGCACACGCCTTTGTGACCTCTATGATCTGAGGTCCCGTCCATCTGGTAAGCGGCTTTAAGATTATCTGTTATCACTGAACATCTATAGAGTAAGGCTCCCTTTGGATATCCCTTATCCATATGAAGCAAGTGGATTTCACCTTTGGAATTTAAATGTGTTGTGGACATTTTTTTCAATCTCACCTTTATATTTTAAATTTTTAAATTATTATTTGCCTTTGGAGAACAATTTCACTTTCACTATTGAGATTCAGTATATATTCTCTTGTGTTTTTTTTCACTATTGAGATTCAGTATATATTCTCTTGTGGTTTTTTTCACATAGTGTGTTATTAGTAATATATTCATCATTTTTTATTTAATCAATGTCAGTGGTTGCGCGCTTGTCCTTTTACACATGTCTTTTGAGTTTTAGTATTTTTAACTTTTTACTTGCAGCAGCACCACATTTTTTGGATCATTTATTTATTCACCATTTTTTAAAATATACTTTCGGTTTAGCGCAGGTTTTTCCAAATTATATATATCTGTCTATATACTACCCTAGCCTGTCCATATACCTGCGTACCACGGCTGGCGTGAGGAAGCGAGCCGGTGCCGCCACTATTTGTCTTCAGGCCGGGTCCAGAGGCACAGGTGTGGGCCTGTGGTTCACCGCTAAAGAAAAGTTGGAGAGGTGCTGCAAAAATCTCCCCCACCACCTTCACCATATACAAAGGAGGTGGAGTCAGGGGCAGAGCTAATGGGGGGGCGCCAAAATGAGGTTTCGCCTAGGGTGTCAAAAATCCTTGCACCAGCCCTGATTGAGACTGAATGAGCCTAAGAGCCAGGTGGCTCAGTATTTTTTCATTAGTTGTGTTTGTGGAAGACGACCCAAGCGTGGGAAACCTGCTGTTATATGAAGTTTCTTTCTGTTTCCTTTTAATAAAAACCGTCTGCCATGCCCTTAAATCAAAGTGCCGACTGCCATGGACTCACTGTAAAAACGCATCTACCACTGATGTAAACATATAGTGGGGTTGCAAAAGTAGAAATACCCTAGGCCTTCTAGCTCTTTGGAACACTCTTGAGCAAAGTCCGTCCCTGGTTATCCAATCCAGAATTCAGCTTCACTTCTGCACAGACCTTCCGACCAGGCAGTGAACACTTTTGACCCCAGGTTTGGGCCTACCTTACTCTAGGCATATGTATCCAACCTTGCAGTCCTGTTGCCTAGAGAGAACCCAACAGCAAAACCCTCCTCAGGCAGGAAGGTAAAATATATATACCTTTCCCCAGCATGCACCATTGGCAATAAACTTCCCAGTAGTTGGCCAGGGAGATTTGCATATTTATAACTCTGGCTATTCGATCTTCTTACACTATTGCCCAGGACACATCCCAGCTGAAGGAAGAAGAAAACTATAACCAAAACTTAGGGAAATGAACAGAAAGCAGAACTATAAATTCAACTCAGGCTGATTACAATGCAGTAAACTAAACTTAATTAGTCACTTCTGCTTGGAGCAGGGTGTCTACACATTAAACACAGATCTGTAATGCGTATTTGTTTACTACCCAGTACAGTCAGTATCAGTCAGTTGATCAGTTAAGTATAATCACTAAGCAAAAAGTACAGCCTGCATATGCAATTAGCAAAAATGGCTGCTCTGTGTACATATGCAAAAAAATATAACAGAGTGCAGATTATTTGTGAGGTTCCCTCCAGGCGAGGGGAGCAATTCATCATGATGTTACCAGATTGGTCAGGCGTGTAGACAGCTTTGTCAGTCTGGATGAAAAGGAATCCATTATCGTAAATAACTGCCACTTTTTCCTCTTTGGTAAAAGATTTTGATTGTGCTTGAAGGTAGATATACTGCATTTCGCCATCTTTCCGCGGTAAAACTTTTGGCTGAATCTGCAGAAAACAAGAAATGGAATTCAGCAAATAATATATAGTCAGAGTTGAATGAATATCTGCAACAGCCAAGTGCAACCAACCACTGAATTGTTTACACATTCACCTGACAGATTGGCTAAAGTCATACAATCCCCTCAGGTCACCTTAAAGGGAAAGTTCACCTTTACAGAAAATCTGTAAGGTGACCTTACACTGGATCCCATCCAGAGGCGTATCTAGCGAAAATGACGCCTATGGCAAGCACTGAAACTGCGCCCCTGTCAAAACATTTGAAACCCAACTTTCAGATAATACTGTTAGTATATACAGTTATATAGGTAGAACAGTAGGTTAGTGGTTGGCGCTTGCCTCACTTGGTTTGAATCTGGGCCAGGAAGCTATCTGCATGGAGTTCGCATGTTCTCTTGGTGTGGGCATCCTCCAGGTACTCCAGTTTTCTGGCACACTCCAAAGCCATGTTGGTAGGTGATGGTCCCCTGTCTGTATGAAGTGGCAATATACATGGGCGATCACATTCTGCATGCTACCCCCCATGTCCGAAAAATTATTTAAGATGAGCACTGGCCCAAAATCCACCAAGAGCTGGACAGGACTGAATGGAAGTATACCTAGATATGTGTAGGGTCCTCTATGAATGTAGAGTCAGTGTAAAATGTGATCAGCCATGTACACTGCCAGTCTGTACACAGGGTACAATTCACCTATCGTATCTACATGTTTTTGGAGTGGGAGAGGAACCCCACAGGGAGAACATGCAAACTCCATGCAGCTAGTGTCCTGGGCAGGAGTGAAGCCTAATAATATATATATATATATATATATATATATATATATATGGGTAGACATTGGTGAGGGGGTACCTGCTTCTCCATGCTCTCCTTGCCCCCGCTGCCCACTATGGGTGGGGCCGTGGGGGGATCCTCTCGCAGCTGGCACCCTTCAGCATGTAGAGTCCAGAGGCATGCCCAGGATGCAGGCCAACCATAAAATGTCAAGGACCACATAAAGCAGACAGGCAGTGTCAGCAGGCATGGCCGGCAACCTATCCCCCATGTAAGTGTAGAAATTGAAGGAGAGGCACTTACCTAGGAGGAGCAGTCTATGGGTCTACTTGTACTCCCTCTTCTGCTCCTTCAGTACCCGATCTATGCCCTTGTTAACTTTCTTGGCCATCTTCTCCTCCAGTCAGAATTTGTCCCATCCCTTCTGCAGAGGATATTGCTGTTGATGGTGCAACTGCTGGCCCTTGCTGGGCTTGTGCTTCTGCTTATTGCTGTCCCCGGTGCCGCTGGTGCTGCCTCCCCCATTCTGCAGTAGTAGAAGCAGCCTGTCCGGAACTTTCCCCTCTCTGGTCGGTTTGCAGAGCTCCCCCCCGGCGAGGTTGCCCGTCCCTGAGCTGCTGCTGTGATCTGGCGGGGCTTCCTGGTCCGGTGCAGATCCCCATGCCTCAGGTCCCCAGCTCTCATAGGCACTTACAGCTTCAGGGGGCTGCTTAGTGTCTGAGTTTGTGGGGGCATTGGAGATGGAGCTGCTGGGATCACCGAACAGCTGCGGTTGGAGGCTGTAGCAGAGGCCCATGGCTCCGGAGATGTACACGTGCTGGAGCTCGGCAATCAATCAAGGGATCCCGGGAGGAGCGGGGAATACAGAGCCCAGCAGCCCGTCACATTGTCAGCGGGCTACGTGCATCTTTTCCGCTCAGCTCCATACACACAGCACAGCACCGATCACCTGACACCACCGGGGACCTCAGCAGGCTGGTCCGCCTTACAGTAATCACCGCACACCAGGCGCATTACCCATACTCAGCCTGTGCAAGGGAGCGACACCAGGGGCGCAGCTTTTCTGTGAAATACTCCAGTTTTGACATTCTCGCTTTTCTCCATCGTGCTCCCTTCATATGGCGCCCATGGCACTTGCCAAATGTGCCATACTCTAGATACGCCACTGATCCCATCCCCCTCAGTCCCGCTGTACTGTAGTCCCACAAACCTGCTCTGTCAGGGACAGGAAAGCTGCTCCTCCTGGCTTTCTCTCCTATCCTCGCAGGGCTGACAGCACGGGTTAGACGGATTCTGATAGGTCAGCGCTGTTCGTGTGACAGTGCTGACCAAATAGAATGTCTCTTGTCGGCACACGCTGAGAGGTACAAAAAGGAGAATACGCCACGGATTTTGAATTCCCGGACAAGGGGCATTTAGGTCCCTAACAGAGCAGGATCTCTGGACTACAGTATATCGGGACCAGAGGGGGGGTGGGGGATGGGGATGGGGACCAGTGTAAAGTCACCTTACAGATTTTCTATAAAGGTGAACTTACACTTTAAAGAATATGTAAGCTCAACATTTTATATCCCTGATATGTTCCTGCTGTACCATGTACTTGTATGAAAAAGTATAATGGTCTCTTTGAATTGCTTCCTTTGTGGAAAATACTTGGTGTTCCTGCCAGTCCCTCTGCTTTCCTATCAAAAACTGACCACACTAGGCATGAGAGCACAGTGTGGTCAGTTCTTTAGCTGTGCTGAGAACTCAGCCTGCGCTCCTCCAATGATCAGACTTGTCCTGACATGCCCCCCTGCACAGTCATTCACTGTGAAGGCCAGTGTACTGCTGTTTCTCATCCACTAGCTCTCTGAGCTTCTTATATAGCTGAGAACAGAGGGCATGTGATCACCTATAAAAAAGGGAAAACAAGTTATTTATAATGTTTTTTACAATTTTTTTTATGTATTCACAAATGTTTTGCCTTTCATTTCTATTTGAAACTGAATGATTTGTTTTACAAAGTGAGTGTTTATATACAGTATACTTTAAATTGAGTATTATAAAATACATTGCAGCAAGTTAAAGCGTAAGTAAACCCATCGATGTAACATTTTCAAAAAAACGTTAACGTTTCCGGCATGCCGGGAATGCTAACTGCACATTGGTTGTGCTCTCAACCAAACTGTCAAACCTTCCAATGGCTGGTGTCATAACTGATCACATGTGCAGCTTCATGGCAGTTGAAGATTAAACAGAGGCCAAGATGGCAGCTCCCTTGGCTGAAAACGATAGGAGGGTTTACTTCCACTTTAAGCAGGCTTTTCAAAATACTTCTGGTGTAGGGCTTCATTCTTCTGTTGCATGATTCAATACAGTGTAACCTCTTTAAGAAGAGCTCCAGGCAAAAAAAATGTTCTCCCATGCAGTAGGACAGTGCCCACACTGCATGGGTTAAAGTGGTTGTAAACCCTTGTTTACAACTTTATGTTACAGGTAAGCCTATATTAAGGCTTACCTGTAGCTAAGAAGGATATCTCCTAACCCTGCACAGTTTAGGAGATATCCCTGTATTTGCATGTGCCGACGGCATGCGGCACATGCGCACTTAAGCCAACTGAAGCAATGGCACTATGTGCCGTTGCTTCAGTTGTACTGTGCCGTTCCCGCGCGCATGCGCGGGAGTGACATCATCGCGGCTCCAGCCAATCACAGCGCCGGAGCCACGATACACGGATGTCACTGCGGGACAACATGTCGGCGGCCGGAGGGGGAAACGTGGACCGCTGGGGCTTCGATCTGAGGTAAGTAATACATAATCAGCTAGTATGCTATGCATACTAGCTGATTATGCCTTTGTATTGCAGGTTTTTTTTTTTTGTTTGTTTTTTTGGAGGGTTTACTTCCTCTTTAACTGCTTGTCTTTGTCTAGGGATTTCAGAGTGGAGATATACTTACTTAATCCGTTGATGCTCCAAGTGCAAGACCGGTCCCAAGGACTCCTGTCCCCCCTGCATGCTAGCTAGTCTTGTGAATGGACTAATACTGATGTCATCATGGCCATAGACCGGCTCTGGATTTGAGGGCGGCAGGAACAATCCACTGCTGGAAGTGGGGGGGGTGGTTTTCCGAAAGATCGAAGGATCAAGTAAGTATAGTCTTTCGACATAAGTAGCAGTTAATCCATGCAGTGCGGGCACAGCCCCACTGCATTGGAGAATTTTTATTTTCATGGAGTTAAGCCTGTCTGTAAGCCTCTTGGGTCTGTTTAAACCCCTGTTTAAATTGCAGTGAGCTCAGAGACAGGGTGGCACTGGAATCATGAAACACACTGGCTGTATATTCACCACTTTAGAGTTTTGGGAAGATGGGGATACTGGCAACAACAAATCTGTTGAAATCAATTAAATCTGTTATAAAGAACAGAGCCCACACATACCTGGAGGTTGACCAGTCCTTGGAACTTGTTGGCTGGAGTCAGATCAATGCTCTGCACAGCATACGTGGTCCTTTTATCTGGGAAACTGAGCAATGAAATTTTTATCGGGAAATTTTCTGTTTGCCCAAAAGCCTGAATGACTACAGTTTCCTGTGCTCCAATTCTCCATAGTCTGGGCCCTGTCACCAGGTACCTGCAGAGAAAACAGAATAATAGGCATGTCAACAAAAAATTAGGAGTGCTCGCCTCTTCTAGGGCTATTGTATGCTAAAGAAACTGTTCATGAAAAAGATAAGCTCATTCTAAATACTTTCAGGGGGTTCTCTGTGATTGCAGTCCTCAGCCCAGAGCAGTATGCTATCTGAGCCCTTATCTGTTATGACCTTTGCTATAATGGAGTGTCCTTGGGGGACATGCTGCAACCTATACGGCCCCATGTACACGGCTGCTGCTAAACGGACGTTCAGAGGCAGTTGGACACTTTTTTCAACTGCCCCTAAACTCATTTAATGTTATCTTATGTGTACATGTACACAGGTTGGTTTACTGTAAATTTTAGGCAGTTGCGTTTTTAGGCCTTACTTTGAAGGCAAAAAAATTAGTTCCGACGCCAAAGTTTCTGTCGCCAAACGCGGCTAAAACGCGTTTAGCTGCGTTTCGTTTGTAGGCATTTTTAGTTTTTGGCTATTTAAAAAATATATATATATATTTTTTTAAACGCTTCTAAATGCAAACGTGGCAAAACGCAGCTAAACGCAACATGTATACGCGGCAAAACGGACGTTTTAAACATGGGTTACTATCTGTCAAGTTAAATCGTTCCGGAGAGGTTGTAAAAACGTCCCGTGTACGACAGATCGTACGACTTTTTTCGGTTAATAGTCGCAAGTAGAAATTGAATATGGTAATAAAGTCACGAAAAATCTCGTACGACAACAAAAAAATATCGGAAGTGATGTCATGTGTTGTAATGTATTTGTATTGTATTTTCGGACGACAACTATACTGACTAAACGAAAATAGTACGATCTGGTATCGTACGAGAAAAATTTTCGTGCTTGTCCGATCGAATAATATCGGATGAACTGTCGTGATTGTCTCTTAAAAGTAGTGTACACACGATCCGAAAATCGTACGATTCTTCCTCGGCCACTGTTTTTGTCTGGTATTCGGATCGTGTGTACGGGCCATAAAGCTAAATAAATTTGTGTGGCAGGCAGCATTTCCTGTAACAACCATTACATTTCATCCATTTTAGCACAGCATATCTAAGATGAGGGCCAGTAATAACACTAGTATTAATCATAAATGACAATGGGATTCTGTGGACCGTGTGGTCACAGCAACTAAACACATTGATGCCATGCCCAATCAGAAACAATGAGGCCACACAGGAAAATTGATTCTGGCCCACTGACTCTCCGAAGCGCTAACACAGAGACGCAGGCTATTCTAAAACAAGGACAAACAAAACATGTTACCAATGGATTCATTCATAGAACTCTGATAGAGATGCCTAAACTGCAAGGGAGAGCTGGGCAAAAGAGCAGACAGTTAACCATCATTTTCCTAAATGAATAACAGTGAACATCCGGCTGCATAGCGCCCAACTGTCCTTGATTTACCCCCCCATTCCTCTTCTTAACCAAAATCCCCCCCCCATCCTAGCACAAATCCCCCCAGTCTATCCCCCTTTACTCTTACACCCCCCCAATCTTTCCCCCCTTTACACTCCCCAATGACTGCCCCCTCCCCCCGGTCACATGGGACCTCCATCAAAGTACCTTCAGGCTGACACAGCAGGCTGACTCTCCTCTTCAGTCCAGCGATCAGTAGGCAGAGCTTTACATCATGGACAAGGAGGCCCCTCCTCTGCAAGTGTTTTGCTGTAAGCATGCCCCCCTCCTCTGCAAGTGTCACTTACACAGACCATTCTGGCATAGTTGAGTGCATGCTCCCCGCCTCCTCCTCTGCACAGGAAAACAAACCATCACAGCAGGAGAGGGAGGGGGTGGGTTCAGTGCGCTGCACTGTGCGTGTGTATGTGTGTCAGAGGCAGCCGGACTGGCGGGAAGAGATGCTGGATTGCGGCTGCCATGCACAGTGTTGCTCGTGACGTGCAGAAACCAAGACACCCGCACACATCGCAGGCAAGCCCGGGACTCAGCCCTGATTCGCCGGGACTCCGGGACAGGGACCAATTCCCGGGAGGGTCCCGGCGAATCAGGGACGGTTGGGAGGTATGCTTATCTATTAAAAAGTTTCCACAGCTAAACCTTTCATTCAGTTTCTAAATTGCTGCATTTGTCAATTCCAAAAGTCAATATAAAGGAATAGTAGTGGGAAAAAAAAAGCACTTTGTACAATTCTGCTTTAGGAGGGGTGTGACGGGGGGGAGGGGTCGATGCTATGCTTACATACTTTTGTTAATAGGTATCCCTCATTCCCTTCTCAGAAAGTTGGGGGGTATGCAGCTGCAATACAACTGATACCCCAGTTATGTAAAGAATTCTTCCCAGCCGGCTGGCTGAGAAAAATCCCTAGATTCTCCCATCCATGCTAAACAGTGCAAATCTACCACTGCTGGCTATTGTTTTCTGACAGCCAACACAGCTGCCAGAATACCCAAACAGTGACTGCAGCTGATTACCTGAAATCTCTATTCAGTTGCCTTTTATCCACCTGGCCTCATCAATTTCTCATTTGAAATTTGTGGAGCTGGTTCTTGTTGGCATGGCCACTGAGAGGGAAAGTGGAATAGCCATTTTATTTATCCAACATTTATTTCTGATTAAGTAGATATATTGGATATATATTTTGTTAGAAGTCATATTGTGTAACAGCTATATTGCTTGTGATAGAATGCTATTTACACCTCTAGCTGGGAAGATTGCTATCTCGGCCTTTGAAGACACGTTCCCCCTAAGAGCCACTGGAAGTGACAAGCCTATGTGAACAACTATTCGCATCCCAGTGAATTTCACCAGAGACACAGATGGAACTTCATCTAGGTCCCACCCATTGAAGAACATATAAGTTGGATTATATGTCACTGCTACTGAAACCCATGAGTTTTGGGGTACCACTCATAGCTCAAATGGACAGTTCACAGGAATTGCCTGATTCCTGTTGTATGGCCACCCTAAAGCAGAACCTTGATTGAAGGTAAACAGTCTCTGTGTAAACAGATTACGATTAATTTACCTGAACAGTGGGCAGAGTTCACTCTTACCACCTTTCACAATACAAAACAATCTTTCCCTGCAACACTTGCATTCTTTTTTTGCTGTGGGCCACTCAGCTCCCCCCCCCCCCCCCACCTACATTAACCATTACCCCACTCGGAGATCGCTTTGCTTGGCTTTCACATCTGGGAGGTCCTCAGAGTCAGATTGGGATTGGTTTTGGGATTGTAACCTCAGGCTTGTGTCCAACATTTGGCAACAAGTGCAGACTGCTCTAACTTGCTGCCTGCCTGCTAGTAAATTTCACCAATCTGGTCAGCATTGCTGCTTGCTACATAGTTACATAGTTAGTCAGGTTAAAAAAAAGACACAGGTCCATCTAGGTTAGTTGTCTCCAAACGGTGGCCCACGGGCCTGATGCAGACCTTCGATTGCCTTTATCCAGCCCTTGGGGCACTATTTCTCCTACTGATATGAGCACTATTCCTTCCACTGGCACCAACAATGGTACACTATTCCCCCACTGACACCAACGATGGGTCATTCGGACACTAAAGATAAAACACTATTCCTCCCACTGAGACCAAAGATGGGGCACTATTCTTCCCACTAATACCAACAATGGGTCGTTATTCCTCCCACTGATACAAACAATGGGGCACTATTACTTCCACTGAAACCAATGATGGGGCACTATTGTTTGCTCACACTGTCAGATTGGATGAAAAGCGTCTGTGAACAGCAATTTTCAAGTCTTGCCACCGATTCTCACTTGGATTTAGGTCTGGACTTTGACTGGGCCATTCTAACACATGAATATGCTTTGATCTAAACCATTCCATTGTAGCACTGGCTGCATGTTTAAGGTTGTTGTCCTGATGGAAGATGAACCTCCACCCCAGTCTCAAGTATTTTGCAGACTCTAACAGGTCTTCTTCTAAGATTGCCCTGTATTTGGCGCCATCCATCTTCCCATCAACTCTGACCAACTTCCCTGTCTCTGCTGATAAAAAGCATTCCCACATAATGATGGTGTGTTCAGGGTAATGTGCAGTGTTAGTTTTCTGCCACACATAGCGTTTTGCTTTTAGGCCAAAAAGTTCAAATTTGGACTCATCCGACCAGAGCACCTTCTTCCACATATTTGCTGTGTCCCCCACATGGCTTCTCACAAACTGCAAACAGGACTTCTTATGGCTTTCTTTCAACAATGGTTTTCTTCTTGCCACTCTTACATAAGGCCAGATTTGAGGAGTGGATGACTAAAGCCGTGTACATACGATCGGTTTTACAGATGAAAACAGTCCGATGGACTGTTTTCATCGGACGAACCGATCGTGTATGGGCCCCATCGGTCTTTTTTCCATCGGTGTGAAAAAATAGAACATGTTTTAAATTTATCCGATGGGAAAAAAAACGATAGCAAAATCCCATCGTCTGTGTGGAAATCCATCGGATAAAAAACCCACGCATGCTCACAATCAAGTCGACGCATGCTCAGAAGCATTGAACTTAATTTTTCTCGGCTCATCTGAGTGTTTTACGTCACTGCGTTTAAAACGGTCCGTTTTTTGACTGATGGTATGTGGGCAAGACTGATGGAAGGCAGTTTCATCGGATTTCCGATGGAAAAAACCATCGGATTAGAATCCATAGGATATCCGATCGTGTGTACAGGGCTTCATAGTTGCCCTGTGGACAGATTCTCGCACCTGAGCTGTGGATCTCTGCAGCTCCTCCAGAGTTACCATGGGCCTCTTGTCTGCTTCTCTGAATAATGCTCTCCTGGCCATGTCTTGGTAGGTTTGCAGTTGTGCCATCCTCTTTCCATTTTTGGACGATGGATTGAACAGTGCTCCGTGAGATGCTCAAAGCTTGAGATTTTTTTTATAACTCTACCCTGCCCTAAACTTCTCTACAACTTTATCCCTGACCTGTCTGGTGTGTTCCTTGGCCTTCATGATGCTGTTTATTCACTAAGGTTCTCTGAGGGCTTCACAGAACAGCTGTATTTATACTGAGATTAAATTACACACAGGTGGACTCTATTTACTAATTAGGTGACTAATTGGCTGCACTAGATTTTAGTTAGGGGTATCAGAGTAAAGGGGCTGAAATCAAATGCATGCCACACTTTTTAGATATTTATTTTTAAAAATATGTTTAAATAATTTATTATTTTCCTTCCACTTCACAATTGTGTGCCACTTTGTGTTGGTCTATCAAATAAAATCCCAATAAAATACATTTACGTGTTTGGTTGTAACATGACAAAATGTGGAAAATTGCAAGGGGTATGAATAATTTTTTAAGGCACTGTACATTTAAAGAATTTTTTGGGGTTTGTCCTACTATCTTTTGCAATCTGACGTTTGTTTTGAATTTTTGCGGTCTTGGTTTCCTTTTTACATATTCTCTTATATATGTTGTAACATTTAAACGATGATAGTGTTTCTTTAATTTTTATATTTTTTAAAGGTATTTTCTTATTATTTATAGCTTTTTTAACTTTGGCCCTGAGCCACATAAGTTTTATTTTTAGCCTTTTAAAATATATTTTGCAGTGTGTTCACATACCGTCTTTTTGAAGAATTCCCATTTCTGTTCTGTGTTCATAGATGCCAATATTCCCTCCCAGTCTAAGGCCTCGTACACACAGCCGAGATTCTCATTGAAAAAAACATGTCGTTTTTTTCGACGAGATTCTTGGACAAGAAACTTGTCCCGGCCGAGTGTACACACGCTCGTTTCAAAGAACCCGCGGTTCTTTGAATGGAGCGTACGCGGTGACGTCATCGACTACGACGAACATGCGCTCGTCACATTCGATGCCGTCGCCGCCATCTTGGTATACCCTACGTATGCCTAGGAAGCTACCGCGCATGCGTCAAATTCATTTCGAACATGCGCAGGCTTCCGGGAGGACAGGTAAGTGTACACACACTCACTTTTCTCGTCGAGAAACATGCCGACGAGAATCTCGACGAGAAAATAGAGAGCAGGTTCTCTATTTTCTCGTCGAGGTTTCTTGTCGGTTTTCTCGACGAGAAACCCGATAGCCGCGTACACACGACCGATTTACTCGGCAAGACCTCTCTGCCAGCAAGTTTCTTGCTGGTTCTTGCCGAGAAAATCGGCCGTGTGTACGAGGCCTAAGACTTGGAGAGCAGCCCTCATCCTTGGAAAATTTGCTCTCTTAGCCTAGGTTCACACTGGTGTGATGCAGATACCACATTCCTGTGCACATCACATGTGATGTCTGTGTGGTAGGATTTAAGCCATACATTTTGTATGGCTCAAATGGCATCGCATCTGCACCAAAATAGTGCAGGACCCTTTTTTTTTTCTAGAAGGAAAGAAGTCAGTATAATAAGTTTGGTACCAACAAAACCACTAACTCAAACTGGCTGTGTAATGTGATGTAAAAACTTCCCCATGGACAATTTAAATATGTTGTAATGTACTGCTTTTACAAACGGTAAAACAAGAGATGTTACTGCTGCATCTGCACATCATGTTCACATCTATGCAATGCAATTCTGGCAATTGCACTGTCTTGTAATCTTTTTTTTTTTTTTTTGGGGTGTCGTTAATCTAACATTGACACCCAAAACAGAAACGCACAGGATTCGCTGCCAGTCCCGCTTCACATAAGTCTGAACTAGGGCTTAAAGCTAAGTGTTTTTATCTTTCCAGTATGTGCTTGTTGTCTACAGCTAACATTAAATTAAATCATGTTATGATCACTGCTACCCAGATGTTCTTTTATATGAACATTAGTAATAAGTTCTGCATGGTTTGAGATTACCAGGTCCAGCTTAAAGGACAAGAAGTGCTGACTCCTATCAACTCCTTACCAACAGCCCTGTGACTCCATAAAAATTATCCTGGTTACTATCTTGCACACAATCCAAACAGCCTGGAGTGGCATCCTGTACCAAGGCAGCTGGGAGGACGGGTCTCAAAACAAGCACTGCCCACATTTATTTTAACCTAAACTGTTTTTCAAATGCTGCTCCTGCCTGGGCAAATCATCAGGGCAGGACTAGCATTGCAGTCACTGAATAAAATGAATAAACATTTTCAGTTATTATGACCAATAGTACTGTACCACCTATTTTTCTATAGATCAGACAGCTTATTGTTGCCACAATGCTATTTTTAAGTTACAGAAAATCAGCATTTACAATTTAAATAAATAAATTGAATCCAGCCTAATTTGGCATGCACAGATATCAGCGATAGAAGTCAATAAAAGATAATAAAAAAAAAGCTTAGTATGCAGTAAAATTATAATTGCGAATATTCCCCAGCCTAGCCTTCACTGTGTGGAAGCATTTCCATGTATTCCCACTGGAGTGGCCACACTGAAGCTTTGAGCAGAGCTCATACTGTCAAAGAACCACCAAGCAGGGGTCACTGTAAAGCAACAAATGGGGGGACTTGAGGCTAAAACTAGTGCACACAGAATCTGGTGCAGCTGTGCATAGTAACCAATCAGCTTCTAACTTTGCCTTGTTCAATTATGCTCTGACAATAGGCCTCCATTCACACTTGTGCAACTTATCATGCGACTTTGGACATCAAAGTCGCATGACAAGTCGCAACCCATTCTTTTCAATGGCATCCGTTCAGATCGCTGTGACTTAACCACTTCGCGCCCGTCATACGACTAATGACGGCCGCAAAGTGGTTCTTAAATGCCGGGAGGCCATCATTATACGGCCTCTGCTCCTTCGGCCACTGGGGGGCGTGCGAGCGCCGCCGGCGGCACGCGCGCGTGCCGGGCGCATCACTGAGATGCCGATGCGCGTGCCTGGCGGCCGCGATGTCCGCCAGGCACCCGCGTTCGGCCTGTACACAGACAAGGACATGGATCTCTGTGTGTAAACACAGAGATCCATGTCCTGTCAGGGAGAGGAGACCGATGCTGTGTCCCTTGTACATAGGGACACAGATCGGTCATCTCCCCCAGTCAGTCCCCTCCCCCCACAGTAGCAATCACTCCTAGGGAATACATTTAACCCCTTCCTCGCCCCCTAGTGTTAACCCCTTCCCTGCCAGTCACATTTATACAGTAATCAGTGCATTTTTATAGCACTAATCGCTGTATAAATGTGAATGGTCCCAAAAATGTGTCAAAAGTGTCCGATGTGTCCGCGGCAGTATCGCAGTCATGATAAAAATCGCTGATCGCCGCCATTACTAGTAAAAAAAAAAAAATAATAAAAAAAATGTCCGAATTCTATCCCCTATTTTGTAGACGCTATAACTTTTGCGCAAACCAATCACTATACGCTTATTGCGAATTTTTTTAACCAAAAATATGTAGAAGAATACGTATCGGACTAAACTGAGAAAAAAATAGTTTTTTTTAAAAAAAATTGGGATATTTATTATAGCAAAAATCTAAAAATATTGTGTTTTTTTTCAAAATTGTCACTCTTTTTTGGTTTATAGCGCAAAAAATAAAAACCACAGAGGTGATCAAATACCACCAAAAGAAAGCTCTATTTGTGGGAAAAAAAGGACGTCAATTTTGTTTGGGAGCCACGTCGCACGACCGCGCAATTGTCAGATAAAGCGACGCAGTGCCGAAAGCTGAAATTTCGCCTGGGCAGGAAGGGGGTATATGTGCCCAGTAAGGAAGGTGTTAAAGTCGCAGTGACTTTGAAAAGGTGCCTGCACTACTTTGGTGCGACTTTGGTACAGAGAATGGTAAAGTTGATTCAAAGTCGCCCCATAAGTCGCGCACCAAAGTCACACTGGAAATTGTGCGACTTTGGAGATGCGCTAAAGTGAATGGGCCTTAAAACTAGAAGCTGATTGGTTACTATGCACAACTGCACCAGATTCTGTGTGCCCCAGTTTTAGATAATCTCCTCCTAAGAGTCCTTCTCATAGTGATAACATTTCAATAAACCTTCATTATTAAACAACAACCATTGTACATGCAGATAATATACATATGCTGCCCACAATAACAACCTGGCACACCGCATTGGTGGTATACCCCATATCTATGGGTGGATTTCCCTGATTTGATCTATGGATGGTTATCTCTGACTTTTAGGCCCCTTTCACACTGAGGCACTTTGCAGGCGCTATTGAGCTAAAAATAGCGCCTGCAAAGCACCCTAAAAAAGCTGCTACTTTGTATCCAGTGTGAAAGCCTGAGGGCTTTCACACTGGAGCATTGCGCTTGCAGGAGGGTAAAAAAACTCCTGCAAGCCGCATCTTTCTATAACGCCCCTGCCCATTGAAACCAATGGGATAGCGCCACCAAAACGCTGCAAAGAGGCGTTATTGCGGGCGTTTTTAACCCTTTTTCGGCGCTAGCGGGGGTTAAAATCACCCGCTAGCGCCTGCAAATCGCGGCAAAAACTACGGTATAACGGCGCTAAAAATAGTGCCGCTATACCGCCAGCGCATCCAGCGCTTCAGTGTGAAAGTAGCCTTATAGATGGATACCACTGTCCAATGAAAGGATACATCTGATCTAGGAGTATATGCCTCAGACCTATGGATGGATGTCCCTGACATGTGGATAAATACCCTTAATTCATGGATGGATACCCCTACCTATGGATGGATACAAATTAATGATTGGTTGATACCTCTGACTTATGTGTGAATATTAATAATCTATGGATGAATAACCCTGACCTACAAATGGACAACCCTGAATGATGGATGGATACCCCTGTGTCGATATTGCTGACCTGTGGAAGGATACCCCAAAACTATGAATGGATACTAGTAACTGATGAGTGGATACTTCTAACCTATGTGTGGATACCCCTCACCTATGGGTGGATACTCCTGACCTATGAATCTTGCAGCTACCTATGACAGATGGGTAGATACCCCTCATCTATGGGTCTGCTATGGCTACTGCTACACATACACTGAAAACGTGGGCCCTAAACAATGAGACTGTAACAACTTAAGGTGAATTTTTGCCTTACGTTTGCTCTTGACTTTGGCTCCTTCCACACACAGCGATGAGGAAAGCGATTTGTAGTAGAATCATCATGGGTGAAGATAAGACCAGCAATATTTCAACATGAGTGAAGTACAATTCCTATAATTCCAGGTGTAGGCTGGAGCAGATGCCTGTTGGTTGTCACACTGTCCAGCTCCTCTGTTACACTGGCCCTCCTATACTGATACTTTGCCCTCAAGCTTCATGTTTGCCTGACCAGGTTAAAGCTGGCCTCTTTGTTTTTCACTTCATTGATTGATGGCATTGAACAATATATTCTGTTTGTCTTTCTTTAGAGTGAAGAAAGATCTTACCATCCTCCTTGACACATTCATCCTCAGCTAAGAAAACACAGTCTGCCTTTATATTCCAACACCTGGTGCAAAAAACAAAACAAAAACAAGTTTGTACAAGTGTAAAAAAGCCACCAAAGAGTGATATTTCTGTATTTAGTAGACGGTTCAGGTTAACTTGTTTAATTTGTTTTAGTTTCAGATGGACCTTTTGTCTGGAGTTGGGCTTTGAACTCCCTAATTGCCGGTTCACACTACAGCGACTTGGGATCCGACTTGTTAGACCTCAAGTCGCCCCAAGTCGCTTGACATCAGAAATTTCATGTTAG
Organism: Rana muscosa; assembly: GCA_029206835.1. NCBI lineage: Eukaryota > Metazoa > Chordata > Amphibia > Anura > Ranidae > Rana > Rana muscosa. The sequence goes on along the minus strand of CM055125.1, from coordinate 191,445,318 downwards.
TCAATGAGAGCCATCTTAATGTACACTACTGAAGTCGCTCCGACTTCAGAAAAGGTTCCTGTACTACTTCAATCCGACTTCTAGGCAACTTGTACCCATAGATTTCAATGGAAGTTGCCTCCAAAGTCGGATCTCCATCTTAGCTGAAGCAACTTTACAGGAAAATAAAATAGTTTACTCAGGCAAACCCCTCCTTCCCACAGAGCTGATTATTCTGTGATTGGCCACAGCCAAAGTCGCCTGCCCTGGAGGCAACTTTAAGTCGCGTTGTAAGTTGCTCCAAGTCGCCTTGCAAAGTCGCGCTGTAAGTTGAAATGCCCCTGTGTGAACGGGCACTAATGGTTTCTTAAAGGGAAAGTGCACTTTCATACTCCCGAAGCCTATAGTTTCAGATTATTTTATAATTTTTTTTTTTTCACAAGAAAAGATTATTTTATAATTTGGGTAAAGCAATGGGAAGAGTGGGAACACCCAGCAGTGGGTAGAATTGGCATCAGTAGATATGGTGGGGAAATGTTGCTGCTGGAGTTCCCAAGAATACGATGACCTTTCTCATCTGTAACTGAGATATCACTTTTGGGTGGATTAACCTATTAATAGCATTTCAGCTCCTCCCTGCTATTTTTTTAAAAAAAGTCCAGTTTAGCTCCAATTTATGTAGGAGCAAAATAGTTATCTGGAGGGATCTGTTTGAGTTACACAATTGTTTGATATACACAATCTGATGTTGTTCTGGATTCGGTTGGTTCCACTGTTACCAAAATTGGTTAAGGCCTGGATCCACACCACATGCAGTTCAGGTAATTTTTTTCAGCATCAAATGGACATGGACGTACTGCCATGGACAGTAGGTTACATGGATTCCAATGGCAAAGTTTACACCATTGCAGTGTGTTCCAGTTCACTCAAAATAAGTAAAACATGCTGCATTTTTTCTTCAAGGAACGTGGCAAAACATCAAAAACTCACCGTAACGCATTATACCAAAAAAAAAAATCCCCCCCCAAACAAAACAAAAACAAATAAAATTAAGAAAAATACTTAGGAATACAAGCGGTACAAAAAATCCAAATGAAGATCTAATCCTTCCACATTCAGTCCAAAACTAAAACAAAATGACTATTATGCGTTTCAAAGATTTCAGAAGCTTTTCATTAGAAAACAATATCCATTCTTTTATAAGATGGTATTAGTAAAGCAGCTGAATTATTTGGCACATGACAACTCAAACTAAACATCAACTTTACACTTTACTTTAGATCAAGTTACATCTTCATAGATATAGCCAAAGTTTTACATTTAAGCATATGTAATCACAAATGCTAAAATTTCATATAAGGTTTAACATTTGGCATTTCAGAGGTCGTTGTTAATATTTTAAAATCTTCAGTTTTCAGTAAAATATTAACAAGTGATCCTGGCATGTAGGTCCTTGTTACGGCACTTTCTGTTATAGGGTGACAACGCTCTATGCATGCCTCTTAACTGTGTTCTTGTGTTGTCATCCTGTAATCAGGCTTGTGATGGAGACTGGGTTCACATAGGTGCGTCCGTGGGTTCGTGCCTGGGTTCCGGTGTGTGTCTTTTCACCATTTCAGGTGCGATTCAGGTCCGAATTGTTGCCTTAATTCGCACCTGAACCAGACCCAAAGACGCACAGGACCCTTCTGTAATCCGTGGCCTGTGTTAACTGGCTCCGTTGAGAGCCGGTCACAATCGCCTTTGGATGCGGGGAAACCTGCATATATCGCATATTTGTGAACCCAGCCTAAAAGTAAATGCTTCCATACATATTACAGTGATTATACAGGCATGGTCTACTGTTGTCACTATTAAGAAATCAATCCTGAGAAAAGCCATGCAGCCATTGCTGGATTGCAGGTAGACATGAAATGGCTGTAAAGAGTCTGCAGGAGATCAGCAGCTTTGGGATACAACACACAGTGAGAAGTATACAAGTTCTTAGGTTGAAAAAAGAACAGTAGGGCTTTAGTTGTCATTGAATGCCATTCATTAGGAATTTTCATCTGGGTAGTTGGTTAATCTGTTAAAACAAAATGAACAAACAGCTATTGTGCAATAAGTAGCTGAGCAAACAGATCTGAAACCAAAACGCCCACTTGTCTGAATGCAGTCCCCTTACGGGAAGCCACTAACCCTTTGTTTGCTCTTCTTTATATTACTAGACATTTCCTGGTTCATCTGGAAATCTGGAAATCACATTAAAATTTTTGTGGTTTGGGAATATATATTGTGCAGTTTTTATTTATTCCAAGGTAAATGTTTGATATTCACTGGACAGTCTATGGGATGAGGGTTTCTTTGTATAAATTGACATTATAGAAAAAGACACATTGTTCTGTGTATAGAGACCATCAACTGCTGTGCTGATGAAAAAAGCCCCCATCCAACTTTTCACCAATGAAAATAGTGCAGGTCTGCCTGAACCTTTGAGGACCTGCCTGAACCTGTAAGAATCCAAATCACAACTTATTTTACCTTACTTGGGAGCAGCCTATAAATGTCTGCATCTCATTAAAGGGGTTGTAAAGGTTCGTTTTTTATTTTCTAAATAGGTTCCTTTAAGCTAGTGCATTGTTGGTTCAAGCTTTTTTTTTTTTTTTAACCCTGTAAAGCAAAAGGCATAATGAGCTAGTATGCACCGTATGAAATACTTACTTTAGAACGAGGCATCAGTAACTTATCTGGTCCACGCTGAGGGAGATGACATCCTGTCTTCTGGGTATCGCGGCTCCAGCGCTCTGAGTGGCTTGAGCCGCAAAGTCGTCACTCCCGCGCATGCGCGGGAGACTTCTTTCCGGCAAGGTCCGGCGTCCGCCGGGCCCTAAGCCGAAATCCGAAAATCCCCTGTGCGCATTCAGCGGCGGTTTGCGAGGGGAATATCTCCTAAACCGTAAAGGTTTAGTAGATTTTTTTTTACCTACAGGTAAGCCGCCTTTTAGGCTTACCTGTAGGTAAAATTTAGATAAATAACTATAAAACCGCTTTCACTTACCTTTTCCTTTGATTTCCCTTGAAAAAATGTTTTTTCTTTGTTTTCTTTGTCTGAATTTCTCACTTCCTATTCCTCCTCAGTAAGCTGTTCAGTAAGCTGTTCTGGCTGACTAAACACCACTCGGATGATGGTGTGAAGTTTACTGAGGAGAAACAGGAAGTGAGAAATTCAGGCAAAGAAAAAAAAAAATTAGAAGGGAAATCGAAGGAAAAGGTAAGTGAACCAACAATGCACTCGCTTAAAGGAACCTATTTAGAAAATAAAAAACGAACCTTTACAACCCCTTTAAGCATTAAAAAAAAACAAAAAAACATTTATTTGAAAACTATACATATTGCTTCTTTGAAATACAGTTCACTGTACTTATTCTCTTAGGGCTCATTTACATTTACTTTGACTTTAATACACTAGAGGTAGATAGATTAGGTCAATGTTTCTCAACTCCATTCCTCAAGTACCCCCAACAGGTCACATTTTCAGGATTTTCCTTGGATGAAACGGCTGTGGTAATTACTTTGGCAGTAAAACTGATCAAATCACCTGTGCAAAAAAAAAAGGAAAACCTGAAAACATGACCCGTTGGGGGTACTTGAGGACTGGAGTTGAGAAACATTGGATTAGGTGACAGTTGGACAGATTGGGGTAGTACGTTCCAGAAGAAGCGATGGGAGAGACTCTGGAGGCAAGCATTGGAGGAGGAGACAAGGGAGCTAGCGAGGGGGAGGTCTTGGGAAGAGCAACGAGAACAATTTGGTTGGTATTTCGAGATGGGTTTGGTGATGTAGCTTGGGGCAGAGTTGCTCTTAATATTTTGAATTTTATTCGTTGGGTGAGCGGGAGCCAATGAAGGGATTGGCAGAGAGGGGTAGTGGACACTGAACAGCTGAAAGGTGGAGTCTGACAGCAACATTCCTGATGGCCTGAAGGGGAAATAGCCTATGTAAATGTAGGCTAACTAGGAGGGATATGCAATAGTCAAGGCGAGAGATAACCAGGAAGTGAATTTGTAGCTTCACAGTGTCATTGTTCCAGAAGAAGAGATGGGAGAGACTCTGGAGGAGTCCTGGAGGCAAGCATTGGAGGAGGAGACAAGGGAGCTAGCGAGGAGGAGATCTTGGGAGAAGCAAAGAGACAGCAACATTCCTGATGGCCTGAAGGGGAAATAGCCTATGTACAGTGGGTACGGAATGTATTCAGATCCCCTTAAATTTTTCACTCTTTGTTATATTGCAGCCATTTGCTAAAATCATTTAAGTTAATTTTTTCCTCATTAATGTACACACAGCACCCCATATTGACAGAAAAACACAGAATTGTTGACATTTTTGCAGATTTATTAAAAAAGAAAAAGTGAAATATCACATGGTCCTAAGTATTCAGACCCTTTGCTCAGTATTTAGTATTTGCACCCCTTTGATCTAATACAGCCATGAATCTTTTTGGGAAAGATGCAACAAGTTTTTCACACCTGGATTTGGGGATCCTCTGCCATTCCTCCTTGCAGATCCTCTCCAGTTCTGTCAGATTGGATGGTAAACATTGGTGGACAGGCATTTTTAGGTCTCTCCAGAGATGCTCAATTTAAGTCAGGGCTCTGGCTGGGCCATTCAAGAACAGTCACGGAGTTGTTGTGAAGCCACTCCTTCGTTATTTTAGCTGTGTGCTTAGGGTCATTGTCTTGCTGGAAGGTAAACCTTCGGCCCAGTCTGAGGTCCTGAGCACTCTGGAGAAGGTTTTCGTCCAGGATATCCCTGTACTTGGCCGCATTCATCTTTCCCTTGATTGCAACCAGTCGTCCTGTCCCTGCAGCTGAAAAACACCCCCACAGCATGATGCTGCCACCACCATGCTTCACTGTTGGGACTGTATTGGACAGGTGATGAGCAGTGACTGGTTTTCTCCACACATACCGCTTAGAATTAAGGCCAAAAAGTTCTATCTTGGTCTCATCAGACAAGAGAATCTTATTTCTCACCATCTTGGAGTCCTTCAGGTGTTTTTTAGCAAACTCCATGCGGCTTTCATGTGTCTTGCACTGAGGAGAGGCTTCCGTCGGGGTCACTCTGCCATAAAGCCCCGACTGGTGGAGGGCTGCAGTGATGATTGACTTTCTACAACTTTCTCTTATCTCCCGACTGCATCTATGGAGCTCAGCCACAGTGATCTTTGGGTTCTTCTTTACCTCTCTCACCAAGGCTCTTCTCCCCTGATAGCTCAGTTTGGCCGGACGGCCAGCTCTAGGAAGAGTTCTGGTCGTCCCAAACGTCTTCCATTTAAGGATTATGGAGGCCACTGTGCTCTTAGGAACCTTAAGTGCAGCAGAATTTTTTTGTAACCTTGGCCAGATCTGTGCCTTGCCACAATTCTGTCTCTGAGCTCTTCAGGCAGTTCCTTTGACCTCATGATTCTCATTTGCTCTGACATGCACAGTGAGCTGTAAGGTCTTATATAGACAGGTGTGTGGCTTTCCTAATCAAGTCCAATCAGTATAATAAAACACAGCTGGACTCAAATGAAGGTGTAGAACCATCTCTAGGATGATCAGAAGAAATGGACAGCATCTGAGTTAAATATATGAGTGTCACAGCAAAGGGTCTGAATACTTAGGACCATGTGATATTTCAGTTTTTCTTTTTTAATAAATCTGCAAAAATGTCAACAATTCTGTGTTTTTCTGTCAATATGGGGTGCTGTGTGTACATTAATGAGGGAAAAAAATGAACTTAAATGATTTTAGCAAATAGGTGCAATATAACAAAGAGTGAAAAATATAAGGGGGTCTGAATACTTTCCGTACCCACTGTAAATGTAGGCTAACTAGGAGGGATATGCAATAGTCAAGGCGAGAGATAACCAGGAAGTGAATTTGTAGCTTCACGGTGTCATTGTTTAGAACAGTGTATTCTGGAGATGTTATGGAGTTTAAGGCTGCATGATTTGGAAAGGTATTGGATGTGGGGCTGAAATGAGAGGTCAGAGTCCAGAATTACAGCTAGCATCCTAGCATGAGGGGAGGTACTAACGGTTGTGACATTAATCTCAATAAAGAAGTCAGGGTGCTGGGTTTTGGAAACATTGAGTTTGAATTAGTGGTGTGACATCCATATCGATATGTCAGTTAGTAAATTATTGATGTACGATGTATGTGCTGATGGAGTGGGCAGAGGGCAAGAAATATAGATTTAAGCGTCATCAACTGCTTTTTTCCCCAGAAGGACAGACCCATCTTTGGTTTGCTTCAAATTACAATGATTAAAATTGATTACTAGTGTAGCACTACCCCCGTAGGAGCTGCTGTTTGTTTGATTTGGGTCTACGTCCTGCCTATCAACCCCTGACAGTGGCTCAAACCTTCCCTTAGCACAACTGATATGAATAAGGAGTGTGAGACCTATTGAGTATTAGGAGACACAATCCTGCATACATCACACAATAACCTGTAAATGTTATTACCTTTGCTGGTCACTAGTCCTTCTAAGTGACAGAGATACTTCACACAAGTTATATGCTTAATCAAAGGTACCTTTACTCAGTATAAAAGGGAAGGGTAAAGAATCACATTAATACACACAGTTGACTCTGCATGTGCATTGCAGAGTCAATAAACCAATAAGGATAGGTATCACTGAGATTAGGTAATAACAGGAAATAACATCAGCTATATATATGTACATGTATCTATATGTGTCTCTGCACGGCTAACTGGTTGCTCGCGAGCTCCCCCTTTATTGCAATACCTTGCACGTGTTCATTCCCTATAATAGGTAAGCAAGGCCTATCTGCGTCCCACTCAAAGTTCCTTTCTCCAATGAAGTCTTCGCTAGCCACCGTCGGTGCACAAGTTAAATTGTAATCCACAGGGTTTCAACAAGATGCTGTAAATATCCGCAATATACATGAGTACTCGTGTGCCTGCCACCCACTAATGACGGATGCACCAATCTCTGATCACATAGTCTCCAGTGAGATACAGTAGGCCGCAAGCTGTGGCGTGATAGGTGAAGTGTGGCTGGCACTAACTAAATCACTTTCCTCTAAGGTAGTAGTCAATTCTGGGCAGGTGCCCTTCTCACCAAACAGGCCCGACTTTCAGATAGTCTCCTCTGGCTTGTCCCGGTCACTCGATCTCCACGCTTCTGCTTCAGCTGCAGTCTCCGGACTCCGTCACTAACAGCATATGGTGATGGACGACTCCGGTCTCTGCTGGGCAATCACAGGACGCTGTGGACGATCCTCTGCTGGAAATCACTCAGGCACTCCCGTAATTTAGGCCCAGGCTTCTGGCCTAATCCTTAGGAAGCAGGCCTCCGTGCCAACTTCCTGCTTGATTGAGAGCTGGATCCAGAGAGAGAGACGCTGGCCCCTCCCCTGGTTTAAGTAGTCTGCCCAGAATGCTTTGCGGTGTTGCAATGCACCCTGGGTAATGTAGTCTGTCTTTTACTAAAAGCAACAAAGTCTTTTCTCCTAGCTGATATCTGTCCCAAAGTGCATTAGTTGCATTGTAACACTTATACCACCGGAGGGAGCCGGATTCCTTCTTTCATATGGACATCCTGCTACACACTCCCCCCACTTAAAGTCTTTGGTCCCCAAAGAGGACAACAGTATGTAACCTAACACATACTTTGGCAATACCTGCAGGGAAATTTGTTAGTTTATGCATGACAATAAACAACTTGCCTTTTCATAAGCAGGATTTAAACTTAAACAGCTCATATCATAACACAGAGCCGACAGAGGAACCTCCCACCAATTATCACAAGGAGGGAGGTTGTCCTGTATACGGACCACCGACACTTGGGTGTCTGTTTCAGATGTGCTAGGGAGTGAGCTGGGGTTGTCTTCCACTGAATCTGAATCTGGAGTGGAAGAGCTAGACTGATCAATGGTTCTCTTAGAAGTGATGATGGCCTCCTCAGAGCATTAACCCAATTGGTCGTACGTCAGTCTTTTTGGGGGGTGAATTACTCTTCTTTCCCTCTGCTCTTTAGGTATCATATTCTCAAGGACATTGGGGCTGGCTGTTTCTAGAAGCTCTTCAGGGGCTTCCTCATCTAGTTCAGGCATGTTGGGCTCCAGAACTTCAGGAGCGTCCCGCTCCCCTTCAGATAGAGACAACGACCCTTCTTCTGGGTCTTCCATTGACAAAGAGTCTGAGTCATCAGCTACCTCCTCAATGAGAATGTTTGAAGGCACGAATTCAGGAGCTTCTGCCCGAAGAGTTCCATTGTCAACTGTTTTGGGTGAGGTTTGGGAGGTGGTCATGGGTTCTGGCAATTGGGATGACCACAACCAGTCAGATTCTGCTTCTTCATCCTCTTGACCTTCATGGTCAGAGTCTCCATCTCTCACATCTGGAAGCACTGTTTGAGATCGGGTGATGGGTCTGGAACCTTGAGAAGTTGAAGGGGTTTCTTGTGAGTCAGATGCAGGAGGCATGCGAACTGCCTCGGAGAGGGGCAACAAGTGATTCCTGTGCCAGGTCTTTAACGGTCCCACGCTTCCTTCTGGCCTAATTTGGTACACAGGAAGGTTTTCCAGCTTCTTGCAGATAACATAAGGTTGGGATTTCCAACGGTCAGCCAACTTATGTTTTCCCGGAATTCCCAAGTTCCTCAACAGCACTCTATCTCCTGGCTGTAAATCTTGAATTCTGACTCTTAGGTCAAAGTTTCTTTTATTTCTCAGCCCCCGTTGGTCAGATGCTGCTTGGGCCTTTTCAAAAGCTGTCTTCAGACTCTTTCTCAATCGGTCTACATACCCCTTGTGGGATGCTGCTGAGGTATGATCCAGCGATATGCCAAAGGCCAAGTCCACTGGCAACCGAGCCTCCCGCCCGAACATCAAACGGTATGGGGAATACCCGGTGACATCACTGGCAGTGCTATTGTAGGCATGCACTATGGCAGCTACATGCTTGCTCCAATGCTGCTTTTTCTCTGAACCCAGAGTCCCCAACATATCCAAGAGAGTCCGGTTAAACCGTTCAGGCTGAGCATCTCCTTGTGGGTGATAAGGGGTTGTCCTGGTCTTCTGGATGCCTAACAGGTCTAATAACTTCTTTATTAATTTGCTTTCAAAGTCTCTGCCCTGATCTGAATGAAGGCGTTGGGGTAGACCATAGTGCACAAAGAATTTTTCTACCAGTACTTTGGCTACTGTTGAGGCCTTCTGGTCTTTTGTTGGGAATGCTTGAGCATATCTGGTAAAGTGATCTGTTATCACCAAGACATTCCCTTGACCACTCAGATCAGGCTCCAGGCAAAGGAAGTCAATGCACACCAGTTCCATAGGTCCCTGACTTTGCAGATGGCCCATTGGGGCTGCTTGACGTGGCAAGGTCTTCCTTTGAATGCATCGGACACAGGAATGGCAATATCCTTCCACTTCAGCCCGCATGCAGGGCCAATAGAACCTATCCTGTACAAGGTGAAAAGTCCGTTCGGACCCTAGGTGACCATGGTTGTCATGGAGGGCAGCTAGGACCGCTTCTCGATATTTGGCTGGTAGAAACAGCTGCCACTTCTCTTCTGAGTCGTCAGAGGGGCCCCTTCGGTAGACCACCCCTTGACGTATGTGTAGCCGATCCCACTCCCTGCGCAACAATCGGGCTTCTCTTGGGGAGTCTGTTTCAAGCATCTCGGGACGCTGGCTTTCCAGGGCCTTTATCAGGAGTTTCCCTAAAGAGTCTTCTTCTTGCTCCTTTCTCAAATCCCTTTTTGTCAGCTTGGGCAAGCCCTCCCCTTCGACTTGGGTCACACTACAATAGCACTTCGGTACTCCAACAGCTGAGACCCCAATTTCTTCGGCTCTTGACCCACCTCTGGCTTGAAGTTCTGTCCCCTGATATAGGGCTCGCACTCCCTCTGGGTCTAGTTGGGCCCATTCTTCGGTAGGGTCGGTGGGGGCATGAGACCTCCTGGACAGGGCATCTGCATCCCTATTTCCCACTCCGGGTCGGTACTTCAAGCTGAAGGTGAAGCTTGAAAGGGCAGCCAACCACCGGTGTCCCGTTGCATCCAACTTGGCAGTGGTCAGAAGGTAGGTGAGCGGGTTATTATCTGTCTTCACCACAAACTCCGCCCCATATAGGTAGTCTCTCAGTTTGTCTACCACTGCCCATTTCAAGGCCAGGAATTCAAGCTTGTGGGTGGGGTAATTCTTCTCAGCAGGTATCAGACTCCTGCTCACATATGCGACGGGTCTTAGGTAACCATCATGTTCCTGGTACAGCACCCCACCCAGCCCATCTCGGCTGGCATCTACATGCAGTTCATAAGGCTTCTTTGGATCAGCATAGGCCAGGACTGGTGCAGTGGTAAGACTCTTCTTTAACATCTGGAAGGCTTCCTCGCACTCCCCTGTCCACTGGTCTTGAATCGACTCTTTGGGCCTTCGGGGTCCCATGGTGAGTTTCACTGGTTTGACCAGCTCTGGAACATCATCTTCCCCTTCGTTTCTGAGTAACTCGTTCAGGGGTCTGGCAATCTTGGCGAATCCTTCTACAAATCTTCTGTAGTAAGAACAGAACCCCAGGAATGACCGAAGCTCAGTCACGTTGGTAGGTCTCGGCCAAGAGGTGACGGCATCCAGCTTCTCTGGGTCCGTGGCCACCCCTTCTGCAGAAACGATATGGCCCAGGTAATGGACTGAGGACTGGTAAAATTGACACTTCTCTGGGGAGAGTTTCAGGCCCTCTTCACTGAGCCTCTTCAGGACCTTCTCCAGTCTCTCTTCATGCTCTTCTAGGGTTCTCCCGAACACGATGACGTCGTCCAAATATACCAGTACCTCTATTAGACTCATGTCCCCGACGGTTCTCTCCATTAGCCTTTGGAAAGTGGCGGGGGCTCCTGATAACCCTTGAGGCATACGGTTGAACTCAAAGAACCCCACAGGGGTGATGAAGGCTGTCTTCTCCCGATCCTCAGGGTGCATGGGGATTTGGTAATATCCACTTTTTAGATCCATTACACTGAACCACTTGGCCCCTGACAGACTCTGCAGGGCGTCTTCAATTCGGGGAGTGGTGTATTGATCTGGGATGGTCCTTCTGTTTAGTGTTCTGTAGTCGATACACAGTCTCAGCGACCCGTTCTTCTTTCGGACTACCACTATTGGAGAAGCGTAAGGGCTCCTGGATTCTCGAATAATCCCCGTCCTCTTCAGCTCAGCCAACTGTTCCCGCAAGTCTTCTAAGTCACCCAGTGGGACCCGTCGAACTCTCTCTCTAAAGGGCTTATCTTCTTGTAAGCGTATCTTGTGAGTGGCACTCCTTGCGCACCCCACATCGAACTCATCTTTAGAGAAGATCTTTTCCCACCTTGCAAGTTGAGCTTTGGCCCTTTCTCTCCATTCTGGTGGGAGGGCCGTGTCTTCAGAACAGAGCTTCTCTATGGTGACTTCACCCCTTTCTTCTTTCTTCAATTCACACAGGGCAATGGGGGTGGCTGGATTCACCTGGCCCAACAGCATTCTGGCCGGCACCTTCACTGGTGTATTAGCAGTGTTCCTTATACTCACTGAAACCCTCCCATGGCTTTTCTGTAGGGCCTTCAATGGGATCACTTCGGGGATTACTTCAATCCCTTTCTGTCTTTCCTGTGGGCCTGGTTCGAAGACAATGAAGGGGCCTGGCTGTTTCCATGTGAGCTTGACAGAAGCCCTCAGGCAAGTCACCTCTCCCGGTTGTAATACCTTCTCCGTCTTGTCTAGCTTCCAAATCTTGCCAACTCCCTCAGCCGGGGCCTTCTGCTCCAGTACCAGGCGCTGGTAGGCTTGCCTTAACATGGGGTGGACTCTTGTGGTCGGGGCTTCTTCCTGTTGGGCCAACGGTGTCAGCAGTCGCCTGACTAGATCAGTGTTGGTCCCTATGATGAGTGAGCTCCTGCTGGCCCCTGGTGGGCGAGGGCACACTACTGCCAGAGTATCGAAGGTCTCTGTCTCCCCAGCCACTGAGGGATCAAAAGTCAACTTGATTGGCAGGTAACCGTCATAGGGAAAGCTCTGAGTTCCAATACCCCATATTTCCAGTTCCTCTAATTTCTGTAGGGGCAGATGTTTAAGATGTTTATCATAGAAATCCCTATACAGAAGAGTCACTTGAGCCCCAGTGTCAAGAAGAGCCTTGGTGTAGATCCCTTCTACTTGTATGGAGACTACTGGAGAAGGCCCCACTAACTTGGCAGGGAACTCCTTCAACACAGACTTCTTGCTGGGTTCAGTTACCTGTACCCTCACTTCTTTTTTTCTTGAGTTTCCGGTGGGTCTCAGTCCCTTCTGGGTCTGGTGTGCACTGGCCTTCTGTTCAACAGCAGCCTGAGTTGTGGGACGGGGCCTAATTGGCAGAGGTTTAGGTCCCTGACTCTGATGTTTTGGATCATTGGACTTCTTGAAGGAGTTCGTGGAAACTGGTGGGCGCCCGGCTGACTCCTTCACCGGGGCCCTCTGAAGTTTTCCGCCGGCTTGCGATATCTGGATGCAACTTCATCTGGGCTGGGACACACTGCTCTAACATGCCCGATTCCCCCACAATTGAAGCATGTTATCAATCTCTTAGGCTTCTGTACTAGTTCCATATTGGAGCTAGGAGGTTTTTTTGGTTCCTCTGACGTGTTCTTGTTGTGTGGCACAGAGACCTGGCTAGTCAGCATGGACACCATTTCTACTAGTTGTGACACCTGGGTCTTTAGGAGTTCAACTTCTGAATCACCTTCTTCTGCACTTAACATTCTGACTCGGGCAGTTGGTTCGGTGTGTTGACTCCTCCTTTTGTCTTCCAACATGGCCTCCTCCTCCCTGACTATCCGGATCAAGTCGGGGTATGCCAGGCTGCTCCCGTCCCGCCGGGTGCGTAGCAATAATACGATGGGGTCCAAGGGTTGAGCTCCCCTCAACACCTGCTGGGCATGGGCCTCATCCACTTTTCTTGGGTCGATCCCTTTCTTCAGTAGGATCCGATGCAGGATCTTATCCAGGCGTCCTATGAATTCTGACAGCTTCTCTCCCTCTTTTTGGTAGCAATGCCCCAGCTGGTAAGTGAGTTCAGTGACGTTTTCCGTCCCGCCGAACACATTCTGCAGAATATCCAGATAATCCTGTGCATTGCAGTCCTTCTTGCTTAACTTGAGGTTACGTATGGCCTCCAGAGCAGGCCCCTTTAAGCTTTCCACAATCCGTTGTTTTTTTTGTTGTTCTGGCACCTCCCATTCTTCTAGGGCCTGAGTGGCGCCATCTAGCCACTCTTCAAATCCATCTTCCACTGAAGGTACAGGTTTCTTCCCAGAAAAGGTCCTGAGTTTCCTGTATCCTGACATCAGGTAGTCTGGAGGGTCCTTTTTACACAATCTCCCCCAGGACAGCGCACAATTCTGAGCTAAGGGTGGTGAACCGGGACCCTTTTGTTGGGCGCTCCCTCCTGTGCTGGGGCCTCCTGAAGTAGTGGATGTGGGGCCATCTTTATTCTCTTCTGGGTGTATCAGGAGGAGTTCTACTTGGTTTGTAGTTTTTATGCTGGCACCCTTGAAGTAGTCAGAGATTCCGTTCCTCCACTCACATAATGCATAGGTGTGGGGATTTACAGTATCTGTCTTTATGTCAATCACCCATGGCTTCCTGTCTGTGGACAATGCTCTCAAGACTGGAGTTAGCTGCTCCTCTACCCAGGCCTCTCTCTGGATTTCAACCACCAGGCCATTTCCGGGTAGGATGCCTTCATCCCTGCACCACCGGGCTACGGCAGCAGGGTCCATTTCTGTGCTGTAAGGGTTCTGTCTAGGGGGAAAGTTGATTGCAGAACCGTAGAAGATCCCGGACGAGCCCCCACGTGTAGCACTACCCCCGTAGGAGCTGCTGTTTGTTTGATTTAGGTCTACGTCCTGCCTATCAACCCCTGGAAGTGGCTCAAACCTTCCCTTAGCACAACTGATATGAATAAGGAGTGTGAGACCTATTGAGTATTAGGAGACACAATCCTGCATACATCACACAATAACCTGTAAATGTTATTACCTTTGCTGGTCACTAGTCCTTCTAAGTGACAGAGATACTTCACACAAGTTATATGCTTAATCAAAGGTACCTTTACTCAGTATAAAAGGGAAGGGTAAAGAATCACATTAATACACACAGTTGACTCTGCATGCGCATTGCAGAGTCAATAAACCAATAAGGATAGTGTGACAGCAGGAAGGTAAAGTCACCTGGTTGCATCCAGGGGGGTAGATATATTTCGCCCAGATTCAGGCTTTACGCCGACTTATACAACTAGGTGGAGAGTTGTATAAGCCCAGCTGAGGCTAGTGGGCTCATGGATGACTCATACCTCTAGGGAGAGTGTGGGGCGTCGTGCAGACAGGGAGTTGATGAGACCAGCTGAAGCTTGTCAGCTCATTTAGGCCTCTATAAGAACTCCCAGATTCATTAGGTGTTAGCTCATGCCTGGAACCAGACCTGTGTGGACTGTCTAGGGAGAGTGAACCCCTGTGCGGTGAGACAAAGCCTGTGTGGCTATGTGCTTGGACATTTAAAACCAGGGACTTAGGGACTAGGACAGCACTAGGCTGATCCCAGTTGTTAGTTAGGAAACCTGTATGTTTAGTCAGAGGTCAAGTTGACCAGGATTTATTTTCTTTATGTTTCTTTTGCTTTGCTGTGTTTTGTCACTGTAAATAGAAAATAAACCGCACCTTTTTGATTTTGAAAACCACAACCTCCGTTTGCTGGGCCTGTTTTGTGTGGGGAGCCCATCCCGGGGGTCACACACACCCGCTGCCGAGCTAACCCCCTCACAGTTGGTGGAGAACCAGTGGCAGTTTTTTTTTAAGCCAGCATGGAGGAGATACTGAAACAGCTGGCTCTAGCAAATGCCAATCAACAGCAGACAAATGCAGGTTTGCAAAGGAGCCTTGCAGCCCAGCAGCAAGCTCACCAACAGAGTCTGGAAGCTCAGCAACAAGCCCAGCAGCAATCTGAGGCCCGCTTCATAGACCTGTTACAGAAGCAAGAGCAGAGACTACAACAAATGGAAGCAGTAATGCAGCAACGTCCGCAGACCAGTGAGGAAAGCCGTCCCACTAATACCGCGTCCTTTGGGGTGAGTCGTTTATTGACAAAAATGACTGGAGAGGATGATCCAGAGGTATTTTTGACCACATTTGAAAGGACCGCTGAAAGAGAAAAGTGGCCTGAGGAGCAGTGGGCTGGACTGGTGGCTCCTCTGTTAACTGGTGAATCGCAGAAAGCTTACTATGACCTAGAGCCTAACCAAGCAAAAGACTATGTGATGCTAAAAGCTGAAATTTTGGCAAGGCTGGGTGTCACCCAGGCTGTCCGGGCTCAGCGTGTGCATAACTGGACTTTCCAGCTTGGAAAACCCCCCAGGTCTCAAATGTATGATCTCATTCACCTGAGCAGAAAGTGGCTACAGCCAGAGACTTTGTCCGCACCAAAGATTGTGGAACGTGTTGTAATGGATCGGTTTTTGAGAGCTCTTCCTACTGCCATCCAAAAGTGGGTAAGCCATGGAGACCCAGAGACGGCCGATGGTCTTGTGGATCGTGTGGAGAAATACTTGGCTACAGAGAACCTGACGGCCTCTTCCAGAGACACTCGGACTTTCCACCCTAAGACCAGACCATCCCCAGGGGCGGATAAGAGGATTCCAAGGGGTGAGGGTGGAGAGAGTGAGAGGGTGGGAGCTCTACCCCAAGTTTGGCGAGAACAGCCTGGGAAATCAGCGGCTCAAGAGGCCGCAAGAAGGATCGTTTGCTACCGCTGCCGGCAAGCGGGACATATTGCAGCCAATTGCCCGGTTGTGGAGGAACCCATGCAGTGTGACTTTCTGACGGGCAGACGTCAGTCGCTGTGTGCGACAGTCGCATGCACTGCCATTCGAGGAACTGAGAAACATTTATGCAAAATGTGTGTTAATGGTAGAAATGTTGTGGTATTGCTGGATTCAGGTAGCCTTGTGACCCTGATAAAGGCTGAATTAGTTAAAACAGAGGTCTCTGGGAATAGCAAGGTAGCTGTTATTTGTGTGCATGGGGACACCCGAGAGTATCCAGTGACTACAGTGTGTTTCGAGACCCCCAAAGGTACCCTCTCTCATCCAGTGGGGTTAGTATCTCAATTACCGCATGATGCCATTGTGGGAAGGGATTTTCCGAAGTTCTGGGAACTGTGGGATGATCCTGAGCCCCCCACTGGTGCCCCTATGTACCAGGAATGTGATAGCCAGAACTCCTCTGAGAGTGGTGAGGACTCTCCAGAATCTCCCTTGTCAGTATTGGCAGGGGAGACTCAAGAAACTGGAGAGGAGCCCACCTCCTCAGACGAAAACCTACCGTCTGTGGAGTTTTCTGATCTGGAGGTTCACAGGGAAAATTTTGCCACAGAACAGTTAAAAGACCCCGCCCTAATAAAGGCACGGGAAAACGTAGTGGAAATAGATGGCGAGTTAGTGAACCCAGATAATACCTGCACTTACCCATACTTCAGCGTAGAGAAGGACCTACTGTATCGGGTGGCAAAAAGGGCAGAAGAAACCGTTGAGCAGCTTGTGGTGCCCAAACCTTACAGGAAGTTGGTGTTGGAGTTGGCCCATGGGCACATTCTTGGAGGTCATCTGGGGACAGAGAAAACCCGAGAGAGGGTATTACAGAGATTCTATTGGCCTGGGGTGATGAAGGACATAGAAAATTATTGTTCCTCCTGCCCTGTGTGTCAGAGGTCGGCCCCGATGCCACATTTCCGTAGCCCGCTGGTCCCTCTACCCATCATTGAGGTCCCGTTTGAGAGAATCGCAATGGATTTGGTAGGTCCTATAATCAAGTCCGCTAGGGGGCACCAGTACATATTGGTTATAATGGACTATGCCACCCGTTATCCAGAAGCGATCCCTCTCAGAAATACCTCGGCCAAAACCATAGCCAAAGAGCTATCTCTTGTTTTTAGCCGGGTGGGTATTTGTAAAGAACTGCTTACGGACCAAGGTACACCCTTTATGTCCCGGGTTATGAAAGAGCTGTGTAAATTGTTCAAAGTGACGCAATTGCGTACATCTGTGTATCACCCCCAAACCGATGGGCTGGTTGAAAGATTCAACAAAACCCTAAAACAAATGTTGAAGAAAGTGGTGGATAGAGATGGAAAGGATTGGGACTGTCTACTTCCTTATTTGATGTTTGCTATTAGGGAGGTGCCCCAATCCTCTACGGGATTCTCCCCCTTTGAGTTACTGTATGGGAGACACCCAAGAGGGCTGTTGGATATTGCCAAGGAAACTTGGGAAAGTGAGAGTTCTCCCCACAGGAGTGTGATTGAGCATGTCGCCCTGATGCAAGACCGAATTGCACAGGTAATGCCCATCGTGAAGGAACATTTGGCCCAAGCGCAGTTAGCACAGCAGAGAGTGTACAACCGTGGAGCCAAGACCCGTACCTTTTCCCCGGGGGATAGGATACTGGTACTTGTCCCTACGGTTGAAAGTAAATTCCTTGCCAAATGGCAAGGCCCCTATGAGATAATGGAAAAAGTGAGCGAAGTGAATTACAAGGTCAGACAACCAGGAAGGCGAAAGCCCGAACAGATCTATCACGTTAATCTGTTGAAAGCCTGGAGGGATAGAGAGTCCCTAGTCGCAGACACTTGGTCACCAGCTCAAACTGGTTGCGTGATTCCTGAGGTTGGAATAGCAGCCACCTTGTCACAACCCCAACAACAGGAGGTTAAGGAGTTTGTGCTTCGCAACAAGGAGGTATTCTCTGAGCTGCCGGGACAAACATCTGGGGTAGAGCATGACATCATTACCCCGCCCGGTGAAAGGGTGAAGTTAAAACCCTATCGGATCCCAGAGGCCCGACGGGAGGCAATACGGGAGGAAGTACAGAAAATGCTGAACTTAGGGGTGATAGAGGAGTCCCAAAGTGATTGGTCTAGTCCCATTGTGTTGGTGCCTAAACCGGATGGGAGCTGGCGATTTTGTAACGATTTTCGTCAGTTGAACAAAGTTACAAAATTTGACACCTACCCCATGCCACGTATAGATGAGTTGATCGACCGGCTGGGAACAGCCCGATACATGACGACTCTTGACCTCACAAAAGGGTATTGGCAAATCCCCCTGGCCAAGTCGGCCAAAGAGAAAACCGCATTTGTAACCCCAGACGGGGCGTTCCAATATAAAAGAATGCCGTTCGGGTTACAGAATGCGCCGGCCACATTCCAGCGGAAAATGGACCAGATGCTGAGGCCCCATCGGAAGTATGCTGCGGCTTACCTGGATGACGTAATTGTCCATAGCACAGATTGGGCCTCACATCTGCCAAAAGTGCAAGCAGTCCTGGACTCTGTTCGGGAAGCGGGGTTTACGGCTAACCCCAAGAAGTGTACCATTGGGCAGGAGGAGGCCAAATATCTTGGGTACACCATTGGGAGGGGAGTAATAAAACCCCAACTCAACAAAGTCGAGGCCATCCAGAGTTGGCCACGTCCCAACAGCAAGAAGCAGGTACGAGCCTTTCTGGGAATCGCTGGGTATTATCGACGATTCATTCCCCACTTTGCTTCTAAGGCTGTGCCCCTAACCAACCTGACGAAGGGGAAAGGGTCGGTCATGATTAAATGGACCCCCGAGGCTGAGGCAGCATTCCAATTCTTGAAACAAGCCTTATGTAGCCAGCCAGTGTTGTACTCACCCGACTTCTCTAAAGACTTTGTCGTACAAAGTGATGCGTCAGATGTGGGGTTAGGAGCAGTATTGTCCCAGGTCTGGAACGGGGAAGAGCACCCAGTCATTTACCTCAGCAGGAAGTTGAAGTCCCATGAGGTAAATTACGCCACCGTGGAAAAGGAGTGTTTAGTGGTGAAGTGGGCTCTAGATTCCCTTCGGTACTACCTGCTAGGTAGGCACTTTGACATGGTTACGGATCACGCTCCGTTAAAGTGGATGGCTCAAAACAAGGAAACAAATAGAAGAGTGAATAGGTGGTTCCTGGCCCTCCAGGAATTCAACTTCACAGTAAAGCATCGCCCTGGCGTTCAAATGGGGAATGTGGATGCTTTGTCTCGAGTACATGAATGCCTGATTGCTGGTGTTCCAACCCCGAGGTTAAAACAAGAGGGGGGGGGTATGTGACAGCAGGAAGGTAAAGTCACCTGGTTGCATCCAGGGGGGTAGATATATTTCGCCCAGATTCAGGCTTTACGCCGACTTATACAACTAGGTGGAGAGTTGTATAAGCCCAGCTGAGGCTAGTGGGCTCATGGATGACTCATACCTCTAGGGAGAGTGTGGGGCGTCGTGCAGACAGGGAGTTGATGAGACCAGCTGAAGCTTGTCAGCTCATTTAGGCCTCTATAAGAACTCCCAGATTCATTAGGTGTTAGCTCATGCCTGGAACCAGACCTGTGTGGACTGTCTAGGGAGAGTGAACCCCTGTGCGGTGAGACAAAGCCTGTGTGGCTATGTGCTTGGACATTTAAAACCAGGGACTTAGGGACTAGGACAGCACTAGGCTGATCCCAGTTGTTAGTTAGGAAACCTGTATGTTTAGTCAGAGGTCAAGTTGACCAGGATTTATTTTGTTTATGTTTCTTTTGCTTTGCTGTGTTTTGTCACTGTAAATAGAAAATAAACCGCACCTTTTTGATTTTGAAAACCACAACCTCCATTTGCTGGGCCTGTTTTGTGTGGGGAGCCCATCCCGGGGGTCACACACACCCGCTGCCGAGCTAACCCCCTCACAATAGGTATCACTGAGATTAGGTAATAACAGGAAATAACATCAGCTATATATATTGTGACAGCAGGAAGGTAAAGTCACCTGGTTGCATCCAGGGGGGTAGATATATTTCGCCCAGATTCAGGCTTTACGCCGACTTATACAACTAGGTGGAGAGTTGTATAAGGCTAGTGGGCTCATGGATGACTCATACCTCTAGGGAGAGGGCTGGGCGTCGTGCAGGCAGGGAGTTGATGAGACCAGCTGAAGCCTGTCAGTTCGTTTAAGGCCTCTATAAAAACTCCCAGCTTCATTAGATGTTAGCTCATGCCTGGAACCAGACCTGTGTAGACTGTCTAGGGAGAGTGAACCCCTGTGCGGTGAGAAAAAGCCTGTGTGGCTATTTGTTTGGACATTGACTAAACCAGGGACTTAGGGACTAGGACAGCACTAGGCTGATCCCAGTTGTTAGATAGGAAACCTGTATGTTTAGTCAGAGGTCAAGTTGACCAGGATTTATTTTGTTTATGTTTCTTTTTCTTTGCTGTGTTTTGTCACTGTAAATAGAAAATAAACCGCACCTTTTTGATTTTGAAAACCACAACCTCCGTTTGCTGGGCCTGTTTTTGTGTGGGGAGCCCATCTCGGGGGTCACACACACCCGCTGCCGAGCCAACCCCCTCACAGTTGGTGGAGAACCAGTGGCAGTTTTTTTTAAGCCAGCATGGAGGAGATACTGAAGCAGCTGGCTCTAGCAAATGCCAATCAACAGCAGACAAATGCAGGTTTGCAAAAGAACTTCGCAGCCCAGCAGCAAGCTCATCAACAGAGCCTTGCAGCCCAGCAGCAGACAAACGCAACTTTGCAACAGAGTCTGGAGGCTCAGCAACAAGCCCAGCAGCAATCTGAGGCCCGCTTCATAGACCTGTTGCAGAAGCAAGAGCAGAGACTACAACAACAGATGGAAGCAGTAATGCAGCAACGTCCGCAGACCAGTGAGGAAAGCCGTCCCACTAATACCGCGTCCTTTGGGGTGAGTCGTTTATTGACAAAAATGACTGGAGAGGATGATCCAGAGGTATTTTTGACCACATTTGAAAGGACCGCTGAAAGAGAAAAGTGGCCTGAGGAGCAGTGGGCTGGACTGTTGGCTCCTCTGTTAACTGGTGAATCGCAGAAAGCTTACTATGACCTAGAGCCTAACCAAGCAAAAGACTATGTGATGCTAAAAGCTGAAATATTGGCAAGGCTGGGTGTCACCCAGGCTGTCCGGGCTCAGCGTGTGCATAACTGGACTTTCCAGCTTGGAAAACCCCCCAGGTCTCAAATGTATGATCTCATTCACCTGAGCAGAAAGTGGCTACAGCCAGAGACTTTGTCCGCACCAAAGATTGTGGAACGTGTTGTAATGGATCGGTTTTTGAGAGCTCTTCCTACTGCCATCCAAAAGTGGGTAAGCCATGGAGACCCAGAGACGGCCGATGGTCTTGTGGATCGTGTGGAGAAATACTTGGCTACAGAGAACCTGACGGCCTCTTCCAGAGACACTCGGACTTTCCACCCTAAGACCAGACCATCCCCAGGGGCGGATAAGAGGATTCCAAGGGGTAAGGGTGGAGAGAGTGAGAGGGTGGGAGCTCTACCCCAAGTTTGGCGAGAACAGCCTGGGAAATCAGCGGCTCAAGAGGCCGCAAGAAGGATCGTTTGCTACCGCTGCCGGCAAGCGGGACATATTGCAGCCAATTGCCCGGTTGTGGAGGAACCCATGCAGTGTGACTTTCTGACGGGCAGACGTCAGTCGCTGTGTGCGACAGTCGCATGCACTGCCATTCGAGGAACTGAGAAACATTTATGCAAAATGTGTGTTAATGGTAGAAATGTTGTGGTATTGCTGGATTCAGGTAGCCTTGTGACCCTGATAAAGGCTGAGTTAGTTAAAACAGAGGTCTCTGGGAATAGCAAGGTAGCTGTTATTTGTGTGCATGGGGACAGAGAAAACCCGAGAGAGGGTATTACAGAGATTCTATTGGCCGGGGGTGATGAAGGACATAGAAAATTATTGTTCCTCCTGCCCTGTGTGTCAGAGGTCGGCCCCGATGCCACATTTCCGTAGCCCGCTGGTCCCTCTACCCATCATTGAGGTCCCGTTTGAGAGGATCGCCATGGATTTGGTAGGTCCTATAATCAAGTCCGCTAGGGGGCACCAGTACATATTAGTTATAATGGACTATGCCACCCGTTATCCAGAAGCGATCCCTCTCCGAAATACCTCGGCCAAAACCATAGCCAAAGAGCTATCTCTTGTGTTTAGCCGGGTGGGTATTTGTAAAGAACTGCTTACGGACCAAGGTACACCCTTTATGTCCCGGGTTATGAAGGAGCTGTGTAAATTGTTCAAAGTGACGCAATTACGTACATCTGTGTATCACCCCCAAACCGATGGGCTGGTTGAAAGATTCAACAAAACCCTAAAACAAATGTTGAAGAAAGTGGTGGATAGAGATGGAAAGGATTGGGACTGTCTACTTCCTTATCTGATGTTTGCTATTAGGGAGGTGCCCCAATCCTCTACGGGATTCTCCCCCTTTGAGTTACTGTATGGGAGACACCCAAGAGGGCTGTTGGATATTGCCAAGGAAACTTGGGAAAGTGAGAGTTCTCCCCACAGGAGTGTGATTGAGCATGTCGCCCTGATGCAAGACCGAATTGCACAGGTAATGCCCATCGTGAAGGAACATTTGGCCCAAGCGCAGTTAGCACAGCAGAGAGTGTACAACCGTGGAGCCAAGACCCGTACCTTTTCCCCGGGGGATAGGATACTGGTACTTGTCCCTACGGTTGAAAGTAAATTCCTTGCCAAATGGCAAGGCCCCTACGAGATAATGGAAAAAGTGAGCGAAGTGAATTACAAGGTCAGACAACCAGGAAGGCGAAAGCCCGAACAGATCTATCACGTTAATCTGTTGAAAGCCTGGAGGGATAGAGAGTCCCTAGTCGCAGACACTTGGTCACCAGCTCAAACTGGTTGCGTGATTCCTGAGGTTGGAATAGCAGCCACCTTGTCACAACCCCAACAACAGGAGGTTAAGGAGTTTGTGCTTCGCAACAAGGAGGTATTCTCTGAGCTGCCGGGACAAACATCTGGGGTAGAGCATGACATCATTACCCCGCCCGGTGAAAGGGTGAAGTTAAAACCCTATCGGATCCCAGAGGCCCGACGGGAGGCAATACGGGAGGAAGTACAGAAAATGCTGAACTTAGGGGTGATAGAGGAGTCCCAAAGTGATTGGTCTAGTCCCATTGTGTTGGTGCCTAAACCGGATGGGAGCTGGCGATTTTGTAACGATTTTCGTCAGTTGAACAAAGTTACAAAATTTGACACCTACCCCATGCCACGTATAGATGAGTTGATCGACCGGCTGGGAACAGCCCGATACATGACGACTCTTGACCTCACAAAAGGGTATTGGCAAATCCCCCTGGCCAAGTCGGCCAAAGAGAAAACCGCATTTGTAACCCCAGACGGGGCGTTCCAATATAAAAGAATGCCGTTCGGGTTACAGAATGCGCCGGCCACATTCCAGCGGAAAATGGACCAGATGCTGAGGCCCCATCGGAAGTATGCTGCGGCTTACCTGGATGACGTAATTGTCCATAGCACAGATTGGGCCTCACATCTGCCAAAAGTGCAAGCAGTCCTGGACTCTGTTCGGGAAGCGGGGTTTACGGCTAACCCCAAGAAGTGTACCATTGGGCAGGAGGAGGCCAAATATCTTGGGTACACCATTGGGAGGGGAGTTATAAAACCCCAACTCAACAAAGTCGAGGCCATCCAGAGTTGGCCACGTCCCAACAGCAAGAAGCAGGTACGAGCCTTTCTGGGAATCGCTGGGTATTATCGGCGATTCATTCCCCACTTTGCTTCTAAGGCTGTGCCCCTAACCAACCTGACGAAGGGGAAAGGGTCGGTCATGATTAAATGGACCCCCGAGGCTGAGGCAGCATTCCAATTCTTGAAACAAGCCTTATGTAGCCAGCCAGTGTTGTACTCACCCGACTTCTCTAAAGACTTTGTCGTACAAAGTGATGCGTCAGATGTGGGGTTAGGAGCAGTATTGTCCCAGGTCTGGAACGGGGAAGAGCACCCAGTCATTTACCTCAGCAGGAAGTTGAAGTCCCATGAGGTAAATTACGCCACCGTTGAAAAGGAGTGTTTAGCGGTGAAGTGGGCACTAGATTCCCTTCGGTACTACCTGCTAGGTAGGCACTTTGACTTGGTTACGGATCACGCTCCGTTAAAGTGGATGGCTCAAAACAAGGAAACAAATAGAAGAGTGAATAGGTGGTTCCTGGCCCTCCAGGAATTCAACTTCACAGTAAAGCATCGCCCTGGCGTTCAAATGGGGAATGTGGATGCTTTGTCTCGAGTACATGAATGCCTGATTGCTGGTGTTCCAACCCCGAGGTTAAAACAAGAGGGGGGGGGTATGTGACAGCAGGAAGGTAAAGTCACCTGGTTGCATCCAGGGGGGTAGATATATTTCGCCCAGATTCAGGCTTTACGCCGACTTATACAACTAGGTGGAGAGTTGTATAAGGCTAGTGGGCTCATGGATGACTCATACCTCTAGGGAGAGGGCTGGGCGTCGTGCAGGCAGGGAGTTGATGAGACCAGCTGAAGCCTGTCAGTTCGTTTAAGGCCTCTATAAAAACTCCCAGCTTCATTAGATGTTAGCTCATGCCTGGAACCAGACCTGTGTGGACTGTCTAGGGAGAGTGAACCCCTGTGCGGTGAGAAAAAGCCTGTGTGGCTATTTGTTTGGACATTGACTAAACCAGGGACTTAGGGACTAGGACAGCACTAGGCTGATCCCAGTTGTTAGTTAGGAAACCTGTATGTTTAGTCAGAGGTCAAGTTGACCAGGATTTATTTTGTTTATGTTTCTTTTTCTTTGCTGTGTTTTGTCACTGTAAATAGAAAATAAACCACACCTTTTTGATTTTGAAAACCACAACCTCCGTTTGCTGGGCCTGTTTTTGTGTGGGGAGCCCATCTCGGGGGTCACACACACCCGCTGCCGAGCCAACCCCCTCACAATATGTACATGTATCTATATGTGTCTCTGCACGGCTAACTGGTTGCTCGCGAGCTCCCCCTTTATTGCAATACCTTGCACGTGTTCATTCCCTATTAGACTTGTGCACAACGGAAAAATTCGTTCCGTTTCGGTTCGTTTCTTTCCGGTCCTGTTGATTCGTAATCATTCGTAATTTTGCTAGACGGGATTTTTCGTGTTCGGACTCATTCGTATTTTTGCAAGCGACATTTTTCGTTGAATTTTTTGTTGCTTTATAATTCGTACTTTCGGTAGAGTACGTTGTTTTTCGTTGATTCTGGACACAAC
This sequence comes from Rana muscosa, assembly GCA_029206835.1. Lineage (NCBI taxonomy): Eukaryota > Metazoa > Chordata > Amphibia > Anura > Ranidae > Rana > Rana muscosa. The sequence continues at coordinate 191,420,173 of CM055125.1, read as the reverse complement.
TCCTACTTTCGTAACTTTTTTTGGGTTCGTTGATTCGTAATTTTCCGTGTCTCTCTCACAACGATGCTGCCTATTATGCCTAATGTGCTTCGAATGGATTTGTACTTTTCTAAATACATAGCGGTTATTTGTAACGATTCGAAATCTTGTATTTTACTTTCGTTTTTTACATGCGGCTATAGGCTCCGCCCCTGTACACCATTTTGAGAGGGTTCAGCACGGTGAGGGAGAAGCAGAGAGCAGAGCAGAGTGAGTGTTATTGTGCTTCGAATGGATTCGAAATCTCGTATTTTACTTTCGTTTTTTCATGCGGCTATAGCCTCCGCCCTCTGTACACCATTTTGAGAGGGAGTTCAGCATGGTGAGGGAGAAGCAGAGAGCAGAGTGAGTGTTATTGTGCTTCGAATGGATTCGTACATTCGTAACTTTTTTCATAACGAATTATGCCGAAGACCTTCGGGCATTCGCTATTTTGCGGTATAATTTATTTCGGATTCGGTTTTATTCGTAATTGCTCTGTTCGGAAATTCGAATGCTTCCGAATGTCCGAAAGTTGCTAAATTCGGACGAATTTCGATTCGTTACGGAACGAATTGCACAAGCCTATTCCCTATAATAGGTAAGCAAGGCCTATCTGCGTCCCACTCAAAGTTCCTTCCTCCAATGAAGTCTTCGCTAGCCACCGTCGGTGCACAAGTTAAATTGTAATCCACAGGGTTTCAACAAGATGCTGTAATTATCCGCAATATACCTGAGTACTCATGTGCCTGCCACCCACTAATGACGGATGCACCAATCTCTGATCACATAGTCTCCAGTGAGATACACTAGGCCGCAAGCTGTGGCGTGATAGGTGAAGTGTGGCTGGCACTAACTAAATCACTTTCCTCTAAGGTAGTAGTCAATTCTGGGCAGGTGCCCTTCTCACCAAACAGGCCCGACTTTCAGATAGTCTCCTCTGGCTTGTCCCAGTCACTCGATCTCCACGCTTCTGCTTCAGCTGCAGTCTCCGGACTCCGTCACTAACAGCATATGGTGATGGACGACTCCGGTCTCTGCTGGGCAATCACAGGACGCTGTGGACGATCCTCTGCTGGAAATCACTCAGGCACTCCCGTAATTTAGGCCCAGGCTTCTGGCCTAATCCTTAGGAAGCAGGCCTCCGTGCCAACTTCCTGCTTGATTGAGAGCTGGATCCAGAGAGAGAGACGCTGGCCCCTCCCCTGGTTTAAGTAGTCTGCCCAGAATGCTTTGCGGTGTTGCAATGCACCCTGGGTAATGTAGTCTGTCTTTTACTAAAAGCAACAAAGTCTTTTCTCCTAGCTGATATCTGTCCCAAAGTGCATTAGTTGCATTGTAACACTTATACCACCGGAGGGAGCCGGATTCCTTCTTTCATATGGACATCCTGCTACACTAGGTGAGGGGAGACTGAGGAATGCTTTCTCCTGCCAGTATAAGACTGAAGCTCAGGAACTAATTTTTAATAATAAAATGTACAGGTATTTTATTTTGAAACTACTTTGCTGCTTTATATTTCAGAATTTGGGTGGTGGAACATTGGACTCCAAGCCTGAGGGAGGATCTGGGCAAATCAGAGGATTTCCATAGTATATCTTACAGCAAACTTAAGTAAGCAAGCTTTTATCTAGAGGTTTGAAGAATTAAAATCCAGGAATAACCATGTCCAGATTCCTCTTGTAATAAATCTGAGCAACAGTGAATGGGTTTGAGAAAAACCCCAGAAACACATTGGATGTCACTCTTGACAGACCATTTTATACTTTTGATAAAAGCAAATGCTTTATTCAATAAGGGCCCTTTCACACATGCGGACCGTATGTCAGTTTTTTCATCCATCCGTTTACGGATGAAAAAGGGACATACATGTATCCCTATGGGATAGCGGGTGTCAGCGGATGAACATCCGCTGACACTGGATCTCATACGGGTCCGCTATGCTCTGTTTCTGCAGACAGAGGAAAATCCTATTTTTCCATCCGTCTGCAGAGCGGATCGGATAAACACGGACAGACGGTGTCTGCCAAATATTGAACGGGCATGTGCATCAGCCCTAGAAAAGGGGGGGGGGGGCTGATGCACATGTCCGTTCGATATTTGGCAGACACCTGATTCATATCTAATTACTTAGCTCCTAAGTAGAGCTCTACTTTAGCTTGTAGTTTAGTATTGGGAAATATGCTAGAACATTCTGCTTAGAAATACATGATTGTAACGTTAAGCTTTAAAGATAAGGGAGTTTAGGTTTAACCAGTTTCATCTAGTTACTGTTTGCTATTGTGAATGAGGGCTTTTGTTGAAATTCTAGTAAATGTTTATGTCTAGTACTAATTGAGGGGTCCATCAGATGTGGTAAGTGTAATATAGTAGTTGGTGGAGGGCCTGTCACTCAGAATATCAGTGGATTGGAATTCATCTTCTCACGAGGTGTCTTCATCTTCCATCCTGGGACTTGCAGTTCCTTTGTATTTTTTGCTTATGGACATATCTACAATTATCATTGCGCTGCACTTAATTTTATTTTTTATATGTATTTGAGGTGTGATTAGCCTGAAGTGTACAGCTTGCAATACTTTTATTTTCATTATTTGTTTGCGCTGATTGTCTTTTATTTTTACATGTTATTGTTAATGTTTTGAATTTTATTTGTTGGGCAATGGGAAGCCAGTGGAGGGATTGGCAGAGAGGGAAGGAGGACACTGAACGGTTGGTAAGGTTAATGAGTCTGGCAGCAGCATGGGACAGCAGGCAGGAAATAAAACAAACAAACCTTAACTTAAATAAATAACAGCAGACAAGTGTTGGATATAAAAGGCCACGGTTGTTTATTATCGGTTCCAAACAATTATAAATAAATTCATCCAATCAAATGCAGATATATAAGCTTTAAGCTAACCTAGCCACTACGGCTGAAGCCTCGTACACACAGCCGGTGATGTAAAAAATGTCTCGACCCATGCAGGATCTCGACCGCGTCACTTCCTGTGCACCTACGTCACAAACACAGCTGAGTCCGGGCTCCACTGCGCATGTGCGGCTTCACCGCACCTATACCGCGCATGCGCAGAAGCCCATTTCGGTCCGTGAAAATTCTAGACTCGAGCGGGCGGGTGGAGGCATTGCGAATTGCTCAACATCGTCGCCAGCACCGCCTCCAGCCCCACCCCCAACACGCCCCTAGCCTGCTCTGGAGAAGGGGGGCGGACAAGCTAGCCACTTAACACTGTGGACCGAGGTCGACATAAAATATAGTGCTGCACCGCCTCCAGCCCCTGTCACGCCCCTAGCCTGCTCTGCTGAAGTGGGGCGGGCCCTGTGTATAGCACTGTATATATGAATGGCAGGTCCATCAAAAATATAGAGCTTTGCCTGTGGGAGGGGCCAAGCCTTTGCATCAAATAACTAATCAAATAAACTGAACCCCCCCCCCCCCATTCAATTGCAGCCTCACTGTGCCCGTCAAACGCAAACGCTGTGCCCGTCAAACGCAACCGCTGTGCCCGTCAAATGCAGCCACTGCACCCAGCAAACACAACCGCTGTGCCCGTCAAACGCAAACACGGTGCCCGTCAAACGCAAACGCTGTGCCCGTCAAAAGCAGCCACTGTGCCCATCAAATGCAGCCACTGTGCCCGTCAAATGCAGCCACTGCGCCCAGCAAACGCAGCCACTGCGCCCGTCGAACGCAGCCACTGCGCCCGTCAAACGCAGTCACTGTGCCCGTCAAACGCAACCACTGTGCATCAAACGCAGCCACTGTACCCATCAATTGCTGCCAGATTGTCAAGCCGTAGCTGTGCTCCCTGGGGATAAGCTGATCGCCCATCCGTGCTGCTGGAGGGAGGCCAGACGACCATAAACGAGGGACCTGCAGACTTGGTCATGGTAAGTGAGACCATCCCATATCCCACTCCATCTTCCTCGAGGACAGGGACCCCCTCCCCCCAAGACAGAGACCCCCTTCTCCCCCCTAAAACGGAGAGGGAAATCTTCTCCCCCCTGAGGACAGGGACCCCTTCTCTCCTGGGGACAGGGACTCCCTTCTCTCCTGGGGACAGTCTCCTGGGAACAGGGACTCCCTTCTCTCCTGGGAACAGGGACTCCCTTCTCTCCTGGGAACAGGGACTCCCTTCTCTCCTGGGGACAGGGACTCCCTTCTCTCCCGGGGACAGGGACTCCCTTCTCTCCTGGGGACAGGGACCCCCCCCCCCCCAGACAGAGACCCCCTTCTCCCCCCTGAGGACAGGGAAACCTTCTCCCCCCTGAGGACAGGGACCCCTTCTCTCCTGGGGACAGGGACTCCCTTCTCTCCTGGGGACAGTCTCCTGGGGACAGGGACTCCCTTCTCTCCTTGGGACAGGGACTCCCTTCTCTCCTTGGGACAGGGACTCCCTTCTCTCCTGGGGACAGGGACTCCCTTCTCTCCTGGGGACAGGGACACCTTCTCTCCTTTGGACAGGGACCCCCTTCTCCCCTGGAAACAGGGACCCACTGGGCCACTCACCTGGGAACAGGAACTCCTCCTTTCCTGGGGACAGGGACCCCCTTCTCCCCTGGGGACACGGACCCCCTTCTCACTCTGGGGCAGGGATCCTATCTCACCTGGGGGCAGGAACTCCATCTCACCTGGGGGCAGGAACTCCATCTCACCTGGGGGCAGGAACTCCATATCACCTGGGGGCAGGAACTCCATCTCCCCTGGTAACGGGGACTTCATCTCACCTAGGGATCCCATTTTCCCTAGGGATCAGGACTCCACCTCCCCTAAGAACAGGAACCTGATCACCCTGTTTGTGCCAACCTCACTGCCCTGCCTGCCATGTGTCCTGTGTGAGGGCCTTTCTGTGACAGCTCTTATTAGTACTTCATCCCACTGTGTGATCCCCCTACATGACTGATCCCTCTGTGTGCACCCCTTACACGGGGAACCCCTCTGTTTTCTCCCTCTACATGTCCGCATACTCGGACCACCACCTGTACCATTTCCACATCCTCTGACTGCCTCCTGTATCCTGTCCGCCATCCTCTGACCACCTCCTCTATCCTGTACACATGTTCTGACCACCTATTGTCTTCAGCCTCTAACCACCTCCTGTATCCTGTCCGCAGCCTCTAACCTGTCTGCAATCTCTGACTATCTCTTGTCTTTTATCGTGTCTGCAGTCTCTTAGGGGGAGTCTGGAGAGGAATCAAGAGTAAGAGCGTCGCCGGGATTGGGATTACGGGAGGAGTCAGACGTGTATGGACTGTGGAGAACAGACTATAGAATAAAACCAGAGCCACCAAACTGGAGCCATCTAACTGAGACCTGCATGCTGCACCGGAGAGGAGGTCAGTGACAGCGCCGTCAGGTCAGTCTGAGGGGGGTCACTGATGTAAGGGGGGAGTGAATACAATTATGTAAGGGGGCACTGATATAAAGGTTTCCCCTTATCTCAGTAACACCCCCCCCCCCCTATTACCTTAGTGTATTCACTCTGTAGAAGGTGGTCTCCGGTCACCAGAGTCTCCCCCCCCCCAGCCCACATCACATTTCCCGGCATTCCCCTTTACATCAAAGTCAGCAGGATTCCCCCTTACAGTGCAAGGGAACTCAGATGTAAAGGAAAATGCTGCAGAGCATAATCTAAGGAGGAACTCTGATGTAAGGAGTGCTCTGGTCACCAGAGACCACCTTATATCAGAGTCCACTGCATTCCCCTTTACATCAGAATTCTCACTTACATCAGGGTCTGCAGAGTTTCCCCTGTTAGATTAGCAGGGATCAAGGCCCAGAGACATGTCCAGAGAACATAGGGGATAAATGGGTTAGATTAGAAGGGATGGATGTCCAGGGAAAACAGAGGAGGCCTCCATCCCTTCTAATCTATCCCATGTATCCTTTGTGTTCTCTGGACATGTCTCTGGGCCTCGATCCCTTCTAATCTTACAGGGGAAACTCTGCAGACCCTGATGTAAGTGGGAATTCTGATGTAAATGGGAATGCAGTGCACTCTGATATAAGGTGGTCTCTGGTGACCAGAGCACTCCTTACATCAGAGTTCCTCCTTAGATTATGCTCTGCAGCATTTTCCTTTACATCTGAGTTCCCTTGCACTGTAAGGGGGAATCCTGCCGACTCTGATGTAAAGGGGAATGCCGGGAAATGTGATGTGGGGTGGGGGGGGTGAGACTCTGGTGACCGGAGACCACCTTCCGCAGAGTGAATACACTAAGGTAAGAGGGGGGGGTGTTACTGAGATAAGGGGAAACCTTTATATCAGTGCCCCCTTACATAATTGTATTCACTCCCCCCTTATATCAGTGACCCCCCTCAGACTGACCTGACAGCGCTGTCACTGACCTACTCTCCAGTGCAGCGTGCAGGTCTCAGTTAGATGGCTCCAGGTTGGTGGCTCTGGTTTTATTCTATAGTCTGTTCTCCACAGTCCATACACGTCTGACTCCTCCCGTAATCCCAATCCCGGCGACGCTCTTACTCTTGATTCCTCTCCAGACTCCCCCTAAGAGACTGCAGACACGATAAAAGACAAGAGATAGTCAGAGATTGCAGACAGGTTAGAGGCTGCGGACAGGATACAGGAGGTGGTTAGAGGCTGAAGACAATAGGTGGTCAGAACATGTGTACAGGATAGAGGAGGTGGTCAGAGGATGGCGGACAGGATACAGGAGGCAGTCAGAGGATGTGGAAATGGTACAGGTGGTGGTCCGAGTATGCAGACATGTAGGGGGAGAAAACAGAGGGGTTCCCCGTGTAAGGGGTGCACACAGAGGGATCAGTCATGTAGGGGGATCACACAGTGGGATGAAGTACTGATAAGAGCTGTCACAGAAGGGCCCTCACACAGGACACATGGCAGGCAGGGCAGTGAGGTTGGCACAAACAGGGTGATCAGGTTCCTGTTCTTAGGGGAGGTGGAGTCCTGATCCCTAGGGAAAATGGGATCCCTAGGTGAGATGAAGTCCCCGTTACCAGGGGAGATGGAGTTCCTGCCCCCAGGTGAGATGGAGTTCCTGCCCCCAGGTGAGATGGAGTTCCTGCCCCCAGGTGAGATGGAGTTCCTGCCCCCAGGTGAGATAGGATCCCTGCCCCAGAGTGAGAAGGGGGTCCGTGTCCCCAGGGGAGAAGGGGGTCCCTGTCCCGAGGAGAGGAGGAGTTCCTGTTCCCAGGTGAGTGGCCTAGAGGGTCCCTGTTTCCAGGGGAGAAGGGGGTCCCTGTCCGAAGGAGAGAAGGTGTCCCTGTCCCCAGGAGAGAAGGGAGTCCCTGTCCCCAGGAGAGAAGGGAGTCCCTGTCCCAAGGAGAGAAGGGAGTCCCTGTCCCAAGGAGAGAAGGGAGTCCCTGTCCCCAGGAGACTGTCCCCAGGAGAGAAGGGAGTCCCTGTCCCCAGGAGAGAAGGGGTCCCTGTCCTCAGGGGGGAGAAGGTTTCCCTGTCCTCAGGGGGGAGAAGGGGGTCTCTGTCTCGGGGGGAGGGGGTCCCTGTCCCCAGGAGAGAAGGGAGTCCCTGTCCCTGGGAGAGAAGGGAGTCCCTGTCCCCAGGAGAGAAGGGAGTCCCTGTTCCCAGGAGAGAAGGGAGTCCCTGTTCCCAGGAGACTGTCCCCAGGAGAGAAGGGAGTCCCTGTCCCCAGGAGAGAAGGGGTCCCTGTCCTCAGGGGGGAGAAGATTTCCCTCTCCGTTTTAGGGGGGAGAAGGGGGTCTCTGTCTTGGGGGGAGGGGTCCCTGTCCTCGGGGAAGATGGAGTGGGATATGGGATGGTCTCACTTACCATGACCAAGTCTGCAGGTCCCTCATTTATGGTCGTCTGGCCTCCCTCCAGCAGCACGGATGGGCGATCAGCTTATCCCCAGGGAGCACAGCTACGGCTTGACAATCTGGCAGCAATTGATGGGTACAGTGGCTGCGTTTGATGCACAGTGGCTGCGTTTGATGCACAGTGGCTGCGTTTGACAGGCACAGTGACTGCGTTTGACGGGCGCAGTGGCTGCGTTTGACGGGCGCAGTGGCTGCATTTGACGGGCACAGTGGCTGCATTTGATTGGCACAGTGGCTGCTTTTGACGGGCACAGCGTTTGCGTTTGACGGGCACAGCGTTTGCGTTTGACGGGCACAGCGGTTGCGTTTTCTGGGTGCAGTGGCTGCATTTGACGGGCACAGCAGTTGCGTTTGACGGGCACAGCGTTTGCGTTTGACGGGCACAGTGAGGCTGCAATTGAATGGGGGGGTTCAGTTTATTTGATGAGTTATTTGATGCAAAGGCTTGGCCCCTCCCACAGGCAAAGCTCTATATTTTTGATGGACCTGCCATTCATATATACAGTGCTATACACGGGGCCCGCCCCACTTCAGCAGAGCAGGCTAGGGGCGTGACAGGGGCTGGAGGCGGTGCAGCACTATATTTTATGTCGACCTCGGTCCACAGTGTTAAGTGGCTAGCTTGTCCGCCCCCCTTCTCCAGAGCAGGCTAGGGGCGTGTTGGGGGCGGGGCTGGAGGCGGTGCTGGCGATGATATTGAGCAATTCGCAACGCCTCCGCCCGCCCGCTCGAGTCTAGAATTTTCACGGACCAAAATGGGCTTCTGCGCATGCGTGGTATAGGTGCGGTGAAGCCGCGCATGCGCAGTGGAGCCCGGAATCAGCTGTGTTTGTGACGTAGGTGCACAGGAAGTGATGCGGTCGAGATCCTGCATGGGTCGAGACATTTTTTACATCACCGGTTTTCTCGGCAAGAACCGGCAAGAAAATTGCTGGCAGAGCTTTCTTGCCGAGAAAACCGTGCGTGTGTATGAGGCTTTCAGGTTTCTCATCAGGAAAACTGACCAGAATCTCGACGAGAAAAAAAGAAGACCTGCTTTCTTTTTTCTCGTCGGGATTCTCGTTGGCCTGTTTCATAGTTGCCAACAGTCCCGAATTTCCCGGGACAAGCACGATTTTTGGACCCTTGTCCTGAATTGGGCTTGTCCCGATTTGGGACAAGCCCAATTCTTTTTGTCCCGTTTTGTCCCGGTAAATTCGGGAATGTTTAGGGCTTAAAACGGCGGCTACACCAAAATGGCCGCCGCCACAAGTGTTGTTTTCTCTGACCTCTAGTGTGAGGAGAGGGGCAGCCAATCGCGGCTCTCTCTCTTTCGGCGGCCCCTCCCTTCACACAGAGTGAGACCAGAGACTGTGAGGACCGCCGCTCCCACCGCTCAGCTGCCGCTCTTCCGCCGCTCTTCCGCCGCTCTTCCCCTCCCTCTTACTATGTAAACATAGCCTAACGCGCAATGCCTGCGCTGCACCCGCCCGCCATGGCACAGCCGGGGCTGCCTTTACCTTTCCGCCTGCAGTGTCAGATGAGCTCAGGTTAGGAGGAGGATCCCACAACAAGCACAGCACCACCAGCCTCGTCCACAAAGTAAGTCCAGCAGCAGCTCATCGCACATCTGGCTGCAGATCGCTCACTCCATAGTCCTGGAATGCAGTGTAGTGTAGAAATTAGTGTGATGGGGTAATCAGTGTAGTGTAGTGGGTGGTGGGGTAATCAGTGTAGTGTAGTGGGTGGTGGGGTAATCAGTGTAGTGTAGTGTAGTGGGTGGTGGGGTAATCAGTGTAGTGTAGTGGGAGGTGGGGTAATCAGTGTAGTGGGTGGCGGGGTAATCAGTGTAGTGTAGTGGGTGGTGGGGTAATCAGTGTAGTGGGTGGCGGGGTAATCAGTGTAGTGTAGTGGGTGGTGGGGTAATCAGTGTAGTGTAGTGGGTGGTGGGGTAATCAGTGTAGTGTAGTGGGTGGTGGGGTAATTAGTGTAGTGGGTGGCGGGGTAATCAGTGTAGTGTAGTGGGTGGTGGGGTAATCAGTGTAGTGTAGTGGGGTAATCAGTGTAGTGTAGTGGGTGGTGGGGTAATCAGTGTAGTGTAGTGGGTGGTGGGGTAAACAGTGTAGTGTAGTCGGTGGTGGGATAATCAGTGTAGTGTAGTCGGTGGCGGGGTAATCAGTGTAGTGTAGTGGGTGGTGGGGTAATCAGTGTAGTGGGTGGCGGGGTAATCGGTGTAGTGGGTGGCGGGGTAATCAGTGTAGTGCAGTGTAGTGGGTGGCGGGGTAATCGGTGTAGTAGGTGGCGGGGTAATCGGTGTAGTGGGTGGCGGGGTAATCGGTATAGTGGGTGGCGGGGTAATCGGTGTAGTGGGTGGCGGGGTAATCGGTGTAGTGGGTGGCGGGGTAATCAGTGTAGTGCATAGTTGCCAAACAGTCCCGAATTTCCTGGGACAATCATGATTTTTGGACCCTTGTCCACAAGTGTGGAGGGGGCTCTGCTGGGGAGGCACCTGATGCAAGGACGGACTGCTGGGGAGGCACCTGATGCAAGGACGGACTGCTGGGGAGGCACCTGATGCAAGGACGGACTGCTGGGGAGGCACCAGATGCAAGGACGGACTGCTGGGGAGGCACCTGATGCAAGGACGGACTGCTGGGGAGGCACCTGCTGCAAGGACGGACTGCTGGGGAGGCACCTGCTGCAAGGACGGACTGCTGGGGAGGCACCTGCTGCAAGGATGGACTGCTGGGGAGGCACCTGATGCAAGGATGGACTGCTGGGGAGGCACCTGATGCAAGGACGGACTGCTGGGGAGGCCATCTGGTGGCAGGCGACGTGGCAGGTGACACGCTCAGGGCTTCCACTGATTCGGCATTATGGTGAGTTGAATGATTTAATTTTATATTACAATGTAATAATAGAAATAATGCGCTTCAATCACCCTGACACCATAACAACCATGGTGCCGGGATGATTGAAGCGCCAACAACAGGTGTTTTTGAGTATCTTTATCTGCCAATTTTGTTAAACTTTCTGGAATACACATTTCTATTGTGGTGTAGGATCTGGCTTCTTTCTTTCTTTCATCTCGGACTCTAACCACACCCCTTCTGAGCCACGCCCATTTAAGCCACACCCACTATCGTGCAAAAAACACGCCCATTTTTCATTATGGTGTGACGCACCTACAACCGAATGCCCCGCCCCCTAATTATAGCAAGGCTCCGCCTCAATGCAAAAAAAGTGTCCCGGATGTTTTTTTTCCAATGTTGGCAACTATGCTGTTTCCCGACTAGAAACCCCAGTGTGTGTACACTTACCTGTCGCCGTGGAAACCCGCGCATGCTCGAAATGACTTTGACGCATGCGGGTTAGCTTCCTAGGCATAGGTAGGGTGTAGCAAGATGGCGGTGACGGCATCGAATGTGACGAGCGCACGCTCGTTGTAGTCGATGACGTCACCGCGTTCGTGCCATTCAAAAGAATGGCGGTTCTTTTGAAAGGTACATGTGTACACTCGGCCGGGACAAGATTCTTGTCAAGAATCTCGTCAGGAAAAATGACGGGTTTTTTCCTGACGAGATTCTCGGCCGTGTGTACAGGGCTTCAGGCTGCAAATACTAAATTCCCAACTTCAATAAATTTTAATTATCATAACACAAATAAATATATTAATAAAAAACTGTACATGTCACACCTACTAGTCCCCCTTTGTTATTTATATATATTTTTTAAAACAAAGGTGACACCACCACATAATAACAGCCGCGACAAAAATACTAACAGGGGGGGACGGGACACCACAGCTCCTGTCTTCTGAGGCGAATGAGCCTGGTGCGACGGGACCCTTTTTATAACCCTATCGTGGCAGGTTCTGTCCAGATTCAACTGGATTTTCCCAGGCTTTTACACGAGACCCAGGAGAGGTCACCTGTACCCCTCTCCCAAGCCACGTGAGCACTACTGTGTTCCCCCCTGAGAGCATCAGGCTCCTCAGGGGGGACTTGAAACTGCCCATTCCCGCCGCTCTCCCATGAGGAAAAGGGGGCTTGAAACTGCCTTCCCTTTTCCTATCATGGGACAGCAGGCAGGAAATAAAACAAACAAACCTTAACTTAAATAAATAACAGCAGACAAGTGTTGGAAATAAAAGGCTGCGGTTGTTTATTATTGGTTTCAAACAATTATAAATAAATTCATCCAATCAAATTCAGATATATAAGCTTTAACCTAACCTAGCCACTACGGCTCAGGCTGCAAATACTAAATTCCCAAAAGGCAGGTGGTCTTAAGACCACCTGACCACAGAACCCTGCACTGCGGCCATTTCAACACAGGAGCCTAAAGTGGAAGTAAACCCTCCTATCATTTTCAGCCAAGGAAGCTGCCATCTTGGCCTCTGTTTAACCACTTCCCGCCCCGTCAATAGCAGATTGACGTCCGGGAAGTGGTTCAGTTATCCACACTGGACGTCATATGACGTCCTGCGGGATAACAGCCGCCGCGCGTCCGGGGGGGCGCGCATCGCGGCGATCGGTGGAGCGGTGGGTCAGTCTGACCCACCGCTACACTGATCTCGGTAAAAAGCCTCCGTCGGAGGCTTTTTACCACGTGATCAGCTGTGTCGAATCACGGCTGATCACAATGTAAACAGGAAGAGCCGTTGATCGGCTCTTCCTCACTCGCGTCTGACAGACGCGAGTAGAGGAGAGCCGATCGGCGGCTCTCCTGACAGGGGGGGTTCGCGCTGATTGTTTATCAGCGCAGCCCCCCCTCGGATACCCACACTAGACCACCAGGGAAGCCCCCCAGGACCACCAGGGAAGCCCCAATAATGTGGATGGCCCCCATGGCCATCCACATGTAGTAAAAAAAATTAAAAAAAATAAAAACATAAAAAAAATATGCCAATCAGTGCCCACAAATGGGCACTGACTGGCACTTTCACAATGTGTGGTGGCTGGCATTGCTGGGCACCAGTGCTACCAATGCCACCTACTAGTGTCCATCAGTGCCACCTATCAGTGCCCATCCGTGCCAATCTGTGCCCACCTATCAGTGCCCGTCCATGCCACCTATCAGTGCCACCCATAAGTGCCCATCAGTGCTGCCTATAAGTGCCCATCAGTGCCACCTATGAGTGCCAATCAGTGCTGCCTATGAGTGACAATCAGTGCTGCCTATGAGTGCCAATCAGTGCCACCTATGAGTGCCCATCAGTGCCGCATACCAGTGCCACATATCATTGCCCATCAGTGCCGCCTATCAGTGCCCATCAGTGCCACCTCATCGGTGCCATCTCATTGGTGCCACCTCATCGGTGCCCATCAGTGTCGCCTTATCAGTGCCCTTCAGTGCCGCCTTATCAGTGCCCGTCATTGAAGTAGAAAAGGTACTTATTTACAAAAAAAATTAACAGAAACAAAGAAAAACTTAGTTTTTTTTTAAATTTTCGCTCTTTTTTTATTTGTTGTGCAAAAAATAAAAATCGCAGAGGCGATAAAAAAAACCACCGAAAGAAAGATCTATTTGTGGGAACAAAATGATAAAAAATTTGTTTGGGTACAGTGTAGCATGACCGCGCAATTGTCATTCAAATTGCGACAGTGCTGAAAGCTCAAAATTGGCTTGGGCAGGAAGCTGTATAAGTGCATGGTATTGAAGTGGTTAATCTTCAACTGCCATGATGCTGCCCATGTGATCAGTTATGACACCAGCCATTGGATGGTTTGACAGTTTGGTTGAGAGCACAACCAATGTGACAGCTAACATTTCCGGCATGCCGGGAATGTAACTGCTTTTTGAAACTGTTAAATCGATGGGTTTACTTCCACTTTAAAGGGGTTGTAAAGGTTCGTTTTTTATTTTCTAAATAGGTTCCTTTAAGCTAGTGCATTGTTGGTTCACTTACATTTTCCTTTGATTTACCTTCTAAATGTTTTTTTTCTTTGTCTGAATTTCTCACTTCCTGTTTCTCCTCAGTAAACTTCACACCATTATCTGAGTGGTGTGGAGTCAGCCAGAACAGCTTACTGAACAGCTTACTGAGGAGGAACAGGAAGTGAGAAATTCAGACAAAGAAAACAAAGAAAAAAACATTTAGAAGGGAAATTGAAGGAAAAGGTAAGTGAACCAACAATGCACTAGCTTAAAGGAACCTATTTAGAAAATAAAAAACTAACCTTTACAACCCCTTTAAGTCTGCATTAAAAATTTCTAGCCCAATATCGGATAAATGGACTCTGTCTTTTCTATAAAGACCCTTGATACCTCCCTCTAACTCTGTATGTCTGAAAGAAAACATACCTAGGATTGAGAGAAATTTAGACACCGCCTTATTCACCTGTTTTTCAAATTTTTTCAAAGGGGTGCATTGAGGAAGGGTAAAGCCAACCCAGCCTTTGCACAATCTCAGAAAAAAACACAACGGTATGAGGAAAGGTCCGTTAAATTCTTTGTAAATCGTCCCTGATTCTAAAGATAATATCCAACGTTTTTTCGCTTGCCAATATAATTTCTCCCAAGATGTATGATTAAGAAATCTGTCAGGAAAGGTTCCATCTGCTGGTAATAGCTATCATTTGGCGTGCAGTACTGAGGTCCACCAGCAGGTGTCTCCTGGAAGTTTGGAACTGTCAGGGGAACTTCTCCCTGCTGGTGTTATGTCATCTTTGGGCCGCAGTACTGGCGTCCACCAGCGGATGGATCCTGGCAGTGTGGAGCAGATTTTACCTTCTGCAGTCAGGCATCACCTGAGCTTGTTAGAAGGTAATAGTATAAATACCCGGAAAGTGCACACACACCTTGCCCTGGTATTGTCCTCGTGCCCTGACCTGCAGCCTGTTTATCTGTGATCCTGATCCTGAACCCTGATTCCTATATCCTGAACCTGTTTGTTTCTGTTCCTGTATCCCTGGATCCTTGCCCTGCAGCCTGATTCCTTCTATCTTGTCCCTGTCTGTTTACTCCTGCCACACCCCCCCCCCCATCTGCTGATCTCCTGTTTATGATCCTGGCCTGGCTTGACTACAATTCTGGTACCCCCTTTTGCTATATATGCTGGTTGGTTTATTATCACTGTTTGGGTTGTTTGGTTTGTTCACTTTGTTTGTATTGGTGGTGTATTCACATTTATATGCATTAATAAACTAACTTACTTTCACCTATTTATGTTTGGGTTTCCTCTGTTGCAGTCCAGACAGTTCTGGTCTTATCTGATACATGACAGAATACCAGGGCCATCCCCGACCAGAAGTGGCTGCACAGGGGAACTATTTTGATTCAGTTTGTTTGCAAACATAAATGCCGATGAGGTTATTTATTTTTCTCTGCTGGCATCTGAAAGTGGTAATTATTGCCACCAGACTTTGAAAGGATGGTCTAGTGACCAGTTGTTTGCAGCTATCTATTTGACTCACTCCCTGGTCGATCAGGGTTATATACTGTTTGGGGAGGTGCAGCCTTTGATCAACATCTGCACTGAGCTGTCCCTGCCCTGTATTCCAGAGGGCCATGATGATTTCTCTCCTCCTTTTAATGTGAATCAGGTTGTATCCCTAGTTTGGCTTTTTGAAGATGATCCCGCCGATTTTTGTGAGCAGTGGCGGCTGGTGAAGTTTTAGGATGGGGGGGTGCAAGTACCCGCCCTTCCTTTTTGACCCCTTCCACTTGGTGGAAATGGGCGTGGTTTCAGCGAAATAGTGGGATTAGCTCTAAGGTGGTGTGGTTAGTATCTGAGATGGACAAGGGATGGAGGGAGAGGGAGACAGAGAGGGAGGGACAGCAGGCCCAGATCCTACACAACAATAGAAATATGTGTATTCTATAAGGCAGGGATATGCAATTAGCGGACCTCCAGCTGTTGCAAAACTACAAGTCCCATCATGCCTCTGCCTCTAGGTGTCATGCTTGATGCTGTCAGAGTCTCTCTATGCCTCATGGGACTTGTAGTTTGGCAACAGCTGGAGGTCCGCTAATTGCATATCCCTGCTATAAGGTTTAACAATCAGCGGATAAAGATACTTCAATCATCCCGGCACCATGGTTGTTATGGTGTCAGGATGATTGAAGTGCATTATTTATATTATTACATTGTAATATAAAATGAAATCATTCAACTCACCATAATGCAGAATCAGTGGGAGCCCTGAGCGTGTCGCCTGCCACCAGATGCCATCAGGTGTCCCCAGCGGAGTCCCTCCTTACATCCAGCCTGTGTCACATCAAATGCAGCCTGTGTCACATCAAATGCAGCCCTGTGTCACATCAAATGCAGCCCTGTGTCACATCAAATGCAGCCCTGTGTCACATCAATTGCAGCCTCTGTCCCATCAATTGCAGCCTGTGACCCGTCCCATCAATTGCAGCCTCTGTCCCATCAAATAAAGCCTCTGTCCCATCAAATACAGCCTCTGTGCCATCAATTGCAGCCTGTGACCTGTCCCATCAATTGCAGCCTCTGTCCCATCAATTGCAGCCTCTGTCCCATCAATTGCAGCCTGTGACCTGTCCCATCTATTGCAGCCTCTGTCCCATCAATTGCAGCCTCTGTCCCATCAATTGCAGCCTGTGACCTGTCCCATCAAATGCAGCCTCTGTCCTATCAATTGCAGCCTGTGACCTGTCCCATCAATTGCAGCCTATGTCCCATCAAATACAGCCTCTGTCCCATCAATTGCAGCCTGTGACCTGTCCCATCAATTGCAGCCTTTGTCCCATCAATTGCAGCCTGTGACCTGTCCCATCAATTGCAGCCTCTGTCCCATCAATTACAGCCTGTGACCTGTCCCATCAATTGCAGCCTGTGACCTGTCCTATCAACTGCAGCCTCTGTCCCATCAATTGCAGCCTGTGACCTGTCCCATCAATTGCAGCCTGTGACCTGTCCCATCAAATGCAGCCTCTGTCCCATCAATTGCAGCCAGTGACCTGTCCCATCAATTGCAGCCTCTGTCCCATCAATTGCAGCCTCTGTCCCATCAATTGCAGACACCTGCTGGTGGACCTCAGTACTGAACACCAAATGATAGATATTAACAGCGGATAGAACCTTTCCTGACAGTATCCCCCCTCGAAGGAGCGACCCCCGGACGCTCCAACTAGCCGTTGCTGGGGAAAGTCCATGGCGTCAAGCCAGGCAGCGGACAAAGTCACATCAGTTTGGGCATGAGGAAGGTCCGTGGCTTTAAACCGGGCAAAGTGCAGCTCAAGGACCTGGAGCCTGCTGCCCAGCTCTACGACCCGGAGCCTGCTGCCCAGCTCGATGACCCGGAGCCTGCTGTCCAGCCCAATGACTCCGCTGTCTGCCCTGATGTGCCCGCTGTCCGGTTTGACGTACCCGTTGCCCAGCTTTATGTGCCTGTTGCCCATTTCGTTGTGCCGGCTACTCAGATTGAAGTTCCTGTGCCTGCTACCCAGCTTGACGTACTTATTGCCCAGCCTGATGTGTCTGTACCCACTGCTTAGCTCGAGCTGCACTTTGCCCGGTTTAAAGCCATGGACATTCCTCATGCCCAACCTGATGTGACTTTGTCCGCTGCCCGGCTTGACGCCATGGACTTTCCCCAGCAATGGCTAGTTGGAGCGTCCGGAGGTCGCTCCTTTGAGGGGGGGTACTGTCAGGAAAGGTTCTATCCGCTGGTAATATCTATCATTTGGCGTTCAGTATTGAGGTCCACCAGCAGGTGTCTCTTGGCAGTTTGGAACTGTCAGGGGAACTTCTCCCTGCTGGTGTTATGTCATCTTTGGCCCGCAATACTGGTGTCCACCAGCGGATGGATCCTAGCAGTGTGGAGCAGATTTTACCTTCTGCAGTCAGGCATCACCTGATCTTGTTAGCAGGTAATAGTATAAATACCCAGAAAGTGCACACACACCTTGCCCTGGTATTGTCCTCGTGCCCTGACCTGCAGCCTGTTTTTCTGTGATCCTGATTCTGAACCCTGATTCCTGTATCCTGAACCTGTTTGTTTCTGTTCCTGTTTGTTTGTGTCTGTTTGTTTCTGATACCCCTGGATCCTTGCCCTGCAGCCTGATTCCTTCTATCTTGTCCCTGTCTGTTTGCTCCTGGCCCCCCCATCTGCTGATCTCCTGTTTATGATCCTGGCCTGGCTTGACTACGACTCTGGTACCCCCTTTTTCTATATATGCTGGTTGGTTTACTATCACTGTTTGGGTTGTTTGGTTTGTCCACTTTGTTTTGTATTGGTGGTGTATTCACATTTATATGCATTAATAAACTTACTTACTTTCACCTATTTATGTTTGGGTTTCCTCTGTTGCAGGCCACACAGTTCTGGCCTTATCTGATACATGACAACATCTGGTGGGGGAAAACGAAGAAGAAGCTGTGCTAATTCTACATTTAGATCAGTCCATAACATACCTCTCCTACCACTCCAAAAAACCCGATTTTTTTTTTAATCCAAACCTAAATTAACAGTGAAAATTCTGTGCTGAGCTCTGAGATGTGCCCAATAAAAGAACGAATGTCCAACAATCCATATAACACGTGTAGCGGGGTGTCGTTTTACCCGCAGGACTACATTTCCCGGGATGCTTTGCGGCACCCAGGGTGCCATTCCCAGCGCAAGGACTGCTGGGGTGGACTTTAAAAGGGAAGGGCGGGGCTCACTCTTTCTCTTGGAACGCCGTCCTCCTTGCAAGAGGATCTCCTGCACTCACCTGCTGCGCGGGCTAGGCCTGAAGCCTGGGTCTCGCGTTCCTGTTCCAGAGAGCTGCCATTCCATTGGGGAGTCTGCAGAGCATCCGATCCACCTGAGGTGCCATCTTCTTCTGAAGGACCACTACTTTCCCTCTTTTCTAACTGTGTCACGAGAGAAGTCAGAGCCGATTGCCAGGGGTTGGTAGCAGTGCATTACAGGGGCCCAAACAAACAAGCAGCCCTCTTAAGCTGAGGGTATCGCTATACACAGTATTTACCTGAAATTAATCAAAAAATAGATTAAGGCGAATATATAGTAAGTATCTATCAGATTTCCATCTACCTAGTTTCTTTATTAAGTTAACATCTAACTCTAATCTTGCAGCTTCAGTAGCTGCCCCAATCCGAAATGAATGCGACGTTAGCTGAGCATGTCCTAAGTCCAATACATTTAAACATTTTTTAAAAACACAGATGAATTGAAAAATTGTAAACCCTACTCATGTATGAAAAAACTGGAACCCCCTGGAGGTCTAACCAGAGAGTATTTGTTCACTAACTGAACAGGACAAATGGGAGAACTACTACAAATGTCCAAATGTATCCAATTACCTCTGCCAAATTGGTCCGTTCTAGACCATGAGTATTGCTTAGAAAATAAAAAACTCAAAAACCGTAATACTAAAGCCGTGTACACACGATAGGTTTTACCGATGAAAACAGTCCGATGGACTGTTTTCATCAAACCGATCGTGTATGGGCCCCATCGATCTTTTTTCCATCGGTGTTTAAAAATAGAACATGTTTTAAAATTATCCGATGGTTAAAAAATCGATAGCAAATTACTATCGTCTGTGGGGAACTCCATCGGATAAAAAACCCACGCATGCTCAGAATCAAGTCGACGCATGCTCAGAAGCATTGAACTTCATTTTTCTCGGCCCATCTGAGTGTTTTACGTCACCGCGTTTGGAATGGTCGGTTTTTTGACTGATGGTGTGTAGGCAAGACTGATGGAAGTCAGCTTCATCGGTTTTCCGATGGAAAAATCCATCGGTTTAAAAACCATAGGAAATCCGGTCGTGTGTAAAGGACTTAAGCCTTCAGAAAAAGAACCTGCCGGTTCTTGGATCAATTTCAAAAAGTTCAACCATAATAACCAGGCCGATTGATATCCAGCCCAGGTCGAGGGTGCTACAGAATTAGTAATATACTCGGATATGGGCCTTAAACCAGGTCCTATAAGTTGGGTGGACATGAGAGTCCCACTTGGTCCGCCTCCGGAAATAACTGGAAAAAACGATACATCTGCAGACAAGATAATGAATCCGTCAAATCATTGTCCTTACCAGCTACATGAATAGCTTTCAAACAAATATTTAAGCTTAGACATTTAAAAATCATATGTCTCAAAAGGACAATGACAGGCGGAGACTTTGATGTTAAACAATTGATGGCATACATAACTCCTTTATTATCTGTTCTTACTAGAATCCGTTTGTTTCTGAAAAAAGATCCCCAAATTTCAAGGGCTACAATAATAGGGAATAATTCCAAAAGAACTATATTTTTCAAACATCCCTTTGCTTGCCAAATGGGATTCCAACGTTCCTCGCACCAATGGGTTTGCCAAATTGTGGCAAAACCCAAAGATCCAGCGGCGTCAGTAAAGAGAAAAATTCCTTGTCCAGAATAAATTCTTCTTGCCACATAGCTCTTCCATTGAAATGAGTAAGGAACTGCAGCCAAACTAATAGGTCTTCCCTCATATCATGAGACATATGGACATGAGAAAAAAGGGATTTTTATAACAGCTTACCTGTAAAATCCTTTTCTTGGAGTACATCACGGGACACAGAGCGACTTAGTCATTACTAATGGGTTATATAGATTACCTTCAGGTGTTGGCACTGGCCAATTCCAAACCGGAAGTACCCTCCCCTATATAAGCCCCTCCCATCCGGGAGCACCTCAGTTTTGTAGCCAAGCAATAAGTGTCCCAAAAAGAGGGGTGGGAGCTCTGTGTCCCGTGATGTACTCCAAGAAAAGGATTTTACAGGTAAGCTGTTATAAAAATCCCTTTTTCTTTTTCGTACATCACGGGACACAGAGCGACTTAGTCATTACTAATGGGACGTCCCAAAGCAATGCCAAATGAGGGGAGGGATACATAAGCTGGGCGCCATCAGGCATGAGGATCTTTTGCGGCCTGCAACACACTGCGCCCAAAGGCGACATCCTCCTGACTTCTAACGTCTACCTGGTAGAATCTAGTAAACGTGTGTACCGAAGACCATGTTGCGGCCTTACATACTTGAGCCAGGGAGGCCTGGTGATGCACTGCCCATGAAGTTCCAACTGCTCTTGTGGAGTGCGCCCTAACTTTGAACGGAGGCGGTCTCTTTCTCAAGCCATAGGCTTGTATTATGACCTGTCGAATCCACTTGGCTAAAGTGGATTTTGATGCTGCCTGACCCTTTTTAGGGCCTTCCGGCAGAATAAACAAAGTATCCGTTCTGCGAATCTGAGCAGTGGCTTTTAGATAAGCTTTAACTGCTCTTACTACATCCAAGGAATGTAATAACTTTTCCTCTACCGAGCTAGGTTTGGGGAAAAAAGAAGGAAGAACCACATCTTGGTTCAAATGAAACCTCGATACCACCTTAGGAAGAAAGGCTGGATGAGGACGTAATACTACTCTGTCCTTATGGACAACCAGATATGGCTCCTTACAGGACAAGGCGGCTAATTCCGATACTCTTTTAGCCGAACAAACGGCTACTAAGAAAATCAATTTCCTGGTGAGAAGAACCAAGGAAATGTGTTGCAATGGTTCAAACGGTTGTTTCTGTAGAACTGACAGAACCAGGTTTAAGTCCCAAGGACATATGGGAATACTAACCGGAGGGCTAATACGCATCACTCCTTGTATGAAAGCTTTGACTAGTGAATGCGAAGCCAAGGGCCTTTGAAAAAAATATTGACAAGGCCGAAATCTGACCCTTGATAGTACTCAAGGCCAGCTTCCTATCTACAGCCCACTGTAGGAAGTCCAAAATCCTCCCTATCACGTACTTACGTGGATGCCATTTCTTGGCCTCACACCACGTAATGTACGCTTTCCAGATCCTATAATAGATCTGCCTGGATACCGGCTTCCTGGCATTGATCATGGTAGATACCACAGAATTAGAGAGCCCTCTCTTTTTCAGAATGTGGGCTTCAATAGCCAGGCCGTCAAACCTAGGGCTGGTAAGGAAGGGTGGTATATCGGTCCCTGCGACAGCAGGTCCGGACGATGTGGGAGGGTCCAAGGACTCCTCACTGACATTTTTACAATCTCCGCGTACCATGCCCTTCGGGGCCACGCTGGAGCCACCAGAATCACTGGTTTCTTTTCTACCCTGATTCTGCGGAGTAATCGCGGTAACAATTGTGGCGGTGGGAATGCATATATCAGCTTGAACTGATCCCAAGGGAACACTAGGGCATCCGAGCCGCAAGCTAGAGGATCCCTTGTGCGAGACACAAATCTGTCCACCTTTGCGTTGAATCTGGATGCTAGCAGATCTACATCCGGTGTTCCCCACCGCTGGCATATTGCCTGGAAAACCTCGGGGTGAAGAGACCATTCCCCCGGGCATAATTGTTGGCGACTTAAAAAGTCCGCTCTCCAATTTTCCACTCCTGGGATGAAAACCGCGGATATGGCTGGGACATATTTTTCTGCCCACTCCAGGATGCAATTTGCTTCCCTCTGGGCTGCACGACTCCTGGTGCCACCCTGGTGATTGATATATGCCACTGCTGTGGCATTGTCTGATTGAATTTTGACAGGGGACCCTTGGAGTTTGGATGTCCATGCTACTAGGGCATACCGGGCTGCTCGTATCTCTAAGAGATTGATGGGCAGGGCCTTTTCTGCTTCTGACCACTTGCCCTGGAGAGACCATTGCTCCAGTACTGCCCCCCAGCCTATGAGGCTGGCATCTGTAGTGACTACCTTCCAAGAAACCGGACTGAAGGGTTTCCCTTTTTCCAGATTCTGGGGCACCAACCACCAATGGAGGCTCTTGCGAACGGAAGGGGACAGGGACATTGGTAAGTCTAAAGCCTGAACTTTTTTGTTCCAGGCTGACAGTATGGCCCTTTGCAAATTCCTTGAATGGAATTGACCGTAGGGTACCGCTTCGAATGAAGCCACCATTTTTCCCAGCAGCCTCATGCAGAGGCGTATGGATGGTTTTCTTTTTGTACCCACTAAGTGGGTCAAATCTTTTAAAGACGACACCTTCTCTGGAGGTAAGAAAATCTTTCTCTGATTTGAATCCAGCCTTAGCCCTAAGTATTCCAGACTTTTGACTGGTCTTAGAGCTGACTTGTCCCGGTTGATAATCCAACCGTGATATTCCAGATACTTGATTGTCTTGTGAATAGCTACTTCCAGCTTTTCCACTGAGTGGTCTATTAGTAGCAGGTCGTCTAGATATGCCATTATCGCTACACCCTGTGTTCTTAGATTGGCCAATAATGGGGCCAGAATTTTTGTGAACACTCGTGGTGCTGTGGCCAGACCGAAAGGTAAGGCTCTGAACTGAAAATGGCGCCCTTCTACTGCAAAGCGTAGAAATTTCTGGTGGGCCGGAAAGATGGGAATATGCAGATAAGCATCCTTTATGTCGATCGAGGCTAACCATTCCTGCCCTTGTAGGGCGGTGGCCACCGATCGGATCGACTCCATCCGAAAAGTCCTGATATTTAGGAACTTGTTTAGCCCTTTTAGATTTAATATGGGCCTCACGTCCCCATTTGGTTTGGGGACTGTGAAAAGGTTCGAGTAAAACCCGAATCCGCTTTCTTCCAGGGGAACCTTCATGATTACACCTTGGAGCAATAGTTGTTCTAGTGCCAGAAGGAGGGATCCTCTCTTCTGGGGATCTCTTGGCACGTTTGACCTCATAAATTGGGCAGGAGGAGTGCCTTTTAACTCCAGCTTGTATCCCAGACTTACTGCGGAGAGCACCCATCTGTCTCTGATGGTGTCCCGCCAGGTCTCTGTGAACAACTGAAGTCTTCCCCCCACCCGATTGAGTGGGGGCAACGCTTCATGCCTTGGGGGGAGGTTTTGTACCTCTCTTGATCCAGGGCTTCTTGTTACCCTGTGATTGTCCCTGATTTCTGCCCCCTGAATTTGACAGCGGAGGCCGTCTGAACTGCTTCACAGCCGATGTGCCCGGGACTGGAGAAGTAGGCCTCTTAAAAGAAGGACTTCTACCCTTGTTCTTAACCGGTAAGAGTGAACTTTTACCGGCAGAAATTTTCTGGATATATTTGTCCAGATCTTCTCCAAATAAGCGTTCTCCATGAAATGGGAAGCTAACCAGCAGTTTTTTACAGGGAGCTTCAGCAGACCAGTTTTTGAGCCACAGAAGCCTACGCATATGTACTATAGACAGCGTAAAGCGGGAGGCCTGTTGGATTGTATCCTTTATGGCGTCCACCGCAAAACCCAAGGCTCTAGGCAGGTCAGCTAGGGCAAGAGCCTGCTGATCTGGTAAGTCCCTTAAGACTTGTTTCAACTGATCTTTCACTGCTTGGCAGACTCCAATCGCTGCTACCGCAGGTTGTGTCACCATGCTTGCTGTAGAGAAAGCAGATTTTAGTAAAGACTCCAATTTTTTATCTATTGGGTCTTTGAACATTGGAACATTATCTACTGGACATGTCAGTGATTTGTTAACAGAAGAGATGGCTGCGTCCACTGTAGGGACCCTCCATTTTTTTATGAACTTATCCTCCATGGGATAGATCACCGGAAATCTCTTGGGGGGAGCAAATATTTTATCAGGATGCTCCCAATCCTGGTAAATAAGCCCTTCTAATAAAGGGTGGATTGGGAAGGAACAGACAGCCTGGGGAGCTTTTAGCGACCCCAGCGAGGAAACCGTAGTGGATGGTGGTTCCGCCAGAGGCATTTTAAATGCTGATCGGACCATGTTAGTCAGAGACTGAACCCATAATCTTTCAGCCTGAGATGCTGAGAAAGGTTCTTCCACTGTTGATTCCTCCATAACTGAATCAACCTCATCCTGATCCCCTTCAGGTAGGTCGATCTCTGTGTGGGGCTGTTCCTCCACTAACAGGCACTCTGAAGGAGGAGACGGAGATCGGACGCGCTTTTCCTGTGACAGGGAAGCAGTGATTAATGCTGTTAATCTCTCTTCCAATCCTCCCAGAGTTGAGGATAAAACCTCCTCTGTTATATATACAGGAGCAGGTGGACTGGGGACAGCCGCAGCACCAGGCATTCCTGCGGGGTTTCTACGGCTACTGACCTCTGAATTCTCAGGGGAGATTGGTGCAGTACAAGCATGCCCAATATCCTCAGAGCCCGATGGAGACCCCTTTGGCTTCCTGGAAGACCTATTTCCGGAGCGTCTGGACGACATATCCTTTAAGCACAAATCTGAGGTATTCCCGTCGTCATACACCAATTTTTGCTGGTAATAGTCTAACACAGTTGCTGCTATATACCAGCTGGTGTCCACTAAAGTGCCTTTCTATGGGGATGCCTGCATCAACCGCCTCTGTGTGCCACTGTTTGTTGCTAGCTCTGTTTGCATCCAGCTGACACTTGTACTGTGTCTTTTAACCATGCTGGGACGCCTGCACATGCGCAGAAGCGCCGCAGCGCGCATCGAGCGTCATCCACCCGCCCCGCACCTTTTTTTCATAGGAGGCGCGTGCACGCGCCCGCGCGCCATTGGCGCCCTTTTCGAAATCAAACAGGGACTAGGAGCCAGGGTCCTTTTTGCCGGAGGGCCTGTGCGGTGGATGAGTGCAGCAACAGGGCAGAGGAAGTGGATTCCCACAGAGAAACTTACCAACTGCCTGGATCTTTTGACTTGAGAAAACCAAAGATCCACATGACAAGAAAAATGGGAATACCGTTAGGTAACAGACAGAAAGACAAATTAGGCTTGGGGGTCCCCCAATAGAACCAAGTTCCTGGGGGCCCCCACTTACCTGATCCCCGCCGCAGGACTTTGTTTGGTCCACAGAAGTCCAAACTTCACCTATCACGGCAGGCATTGTAATTAAACCTTCAGGGACCGGGTTCCCAAGGATTCCACTCCCCTGGACCTGTATAGCACCCTGCACAGACAACATCTTGGTCGTGGGTATGACCAGAGCTCTGGATCCCAGGGTCCAGCCCTCCTAAGAGAGGCATTACAGGCAAAACCTTGCTCTTCTGCTGCAAGGCCCGGGTACTGACCGTTTAGCTATGAAGCTTTTTTGGTGGGATCCGGAACAGCTTACTAAGGCCCAAAAGAACCTGTACGCAAGCCCAGTGAAAACACATGTTACTCTTTGGCCAACACCTTAGACACTGGCAAAAAACTGAGGTGCTCCCGGATGGGAGGGGCTTATATAGGGGAGGGTACTTCCAGTTTGGAATTGGCCAGTGCCAACACCTGAAGGTAATCTATATAACCCATTAGTAATGACTAAGTCGCTCTGTGTCCCGTGATGTATGAAAAAGAAATGGTGATTTTAAACCAGAAATGAAAAGGTATAATCTTCTAAAAAAAACCTTTCCAATCGGCATAATCCTAGAAGCAAACGCTAGAAGACCTAAAAGTGACTGCATTTTTTTATTTTTTTTTATCAAAACGACGTTTATTGAGCATGTAGAAAGTATTGACATACGGGTAAACAGTGCAACAGGCACTACATCATCGGATCAATACAATTGACATACATTGAAACATAACAAATTGCTGTGAGGCGGGGTACAGAGTACTGCTGAGTGGGTGACATGGCACTACATGGTCGACATAGGAAAAAGGAGAGAGGGAGGCCCATGAGGAGTCCTCGGGAGGTCATAAAGGGAAGTATCTAATTGTCCGCATCACAGGTGGAGGCGTCCCCCAGCCATCTGTCCCAAACCTTGTAGTATTTATCCGGGCAGCCTCTGAGAATGTAAAGTAACTTTTTATAGGGAAGGGTGTGATTGACAGCTCTAATCCATTGCTGCAACGTAGGGGGGGGAACCCCTCAACCACGTCTTGGCTATCTGAAGCCTGGCAAGGAATAATGTTTCTTGCAAAAATATGTTCAGGTATTTTTCGGCTTCAGAAAGTGATAGAAGTCCCAATAAACCTTGGCGAGGGCAGAGGGTGACTGGGGAGCTCATGCGATCGTGGAGGAACCGGATCACCTGGGACCAGAACCCCTGTATGCGGGGACATGACCAAAGAAGGTGGTAAAAGGAGGAGTTGGGGTGGCCGCATCCGGGGCAGTCAGGGCTGTGTCCTGCTCTGTACTTAGAGATACGGTGGGGCGTCAGGTACGATCGATGTAGGATGTATAGATGGGTGAGGCGGTCAGAGAGCTTGGGGGAGACCATTCTACAGTTGGCAAGAGCCTCCTCCCAGTCGTCCTTTGACACAGTACCCAGGTCAGGTTCCCAGCGGGATTTTAATTGTTGGGCGGCGTTGGTGGCTGAGGGTAGTATGAGAAAGGCATAGAACTGCGATATCAACTTTTTAGGGTCTTTACCAAGGACAATGTCCACTAGTAGTGGGATTTTGAGGGCCGGGATGGAGTCAGCAAACTGTGTGTTGAGCGCGTGTCGGAGCTGGAGGTAGCAGAAGAACATGTGATTGGGTAGGGCGAAGCTATCCATGAGATCTTGGAAAGACCTGACCGCCCCGCGAGCAACCACCTGTGTCAGGTAGATGACACCCTTGGTTACCCATATTCCGTGATCGGGGATAGTGGCTAATTCGGGCATGTGTGGGTTATCCCAGAGGGGTGTGTAGGCTTGAGGGGATGGCGCCTCGCCATACTGCATGGCGAGTTGCCAAATCTTGCAGTGGTGGAATAACATGCGTCTCCTGTCATCCGCTCGCAACGGGCGGCGAGGACCACAGAACAGAATCTGGAAGGGGTGGGAGAGCAGGCCAGGAATCTGGGAGCAGACTAGGGTGGAGTATCTGTCTCTGTCGGACTGGTTAAAGTAATAAAAGTGGGACAACTGGGATGCCAAGTAGTAGAGGAAGAGGTCAGGGAGTGAAGTGCCTCCCAGATTAGTCGGGCACTTTAGGACCCGCCACGACAGTTTATGTCGTGAGGAGCCCCAAACAAACGAGTTAAGGATAGATTCCATGGCTTTAAATAAGCGCGGGGGGATGTACAGCGGGGCCTGCCAAAAAATGTAAAGGAGCTTGGGGAGGAGAATCATTTTGACAAGGTTGATTCGGCCCATGACCCCTAGGGGGAGACGGACCAAACTTGCGTTTTAGATTTTAAAACTTCAAAGAGGGGCTCAATGTTTAGGGGAATATAATCTAGGAGAGATCTGGAAATGTGGACACCCAGGTATTTGAAGGTGCTCACCCTGACAAGGGGGAGTGCGGCCTGATCGGCACCGGGGGCGCCCAGATCTAATGGAAGAATGTGGGACTTAGTCCAATTTATCTGCAACCCTGAGAATGCCCCGAAGGCTGTTATGAGCTGCAGGGCCGCCTGAAGTGAGGGGCCCGCGTCTGCGAGGTAGAGGAGCATATCGTCTGCATAGAGGCTGACCACCTCAGTCAAGCGACCACACCGCAGTCCCATGATGTCCGGGTGATTTCTGAGAGCTATAGCCAGGGGCTCCACGGCCAATGCGTATAGGAGGGGTGAGATGGGGCAGCCCTGTCGTGTGCCACGGGAGAGAGGGAAGGAGGGGGAGATCCTGCCATTGACCTGGATGCGAGCCCTAGGGTTCTGGTAGAGGAGCTGGAGCCACTTTATAAATTTTGGGCCAAAGCCAAATCTGAGGAGGCATTCCCACAGGTATCTCCACTCCACTGAGTCAAAGGCCTTAGCAGCATCTAGGCTGACCACCACCCTGGATCCCGTGTCTGAGTGCTCGGATTGAAGGTTCATGTGGAGCCGCCTAAGATTGAAGGCTGTGTTTTTGTCTGGCATGAATCCAGTCTGGTCGGGGTGCACAAGGTTGAGAATCACCTTATTTAGTCGCATGGCAAGGATTTTGGCAAGTATTTTTACGTCTAGCTGGAGTAGGGAGATGGGCCAGTACGATTCTAAGACCAGCGGGTCTTTGCCAGGTTTGGGGATGAGAACTATGAGTGCCTCGCCCATGGACGACGGTAGTGTGTTTGTGTCGAAGATATGCGCGTATAGTTTGCAGAGTTTAGGAATAAGGGTCTCGCCGAACTGTTTGTAGAACTCAAGAGGGAGACCGTCTGAGCCGGGAGCCTTGGACGTAGGGAGCTGCGCCAGGGCCGCAGCTATGCATTCCACAGTGATTGGTGCCTCAAGCTGGGCAATCTGAGGGGGGGTAAGTGTGGGGAAGGTAATACCCTGCAGAAAGGCTGAGAAATCATCTTGGGAATGGCCGGTGGTGGAGGAGTAGAGCTCTGAGTAGAAGGACCTAAACTCCTCCGCCACCAGGTCAGGGTCTGTAAGCATGACCCCAGACGCCGCCTGCAGAGTCACCACAACCAGGGGCTTATAGTCCATGTGGGCCAAGTAGGCTAAGAGCTTTCCAGCTCGTTCGCCATGTTCATACGTTCGTTGCTTGCTGAAAAAAATTCCCTGTCGTGCCTTTTCAACATGCAGTTAGTCTGTGAGTCTAGTCTGCAGGCGTAGGAGGGATGCGTTAGTGTCTGATGGGTCAGTTTGAAAAGTCTGTTCAAGGGCGTGGAGGCGCTCCTCTGCTTGGCAGAGCAGTCGCTTGGAGGTGGCCTTATGTCTATTAATGCGCTCAGACAGGATCATGCGAGCATGGATTTTGAAGGCCTCCCACACGGATCCGACCAGAGCCGAGCCATCGTTTGTGCAGAAATAGTACTCCCACTCCAGTTGGATAACATCCATATGCGTGAGGGTGGACAACCAGAAGGGGTTCAGCCTCCAGATCCGGACCGCAGGGGGAGCCGGGGGTCGCAGTGTGATCCAGTATGGAGAGTGGTCAGATAGCACCCTGGCTTCAAATCCTACATCGAGGAGATGGGGGAGGAGGGGGTGAGGAAGATGAAATCTATGCGGGACATAGCAGATCGGGAGGGGGTGAAACACGAGAATCGTGACAATGTCGGGTGCTTATGCCTCCACGTATCTGTAAGGGCAAACTCTGTAAGGAACTTCCCAAATCTGGTGGTGCTGGGCAGGGGGGATGGAGGGGCAGCTGGGCTCAGTCTATCTAGATGTGGGGTAATGACCATGTTAAAATCGCCAGCCCAGATGGCCGGCACGGAGGGGTGTTGTGCCATGAAATCCACCCCCATCTGTAGCACAGCGAACTGGAATGGCGGGGGGATGTAGAAGGCCAAGAGGAGAACCTCCAAATCTCCAACCGTGGCATGTAAGAACACTGACCTACCCTGGGGATCAGACCGCAGCGAGTGGAGTTGAAACTGCGCCGTTTTAGCCACTAGGATCGCCACCCCGCGGGAGTTAGAGGTGTGTGAGGCCTGGTACAGCCATCCCACCCAAGGCTTCTTGAGACTCATCTGTTTCTGGCCTGCCAGGTGGGTCTAAACAAGGACCGATATATCAGATCTTTGAGATTTGAGATAGGAGAGGACTGGCTGCTGTTTTGCCCGTTCACCAAGACCCCGGACATTCCATGTGACAATTTTCAGGGAGGCCATGGTGGGCAGGGAGGGGCTATTGCTAGCAGATTAACCTCCGGGAAACATCGGGCAAAGCAGTGAAACATAGGCAGCGGTGAACATTGTCTTATATAGCATATATACACAGGAGACACATAGGGGCCTGGGAGGCCAGTTATAGCATGTTGGACGAGGAGTGAAGGCCTCATGGGCAAAAGGGTGCGCATCTCGCCACTGTGAGGCAGAACAGACCCAGTCAAACATGCGGCATACAGTAACATCAGCAGTATGATAGTATAGACATTGTAATTCGTGCAGTACATCAGCGGGGATTCATAAAAGCAAAAAAGGCAAAGTGAAAATCCAAAGTAACAGTATAACAACAAACAGCCTGCATTGGCGCTGGACCAGCATAGCAGGTTTAACACACTGCCATCCACTGCGAGCAGGGAGGCAGAGGCTGGCCAGGGAAACAGTAGCATGATTGTGGCAGTCAAGGGAGGAACAAGTGCCTGGGGCATGAGGGGATCACAGGGGGCGACCAAACTGGAGAGCGCACAACGGTGCAGGGGGTATCCAGTCTTGGGGAGTGCGGGTGCAGGCGAGCCGCCCGAGCTGCAAGAATAATAGCTTGGGGTGGGGAGAAGGCGGTGTCGGCCAATGCGGGAGGGGGGAGAACGAAGGGCTCCGGAGGTGAATGGAGGGGGGAGGAAGAAAAAAAAAGGGGGGTACTGGGAGAGGCAGGGCTGGTAGTCAACTCACGGTTCAGGAGGAATGGGAGAACAGTGGGAGCACTCCTCCGGCTCTAGACAAGCGGCAGCAAGCGAAGGGCAGGATTCTAAACATGAGCCGGGCCAGCTGCGTCGCGCCGCTCCAGCCAGAAAAGGACAGCTCGCGGATCCTCAAAAAACTGTGTATTCCCATCACACATCACCCTGAGCCGAGCCGGGAAAAGCATTGCGTATGGCAGGTGCAGTACACGGAGCTGTCTCTTTGCCTCCGTGAAGCGCGCTCTCTTCTTCTGGACCTCGGCAGAGAAGTCCGGGAACACCGCCATGGTCACGTTATCAAATGGGATGTTACCCCTCTCCCGGGTGAGTCGAAGGATAGTGTCCCTGTCGCGGTAATTGAGGAACTTGGCAATGAGGGTCCACGGCGGGGCCCCAGCAGGCGGAGGCTTCGCCGCGAGGTGGTGCACGCTTCACCACAAATGTCGAGGAGAAGGCCTCTCTGCCAAAGGTCCGGACCAGCAGGTTTTCGAGGTAGGTGGGGGGGTCCGCACCCTCCGATTTCTCAGGCAGCCCCACGAAGCGTAGGTTACACCTCGGAAGACGATTCTCCATATCGTCTTGCTTGGAGAGGACTGCGTTGAGCTGATGTTGTAACTGCTCCGTGGTGACCTGGAGTGGATGCAGGCCTTCCTCCACGTGGCTAATCCGGCGTTCGGATTCGGTCGCCCGCTCCCGGAGCTTGTGTATGTCTTGCCAGATCAGGGAGATGTCGACCTTCACCTCCTCAATCCTGGAGGTGAGGGTGGATTGGCAAAGGGCGATGGCCTCTAGTACCCTGGTAGTGTCGCCAGACGGCTGATCGTCATCCTCCTGAAGCGGGGCGACGCCATCTTCCTCCTCCGGGTCCCGCTCTTCATGACGGTATTTGTCAAGTTTGGCGATGGCGCCGGATCTTTTCCCCGGAGACATGGCAGGTTAAGGGTCAGGTGAGCAGTGCTGGGCTTTTCAGCAACTTTTGCGGGGAATGCAGCCCCAAGGATCGGGTAAAAGGATGTTTCTTGAGCGGAGCTCTCACTCAGCACGTCCTACTCCATGCGGCTCCAGACTACGCCCGACTGCATTTTTTTTTAACATACTTTCTTTTTTCGAATCAAAACAAACAGTAATGTCCTGAGCTTTTCTACCTTTAACCACTTAAGGACCGAGCCTCTTTTTCAGACTCGGTGTTTACAAGTTAAAAACAAGTTTCTTTGCTATAAAATTACTTAGAAACCCCAAACATTATCCTTTTTTTTTTCTAACACCCTAAAGAATAAAATAGCGGTCATTGCAATACTTTTTGTCACACCATATTTGCACAGCGGTCTTACAAGCGCAACTTTTTTGGGAAAAATTCACTTTTTTTAATTAAAAAATAAGACAACAGTAAACTTAGCCCAATTTTTTTCATATTGTGAAAGATAATGTTATGCTGAGTAAATTGATACCCATCATGTCACGCTTCAAAATTGCGCCCGCTCGTGGAATGGCGTCAAACTTTTACCCTAAAAATCTCCATAGGCGACGTTTAAAAAATTCTACAGGTTGCATGTTTGGAGTTACAGAGGAGGTCTAGGGATAGAATTATTGCTCTAGCTCTGACGATCACGGCGATACCTCACATGTGTGTTTTGAACAACACCATTTTCATATGCGGGTGCTGCTCACATATGTGTTCACTTCTGCGCGTGAGCTCGTCGGGACGGGGCGCGTTAAAAAAATTTTTTTTTTATTTTATTGATTTTAAAACTGTTTTTTAAAAAAAAATGGGTCACTTTTATTCCTATTACAAGGAATGTAAACATCCCTTGTAATAGAAAAAAGCATGACAGGTCCTCTTAAATATGAGATCTGGAGTGGTGGCCTTGGATACCGCCAAGGCCTTCGACTCTGTGGAGTGGAGGTCCAGAGCTTTTTTTAGGGAATTTTTCACATAAAATTCCTGAAAAAATACAAAAAGCCAGTTATTAAAGTATTTTGAAACAGGTCTACTTTTTTATCCGGTTTGCTAATAAAATCTTTAGCAGATGGAAGTAAGGACAAAATATCAATAAATTCTCCCCGCCAGATTTTGTCCTTAGGCCTGGTTCACACTGGGGCGACAAACGCTCCGACATTAGGAGCTCATGTCGCATGACGTGTGAAAATCAATGTTTCCCTATGAGAGCCGTCTTAACTGGTCCGACACATGTCGGTCCGACATTAAAAATGCTCCCTGTACTACTTCTGTCCGACTTTGATCCTACTTCAGCCCATTGAATATCATTAATGTCGGATCAAAGTAGGATCCTTGTCCTAACCATCCGACATTTGACATCCGACATGTGATTACAGCAGCAGTAAAAGGAATTTATCTCACCCTGGGATTGTTTTGATTGGTCAAAGGACAAGTCAGACTAGCACAATGTCAGATCAAAGTAGTATCCTGTTCATGAATGTCGGATGGATGTCGGACCAATGTAGGATCAATGTAGGACTGATGTCGCAGAGCAAAGTAGGATGAAAGTCGGATGAATGTCGTGTCGTATCAGTGTGAACCCAGCCTATGATATCCCAGCGGAGTTACCTCTCATGTAATTGACTCTTTTAACCACTTCAGCCCCGGACCATTTTGCTGGTCAAAGACCAGGCCAATTTTTGCGATTCCGCACTGCGTCACTTTAACTGACAATTGCGCAGTCGTGCGGCGTGGCTCCCAAACAAAATTGACGTCCTTTTTTTCCCACAAATAGAGCTTTCTTTTGGTGGTATTTGATCACCTCTGCGGTTTTTATTTTTTGCGCTATAAACAAAAATATAACGTCAATTTTGAAAAAAAATGCAATATTTTTTACTTTTTGCTATAATAAATATCCCCAAAAATATATAAAAAAAATGTTTTCCTCAGTTTAGGCCGATATGTATTCTTCTACATATTTTTGGTAAAAAAAAATCACAATAAGCGTTTATTGATTGGTTTGCGCAAAAGTTATATCGTCTACAAAATAGGGGGTAGTTTTATGGCATTTTTATTAATATTTTTTTTTTTACTAGTAATGGCGGCGATCAGCGATTTTTATCGTGACTGCAACATTATGGTGGACACATCGGACAGTTTTGACACATTTTTGGGACCATTTTTACAGCGATCAGTGCTATAAAAATGCACTGATTACTGTGAAAATGACACTGGCAGTGAAGGGGTTAACCAGTAGGTGGCGCTGTAGGGGTTAAGAGTTTCCTAGGGAGTACTTCTTACTGTAGGGGGGATGGGCTGTGTGTGACATGACACTGATCTCCGCTCCCGATTACACGGAGCGGAGATCAGTGACATTGTCACTAGGCAGAGCGGGGAGATGTTTGTTTACACTAGCATCCCCCCGCTCTATCTCCCCGTGAGACGATCGCGGGTATCCCCGCGGCGATCGAGTCCGCGGGAGCCACGGTCGGGCTCACGGAGAAAGCGGCAGGGTTGCGAGTGCGGCGCCGGTGGCACGTGACAACACAGCGGCATCTTAAAGGGGACGTACCTGTACGTACTTATGCCTATCTGTGCCATTCTGCTGACATAAATATACAGGCGGCGCTCCTTAAGTGGTTAAACAGGTTTCAGGTAAATTTTGTGATTTAGCTGATTGATATGAAGAAACACATGCATCTAAATTAGCTTGAGGAGTTTGAGTGAAGTTAGCAGACATTCCACTAGATGGCGACCAAACACCAACAGCTGACAGATCACTAAATTGTACAGTACAATTATGAATAGCCTGAGCTTGACCATTACCTGAATGCAAATCCTTTGCCAATTTAGATAATAGCTCAGCTATATTAGCTAACATATTTATTGAAGATGACCCACCCATACCTTGTTGCTGTGAAGGTTGCATGGGAGTAGGAAGCGCCTGGACGTCCCTGTCATTTGAAAGGTCATTCGGAATAGATATCGCAGCAGACCCTGCTTCGCTTGCTGGCGGCGTCATTTGTCCTCTGGTCACACCTGTTGACACGCCTCTGTCCCCGCCTACTGACACACCTACTGTCGGGATGTGCTGAGACTCTCTGGACCTGCTGGTAGACACACCCCTGGCTCCGCCCCCGCCCCTCTGCTACGATCCTGAGAAGGACCAGCTCTTCTTGCTGTAGTGGGACGAGGTGGAGAGGGGGAGTGCCCCCACAGGCACTCCTCTACGTCGACGGCCTGGAACTTCTTCCACAAGTTCCTGTCGGTCTTCCTCCTGATGCGGCACGGGCTCACAGATGGCTTCAGCATGTCGCTCCTCTTCGGCCGCCACTACCCAGGTTCCGTTGGCGGCTGTTGCGGCTCCCACTGGAGCCTCTTGACTCGTAGAGCGAGGTAGGTCCAAGCACTGGCGAATTCAGGCTTCCCTGCTGTCCTCTCCCGCCCGCTCTATCAGCCGCCACATCAGGCTCATCTTCCGGCCTCAGAAGACACTGTTTGCTCAATGGAGAAACCTCCTAGAACACCACAGCTCCTCTCTTCTGAGGCGAATGAGCCTGGTGCGACGGAACCCTTTTTATAACCCTATCAAGGCCGGTTCTGTCCAGATTCAACTGGATTTTCCCGGGCTTTTACACGAGACCCAGGAGAGGTCACCTGTACCCCTCTCCCAAGCCACGTGAGCACTACTATGTTCCCCCCTGAGAGCATCAGGCTCCTCAGGGGGGACTTGAAACTGCCCATTCCCGCCACTCTCCCATGAGGAAAAGGGGGCTTGAAACTGCCTTCCCTTTTCCTATCATTCATGTGTAGCGCCCTGTTCCTGAAGAATAGGGACTATGTGTATATTTAGTGTTTACCTGAGCGTAAATAGCTCAGAATGATTGTATAAAGTTGATTTGCTTCTGTTCCAGTTTGGCTGTGTTGTGTGCATTTCTCATTGTTGCCAGTAGGTGTCACTGTTACCACAGGCCAGTGTGAGAAATACAGCCAGCCGAATTGTATTGAATATTCTTTTTCCAGAAACAGCCCAATCAGAAGGTTCTGTGCCGCTGAGCATGCTGGGAAATGAGTATTTAAGGGGCAGACGCCATGTTTTCTCTCTCTCTGCCTCATGGCCCTCCAGGCCTGAGGCTGTGCGAGTCATTCTCTTCTACCCAGGCGCGGCTGGCTCTCTGACCTCATGGCCCTCCTGGCCTAAGGTATGTGGCAGTTGCTCTCTTCTACCTCGGGCCCTGCTGGCTCGAGGCTGCATTACTACGAGTAGGCCCAGAAGTCTGTCTGGGGCCTACTTAACTGAAGGTGGTCCTGTGCTGTCTTGCCTGTGCGGAAGAAGCCACTCAAACTGAGAAGATTCCAGGGGGGGACCCTTGCTGCTGGAGAAAACCGGGCTGAAGGCTGGTTTCTCAGGAAGGGCCTGGTGACTCGTTTGGAGGATGCACCTAAGTTAACCTACCTCACAGTACTGCCGGATGGCTTAAAGGTTCTGGTACTCTGCAGCTGACCTACAACTAACTGACTACTGGCTGAACAATCCTGTGGCAGAGGATTATCCAGGAGTTCCACGTATCGCTAAGTCTGTGGCAGAGATTTGTCCGTGCTTCATACCGGCTGCTAGGTCAGTGTGAGAGGCCTATCCGGTTGTTGCAAGATCCAATGACAGAAAGCGGTTTGTCCTCTGGATCCAAGAAATCAATCCGTGATCTGCAAATAAGGTATCTGAACTTCCCCTAACCCTCTATCCTTTTACTGCTGCAAGTTCCTTTAATAAATCATTGGAAAAAGACTGAAGTGACTGGCGCTCACATCTGTTTGACATTTCCTAACATAGACTCTTAGTTTTGGGACGGTGAAAGGTGGGGTAACGGCAGGACCCAAATTTAATCCAGCAGCCCTCTAGGGGGTATCGCTACAGATGATAGACTGAAGAGGGAATAGTCTGCAAAGAGTTAGGCCGATGAGGAGGGAGTTACAACCTTGTATGATTCAAAGATAGCTAATAGGGACAAGATTCAGGTTCAGGTCAAGCATGGGTTTGAAGCCAACCCAACATGTTCACAGTTTACAGATTTCATATACATGCAAAATTTTGCTACCATAGCAACCAACTGCCACTAATGCACTTCCACACCTTAGGCCAGATGGCTTAGAAAGGTCAGTAAGGAGGCATTTGGATAAGCCAGATCCTCACTATAAAAGGCTAGGTTCCCAGCTACCATTTTGACAACGTGCTCAGCTGCAATATACACTAAGGAGGAGATTTACTAGATTTGGTGAACTTGGAATCTGGTGCAGCTATGCATGGTAGCCAATCGCAATTTAACTTCAGTTTGTTCAATTAAGCTTTGACAATAAAACCTGGAAGCTCATTCGTTTCTATGTAAGGCTCCATGCACACTGGACGCTAAAAAAGTTATAAAAACGCCAGTAGCTTTGCAGGGAGTCTTTCAACATTTTGTAGCATTTTCGCAATAGCGTTTTTAAGTGTTAGCGTTTTTTTTTTCAATGGATCAAAAAACGCTCAAAAACACTGGCGAGCTGCGTTTTTGAGCGTTTATTCGCGTTTTACGGTGCTTTGCGTTTTTTGACGCCAAAAAACGGCACCTTGAGCGCAATTTTCGGGCGTTCAGAAAAAAACCCATAAACTCCACTGCTCATTACAGCTGAAAAACGTCCATGTGTGCATGGACACATAGGCTAACATAGAGTGGAGTTTATGGGCTTTTAAAAAGAAACACCCAAACTCCAATAAACTGCAGTTTATCAGCTCCAGTGTGCATGGAGCCTAAAGTTGCACCAGATTTTGCACTCTCCAGTTTTAGTAAATAACCCTTTATGTTGTCTTACAAACTCTGAATCCTGCACACTATGTTGTACTTTACATAGTCCTGACTACTGCACCCAATATGCTGTTTCATGTGTTACATAATGCTGACCTTTGCAATGTATGCCTATTTTACTGCTAGGTCAAGTGTGTGTGTGCTGCCACCCTTCCCTGGAACCAGCTGTCAGTTGAGGTGCTCCAATACTGCAGCTCCCATGGCATGGTGAGTCTGCAGCTTCTGCACATTATCTCACCGGTAATGGACCTGCCCTTACTGAGCCACCACTCTCCTCCTTTCTGGTACAGCTGCTGCTATCTCCAATCTATGCCCCATATAGCAGTGGTCATCAACCCTGACCCCAGGGCCCACTAACAGGCCAGGTTTGCAAGATAACTGAAATACATCACAGGTGATATCATTTGCTGCTCAGTGATTGCAGTATTGTAGTCTGCATCTCCCCAAGGTAATACATAAACATTAACAGAGAGACTGAGAAAAAGAGCTTGCACATTCCAAACACCCAGTACACAGACCAATGAGATTGCAGAAAGATGAAGACTAAAAACTGTGCTGCCACACTAAGGCCCCTTTCACACTGGGGCGGTTTGCAGGCGCTATTTAGCTAAAAATAGCGCCTGCAAACCGAGCCTAAACAGCGGCTCCTTTCTCTCCAATGTGAAAGCCCTGAGGGCTTTCACACTGGAGCGGTGCGCTAGCAGGACGGTAAAAAAAGTCCTGCTAGCCGCATCTTTGGAGCGGTGAGAGGAGCGGTGTGTTTACCGCTCCTACACCACTCCTTCCCATTGAAATGCATGGGATACCGCGGTAATACCGCCCGCAAACCGCGGCTGTAGCCGCGGTTTGCGGGTAGTATTAACCCTTTATTGGCCGCTAGCGGGGGTTAAAACCGCACCGCTAGCGGCCGAATATTTCAACAAACCCGACGTTATAGCGCCGCTAAAAATAGCGGCGCTATACCGCCACCGCCCCCACCGCCCCAGTGTGAAACCAGCCTTAGCGCTACCTGTGGAGTCTGGAGCTTCTCTGGTGAGTGAGCACCACACCACTGGGCAAGCTAAGCAAGCAGAGTAGCCGAGAGTCACAGTAAGCGCAGCAGGCTAAACACGCAAGTCCTGCTGTCTCCCCGGCATGACCACCAGATTCCCCATGCTGCAGGCTCCTCCTGTGTCAATTGCAGGTAGTGAGAAAAGCACATGCAGGCGCATGCTGGTGCCCTGGCCAGTTTAAGGGCATTGTGGGCCTGCAGTGGACCAGGTTTAGGAGTGGCAGGGATATGAGGTAAGTAATGTCATATCCCATCTCTCCTCTTAATGGCCACCCTCCTGTGTTTTTAGGAGCATGTGCTGGCTTGTGCCCAGGCTTGGCCACAGCCCCACAGGTGTAATGCTAGGGAAGCCTGGCATTTGATTTACCAAGCTTCCGTAAGAGCCATGTGTCGGTGTGCTCTTGGATGAAAGTTTTCAAGTCATCAGAATACAGTGATCACTGCTGGCAGCTATAGCAGCCAGCAGTGATCGCCAAAAAAAAGAGACACGCTGGTTGTACTGAAGTGAGTTGATAGATTGAACTCTGTACAACCAGTCTGGACATAGATAGATTGAAATTCTGCCGGTTAATAGTCCTGAACCCTGAACTCTATACAGTGGAAACTTGGTTTACGAGCAACGCGTTTTGAAAGACTAGCAACTTTTTTTTTTAAATCCTGACTTGGTGTTGTCTCGCAAAACGAGCAGGATTCAAGCCTCTGTGTTGTGCAGTACCGCATTTGGCCAGAGGTGCGGGGGCGCCCGTGACACTCGGAACGGTTCGGAGTCGTTCGGAAATACTCAGTTCCTGAGTGTTTCTGAGCCTTTCCGAGGGTTTCTGAGTTCAGCCGAGCTGTCTCTGAGTATTTCCGGGTCTCTCCGGCGACCCCACCTCTGGCCACATGCGGTATTGCATGCAATAGAAGTCAATGCGGAACAAATTATCTTTGTTTCCATTGACTTCAATGGGGAAACTCGCTTTGATATGCGAGTGCTTTGGATTACAAACATTCTCCTGGAATGGATTATGCTCGTAATCCAAGGTTCCACTGTATTTAGGACGTTACATAGTCCTGGCCCCTGCACTCTATATTTAGGATGTTACATAGTCCTGACCCCTGCACTCTATATTTAGGGCGTTACATAGTCCTGGCCCCTGCACTCTATATTTAGGATGTTACATAGTTCTGGCCCCTGCACTCTATATTTAGGATGTTACATAGTCCTGGCCCCTGCACTCTATATTTAGGATGTTACATAGTCCTGACCCCTGCGCTCTATATTTAATATTTTACATAGTCCTGACCCCTGCACTCTATATTTAGGACGTTACATAGTCCTGGCCCCTGCACTCTATATTTAGGATTAGGGATGAGCCGAACACCCCCCGGTTCGCACCAGAACCTGCGAACGGACCGAAAGTTCTCGCAAACTTTAGAACCCTATTAAATTCAATGGGACTCGAACGTTCGAAATTAAAAGTGCTAATGAAGGCTAATATGTAAGTTATTGTCCTAAAAATGGTTTGGGGACCCGGGTCCTGCCCCAGGGGAAATGTATCAATGCAAAAAAAAGTTTTAAAAACTGCAGTTTTTTCGGGAGCAGTGATTTTAAGATGCTTAAAGTGAAAAAAAAAAGTGAAATATTCCTTTAAATATCGTACCTGGGGGTGTCTATAGTATGCCTGTGAAGTAGCACATGTTTAGAACTGTCCCTGCACAAAATTACATTTCTAAAGGAAAAAAAGTCATTTAAAACTGCTTGCGGCTTTAATGTAATGTCTGGTTCCGGCAATATGGATGAAAATCATTGAGAAAAATGACATGGGTACCC
This sequence comes from Rana muscosa, assembly GCA_029206835.1. NCBI lineage: Eukaryota > Metazoa > Chordata > Amphibia > Anura > Ranidae > Rana > Rana muscosa. Next base: position 191,379,662 of record CM055125.1, on the reverse strand, counting down.
CCCCCCCCCCAGCCCATTACCAGCCCCTTTGGGTCTTGTATGGATATTAAGGGCAACCCCGCACCCAAATAAAAAAAAAAACCCTATATACTCTGAACAGCAGTATACAGGCGGTGCAAACAAGACAGGGACTGTAGGTTTGTTCTTAAAGTGTAGCTCCAGCCAAAAAATCTATTTTTAACCTCCCTGGCAGTATTCCCGAGTCTGGCTCGGGGTAAGGTTTCAGTACCATTAGCGGTAACCCCGAGCCAGACTTGGGCTGCATCGCAGGATACAGGGAGAGTTACTTACCTTGTCCCCTGGATCCTGCGATGTCTCCCGGCAGTGTGTGCGAGCTGTCTCCTCGCTCGATTCACACATAGTGCCGCCGAGCTCCGTTCCTTGTGACGTTGCGGCGCTCGGCGCCAAATTCGGAAAAGTTAAAACACGATACACATACAGTACACTGTAATCTTACAGTTTGCAGTACTGTATTAAAAAATTACACATCCCCTTTGTCCCTAGTGGTCTGTCCAGTGCCCTGCATGCACGTTTATATTATAAATATTGTTTTTTCTGCCTGGAATTTGGAGATTGTCCAAAGCAACCAAAAAGTGTCCCTTTATGTCAAAAGTGGTTTTATGCCGCGTACACACGACCGTTTTTAATGACGAGAAAAATGCAATTTTTTTAAATGGTCATTAAAAATGATCGTGTGTGGGCTTCAGAGTATTTTTCACGACGTGAAAAATGGCCATGAAAAAATTGGAACATGCTCTAATTTTTCTCGTCGTTTTTCACCTCGTCGTTTTTCTCGTCATGAAAAACGGCCGTGTGTAGGCTTTAACGACGTGAAAAAAAATGTGCATGCTCAGAATCAAGTATGAGACGGGACAGCTCGTTCTGGTAAAACTAGCGTTCGTAATGGAGATAGCACATTCGTCACGCTGTAACAGACTGAAAAGCACGAGGCTGAAAAGCGCAAATCGTCTCTCAACAAACTTTACTAACATGAAGGGTGGCGCCATCCGAATGGAACTTCCCCTTTATAGTGCCGTCGTACGTGTTGTACGTCACCGCGCTTTACTCTGGCATTTTTTTCAACGATAGTGTGTAGGCAAGGCAGGCTTGAGAAGAATCACGTCGAGTAAACGATGTTTTTTTCAATGACATTAAAAACGGTCATGTGTACACGGCATCAGACCAGCTAGAAAACAGCGATAATAAATTAGAATCACTTGCAGAATTGAGCGATAGCGATTTGTGGGGAAATTCGTCATCAAACACTAAATCTAATGACAGCGACAATTCTGCAACTGAGCAAATTTCAGTGTTTTTGATTTGATTACATTATTGAATAATTTTTATATTATTATTTGTTATAATTATTTATAGTTATTTATTATATTTTATGATTTTGTGTTTCAAACTTTATCATACCCGGGATGTCTACTAGACTCTTGTTTGGACAGATTTAAGTGAGTTATTTCTAAGAATTGCAGGCCTACAATATAAAACGCCAAATTTCCATGCAAAATAATTGTACCGCTTTCAGCACCGTCCTAAAATCTGACAGAATCATACGGCCAGGGAGGTTAAGCTTTTTGGAAAACATAGGGAAGGGTTATCACCCCTGTAACATTTGTTTTGCTGTCTGTGCAGTGTGCACCTGTTCAGAAGATTTCGCCTCACTTTCCGTCCCAATGACAAATGTTTTTTGAAAATTTGGGGTTTTATTGAAACAAGGATTGGTGATTTAGCATCAGTGGAGAGGAGACACCTTTTTCCCATAATATCTCTTACAGGAGAGAATTTCCCTTCCTAGGGGTAGATTTCCTCTCACTTCCTGTTGTCTCCTTCGGTTTGCAAGTAGGAGTCGTTTGTAAGTTGGATGTTTGAAAGTAGGGACCTGCCGTATATACTCTGCAGAAATTTGTCCCTTAGGTGTTGGTGTTGCCACAACACTGTAAGCCCTAATGCCGTGTACACACGGCCGTTTTTCTCGTCGAGAAAAACGACATTTTTTCCTTTCGACGAGAAAAACGTTCGTCTGTGGGCTTTTTGCTGTTTTTTTCGACATGTTTTCCGCGGCAGTTTTCCCATAGGGAAACACTGCCGCAGACCCAACAGACGGTCGTTTTTCTCCCGTGTGTGGGTAAAAAGCCGTTCCCTCGTTTTTAATGTCATTATTCACGGCGTTTTTTTAACCGCCGTGAATAATGATCGTGTGTACGCGGCATCACAGTTACTCTTGGTGGGCGCTGGAATGCCCTGCTGTGAACTATTATATCAAGAATTGTAATTACATGCCATTGATGAACAGTGGTAGGAAAAATTGGGCCTTTGGTGGTGGTGCCACGACACTGTATGTCCTCACAGTTCCTCTTGGTGGGCGCAGGAATGGGCCCAGCTGTAAAATATTAGATCAGGAATTGTAATTACATGCCCCTGTTGGGCAGGGGCAGAAAAATTGGGCTTTTGATGGTGGTGCTGGTGCCACAACACTGTAAGCCCTCACAGTTACTCTTGGTGGGCGCAGGAATTAGCCCTGCTGTGAATTATTAGATCAAGAATTGTAATTTCATACCCCTGTTAAACAGGGGCTGAAAAATTGGGCCTTAGGCACTGGTGCTGGTGCCACAACACTGCAACCCCTCACAGATACTGTAGTTGGAGCGCAGCAATGAGCCCTGCTGCAAAGTATTGCATCAAAAATTGTAATTACACGTCCCTGTTAAACAGGGGCAGAAAAATTGGGCCTTAGCCACTGGTGGCGGTGCCCAGAAACAAAAATGTTTTTACATGCTATCAGCATGATCATTGAGGAGGAAGAGGATAGTCACTCAGCATAACAGGATAGTCACTCTGCATCAGCATAGGCAGTGTTGAAGGGATCTGACATTTCAAAGAAAATTATTCTGTTACATCAGCATCAGGTGCTTGGTAGCTGGTGGTGATCCAAGACTGATTCATTTTTATGACGAGTCGGTGGACAGGCGCACCCTGCGATCGGTTACAAAGCCTCCAGCAGCACTGAATGTGCGTTCCGAAAGAACGCTGGATGCAGGACAGGCCAGTAGCTCAATTGCATACTGTGCAAGCTCTGGCCAGTGATCCATCCTCAAGACCCAGTAACCCAGAGGATTTTCGGTGGGAAAGGTGTCCAAGTCTGATCTTGCCCCTAGGTATTTCTGCACCATGTAAACCAGACGCTGGCGATGGTTGCTGGAACCAATCATACCTTGGGGCTGCGAACTAAAAAATTGTCTGAACGCATCGGTCAGACGGCCACCTTCTCCACCGCTCCTTCTTTGACTGACCGAAGCCTCAGCAACACATTGTCCAGGACCAGGAATTTGTAACCTCCCAGTCTCTGGGAACGCGTTGCACAGACCTTTCTGCAAGGCCTCCCGAAGATGCTTCATCCTCTGGGACGGCAAGATAAGGTCCGCAACCTTACCCTTGTAACGTGGCTGGAAGGAGGTGGCTGCGGATCATGTCGTTCTGAGTGACCCAAAGGACTCCGGACCAAATGCCTCAGCAAACCTACGCTGCATGGCCCCCCTGATCCTGCAAAGCCTGCGGAAGGATCCTCGTATTCGTGCGATCAAGGAGAGGGATCATTACTGGCTGGCAACCCTCCTTGATCGCACGAATACGAGGATCCTTCCGCAGGCTTTGCAGGATCAGGGGGGCCATGCAGCGTAGGTTTGCTGAGGCATTTGGTCCGGAGTCCTTTGGGTCACTCAGAACGACATGATCTGCAGCCACCTCCTCCCAGCCACGTACAAGTCCATGGGTGTCTTGGGACTGTAATTGATCCCTTGAAGACTGCTGCTGAGTGCTAGGCTCCCCCTCCATGCTGACACAATCCTCCTCTTCCTGTGTGATAGCCGGGCCAGCAGGAACAATGTCTGGATAAAGGGGGCCTTGAGAGATAAGGAAGTCCTTCTCTTCCTCCCTCTGTTCTGCCTCAAGTGCCCTGTCCATTATTCCACGCAGCGTGTGCTCCAACAGGTGGTCAAGAGGGACAGTGTCACTGATGTATGCACTGTCACTGCTCACCATCCTTGTGGCCTCCTCAAATGGTGCCAGGACAGTGCATGCATCCCTGATCATGGCCCACTGGCGTGGGGAAAAAAAATCCAAGCTCCCCTGACCCTGTCCTAGTGCCATATTGCAACAGATACTCATTGATGGCCCTCTGCTGCGTGTGCAGCCGCTGCAGCATGGCCAACGTAGAGTTCCACCTGTTGGGCATGTCACAGATTAGGCGGTTCTTGGGCAGGTTGTATTCCTTTTGCAGGTCAGCCAGCCGAGCACTGACATTATATGACCTGCGGAAATGCCCACAGAATTTCCTGGCCTGCTTCAGGACCTCCTGTAAGCCCGGGTACCTGCCCAAGAACCACTGCATCACCAAGTTAAGGACGTGAGCCAAACAGGGCACATGGGTCAGGTGTCCCTGTCGGAGGGCGGAGAGGAGGTTGGTGCCATTGTCGGAAACGACCATTCCTGGCTTAAGCTGGCGTGGCGTCAACCGCCTCTGAGCCTGCCCCTGCAGAGCTGACAGAATCTCTGCCCCAGTGTGGCTCCTGTCCCCCAAGCACACCAGCTCAAGCACCGCATGGCATCTTTTTGCCTGCGTACTTGCGTAGCCCCTTGAACGCCTACGAAGCACTGCTGGTTCTGAGGACAAAGCACAGGAAGAGGCCATGGAGGAAGAAGAAGAGGAGGGGGTGGAGGAGAGAGGTGTGTCACAATCACTAGTAGCATTTTGGAGGCGTGGTGGCGGAACAACCTTTAACACTACTGCACCTTGTCCTGCATCCTTCCCAGCTGCCAGCAGAGTCACCCAATGCGCCGTGAAAGATAGTTAACGTCCCTGTCCATGCCTGCTGGACCATGAGTCAGCGGTAATATGCACCTTACCGCTGACCGCCCTGTCCAGCAAGGCCAAGACATTGCCTTCCACATGCCAGTAGAGAGCCGGAATCGCCTTCCGTGAGAAAAAGTGGCGTTTGGGAACCTGCCACTGAGGAACCATACATTCCACAAACTCACGGAAGGGGGCAGAGTCTACCAACTCAAAAGGGAGCAGTTGAAGTGCTAGCAATTTAGCCAAGCTAGCATTCAACCGCTGGGCATGTGGATGGCTGGGAGCGAACTTCTTTCGGCGGTGCAGCAGCTGGGGCAGGGAAATTTGCCTGGTACAATCTGATGTACCGATAGCAGATTGCCTGCAAGTACTTGGCTGTGACACACTTAATTCTATACCTTCATTCCTCTCAGTGCAGGTTTCAGAGAGGACTGAAGGTATAGTGGGGTTAGAGATCCCAACTGATGAGGAGCAAGTTGAGGTCCGCATTGTTCTTTGGTGTGGGTCTTTTTTGTATGCTTGCCAATGGACTGCATGGCAGGTCGACATATGTCTGGTCAAGCACGTGGTGCCCAAGCGGCTCATGTTCTGGCCATGCGAGATCCGCTTCAGACATATGTTGCAAATAGCAACGGTGCGATCTGCTGCACACGTCTCAAAAAAGGCCCACACCAAAGAACTTTTGGAATAACGCGCAGAGACAGCAGCGCCCTGAACATGCGGAACAGTCGGTTGGCTGCCCTTAAGCTGGCCCTTAGAGGGCATCCTGCCTCGTTGGAGATGTACCTCCTCCTCCTATCAGGCACCCACATGGAGTCAGTGACCTTATCATCCCCTCCCTGCTCATCACTGGAGCAAATCTGGCAGTATGCTGCAGCTGGGGGAACATGACTGCCAGATTGCTGTCCTTGTTGAGCACCCCCTCTCTCTGGGCTCACGTTACTGCCTTCCTTTAGCTGGGTACTATCATCGGAGCCTTCAAAACGCTGGGCATCCTCCTGGAGCATGTACCCAACACTGTGGTCAAACAGTTCGGGGGACTCCTCAGGAGGACATAGTGAGGCTAGGGAAGGAGTGACTGATGCCATTGAGCCGAGGGAAGAGGTCGCTTTGCCAGACAAAGTACCCTGAGCCTGGGTGAGAGAGGATGAGGAGGATGAGGACGGCTTGGTCATCCACTCTACCAAGTCTTCGGCATGTTGCCGCTCAACATGGCCAGCTGCTGAAAAGGACAAGCGTGTCCCACGGCCATGTGCTGATGAGGATGCACCGTGTCCACGACCAGCACTGTTGCCTCTAGACACAGAGCCTGCTTTCCCTCTTTTATTGGCTTGTGACTGTCTGCCTCTCCTTGTTGGCCTTCCAGACATACTAATGGCCTGCAGTGAGATGAAGCTGCACAAATCTGGGATGTATATATACTGATTATACTGCAGCTAGCAGAATCAACTGCCTGCCTGTGGTATTAATATGTATAGAACACCAGCAATTGACTTCAGGTAGCTTTAGGTGCACACTGTGCAAAGGACACAGTACACTAACTGTAAATACTGAAGCTGCCTGCCTGTGGTATTAATATGATCAGAACTCATGCGGCTCCAGACATCTACAACTCCGGCTAATTGCCTCTGGAGGCTTTCCAGGTACTGGGTTACGGATGAACGGGTAGAGCCACAAGTAGATTCGGCCATAGTGTCTTTTTGGTCTTCTGACCCCCCCCCCCCACGTAAATCCCCCACTAGTTGGGAGTGCTTTAAAACTTATGTTAGGGGGCATTATCAGGATGTCATTGGCTCGGCCTGCAAGTCCTCCCGAGACTCTTTGCTGCAGGCGGAATCTCACGCCCAGGCACAGGAGGCTAGGTATGCGGAGACCGGGGGGGAGAGCCTCCGCTTGGCCCTCTCTGCGGCGCTCCACGAGGTTCAGTTGCTTAGGGTTTCGGCTGCAAAAAAACAACTGCTATATAAGTCCCAGAGGATCTTTGAGCAGGGGGAGAAGACCGGACGCATGCTGGCTTGGCTCTCTAGAGAGCAGGCGGTATCCACTCCGGTGGCTAATATTAGAGACGTGACGGGGAGCCTTCTGACGGATCCGACTGAGATTAACTTGTGTTTCGCTTCCTACTATGCTGATCTTTATTCCTCCAGGGCCGACTACACCGTAGCTGAACTCCGGTCCTACCTTGACTCTGTAGACCTCCCCATGCTTACGGAGGAGACCCGGTCGAGACTGGAAGCCCCGTTTACTCTGAAAGAGATTCGGAGGGCCGTGGCATCTATGCAGACGGGGAAAACCCAGGGAGAAGATGGCCTTCCAGCCAAATTTTTCAAGACACATAGTGAATCGTTGACCCCTGCGCTGAGGGAGGTCCTCCGGACCTCGCTCGGAGAATCCCAGTTGCCGCCCTTGATGCTGAGAGCAATTATTGTGGTTATCCCTAAACCGGGGAAGGACCCCGAGCTCTGCTCCTCATACAGGCCCATCTCCTTGCTCAATGTCGATGCTAAGATCCTTACCAAGATCCTGGCTATTCGACCTAATGGAGTGATATTGTCCCTGGTGCATGGTGATCAGACAGGCTTTATGCCTGGGAAAGGCACAGATATTAATCTTAGACGGCTTTTTACAGTGATAGATCGAGTGGCTGGGGGAGGGGGGGGCAGAGGTGGTTGCCTCCCTGGATGCTGAAAAAGCCTTTGACTCGGTGGAGTGGGAATACCTGTGGGCAGTGCTGCAAAAGTTTGGGTTCGGACCGGTCTTTGTTTCGTGGGTACAGCTATTGTATTCTCGTCCAACGGCTAGGGTCCGTACCGGTGGTATTTTGTCTGCGGCCTTACCTCTCTGCTGAGGCACTAGACAGGGCTGCCCCCTTTCTCCCACCCTCTTTGCCCTGGCAGTTGAGCCGTTGGCTGCGCTGATACATTATTCCGATAGGGTATCTGGCATCCAGGTGCCACCCCTGGTGGAAAAGATATCTATGTACGCAGATGACACCCTCCTGTATTTGGGCGACCCTCATGCTTCCTTGGCGGCGGCCCTTGAGATTTTCGAGCGGTTTGGCAGGTTCTCGGGCATTAAAATAAATTGGGACAAATCGGTGCTCTTTCCTTTACGCCCGATTACCCCTCCTCCTGACTTACCGGCCCCCCTTCACTGGGTCGACAGATTTAAGTACCTGGGCATATATGTTCAGAGGAGCCTGTCGGACTACTTGGAAGCCAATGTTCGCCCGATTATGCAAAATTTTACCCTCAAATGCAACACTTGGAAGACCCTGCCGCTGACCCCAGTAGGTAGGATTAATTTGATAAAGATGTCCTTTCTCCCTAAATTCCTTTATGCATTTCGGAACACTCCTGTTAGCATACCTAATTCCTTTTTTACTAAACTGGACCAGGCGATTGGAACATTTGTGTGGCAGGGTAGGGTCCCTAGAGTGGCTAGATCCACGCTCCAGCTCCCATTGTCGGGGGGGGGGCCTGGCACTACCCAACTTTAAAAAATATTACTGGGCGGCGCTCCTGGTTTCAGTGAGATGGTGGTTCATGCAGGACCATTCCAACCCCGCAGTGAATCTTGAGGTGGCAATATTGGGCTCCTATGATGAACTTAGCAATTTAGTGCCTCGCTCTAGCATACATATCACTACCCCTATGAGAGCAACCATTGTAGTGTGGAGACGAGTTTCGGGGTCCCTGATGAAGCCCTGGACCTGTTCTCCCTATACTCCCCTTTGGGGAAACCCGGAGTTTCCCCATCTGCGGACTGTGCCGGACCCGCAGGTGTGGGCCAGGTACGGGGTTAAGACCCTCCGGGATGTTATGCCGGGGGGCCGTCTCCTCTCCTTTCGGGACCTGAAGGACAAATTCTTGCTTCCTCCCTGGATGTATTTTAGATTTATGCAGCTTCAACATGCACTTAGGGCTCAGTTCCCGGAACCGATCACCTTAGCCCCACACTCGGTTGAGAGACTTCTTGCGGCCAGTAACATAGATAGAGCGTTGTCCTCCATATACTTTAGGCTCACCTGTGCTGGTGGCACTGGTGCTGACAGAGCATTCAGTGCCTGGCAGAGGGATATACCAAACCTGCCGGAGGAGGATTGGTCCGAGGGCCTACAGCAGTACATCCCCCTTATGATAGCTGCCAGGGACCGATTTGTTCAAATCAAGTTTCTTCACAGGGTGTACTACACGCCACAGCGGCTCTCGGTCATCTATCGCCTGGCGGACGATCGGTGTCCGCGCTGCCAAGAGGGTGTAGGTAACTTTATCCATATGGTCTGGAGTTGCTCCCGGATACAGACGTTTTGGCAGGAGGTGACCGCTGACATTAGATCAATTAGTGGAGTTTCCGTCGGACTTGACCCCCTGATCCTTCTTTTGGGTATAACTGACAACCTCCCTACTAACACACACACAAAACTTTTTATTTTTTATTGTGCGTATTATGCTAGGAAAACCATTCTGATTAATTGGAAAATGCCTGAGCCACCCCGAATCTCGGCATGGAAGAAACTGGTGAATGACACGCTCCCAATGTACAAGTTGACGTACATGGGTCGCAACTGTCCTAAAAAGTTCCTGAAAATATGGTCAAGATGGGTTGAGGATAGACACCTCACGGTGTAGATCGTGGTTTGAGGATATGACAACCCTCCTCCCCCCCCCTCCCTCCCCCTGGGTTTGTACTAATTGGTGTTACATTTCTGTTCCCCCCCCCCCCCCCGCGCTGAATAGGTAGATGGCTGGTCCTGTTAGCGGTGTGTATAAGTGCCCTATGACTAGGTTTAGCAACACTATTATATATAACCTGAAATGTCTGATGATATGCCTCCTGGTCAAGTGCTGACCTAGTTGTACTCTGTTAGATGCCATTCTTTTTCTGTGTATCGTCCACAGTTCTCTCACATGTACAACGTTATTTTTTCTTCTAATAAAATTCCTTCTGTTAAAAAAAATAAATAAATAATATGATCAGAACACCAGGAATTGACTTCAGGTAGCTTTAGGTGCACACTGTGCAAAGGACACAGTACACTAACTGTAAATACTGAAGCTGCCTGCCTGTGGTCTTAATATGACCAGAACACCAGCAATAGTTTTCAGGTATTTTTAGATGCACACTGTGCAAAGGACACAGTACACTAACAGTAAATACTGAAGCTGCATGTGGTATTAATATGATCAGAACACCAGCAATTGTCTTCAGGTATTTTTAGGTGCACACTGTGCAAAGGACACAGTCAGTGTTGCCAACCCCCTGAAGTGAAATTTACTGGCAAGGATGCCAAAATTTCTGTACGGCACCAATTTCTTGCAGGCAAAAAAAATGAAGATTACTGGCAGAGCCGCATTTTTTACTGACGCTGCAAAAAAGTACCTAAAATTACTGTTTTTAGTGCTAAACAGTGCAAATATCAATATTTCAACTATAAACACACAGCTAATGCTAATATCAATGTGTTTCAGTTAAACAAAAGTAAAAAAACATATTTCTCAATTCACATGAAGGTCAGGTTACTATAACCCAGCCAGCACAGAGTTCCCACTTACATCAGAGTCTGCAGGATGTCCCCTTACAGTGCAAGGGCACTCTTATGTAAAGGGGAATGCTGCAGATCATGATGTAAGGGGGAACTCTGATGTGAAGGGGGGCTCTGGTGAATAGAGACCACCTTCCACAGAGTGAATACACTAAGGTAAGGGGGGGTACTAATATAGGGGGGGACCTTTTATATCAGTGCCCCCTTACATTATTGTATTTACTCCCCTCTTTAGATCAGTGCCCCCCCCCCCCCAGACTGGCCTGGCGGCGCTGTCACTGACCTGCTCTCAGGTGCACAGTGCGGGGCTCAGTCAGACGGCTCTGACCTCCTCCACAGTCCACACGTCCGTTTCTTCCCGTAAACCCCATCCCGGCGCTCCCACTCTTGACATCTTTCTAGGATCCCCTCAGAGATTGCAGACATAAAAGACAGGAGATGGTCAGAGGCTGCGGACACGATACAAGAGGTGGACAGAGGCTGCAGAGTCATGACACAGGAGGGGGACAGAGGCTGCGGACATGACACAGGAGGGGGACAGAGGCTGCGGACATGACACAGGAGGGGGACAGAGGCTGCGGACATGATAGGGTCCTCCTTACCCCCTCACAGTGGCCTCCTTCTCTGTCCACCATCATATAACTTCTCCTCCACATCATCAGTATGCTGTGTCCTCCTCCTGTGCCCCTTTTTACCTCTCCACATGTCAGAGCTGCCCTGACATGTGGAGAGGTGAAAAGGGCACAGAAGGAGGACACAGCATACTGATGATGTGGAGGAGAAGTTATATGATGGTGGACAGAGAGAGCACATCAGTCTCTGTCCCTCCCCTGCATGCCATGGCCGCTTTACCCTCCGGGCTCCCACTCCCAGCGCAGTCCTCCTCTTACTTTATATCCCCCCCTCCTCCTCCTCCTGACCCCTGCTCGGCCGAGTCCTCTCCTCCTACGGCGACTGCACTGTAGCCCGCCCCGCGAGCACTCCCAAGTCCCGTCCTGGCTGAAAGTCTATTCAAAAATGGCGCCGGGCGGCGCCATTACGTTACTGCGCATGCGCTGCTCGGTCGAACGCATACAAGCTTTCCCGAGTCCGGCCAGTTGCATGGTCGGCTCGCGGCCATCTTTTTTATGGGCAGCCGATGCCCACAACGGACTTTACGTACACCCGAAAAAGGGGGTTAAATTTACGTGCTGTACGTAAATTAACGTACGGTTGGCAACACTGGACACAGTACACTAAGTGAAACACTGCAGCTAGCACAATCACCTGCCTGCCTGTCAGTATAGAGAATAACAGGAACGGATCTAGCTAAACTGAATACAGTGTGTAAATATATATACAACACCTAGGATACATATATATCCTCTACACACTGTAACTGCAGCTAACTGACTCGCCTGCCTGCTCTATCTAACTCAAATCAAATTACACTGTCTCTCTCTCTGTCGCTTTACTTTAACCAACGCGAACACATTACACAAGGCCGCCAAGCCTGTACCTGTGGGGCGTGTACCTACTCCTCTGAGCCATGATTGGCCAAAGCCACCCTGGCTTTGGCCAATTACGGCTCTCTGTACTTACGGCGCTGTGATTGGCCAAGCATGCGGGTTATAGTGCATGCTTGGCCAATCATCAGCCAGCAATGCACTGCGATGCCGCAGTGAATTATTTTGGCCGCGGCGCGCCACTCGAATTTGGCGTGAACGGCCCATAATGTTCGCAATTCGGCGAACAACTGAACAGGCGATGTTTGAGTCGAACATGGGTTCGACTCAAACTCGAAGCTCATCCCTATTTAGGATGTTACGTAGTCCTGACCCCTGCACTCTATATTTAGTATGTTACATAGTCCTGACCCCTGCACTCTATATTTAGTATGTTACATAGTCCTGACCCCTGCACTCTATATTTAGGATGTTACATAGTCCTGACCCCTGTGCTCTATATTTAGGACATTAGATAGTCCTGACCCCTGCGCTCTGTATTTAGGACGTTACATAGTTCTGGCCCGTGCACTGTATATTTAATGATACATAGTCCTGACCCCTGCACTGTATATTCAGGACGTTACATAGTCCTGAACCCAGCACTCTATAATTAGGATGTTACAAAGTCCTGACCCCTGCACTCTATAGTTAGGACATTACATAGACCTGACACCTGCACTCTATATTTAGGACGTTACATAGTCCTGGCCCCTGCACTCTATATTTAGGACATTACATAATCCTGACCCCTGCACTTTATATTTAGGACGTTACATAATCCTGACCCCTGCACTCTATATTTAGGACCTTACATAGTCCTGATCCCTGCACTCTATATTTAGGACGTTATATAGTCCTGACCCCTGCACTCTATATTTAGGATGTTGCATAGTCCTAACCCCTGCAGTCTATATTTAGGACGTTATATAGTTCTGACCCCTGCACTCTATATTTAGGACGTTACATAGTCCTGACCCCTGCACTCTATATTTAGGATGTTACATAGTCCTGACCCCTGCGCTCTATATTTAGGATGTTACATAGTCCTGGCCCCTGCACTCTATATTTAGGATGTTACATAGTCCTGACCCCTGCGCTCTATATTTAGGATGTTACATAGTCTTGGCCCTTGCACTCTATATTTAGTATGTTACATAGTCCTGACCCCCAGTTCTATATTTAGGACGTTACATAGTCCTGACCCCCAGCTGTATATTTAGGACGTTACATAGTCCTGACCCCTGCACTCTATATTTAGAATGTTACATAGCCCTGACCCCTGCAGTCTATATTTAGGACGTTAGATAGTCCTGACTCCTGCACTCTATATTTAGTATGTTACATAGTCCTGACCCCTGCACTTTATATTTAGTATGTTACATAGTCCTGACCCCTGCACTTTATATTTAGTATGTTACATAGACCTGACACCTGCACTCTATATTTAGTATGTTACATAGTCCTGACCCCTGCACTTTATATTTAGTATGTTACATAGTCCTGACCCCTGCAGTCTATATTTAGGACATTACATAGACCTGACACCTGCACTCTATATTTAGGACGTTACATAGTCCTGGCCCCTGCACTCTATATTTAGGACATTACATAATCCTGACCCCTGCACTTTATATTTAGGACGTTACATAATCCTGACCCCTGCACTCTATATTTAGGACGTTACATAGTTCTGACCCCTGCACTCTATATTTAGGACGTTACATAGTCCTGATCCCTGCACTCTATATTTAGGACGTTATATAGTCCTGACCCTTGCACTCTATATTTAGGATGTTGCATAGTCCTAACCCCTGCAGTCTATATTTAGGACGTTACATAGTCCTGACCCCTGCGCTCTATATTTAGGATGTTACATAGTCCTGGCCCCTGCACTCTATATTTAGGATGTTACATAGTCCTGACCCCTGCGCTCTATATTTAGGATGTTACATAGTCCTGGCCCTTGCACTCTATATTTAGTATGTTACATAGTCCTGACCCCCAGCTCTATATTTAGGACGTTACATAGTCCTGACCCCTGCACTCTATATTTAGAATGTTACATAGTCCTGACCCCTGCAGTCTATATTTAGGATGTTACATAGTCCTGACCCCTGCACTCTATATTTAGGATGTTACATAGTCCTGACTCCTGCACTCTATATTTAGGATGTTACATAGTCCTGACCCCTGCACTCTATATTTAGGACATTACATAGTCCTGACTCCTGCACTCTATATTTAGTATGTTACATAGTCCTGACCCCTGCACTCTATATTTAGTATGTTTCATAGTCCTGACCCCTGCAGTCTATATTTAGGATGTTACATAGTCCTGACCCCTGCACTCTATATTTAGGATGTTACATAGTCCTGACTCCTGCACTCTATATTTAGGATGTTACATAGTCCTGACCCCTGCGGTCTATATTTAGTATGTTACATAGTCCTGACCCCTGCGCTCTATAGTTAGGATGTTACATAGTCCTGACCCCTGCACTCTATATTTAGTATGTTACATAGTCCTGACCCCTGCACTCTATATTTAGTATGTTACATAGTCCTGACCCCTGCACTCTATATTTAGTATGTTACATAGTCCTGACCCCTGCGCTCTACAGTTAGGATGTTACATAGTCCTGACCCCTGCACTCTATATTTAGGATGTTACATAGTCCTGACCCCTGTGGTCTATATTTAGGATGTTACATAGTCCTGACCCCTGCACTCTATATTTAGGATGTTACATAGTCCTGACCCCTGCAGTCTATATTTAGTATGTTACATAGTCCTGACCCCTGCACTCTATATTTAGGATGTTACATAGTCCTGACCCCTGCGGTCTATATTTAGTATGTTACATAGTCCTGACCCCTGCGCTCTATAGTTAGGATGTTACATAGTCCTGGCCCCTGCACTCTATATTTAGTATGTTACATAGTCCTGACTCCTGCACTCTATATTTAGGATGTTACATAGTCCTGACCCCTGCAGTCTATATTTAGTATGTTACATAGTCCTGACCCCTGCGCTCTACAGTTAGGATGTTACATAGTCCTGACCCCTGCACTCTATATTTAGGATGTTACATAGTCCTGACCCCTGCGGTCTATATTTAGTATGTTACATAGTCCTGACCCCTGCGCTCTATAGTTAGGATGTTACATAGTCCTGACCCCTGCACTCTATATTTAGTATGTTACATAGTCCTGACCCCTGCACTCTATATTTAGTATGTTACATAGTCCTGACCCCTGCACTCTATATTTAGTATGTTACATAGTCCTGACCCCTGCGTTCTATATTTAGTATGTTACATAGTCCTGACCCCTGCACTCTATATTTAGTATGATACATAGTCCTGACCCCTGCACTCTATATTTAGTATGTTACATAGTCCTGACCCCTGCACTCTATGTTTAGGATGTTACATAGTCCTGACCCCTGCAGTCTATATTTAGTATGTTACATAGTCCTGACCCCTGCACTCTATATTTAGTATGTTACATAGTCCTGACCCCTGCGCTCTATAGTTAGGATGTTACATAGTCCTGACCCCTGCACTCTATATTTAGGATGTTGCATAGTCCTGACCCCTGCGGTCTATATTTAGTATGTTACATAGTCCTGACCCCTGCACTCTATATTTAGTATGTTACATAGTCCTGACCCCTGCACTCTATATTTAGTATGTTACATAGTCCTGACCCCTGCACTCTATATTTAGTATGTTACATAGTCCTGACCCCTGCACTCAATAGTTAGGATGTTACATAGTCCTGACCCATGCAATCTATATTTAGGACGTTATATAGTCCTGAAACCTACACTATATATGCTATACTGTACAATATATAATCCTGAATGTTGGAAAGTAAGAATTTTTTTTTTCCCCAAGACTTTACAGAGCAGTGACCACAGAAGACCCGGAGAAGAAAAATGAGTCACAGCAGAGGATGAAAAGTCAGTTCCTGGTTCACTGCTGGGTCACGTGTGCGTGATGTCATTCCTCCCTCCCACCGCTGTCAGACAGTTGAGGCGCAGTGTTCTCCAATATGGCGGCGCCCATGGCTCGGTAATTGCGCGGCTTCCAACAGTTCAATATTCCACCGTGTACCGCTCTGCTCGTATCGATCCACCACTATCCTCTTTTCCGGGATATCCGCACCCAGCTTGTGCGCTGCTCTACGGGAAGAGGAAGCCGTGCAGAACTACAGGCCGACTGCCACTAACCAAACAACGCGTCGCCATGGCAACCGGCGGCCCGACTTATACTGAGGAGATACCAAGAGCTGGCAGTTGATCGAGACCTCCTGATGTCCAGGATTGTAAGCGGAGGGTGAGCTATATCCTGTATACACCGATCCCTTCTAATGTTATAGATCTTGTATACACTGAGCCCCTCTAATGCTATATATCCTGTATACACTGAGCCCCTCTAATGTTATATATCCTGTATACACTGAGCCCCACTAATGCTATATATCCTGTATACACTGAGCCCCACTAATGTTATAGATCCTGTATACACCGATCCCCTCTAATGTTATATATCCTGTATACACTGAGCCCCTCTAATGTTATAGATCCTGTATACACTGAGCCCCTCTAATGTTATATATCCTGTATACACTGAGCCCCTCTAATGTTATATATCCTGTATACACCGATCCCTTCTAATGTTATAGATCCTGTATACACTGAGCCCCACTAATGCTATATATCCTGTATACACTGAGCCCCACTAATGTTATAGATCCTGTATACACCGATCCCTTCTAATGTTATAGATCCTGTATACACTGAGCCCCTCTAATGTTATAGATCCTGTATACACTGAGCCCCACTAATGCTATATATCCTGTATACACTGAGCCCCACTAATGTTATAGATCCTGTATACACCGATCCCCTCTAATGTTATATATCCTGTATACACTGAGCCCCTCTAATGTTATAGATCCTGTATACACTGAGCCCCTCTAATGTTATATATCCTGTATACACTGAGCCCCTCTAATGTTATATATCCTGTATACACCGATCCCTTCTAATGTTATAGATCCTGTATACACTGAGCCCCTCTAATGCTATATATCCTGTATACACTGAGCCCCACTAATGTTATAGATCCTGTATACACCGATCCCTTCTAATGTTATAGATCCTGTATACACTGAGCCCCTCTAATGTTATAGATCCTGTATACACTGAGCCCCACTAATGCTATATATCCTGTATACACTGAGCCCCACTAATGTTATAGATCCTGTATACACCGATCCCCTCTAATGTTATATATCCTGTATACACTGAGCCCCTCTAATGTTATAGATCCTGTATACACTGAGCCCCTCTAATGTTATATATCCTGTATACACTGAGCCCCTCTAATGTTATATATCCTGTATACACCGATCCCTTCTAATGTTATAGATCCTGTATACACTGAGCCCCACTAATGCTATATATCCTGTATACACTGAGCCCCTCTAATGTTATATATCCTGTATACACTGAGCCCCTCTAATGTTATATATCCTGTATACACCGATCCCTTCTAATGTTATAGATCCTGTATACACTGAGCCCCTCTAATGCTATATATCCTGTATACACTGAGCCCCACTAATGTTATAGATCCTGTATACACCGATCCCTTCTAATGTTATAGATCCTGTATACACTGAGCCCCTCTAATGTTATAGATCCTGTATACACTGAGCCCCACTAATGTTATATATCCTGTATACACTGAGCCCCTCTAATGTTATAGATCCTGTATACACTGAGCCCCTCTAATGTTATATATCCTGTATACACTGAGCTCCACTAATGTTATATATCCTGTATACACTGAGCCCCACTAATGTTATAGATCCTGTATACACCGATCCCTTCTAATGTTATATATCCTGTATACACTGAGCCCCTCTAATGTTATAGATCCTGTATACACTGAGCCCCTCTAATGTTATATATCCTGTATACACTGAGCCCCTCTAATGTTATATATCCTGTATACACTGAGCCCCACTAATGTTATATATCCTGTATACACTGAGCCCCACTAATGCTATATATCCTGTATACACTGAGCCCCTCTAATGCTATATATCCTGTATACACTGAGCCCCACTAATGTTATAGATCCTGTATACACTGAGCCCCTCTAATGTTATAGATCCTGTATACACTGAGCCCCTCTAATGTTATAGATCCTGTATACACTGAGCCCCACTAATGTTATATATCCTGTATACACTGAGCCCCTCTAATGTTATAGATCTTGTATACACTGAGCCCCACTAATGTTATAGATCCTGTATACACTGAGCCCCACTAATGTTATAGATCTTGTATACACTGAGCCCCACTAATGTTATATATCCTGTATACACTGAGCCCCTCTAATGTTATAGATCCTGTATACACTGAGCCCCACTAATGTTATAGATCCTGTATACACTGAGCCCCACTAATGTTATAGATCCTGTATACACTGAGCCCCACTAATGTTATAGATCCTGTATACACTGAGCCCCACTAATGTTATAGATCTTGTATACACTGAGCCCCACTAATGTTATATATCCTGTATACACTGAGCCCCTCTAATGTTATAGATCCTGTATACACTGAGCCCCTCTAATGTTATAGATCCTGTATACACTGAGCCCCACTAATGTTATAGATCCTGTATACACTGAGCCCCACTAATGTTATAGATCCTGTATACACTGAGCCCCACTAATGTTATAGATCCTGTATACACTGAGCCCCACTAATGCTATATATCCTGTATACACTGAGCCCCTCTAATGCTATATATCCTGTATACACTGAGCCCCACTAATGTTATAGATCTTGTATACACTGAGCCCCTCTAATGCTATAGATCCTGTATACACTGAGCCCCACTAATGTTATATATCCTGTATACACTGAGCCCCTCTAATGCTATATATCCTGTATACACTGAGCCCCACTAATGTTATATATCCTGTATACACTGAGCCCCACTAATGCTATAGATCCTGTATACACTGAGCCCCTCTAATGTTATAGATCCTGTATACACTGAGCCCCACTAATGTTATAGATCTTGTATACACTGAGCCCCACTAATGTTATATATCCTGTATACACTGAGCCCCTCTAATGTTATAGATCCTGTATACACTGAGCCCCACTAATGTTATAGATCCTGTATACACTGAGCCCCACTAATGTTATAGATCCTGTATACACTGAGCCCCACTAATGTTATAGATCCTGTATACACTGAGCCCCACTAATGTTATAGATCCTGTATACACTGAGCCCCACTAATGCTATATATCCTGTATACACTGAGCCCCTCTAATGCTATATATCCTGTATACACTGAGCCCCACTAATGTTATAGATCCTGTATACACTGAGCCCCTCTAATGTTATATATCCTGTATACACTGAGCCCCTCTAATGTTATAGATCCTGTATACACTGAGCCCCACTAATGTTATATATCCTGTATACACTGAGCCCCACTAATGTTATAGATCCTGTATACACTGAGCCCCACTAATGTTATAGATCCTGTATACACTGAGCCCCACTAATGTTATAGATCATGTATACACTGAGCCCCACTAATGTTATAGATCCTGTATACACTGAGCCCCACTAATGTTATAGATCCTGTATACACTGAGCCCCACTAATGTTATAGATCCTGTATACACTGAGCCCCACTAATGTTATAGATCCTGTATACACTGAGCCCCTCTAATGTTATATATCCTGTATACACTGAGCCCCTCTAATGTTATAGATCCTGTATACACTGAGCCCCACTAATGTTATAGATCCTGTATACACTGAGCCCCACTAATGTTATAGATCCTGTATACACTGAGCCCCACTAATGTTATAGATCCTGTATACACTGAGCCCCACTAATGTTATAGATCCTGTATACACTGAGCCCCACTAATGTTATAGATCTTGTATACACTGAGCCCCACTAATGTTATATATCCTGTATACACTGAGCCCCTCTAATGTTATAGATCCTGTATACACTGAGCCCCTCTAATGTTATAGATCCTGTATACACTGAGCCCCACTAATGTTATAGATCCTGTATACACTGAGCCCCACTAATGTTATAGATCCTGTATACACTGAGCCCCACTAATGTTATAGATCTTGTATACACTGAGCCCCACTAATGTTATATATCCTGTATACACTGAGCCCCTCTAATGTTATAGATCCTGTATACACTGAGCCCCTCTAATGTTATAGATCCTGTATACACTGAGCCCCACTAATGTTATATATCCTGTATACACTGAGCCCCTCTAATGTTATAGATCCTGTATACACTGAGCCCCTCTAATGTTATATATCCTGTATACACTGAGCCCCTCTAATGTTATAGATCCTGTATACACTGAGCCCCACTAATGTTATATATCCTGTATACACTGAGCCCCTCTAATGTTATATATCCTGTATACACTGAGCCCCTCTAATGTTATAGATCCTGTATACACTGAGCCCCACTAATGTTATAGATCCTGTATACACTGAGCCCCACTAATGTTATAGATCCTGTATACACTGAGCCCTTCTAATGTTATATATCCTGTATACACTGAGCCCCACTAATGTTATAGATCCTGTATACACTGAGCCCCACTAATGTTATAGATCCTGTATACACTGAGCCCCTCTAATGTTATAGATCCTGTATACACTGAGCCCCACTAATGTTATAGATCCTGTATACACTGAGCCCCACTAATGTTATAGATCCTGTATACACTGAGCCCCTCTAATGTTATATATCCTGTATACACTGAGCCCCACTAATGTTATATATCCTGTATACACTGAGCCCCACTAATGTTATAGATCCTGTATACACTGAGCCCCTCTAATGCTATAGATCCTGTATACACTGAGCCCCTCTAATGTTATATATCCTGTATACACTGAGCCCCACTAATGTTATAGATCCTGTATACACTGAGCCCCTCTAATGTTATATATCCTGTATACACTGAGCCCCACTAATGTTATAGATCCTGTATACACTGAGCCCCACTGATGTTATAGATCCTGTATACACTGAGCCCCTCTAATGCTATATATCCTGTATACACTGAGCCCCTCTAATGTTATAGATCCTGTATACACTGAGCCCCACTAATGTTATAGATCCTGTATACACTGAGCCCCTCTAATGTTATATATCCTGTATACACTGAGCCCCACTAATGTTATAGATCCTGTATACACTGAGCCCCTCTAATGTTATAGATCCTGTATACACTGAGCCCCACTAATGTTATAGATCCTGTATACACTGAGCCCCACTAATGTTATAGATCCTGTATACACTGAGCCCCACTAATGTTATAGATCCTGTCTACACTGAGCCCCACTAATGTTATAGATCCTGTATACACTGAGCCCCACTAATGTTATAGATCCTGTATACACTGAGCCCCACTAATGTTATAGATCCTGTCTACACTGAGCCCCACTAATGTTATAGATCCTGTATACACTGAGCCCCACTAATGTTATAGATCCTGTATACACTGAGCCCCACTAATGTTATAGATCCTGTATACACTGAGCCCCTCTAATGTTATAGATCCTGTATACACTGAGCCCTTCTAATGTTATATATCCTGTATACACTGAGCCCCACTAATGTTATAGATCCTGTATACACTGAGCCCCACTAATGTTATAGATCCTGTATACACTGAGCCCCTCTAATGTTATAGATCCTGTATACACTGAGCCCCACTAATGTTATAGATCCTGTATACACTGAGCCCCACTAATGTTATAGATCCTGTATACACTGAGCCCCTCTAATGTTATAGATCCTGTATACACTGAGCCCCACTAATGTTATAGATCCTGTATACACTGAGCCCCTCTAATGTTATATATCCTGTATACACTGAGCCCCACTAATGTTATAGATCCTGTATACACTGAGCCCCTCTAATGTTATAGATCCTGTATACACTGAGCCCCTCTAATGTTATATATCCTGTATACACTGAGCCCCACTAATGTTATAGATCCTGTATACACTGAGCCCCTCTAATGCTATAGATCCTGTATACACTGAGCCCCTCTAATGTTATATATCCTGTATACACTGAGCCCCACTAATGTTATAGATCCTGTATACACTGAGCCCCTCTAATGTTATATATCCTGTATACACTGAGCCCCACTAATGTTATAGATCCTGTATACACTGAGCCCCACTAATGTTATAGATCCTGTATACACTGAGCCCCACTAATGTTATAGATCCTGTATACACTGAGCCCCTCTAATGCTATATATCCTGTATACACTGAGCCCCTCTAATGTTATAGATCCTGTATACACTGAGCCCCACTAATGTTATAGATCCTGTATACACTGAGCCCCTCTAATGTTATAGATCCTGTATACACTGAGCCCCACTAATGTTATAGATCCTGTATACACTGAGCCCCACTAATGTTATAGATCCTGTATACACTGAGCCCCACTAATGTTATAGATCCTGTCTACACTGAGCCCCACTAATGTTATAGATCCTGTATACACTGAGCCCCACTAATGTTATAGATCCTGTATACACTGAGCCCCACTAATGTTATAGATCCTGTATACACTGAGCCCCACTAATGTTATAGATCCTGTATACACTGAGCCCCACTAATGTTATAGATCTTGTATACACTGAGCCCCTCTAATGCTATATATCCTGTATACACTGAGCCCCTCTAATGCTATATATCCTGTATACACTGAGCCCCACTAATGTTATATATCCTGTATACACTGAGCCCCACTAATGCTATAGATCCTGTATACACTGAGCCCCTCTAATGTTATAGATCCTGTATACACTGAGCCCCACTAATGTTATAGATCTTGTATACACTGAGCCCCACTAATGTTATATATCCTGTATACACTGAGCCCCTCTAATGTTATAGATCCTGTATACACTGAGCCCCACTAATGTTATAGATCCTGTATACACTGAGCCCCACTAATGTTATAGATCCTGTATACACTGAGCCCCACTAATGTTATAGATCCTGTATACACTGAGCCCCACTAATGCTATATATCCTGTATACACTGAGCCCCTCTAATGCTATATATCCTGTATACACTGAGCCCCTCTAATGTTATAGATCCTGTATACACTGAGCCCCTCTAATGTTATATATCCTGTATACACTGAGCCCCTCTAATGTTATAGATCCTGTATACACTGAGCCCCACTAATGTTATAGATCCTGTATACACTGAGCCCCACTAATGTTATAGATCCTGTATACACTGAGCCCTTCTAATGTTATATATCCTGTATACACTGAGCCCCACTAATGTTATAGATCCTGTATACACTGAGCCCCACTAATGTTATAGATCCTGTATACACTGAGCCCCACTAATGTTATAGATCTTGTATACACTGAGCCCCTCTAATGTTATAGATCCTGTATACACTGAGCCCCACTAATGTTATATATCCTGTATACACTGAGCCCCTCTAATGCTATATATCCTGTGTACACTGAGCCCCTCTAATGTTATAGATCCTGTATACACTGAGCCCCTCTAATGTTATAGATCCTGTATACACTGAGCCCCTCTAATGTTATATATCCTGTATACACTGAGCCCCTCTAATGTTATAGATCCTGTATACACTGAGCCCCACTAATGTTATAGATCCTGTATACACTGAGCCCCACTAATGTTATATATCCTGTATACACTGAGCCCCACTAATGTTATAGATCCTGTATACACTGAGCCCCACTAATGTTATAGATCTTGTATACACTGAGCCCCACTAATGTTATATATCCTGTATACACTGAGCCCCTCTAATGTTATAGATCCTGTATACACTGAGCCCCTCTAATGTTATAGATCCTGTATACACTGAGCCCCACTAATGTTATAGATCCTGTATACACTGAGCCCCACTAATGTTATAGATCCTGTATACACTGAGCCCCACTAATGTTATAGATCTTGTATACACTGAGCCCCACTAATGTTATAGATCTTGTATACACTGAGCCCCACTAATGTTATATATCCTGTATACACTGAGCCCCTCTAATGTTATAGATCCTGTATACACTGAGCCCCTCTAATGTTATAGATCCTGTATACACTGAGCCCCACTAATGTTATAGATCCTGTATACACTGAGCCCCACTAATGTTATAGATCCTGTATACACTGAGCCCCACTAATGTTATAGATCTTGTATACACTGAGCCCCACTAATGTTATATATCCTGTATACACTGAGCCCCTCTAATGTTATAGATCCTGTATACACTGAGCCCCTCTAATGTTATAGATCCTGTATACACTGAGCCCCACTAATGTTATATATCCTGTATACACTGAGCCCCACTAATGCTATATATCCTGTATACACTGAGCCCCTCTAATGTTATATATCCTGTATACACTGAGCCCCACTAATGTTATAGATCCTGTATACACTGAGCCCCACTAATGTTATAGATCCTGTATACACTGAGCCCCACTAATGTTATAGATCCTGTATACACTGAGCCCCACTAATGTTATAGATCTTGTATACACTGAGCCCCACTAATGTTATATATCCTGTATACACTGAGCCCCTCTAATGTTATAGATCCTGTATACACTGAGCCCCTCTAATGTTATAGATCCTGTATACACTGAGCCCCACTAATGTTATAGATCCTGTATACACTGAGCCCCACTAATGTTATAGATCCTGTATACACTGAGCCCCACTAATGTTATAGATCCTGTATACACTGAGCCCCACTAATGCTATATATCCTGTATACACTGAGCCCCTCTAATGTTATATATCCTGTATACACTGAGCCCCACTAATGTTATAGATCCTGTATACACTGAGCCCCACTAATGTTATAGATCCTGTATACACTGAGCCCCACTAATGTTATAGATCCTGTATACACTGAGCCCCACTAATGTTATAGATCTTGTATACACTGAGCCCCACTAATGTTATATATCCTGTATACACTGAGCCCCTCTAATGTTATAGATCCTGTATACACTGAGCCCCTCTAATGTTATAGATCCTGTATACACTGAGCCCCACTAATGTTATAGATCCTGTATACACTGAGCCCCACTAATGTTATAGATCCTGTATACACTGAGCCCCACTAATGTTATAGATCCTGTATACACTGAGCCCCACTAATGCTATATATCCTGTATACACTGAGCCCCTCTAATGCTATATATCCTGTATACACTGAGCCCCACTAATGTTATAGATCTTGTATACACTGAGCCCCTCTAATGCTATAGATCCTGTATACACTGAGCCCCACTAATGTTATATATCCTGTATACACTGAGCCCCTCTAATGCTATATATCCTGTATACACTGAGCCCCACTAATGTTATATATCCTGTATACACTGAGCCCCACTAATGCTATAGATCCTGTATACACTGAGCCCCTCTAATGTTATAGATCCTGTATACACTGAGCCCCACTAATGTTATAGATCTTGTATACACTGAGCCCCACTAATGTTATATATCCTGTATACACTGAGCCCCACTAATGTTATAGATCCTGTATACACTGAGCCCCACTAATGTTATAGATCCTGTATACACTGAGCCCCACTAATGTTATAGATCATGTATACACTGAGCCCCACTAATGTTATAGATCCTGTATACACTGAGCCCCACTAATGTTATAGATCCTGTATACACTGAGCCCCACTAATGTTATAGATCCTGTATACACTGAGCCCCACTAATGTTATAGATCCTGTATACACTGAGCCCCTCTAATGTTATATATCCTGTATACACTGAGCCCCTCTAATGTTATAGATCCTGTATACACTGAGCCCCACTAATGTTATAGATCCTGTATACACTGAGCCCCACTAATGTTATAGATCCTGTATACACTGAGCCCCACTAATGTTATAGATCCTGTATACACTGAGCCCCACTAATGTTATAGATCCTGTATACACTGAGCCCCACTAATGTTATAGATCTTGTATACACTGAGCCCCACTAATGTTATATATCCTGTATACACTGAGCCCCTCTAATGTTATAGATCCTGTATACACTGAGCCCCTCTAATGTTATAGATCCTGTATACACTGAGCCCCACTAATGTTATAGATCCTGTATACACTGAGCCCCACTAATGTTATAGATCCTGTATACACTGAGCCCCACTAATGTTATAGATCTTGTATACACTGAGCCCCACTAATGTTATATATCCTGTATACACTGAGCCCCTCTAATGTTATAGATCCTGTATACACTGAGCCCCTCTAATGTTATAGATCCTGTATACACTGAGCCCCACTAATGTTATATATCCTGTATACACTGAGCCCCTCTAATGTTATAGATCCTGTATACACTGAGCCCCTCTAATGTTATATATCCTGTATACACTGAGCCCCTCTAATGTTATAGATCCTGTATACACTGAGCCCCACTAATGTTATATATCCTGTATACACTGAGCCCCTCTAATGTTATATATCCTGTATACACTGAGCCCCTCTAATGTTATAGATCCTGTATACACTGAGCCCCACTAATGTTATAGATCCTGTATACACTGAGCCCCACTAATGTTATAGATCCTGTATACACTGAGCCCTTCTAATGTTATATATCCTGTATACACTGAGCCCCACTAATGTTATAGATCCTGTATACACTGAGCCCCACTAATGTTATAGATCCTGTATACACTGAGCCCCTCTAATGTTATAGATCCTGTATACACTGAGCCCCACTAATGTTATAGATCCTGTATACACTGAGCCCCACTAATGTTATAGATCCTGTATACACTGAGCCCCTCTAATGTTATATATCCTGTATACACTGAGCCCCACTAATGTTATATATCCTGTATACACTGAGCCCCACTAATGTTATAGATCCTGTATACACTGAGCCCCTCTAATGCTATAGATCCTGTATACACTGAGCCCCTCTAATGTTATATATCCTGTATACACTGAGCCCCACTAATGTTATAGATCCTGTATACACTGAGCCCCTCTAATGTTATATATCCTGTATACACTGAGCCCCACTAATGTTATAGATCCTGTATACACTGAGCCCCACTAATGTTATAGATCCTGTATACACTGAGCCCCTCTAATGCTATATATCCTGTATACACTGAGCCCCTCTAATGTTATAGATCCTGTATACACTGAGCCCCACTAATGTTATAGATCCTGTATACACTGAGCCCCTCTAATGTTATATATCCTGTATACACTGAGCCCCACTAATGTTATAGATCCTGTATACACTGAGCCCCTCTAATGTTATAGATCCTGTATACACTGAGCCCCACTAATGTTATAGATCCTGTATACACTGAGCCCCACTAATGTTATAGATCCTGTATACACTGAGCCCCACTAATGTTATAGATCCTGTCTACACTGAGCCCCACTAATGTTATAGATCCTGTATACACTGAGCCCCACTAATGTTATAGATCCTGTATACACTGAGCCCCACTAATGTTATAGATCCTGTCTACACTGAGCCCCACTAATGTTATATATCCTGTATACACTGAGCCCCTCTAATGTTATATATCCTGTATACACTGAGCCCCACTAATGTTATAGATCCTGTATACACTGAGCCCCACTAATGTTATAGATCCTGTATACACTGAGCCCCACTAATGTTATAGATCCTGTATACACTGAGCCCTTCTAATGTTATATATCCTGTATACACTGAGCCCCACTAATGTTATAGATCCTGTATACACTGAGCCCCACTAATGTTATAGATCCTGTATACACTGAGCCCCTCTAATGTTATAGATCCTGTATACACTGAGCCCCACTAATGTTATAGATCCTGTATACACTGAGCCCCACTAATGTTATAGATCCTGTATACACTGAGCCCCTCTAATGTTATAGATCCTGTATACACTGAGCCCCACTAATGTTATAGATCCTGTATACACTGAGCCCCTCTAATGTTATATATCCTGTATACACTGAGCCCCACTAATGTTATAGATCCTGTATACACTGAGCCCCTCTAATGTTATAGATCCTGTATACACTGAGCCCCTCTAATGTTATATATCCTGTATACACTGAGCCCCACTAATGTTATAGATCCTGTATACACTGAGCCCCTCTAATGCTATAGATCCTGTATACACTGAGCCCCTCTAATGTTATATATCCTGTATACACTGAGCCCCACTAATGTTATAGATCCTGTATACACTGAGCCCCTCTAATGTTATAGATCCTGTATACACTGAGCCCCACTAATGTTATAGATCCTGTATACACTGAGCCCCACTAATGTTATAGATCCTGTATACACTGAGCCCCACTAATGTTATAGATCCTGTATACACTGAGCCCCTCTAATGCTATATATCCTGTATACACTGAGCCCCTCTAATGTTATAGATCCTGTATACACTGAGCCCCACTAATGTTATAGATCCTGTATACACTGAGCCCCTCTAATGTTATAGATCCTGTATACACTGAGCCCCACTAATGTTATAGATCCTGTATACACTGAGCCCCACTAATGTTATATATCCTGTATACACTGAGCCCCACTAATGTTATAGATCCTGTATACACTGAGCCCCTCTAATGTTATAGATCCTGTATACACTGAGCCCCACTAATGTTATAGATCCTGTATACACTGAGCCCCACTAATGTTATAGATCCTGTCTACACTGAGCCCCACTAATGTTATATATCCTGTATACACTGAGCCCCACTAATGTTATAGATCCTGTATACACTGAGCCCCTCTAATGTTATAGATCCTGTATACACTGAGCCCCACTAATGTTATAGATCCTGTATACACTGAGCCCCACTAATGTTATAGATCCTGTCTACACTGAGCCCCACTAATGTTATAGATCCTGTATACACTGAGCCCCACTAATGTTATAGATCCTGTATACACTGAGCCCCACTAATGTTATAGATCCTGTATACACTGAGCCCCACTAATGTTATAGATCCTGTATACACTGAGCCCCACTAATGTTATAGATCCTGTATACACTGAGCCCCACTAATGTTATAGATCTTGTATACACTGAGCCCCTCTAATGCTATATATCCTGTATACACTGAGCCCCTCTAATGCTATATATCCTGTATACACTGAGCCCCACTAATGTTATATATCCTGTATACACTGAGCCCCACTAATGCTATAGATCCTGTATACACTGAGCCCCTCTAATGTTATAGATCCTGTATACACTGAGCCCCACTAATGTTATAGATCTTGTATACACTGAGCCCCACTAATGTTATATATCCTGTATACACTGAGCCCCTCTAATGTTATAGATCCTGTATACACTGAGCCCCACTAATGTTATAGATCCTGTATACACTGAGCCCCACTAATGTTATAGATCCTGTATACACTGAGCCCCACTAATGTTATAGATCCTGTATACACTGAGCCCCACTAATGTTATAGATCCTGTATACACTGAGCCCCACTAATGCTATATATCCTGTATACACTGAGCCCCTCCAATGCTATATATCCTGTATACACTGAGCCCCTCTAATGTTATATATCCTGTATACACTGAGCCCCTCTAATGTTATAGATCCTGTATACACTGAGCCCCTCTAATGTTATATATCCTGTATACACTGAGCCCCACTAATGTTATAGATCATGTATACACTGAGCCCCACTAATGTTATAGATCCTGTATACACTGAGCCCCACTAATGTTATAGATCCTGTATACACTGAGCCCCACTAATGTTATAGATCCTGTATACACTGAGCCCCTCTAATGTTATATATCCTGTATACACTGAGCCCCTCTAATGTTATATATCCTGTATACACTGAGCCCCACTAATGTTATAGATCCTGTATACACTGAGCCCCACTAATGTTATAGATCCTGTATACACTGAGCCCCACTAATGTTATAGATCCTGTATACACTGAGCCCCACTAATGTTATAGATCCTGTATACACTGAGCCCCACTAATGTTATATATCCTGTATACACTGAGCCCCACTAATGTTATAGATCCTGTATACACCGATCCCTTCTAATGTTATATATCCTGTATACACTGAGCCCCACTAATGTTATAGATCCTGTATACACTGAGCCCCTCTAATGTTATATATCCTGTATACACTGAGCCCCACTAATGTTATAGATCCTGTATACACTGAGCCCCACTAATGTTATAGATCCTGTATACACTGAGCCCCACTAATGTTATAGATCCTGTATACACCGATCCCTTCTAATGTTATATATCCTGTATACACTGAGCCCCTCTAATGTTATATATCCTGTATACACTGAGCCCCACTAATGTTATAGATCCTGTATACACTGAGCCCCTCTAATGTTATATATCCTGTATACACTAAGCCCCTCTAATGTTATAGATCCTGTATACACTGAGCCCCACTAATGTTATAGATCCTGTATACACTGAGCCCCTCTAATGTTATATATCCTGTATACACTGAGCCCCACTAATGTTATAGATCCTGTATACACTGAGCCCCACTAATGTTATAGATCCTGTATACACTGAGCCCCACTAATGTTATATATCCTGTATACACTGAGCCCCACTAATGTTATAGATCCTGTATACACCGATCCCTTCTAATGTTATATATCCTGTATACACTGAGCCCCACTAATGTTATAGATCCTGTATACACTGAGCCCCTCTAATGTTATATATCCTGTATACACTGAGCCCCACTAATGTTATAGATCCTGTATACACTGAGCCCCACTAATGTTATAGATCCTGTATACACTGAGCCCCACTAATGTTATATATCCTGTATACACTGAGCCCCTCTAATGCTATATATCCTGTATACACTGAGCCCCTCTAATGTTATAGATCCTGTATACACTGAGCCCCACTAATGTTATAGATCCTGTATACACTGAGCCCCACTAATGTTATATATCCTGTATACACTGAGCCCCACTAATGTTATAGATCCTGTATACACTGAGCCCCACTAATGTTATAGATCCTGTCTACACTGAGCCCCACTAATGTTATAGATCCTGTGTACACTGAACCCCACTAATGTTATAGATCCTGTCTACACTGAGCCCCACTAATGTTATAGATCCTGTATACACTGAGCCCCACTAATGTTATAGATCCTGTATACACTGAGCCCCACTAATGTTATAGATCCTGTATACACTGAGCCCCACTAATGTTATAGATCCTGTATACACTGAGCCCCACTAATGTTATAGATCCTGTATACACTGAGCCCCACTAATGTTATAGATCCTGTATACACTGAGCCCCACTAATGTTATATATCCTGTATACACTGAGCCCCTCTAATGTTATAGATCCTGTATACACTGAGCCCCACTAATGTTATAGATCCTGTATACACTGAGCCCCACTAATGTTATAGATCCTGTATACACTGAGCCCCACTAATGTTATAGATCCTGTATACACTGAGCCCCACTAATGTTATAGATCCTGTCTACACTGAGCCCCACTAATGTTATAGATCCTGTCTACACTGAGCCCCACTAATGTTATAGATCCTGTCTACACTGAGCCCCACTAATGTTATAGATCCTGTATACACTGAGCCCCACTAATGTTATAGATCATGTATACACTGAGCCCCACTAATGTTATAGATCCTGTATACACTGAGCCCCACTAATGTTATAGATCCTGTATACACTGAGCCCCACTAATGTTATAGATCCTGTATACACTGAGCCCCTCTAATGTTATAGATCCTGTATACACTGAGCCCCACTAATGTTATAGATCCTGTATACACTGAGCCCCTCTAATGTTATAGATCCTGTATACACTGAGCCCCTCTAATGCTATATATCCTGTATACACTGAGCCCCTCTAATGTTATATATCCTGTATACACTGAGCCCCTCTAATGTTATAGATCCTGTATACACTGAGCCCCACTAATGTTATAGATCCTGTATACACTGAGCCCCTCTAATGTTATATATCCTGTATACACTGAGCCCCACTAATGTTATAGATCCTGTATACACTGAGCCCCACTAATGTTATAGATCCTGTATACACTGAGCCCCACTAATGTTATAGATCCTGTATACACTGAGCCCCTCTAATGCTATATATCCTGTATACACTGAGCCCCTCTAATGTTATATATCCTGTATACACTGAGCCCCTCTAATGCTATATATCCTGTATACACTGAGCCCCTCTAATGCTATATATCCTGTATACACTGAGCCCTTCTAATGTTATAGATCCTGTATACACTGAGCCCCACTAATGTTATAGATCCTGTATACACTGAGCCCCACTAATGTTATAGATCCTGTATACACTGAGGCCCACTAATGTTATAGATCCTGTATACACTGAGCCCCACTAATGTTATAGATCCTGTATACACTGAGCCCCACTAATGTTATAGATCCTGTATACACTGAGCCCCACTAATGTTATAGATCCTGTATACACTGAGCCCCACTAATGTTATAGATCCTGTATACACTGAGCCCCTCTAATGTTATATATCCTGTATACACTGAGCCCCACTAATGTTATATATCCTGTATACACTGAGCCCCACTAATGTTATATATCCTGTATACACTGAGCCCCTCTAATGTTATAGATCCTGTATACACTGAGCCCCTCTAATGCTATATATCCTGTATACACTGAGCCCCACTAATGTTATAGATCCTGTATACACTTAGCCCCTCTAATGTTATAGATCCTGTATACACCGATCCCTTCTAATGTTATAGATCCTGTATACACTGAGCCCCTCTAATGTTATATATCCTGTATACACTGAGCCCCACTAATGTTATATATCCTGTATACACTGAGCCCCTCTAATGTTATATATCCTGTATACACTGAGCCCCACTAATGTTATAGATCCTGTATACACTGAGCCCCTCTAATGCTATATATCCTGTATACACTGAGCCCCACTAATGTTATAGATCCTGTATACACTTAGCCCCTCTAATGTTATAGATCCTGTATACACCGATCCCTTCTAATGTTATAGATCCTGTATACACTGAGCCCCTCTAATGTTATAGATCCTGTATACACCGATCCCTTCTAATGTTATAGATCCTGTATACACTGAGCCCCTCTAATGCTATATATCCTGTATACACTGAGCCCCACTAATGTTATAGATCCTGTATACACTTAGCCCCTCTAATGTTATATATCCTGTATACACTGAGCCCCACTAATGTTATATATCCTGTATACACTGAGCCCCTCTAATGTTATAGATCCTGTATACACTGAGCCCCTCTAATGTTATAGATCCTGTATACACTGAGCCCCACTAATGTTATAGATCCTGTATACACTGAGCCCCACTAATGTTATAGATCCTGTATACACTGAGCCCCACTAATGTTATAGATCCTGTATACACTGAGCCCCACTAATGTTATAGATCCTGTATACACTGAGCCCCTCTAATGTTATATATCCTGTATACACTTAGCCCCACTAATGTTATAGATCCTGTATACACTGAGCCCCTCTAATGTTATATATCCTGTATACACTTAGCCCCACTAATGTTATAGATCCTGTATACACTGAGCCCCTCTAATGTTATAGATCCTGTATACACTGAGCCCCACTAATGTTATATATCCTGTATACACTGAGCCCCACTAATGTTATAGATCCTGTATACACTGAGCCCCTCTAATGTTATAGATCCTGTATACACTGAGCCCCTCTAATGTTATAGATCCTGTATACACTGAGCCCCACTAATGTTATAGATCCTGTATACACTGAGCCCCACTAATGTTATATATCCTGTATACACTGAGCCCCTCTAATGTTATAGATCCTGTATACACTGAGCCCCACTAATGTTATAGATCCTGTATACACTGAGCCCCTCTAATGCTATATATCCTGTATACACTGAGCCCCTCTAATGTTATAGATCCTGTATACACTGAGCCCCTCTAATGTTATATATCCTGTATACACTGAGCCCCACTAATGCTATATATCCTGTATACACTGAGCCCCTCTAATGCTATATATCCTGTATACACTGAGCCCCTCTAATGTTATAGATCCTGTATACACTGAGCCCCTCTAATGTTATATATCCTGTATACACTGAGCCCCTCTAATGCTATATATCCTGTATACACTGAGCCCCTCTAATGTTATAGATCCTGTATACACTGAGCCCCTCTAATGTTATATATCCTGTATACACTGAGCCCCACTAATGTTATAGATCCTGTATACACTGAGCCCCACTAATGTTATAGATCCTGTATACACTGAGCCCCTCTAATGTTATAGATCCTGTATACACTGAGCCCCACTAATGTTATAGATCCTGTATACACTGAGCCCCACTAATGTTATATATCCTGTATACACTGAGCCCCTCTAATGTTATAGATCCTGTATACACTGAGCCCCACTAATGTTATAGATCCTGTATACACTGAGCCCCTCTAATGTTATATATCCTGTATACACTGAGCCCCTCTAATGTTATATATCCTGTATACACTGAGCCCCTCTAATGCTATATATCCTGTATACACTGAGCCCCTCTAATGTTATAGATCCTGTATACACTGAGCCCCTCTAATGTTATATATCCTGTATACACTGAGCCCCACTAATGTTATAGATCCTGTATACACTGAGCCCCACTAATGTTATAGATCCTGTATACACTGAGCCCCACTAATGTTATAGATCCTGTATACACTGAGCCCCACTAATGTTATAGATCCTGTATACACTGAGCCCCTCTAATGCTATATATCCTGTATACACTGAGCCCCTCTAATGTTATATATCCTGTATACACTGAGCCCCACTAATGTTATAGATCATGTATACACTGAGCCCCACTAATGTTATAGATCCTGTATACACTGAGCCCCACTAATGTTATAGATCCTGTATACACTGAGCCCCACTAATGTTATAGATCCTGTATACACTGAGCCCCACTAATGTTATAGATCCTGTATACACTGAGCCCCTCTAATGTTATATATCCTGTATACACTGAGCCCCTCTAATGTTATAGATCCTGTATACACTGAGCCCCACTAATGTTATAGATCCTGTATACACTGAGCCCCACTAATGTTATAGATCCTGTATACACTGAGCCCCACTAATGTTATAGATCCTGTATACACTGAGCCCCTCTAATGTTATATATCCTGTATACACTGAGCCCCACTAATGTTATAGATCCTGTATACACTGAGCCCCTCTAATGTTATAGATCCTGTATACACTGAGCCCCTCTAATGTTATATATCCTGTATACACTGAGCCCCACTAATGTTATAGATCCTGTATACACCGATCCCTTCTAATGTTATATATCCTGTATACACTGAGCCCCTCTAATGTTATATATCCTGTATACACTGAGCCCCTCTAATGTTATATATCCTGTATACACTGAGCCCCACTAATGTTATAGATCCTGTATACACCGATCCCTTCTAATGTTATATATCCTGTATACACTGAGCCCCTCTAATGTTATATATCCTGTATACACTTAGCCCCACTAATGTTATAGATCCTGTATACACTGAGCCCCACTAATGTTATAGATCCTGTATACACTGAGCCCCACTAATGTTATATATCCTGTATACACTGAGCCCCACTAATGTTATAGATCCTGTATACACTGAGCCCCTCTAATGCTATATATCTTGTATACACTGAGCCCCTCTAATGTTATATATCCTGTATACACTGAGCCCCACTAATGTTATAGATCCTGTATACACTCAGCCCCACTAATGTTATATATCCTGTATACACTGAGCCCCTCTAATGTTATAGATCCTGTATACACTGAGCCCCACTAATGTTATAGATCCTGTATACACTGAGCCCCTCTAATGTTATATATCCTGTATACACTGAGCCCGACTAATGTTATAGATCCTGTATACACCGATCCCTTCTAATGTTATATATCCTGTATACACTGAGCCCCTCTAATGTTATATATCCTGTATACACTGAGCCCCTCTAATGTTATATATCCTGTATACACTGAGCCCCACTAATGTTATATATCCTGTATACACCGATCCCTTCTAATGTTATATATCCTGTATACACTGAGCCCCTCTAATGTTATATATCCTGTATACACTTAGCCCCACTAATGTTATAGATCCTGTATACACTGAGCCCCACTAATGTTATAGATCCTGTATACACTGAGCCCCTCTAATGCTATATATCCTGTATACACTGAGCCCCTCTAATGTTATATATCCTGTATACACTGAGCCCCACTAATGTTATATATCCTGTATACACTGAGCCCCACTAATGTTATATATCCTGTATACACCGATCCCTTCTAATGTTATAGATCTTGTATACACTGAGCCCCACTAATGTTATATATCCTGTATACACTGAGCCCCTCTAATGCTATATATCCTGTATACACTGAGCCCCTCTAATGTTATAGATCCTGTATACACTGAGCCCCTCTAATGTTATAGATCCTGTATACACTGAGCCCCTCTAATGTTATAGATCCTGTATACACTGAGCCCCTCTAATGTTATATATCCTGTATACACTGAGCCCCTCTAATGTTATAGATCCTGTATACACTGAGCCCCACTAATGTTATAGATCCTGTATACACTGAGCCCCACTAATGTTATATATCCTGTATACACTGAGCCCCTCTAATGTTATAGATCCTGTATACACTGAGCCCCTCTAATGCTATATATCCTGTATACACTGAGCCCCTCTAATGTTATATATCCTGTATACACTGAGCCCCTCTAATGTTATAGATCCTGTATACACTGAGCCCCTCTAATGCTATATATCCTGTATACACTGAGCCCCACTAATGTTATATATCCTGTATACACTGAGCCCCTCTAATGTTATAGATCCTGTATACACTGAGCCCCTCTAATGCTATATATCCTGTATACACTGAGCCCCTCTAATGCTATATATCCTGTATACACTGAGCCCCTCTAATGTTATATATCCTGTATACACTGAGCCCCTCTAATGTTATAGATCCTGTATACACCGATCCCTTCTAATG
This sequence comes from Rana muscosa, assembly GCA_029206835.1. Taxonomy (NCBI): domain Eukaryota; kingdom Metazoa; phylum Chordata; class Amphibia; order Anura; family Ranidae; genus Rana; species Rana muscosa. Next base: position 191,342,486 of record CM055125.1, on the reverse strand, counting down.
TTATAGATCCTGTATACACTGAGCCCCTCTAATGCTATATATCCTGTATACACTGAGCCCCACTAATGTTATAGATCCTGTATACACTGAGCCCCTCTAATGTTATAGATCCTGTATACACTGAGCCCCTCTAATGTTATAGATCCTGTATACACTGAGCCCCACTAATGTTATAGATCCTGTATACACTGAGCCCCACTAATGTTATAGATCCTGTATACACTGAGCCCCACTAATGTTATAGATCCTGTATACACTGAGCCCCACTAATGTTATAGATCCTGTATACACTGAGCCCCACTAATGTTATATATCCTGTATACACTGAGCCCCACTAATGTTATATATCCTGTATACACTTAGCCCCACTAATGTTATAGATCCTGTATACACTTAGCCCCACTAATGTTATATATCCTGTATACACTGAGCCCCTCTAATGTTATAGATCCTGTATACACTGAGCCCCACTAATGTTATATATCCTGTATACACTGAGCCCCACTAATGCTATATATCCTGTATACACTGAGCCCCTCTAATGCTATATATCCTGTATACACTGAGCCCCTCTAATGTTATAGATCCTGTATACACTGAGCCCCTCTAATGCTATATATCCTGTATACACTGAGCCCCACTAATGTTATATATCCTGTATACACTGAGCCCCTCTAATGTTATAGATCCTGTATACACTGAGCCCCTCTAATGTTATAGATCCTGTATACACTGAGCCCCACTAATGTTATATATCCTGTATACACTGAGCCCCTCTAATGTTATATATCCTGTATACACTGAGCCCCACTAATGTTATATATCCTGTATACACTGAGCCCCACTAATGTTATATATCCTGTATACACCGATCCCTTCTAATGTTATAGATCTTGTATACACTGAGCCCCACTAATGTTATATATCCTGTATACACTGAGCCCCTCTAATGCTATATATCCTGTATACACTGAGCCCCTCTAATGTTATAGATCCTGTATACACTGAGCCCCTCTAATGCTATATATCCTGTATACACTGAGCCCCTCTAATGTTATAGATCCTGTATACACTGAGCCCCTCTAATGCTATATATCCTGTATACACTGAGCCCCACTAATGTTATAGATCCTGTATACACTGAGCCCCTCTAATGTTATATATCCTGTATACACTGAGCCCCACTAATGTTATATATCCTGTATACACTGAGCCCCTCTAATGTTATAGATGCTGTATACACTGAGCCCCTCTAATGTTATATATCCTGTATACACTGAGCCCCACTAATGTTATATATCCTGTATACACTGAGCCCCTCTAATGTTATAGATCCTGTATACACTGAGCCCCTCTAATGCTATATATCCTGTATACACTGAGCCCCTCTAATGTTATATATCCTGTATACACTGAGCCCCACTAATGTTATAGATCCTGTATACACTGAGCCCCTCTAATGTTATAGATCCTGTATACACTGAGCCCCACTAATGTTATAGATCCTGTATACACTGAGCCCCTCTAATGCTATATATCCTGTATACACTGAGCCCCTCTAATGTTATATATCCTGTATACACTGAGCCCCACTAATGTTATAGATCCTGTATACACTGAGCCCCTCTAATGTTATAGATCCTGTATACACTGAGCCCCACTAATGTTATAGATCCTGTATACACTGAGCCCCTCTAATGCTATATATCCTGTATACACTGAGCCCCTCTAATGTTATAGATCCTGTATACACTGAGCCCCTCTAATGCTATATATCCTGTATACACTGAGCCCCACTAATGTTATATATCCTGTATACACTGAGCCCCACTAATGTTATATATCCTGTATACACTGAGCCCCTCTAATGTTATAGATCCTGTATACACTGAGCCCCTCTAATGCTATATATCCTGTATACACTGAGCCCCTCTAATGTTATATATCCTGTATACACTGAGCCCCACTAATGTTATAGATCCTGTATACACTGAGCCCCTCTAATGTTATAGATCCTGTATACACTGAGCCCCACTAATGTTATAGATCCTGTATACACTGAGCCCCTCTAATGCTATATATCCTGTATACACTGAGCCCCTCTAATGTTATATATCCTGTATACACTGAGCCCCTCTAATGTTATAGATCCTGTATACACTGAGCCCCTCTAATGTTATATATCCTGTATACACTGAGCCCCTCTAATGTTATATATCCTGTATACACTGAGCCCCACTAATGTTATAGATCCTGTATACACTGAGCCCCACTAATGTTATAGATCCTGTATACACTGAGCCCCACTAATGTTATAGATCCTGTATACACTGAGCCCCACTAATGTTATAGATCCTGTATACACTGAGCCCCTCTAATGCTATATATCCTGTATACACTGAGCCCCACTAATGTTATATATCCTGTATACACTGAGCCCCACTAATGTTATATATCCTGTATACACTGAGCCCCACTAATGTTATATATCCTGTATACACTGAGCCCCTCTAATGTTATATATCCTGTATACACTGAGCCCCACTAATGTTATATATCCTGTATACACTGAGCCCCACTAATGTTATAGATCCTGTATACACTGAGCCCCTCTAATGTTATAGATCCTGTATACACTGAGCCCCACTAATGTTATATATCCTGTATACACTGAGCCCCACTAATGTTATATATCCTGTATACACTGAGCCCCACTAATGTTATAGATCCTGTAGACACTGAGCCCCACTAATATTATATATCCTGTATACACTGAGCCCCACTAATGTTATAGATCCTGTATACACTGAGCCCCTCTAATGTTATATATCCTGTATACACTGAGCCCCTCTAATGTTATATATCCTGTATACACTGAGCCCCTCTAATGTTATAGATCCTGTATACACTGAGCCCCACTAATGTTATAGATCCTGTATACACTGAGCCCCTCTAATGTTATATATCCTGTATACACTGAGCCCCTCTAATGTTATATATCCTGTATACACTGAGCCCCACTAATGTTATAGATCCTGTATACACTGAGCCCCACTAATGTTATAGATCCTGTATACACTGAGCCCCACTAATGTTATAGATCCTGTATACACTGAGCCCCACTAATGTTATAGATCCTGTATACACTGAGCCCCTCTAATGCTATATATCCTGTATACACTGAGCCCCTCTAATGTTATATATCCTGTATACACTGAGCCCCTCTAATGTTATAGATCCTGTATACACTGAGCCCCTCTAATGTTATAGATCCTGTATACACTGAGCCCCTCTAATGTTATAGATCCTGTATACACTGAGCCCCTCTAATGTTATAGATCCTGTATACACTGAGCCCCTCTAATGTTATATATCCTGTATACACTGAGCCCCTCTAATGTTATAGATCCTGTATACACTGAGCCCCTCTAATGTTATATATCCTGTATACACTGAGCCCCTCTAATGTTATATATCCTGTATACACTGAGCCCCTCTAATGTTATATATCCTGTATACACTGAGCCCCTCTAATGTTATATATCCTGTATACACTGAGCCCCTCTAATGTTATAGATCCTGTATACACTGAGCCCCTCTAATGTTATAGATCCTGTATACACTGAGCCCCTCTAATGTTATAGATCCTGTATACACTGAGCCCCTCTAATGTTATAGATCCTGTATACACTGAGCCCCACTAATGTTATAGATCCTGTATACACCGATCCCTTCTAATGTTATATATCCTGTATACACTGAGCCCCACTAATGTTATAGATCCTGTATACACTGAGCCCCTCTAATGCTATATATCCTGTATACACTGAGCCCCTCTAATGTTATATATCCTGTATACACTGAGCCCCTCTAATGTTATAGATCCTGTATACACTGAGCCCCTCTAATGTTATAGATCCTGTATACACTGAGCCCCTCTAATGTTATAGATCCTGTATACACTGAGCCCCTCTAATGTTATAGATCCTGTATACACTGAGCCCCTCTAATGTTATAGATCCTGTATACACTGAGCCCCTCTAATGTTATAGATCCTGTATACACTGAGCCCCACTAATGTTATAGATCCTGTATACACTGAGCCCCTCTAATGTTATATATCCTGTATACACTGAGCCCCACTAATGTTATAGATCCTGTATACACTGAGCCCCTCTAATGCTATATATCCTGTATACACTGAGCCCCTCTAATGTTATATATCCTGTATACACTGAGCCCCACTAATGTTATAGATCCTGTATACACTGAGCCCCTCTAATGTTATAGATCCTGTATACACTGAGCCCCACTAATGTTATAGATCCTGTATACACTGAGCCCCTCTAATGCTATATATCCTGTATACACTGAGCCCCTCTAATGTTATAGATCCTGTATACACTGAGCCCCTCTAATGTTATATATCCTGTATACACTGAGCCCCTCTAATGTTATATTTCCTGTATACACTGAGCCCCTCTAATGTTATAGATCCTGTATACACTGAGCCCCACTAATGTTATATATCCTGTATACACTGAGCCCCTCTAATGTTATAGATCCTGTATACACTGAGCCCCTCTAATGCTATATATCCTGTATACACTGAGCCCCACTAATGTTATAGATCCTGTATACACTTAGCCCCTCTAATGTTATAGATCCTGTATACACCGATCCCTTCTAATGTTATAGATCCTGTATACACTGAGCCCCTCTAATGTTATATATCCTGTATACACTGAGCCCCTCTAATGTTATAGATCCTGTATACACTGAGCCCCTCTAATGTTATATATCCTGTATACACTGAGCCCCACTAATGTTATATATCCTGTATACACTGAGCCCCACTAATGTTATATATCCTGTATACACTGAGCCCCACTAATGTTATAGATCCTGTATACACTGAGCCCCACTAATGTTATAGATCCTGTATACACTGAGCCCCTCTAATGTTATATATCCTGTATACACTGAGCCCCTCTAATGTTATAGATCCTGTATACACTGAGCCCCACTAATGTTATAGATCCTGTATACACTTAGCCCCACTAATGTTATAGATCCTGTATACACTGAGCCCCACTAATGTTATAGATCCTGTATACACTGAGCCCCACTAATGTTATAGATCCTGTATACACTGAGCCCCACTAATGTTATAGATCCTGTATACACTTAGCCCCACTAATGTTATATATCCTGTATACACTGAGCCCCACTAATGTTATAGATCCTGTATACACCGAGCCCCTCTAATGTTATAGATCCTGTATACACTGAGCCCCACTAATGTTATAGATCCTGTATACACCGATCCCTTCTAATGTTATAGATCCTGTATACACCGATCCCTTCTAATGTTATAGATCCTGTATACACCGATCCCTTCTAATGTTATAGATCCTGTATACACCGATCCCTTCTAATGTTATAGATCCTGTATACACCGATCCCTTCTAATGTTATAGATCCTGTATACACCGATCCCTTCTAATGTTATAGATCCTGTATACACTGAGCCCCTCTAATGCTATATATCCTGTATACACTGAGCCCCACTAATGTTATATATCCTGTATACACTGAGCCCCACTAATGTTATATATCCTGTATACACTGAGCCCCACTAATGTTATAGATCCTGTATACACTGAGCCCCACTAATGTTATAGATCCTGTATACACTGAGCCCCACTAATGTTATAGATCCTGTATACACTGAGCCCCACTAATGTTATAGATCCTGTATACACTGAGCCCCACTAATGTTATAGATCCTGTATACACTGAGCCCCTCTAATGTTATATATTCTGTATACACTGACTGGGGGGACACTGAGCCCCTCTAATATTATATATCCTGTATACACTGACTGGGCGGGGGGGCACTGAGCCCCTCTAATGTTATATATCCTGTATACACTGACTGGGGGGACACTGAGCCCCTCTAATGTTATATATCCTGTATACACTGACTGGGGGGGACACTGAGCCCATCTAATGTTATATATAGAGATCGACCGAAATGGGTTTTTCTCTGGCCAATGCTGAGATTTAGAAATCGTGGCGGCCGATATATGATGCCGATATGTTAGGCCGATTTTTTTAAATTATTTTTTCCCTTGCATCTCATAAAATCTAACAGTTGCACCCCTTTCACACTGGGGTGTTTTTCAGGCGCCTTTGGGCTAAAAATAGCACCTGTAAGGCCCCTTTCACACTGGGCCGGTTTGCAGGCGCTATTTTGCTAAAAATAGCGCCTGCAAACCGAGCCTAAACAGCGGCTCCTGTCTCTCCAATGTGAAAGCCCCGAGGGCTTTCACACTGGAGCGGTGCGCTAGCAGGACGTGAAAAAAAGTCCTGCTAGCCGCATCTTTGGAGCGGTGAGAGGAGCGGTGTGTTTACCGCTCCTCCACCGCTCCTTCCCATTGAAAGGCATGGGACACCGCGGTAATACCGCCCGCAAACTGCGGCTGTAGCCGCGGTTTGCGGGTAGTATTAACCCTTTTTCGGCCGCTAGCGGGGGTTAAAACCGCACCGCTAGCGGCCAAATACCTCAGCGTTCCCGACGGTATAGTGCCGCTAAAAATAGCGGCGCTATACCGCCACCGCACGCACCTCCCCAGTGTGAAACCGGCCTAAAGTGCCTGCAAAACAGCTCCCCTGCAGTCTTAGGCCTCGTACACACGACCGAGTTTCTCGGCAAGAACCAGCAAGAAACTTGCTGGCAGAGATGTCTTGCTGAGAAATTCGTTCGTGTGTATTGTTTCTCGTCGAGAAAACCGACAAGTAACCTCGACGAGAAAATAGAGAACCTGCTCTCTATTTTCTCGTCGAGATTCTCGTCGGCATGTTTCTCGACGAGAAAAGTGAGTGTGTGTACACTTACCTGTCCTCCGGGAAGCCCGCGCATGTTCGAAATGAATTCGACGCATGCGCGGTAGCTTCCTAGGCATACGTAGGGTATACCAAGATGGCGGCGACGGCATCGAATGTGACGAGCGCATGCTCGTCGTAGTCGATGACGTCACCGCGTACGCTACATTCAAAGAACCGCGGGTTCTTTGAAACGAGCGTGTGTACACTCGGCCGGGACAGGTTTCTTGTCCAAGAATCTCGTCGAAAAAAACGACATGTTTTTTTCAACGAGAATCTCGGCCGTGTGTATGAGGCCTCAGTGTGAAATCCTGAGTGCTTTCACATTGAGGCGGGGCACTGGCAGGACGTTAAAAAAAGTCCTGCAAGCAGCATCTTTGGAGCATTGTATACCTTTACTCCACTACTCCTGCCCATTGAAATGAATGGGCACTGCTGCCAAAGTGCTTCTGCAGCGGTGCTACACGGACGCATTTAACCTCTTCATCGGCCGCTAGCTGGGTTATAAGCGCCCCGCTAACAGCCGAATAGCGCCACTAAAATGATGGTAAAGCGCCGCTAAAACTAGCAGCGTTTTACCGTCAACGCCTGCCCACTCCAGTGTGAAAGCAGCAGAGTTCTGCCGAAAAAAAAATATTACAAGTCAGCAGCTACAAATACTGCAGCTGCTGACTTTTAATACATGGACACTTACCTGTCCTGAGTGCCCGCGATGTCGGCACCCGAAGCCGATCTCTCCCTCGGCTCTCGGGTGCTGCCCCCGCCATCTTCGGTAAGTGAATCGGGAAGCAGGCACAAGAACAGGTAATCAAAACGTTTGAACGAAAAAAAAAAACTGGCTAACTTTACTGTTTAGTTTTTTTTTTTTTTTTTATTCATTAAAGTGTTTTTTTTTTTTTTCCCCAAAAATTGCGTTTGAAAGACCGCTGCGCAAATACCGTGTGACATAAAATATTGCAACAACCGCTATTTTATTTCCTAGGGTCTCTGCTAAAAAAAAATATATAATGTTTGGGGGTTCCAAGTGATTTTCTAGCACAAAATACAGGATTTTTACTTGTAAGCAACAAGTGTCAGAAAAGATTTACGCTTTAAATTGTTAAACTGAGAACTTCTACACAAGGAGTTCAGTTCATTGATAAGAAGAAACATTGTATCTCTTTTCTCTCACTTGGCAGGCTGCCCAGAGACACATAGCTCCACAGGAAACTTCAGGCAACTTGCATTGACTTCTATGATACAGAAGTTATTTGCAAGTCGCGCTGAAGTAAATCGGCTTTATTTTTCAACACAATCGGCCGATGACGATTAATTAAAAAGTGGCAAAAATCGGCCGATATATCGGTCAACCTCCTAGTTATATATCCTGTATACACTGACTAGGGGGGGGGGGCGCACTGAGCCCCTCTTATATTTATATATCCTGTATACACTGACTGGGGGGACACTGAGCCCCTCTAATATATATCCTGTAAACACTGATTGGGGAGGCACTGAGCCCCTCTAATGTTATATATTCTGTATACACTGACTGGGGGGACACTGAGCCCATCTAATGTTATATATCCTGTATACACTGACTGGGGGGGGCACTGAGCCCCTCTAATATTATATATCCTGTATACACTGACTGGGGGGGGGCACTGAGCCCCTCTAATATTATATATCCTGTATACACTGACTGGGGGGGCACTGAGCCCCTCTAATATTATATATCCTGTATACACTGACTGGGGGGGGGCACTGAGCCCCTCTAATATATATCCTGTAAACACTGATTGGGGAGGCACTGAGCCCCTCTAATGTTATATATTCTGTATACACTGACTGGGGGGACACTGAGCCCATCTAATGTTATATATCCTGTATACACTGACTGGGGGGGGCACTGAGCCCCTCTAATATTATATATCCTGTATACACTGACTGGGGGGGGGCACTGAGCCCCTCTAATATTATATATCCTGTATACACTGACTGGGGGGGCACTGAGCCCCTCTAATATTATATATCCTGTATACACTGACTGGGGGGGGGCACTGAGCCCCTCTAATATATATCCTGTAAACACTGATTGGGGGGGGCACTGAGCCCCTCTAATGTTATATATTCTGTATACACTGACTGGGGGGACACTGAGCCCATCTAATGTTATATATCCTGTATACACTGACTGGGGGGGGGCACTGAGCCCCTCTAATATTATATATCCTGTATACACTGACTGGGGGGGCACTGAGCCCCTCTAATATTATATATCCTGTATACACTGACTGGGGGGGGCACTGAGCCCCTCTAATATTATATATCCTGTATACACTGACTGGGGGGGCACTGAGCCCCTCTAATATTATATATCCTGTATACACTGACTGGGGGGGGGCACTGAACCCCTCTTATATTTATATATCCTGTATACACTGACTGGGGGGGGGGCACTGAGCCCATCTAATATAGAGCCACTTGCAATGCTTGATTTTATTTATCACTTCCATAATAATATGTACGCACCAACAGTGTCCGGATTGTACTAGTTTTACTATTATGCCTGGTGCTTGTCAGTTGATACTTCTTCTCAGTTACATTGTCATTTTATTGGTACTGTATACTGTTATTGATTTTATTATGAGGGCAAATTTAGTCCCTTACCAAGGCAGCACTATAGTAGTGTCTATATAGGGGAGTGGAGTGTCTCAACTTTTTTGAATTGTAGGTTGTAAAAGCGATCCAAATAATGTGCAAACAGATTAGACACTGTATATGAGTGCATCATATATAGAGAGAACCCTATACTGAGAAGAGGAAGGAAGTGGGCATTCGTCAGTTCTAGTTTCCTGCTGATTATTAGAACACAGTTTTTCATATTATGTTTGTTTTTCCTGTTCAGACGTTACTAATCGTCATTGTGCGGTGAGTCTTTTGACGCTTCACCTTGCTGCACATCATGCAGGTTTGTCAGCCTTTTGTAATTTGGTGTCCAGGCATCATCATCTATTCATTCTTATATTCAGCTGATTGAGGATTTTTGTACCATATCTGTTTCAGTAAACATAGTTGAACTGTTTAGGCCTCCTGCACACTGCAGCTTGAAAAAGCTCAGGACAGACTTTTTTTTTTACTGATCTAAAATGCAACCCATTGTTTACAATGTGCCTATACACACAGACGCATAAACAAGTGCTGCGTCTTCTTGAATAATAAAAAAAAAATCTGTGTTCCCGGTCAGTATTTTGCACCAGCACGTGCAAATGCGCACATACGAGCATAAATAATAATCAATTGTCCCTAGGAATGTATTGTGTGCACGAATGTGAAAATACGTGCATAAATATGCACAAAACAGATGCCTGAAAGTACATCCAAAAAAGCAGATGTACCGTGTGCAACAGGCCTTGCTAGCATTTTCTAGGTGCGATCTCTGAGGTCTTAATATAGAATGAAAAAGCACGTTTTCTACACAGGTGATAATGCCCCTGTTGTAGAGGTGCTGTGCCTTGACATGGAATGTATCTTTTTATTCAGCATGTAGGCTGATAACACTCTCAGCTGGAAGATTGTCATAGAATAGATAATTGTAAAGTATTTGAGTCAGACATTGTGCCCATCTGATGGAAGGCAAAGGTTTAGTGCATGCAGGAAAAGTTGTGGGGAGCCCATGCAGGCTTCCTATGATGGCAGTATTGAGAGCTGCCATTGTGTATTCTAATATCTGGCTGATTTATGCATAAAAGTGAAGTTGTTACCAAAAGCTAAAGCCATGGTAAGAAATTTTATTGGAGCGTGACAGCAAAAGAAAGATGTTGTACCTTTTCATTTCTGACCGGTTGTTATGGATAATGAGCCCCATTGTCTGTCTGTTTATTTTCCACCATTCTTGTATTTTATTTTCAGAAATTGATCATTCGGAGCCGGTTCACACAGGGGCGACTCGTCAGGCGAATCAGCTACCTGACAAGTCGCGCTCCACTCTGTTCAATGGAACCGTTCTAATAGGAGTGACTCAAGTCTCTCCAACTTAGAAAAAGGTTCTTGTACGACTTTGGGGGCGACTTGCATTGACTTCAATACAGAAGTCATTTTGCAAGTCGCCTCTGAAGTCATCTTGAGATCGCCTTGCCGAGTCGCCCCCAAAGTCGTGCCGCCCCAGTGTGAACCGGGTCTCATAGTTCTTTTATAGACACCCTAGATTTGTGTATTATTTATCTTCTGCTTGTAAACTGGCAAAAACATCTATGAGGCTTGTTTTAGGTGTTAATGGTCCAAAGACTTTATGGTTATGGAAATTAGACCAACAAATATAATCAAATACAAAGCCCTTAGGAACAGGGAGGTAACATTTCAGAGATTGACACTTCTTACTTTTTTCTCTGCAGGTCGCAATCTATGATTGGCAAAAATCCTGACAATGAAGAAAAACTCCAGAATTCCCTTATTGCCATTTTCGAGTGCGAATTTACAATCTTCATCTCTATCAGTGAAACGCCAAAACCCTGCGTCGTATCTAAGGACTGGGGTCGTTAGCCGAAGCTTGGACATGACGGAGGATAGTGAAATATCAGAATATGAGATGCACCAAGGTATCTTGTACAAGTATACTGTTTATATACTGAATGAAAAACTAGAAACTAGAAACCTATTCCTGCAACAGATGTGGATCCTTCCTTTTCATTCTCAAGTATAGAACTACATTAAATAAGACCTAGAGTAGTTTTTTTTTTTTTGTTTTTTTTTTTTATATTATTATAAATTCTTTATTTGAACACAGAACAGATGGTTAAGTAGTACAGCTCTGTAACATTGGAGTTACATCAACATGGTGTACATCAGTTCAAATAAATACTTTCTATTGTATGACACTAATAAAGTAAATCATTGTATACTTCTTTTTTTTTTCTCTTATTTCAATACGCACAACTTGATGGAAACCACTGTTCTACCCATGACATTCCGTTTTCTAGTTGAATTGATGGGGGGAGGGAATACTCTAGCACAGGGCTTGACAAATTTGCTTGGAATCTAGGAGCCAGCTAAAAAAGTTAGGAGCCAGGAACGCGCCCTGTCCCGCCGAGCTCGCGCGCAGAAGTGAACGCATACGTGAGTAGCGCCCGCATATGAAAGCGGTGTTCAAACCACACATGTGAAGTATCGCCGTGATCGGTAGATCGAGAGCAATAATTCTAGCCCTAGACCTTCTCTGTAACTCAAAAGATGCAACCAGTTGAATCTTTTTTAAACGTCGCCTATGGAGATTTTAAAGGGTAAAAGTTAGTCGCCATTCCACGAGCGGACGCAATTTTGAAGCGTGACATGTTGGGTATCATTTTACTCAGCGTAACATTATCTTTCACAATATAAAAAAAAAATTGGGCTAACTTTACTATTGTCTTATTTTTTCTTTATAAAAAAAAGTGTATTTTTTCCCAAAAAAGTGCGCTTGTAAAACCGCTGCGCAAATACGGTGTGACAGAAAGTATTGCAACGCCCATCATTTTGTTCTCTAGGGTGTTAGAATAAAAAATATATATAATGTTTTGGGGTTATAATTAGAGGGAAGGAGATGGCAGAGAAAACAGACAGGGAAACTCCATTAGCATTGCTGCTTGTCCTGTCATACCAACGGCCACCACAAGATGGCGCTAGATCACAGAAGGAAGCATAGGCCTGCAGAAGGCCGCAAAGCCGCGGCCTCAATTACCGGGTGGTGCGGCCCGACGCGATCCCGCGGCGCGGAGGGGGGGCATGGAGACACAGGATACCCCAGCTGTGCTGCCCCAGGCGCCAGGTCGCTAATTCTAGTCGCAATGGCGACCTGGCGCCCGGGGTTTGTCGAGCCCTGCTCTAGCATATAAGTGGTGTGTATATATGGAAATAAAAGGGGGTACATTGAGGGAAACCTTCTGGGGGGGGGATATAAAATGTAAGAGTTCCTTGTCTCCTGACCCCACCTGACCTCGTCTCTGACTTCATGAGCCATATAGCTGCAGGAGTTAGTCTGGCCATAGACAGTGCAAATTTCCTTCCTGCAACCATGGGTTGCATGTAAGAAATTTGCACGATTTTCCCCCATCAACGCACACAGTACGGACATCATTTGCATGCTCCCGGCACGGTGCGGGTGGCGGAAGCCATCCCCGCTGGAAGAAAATAGCGATTATTGCTATAGGAGCTGCTAGTGATAATCGTAAATGAAGGCAGGCTGGATGTACTCAAGCTGATGAATCGATCAACTTGGTACATTCAGACCTGCCCAGACGCACTTTGAATCTCAGCTGGTTCCTGCTGAACTGGCCGAGATTCAAACTGTCTATGGCCGACCTTGGTATTATGACCTGCGGAGATGGAGTCTATGTAGGAACCAAGGTGACCACATTTGAAGGTGTTTTTTTTAGTTTTGTCTTTTTAATCCTGTGGTAAGTTATTCTTTTTTTATTTTGGTTACCCTGGCATGCCACTGTTCTATTGTGGGCGGTTCTGTCTCCACATAGCTGTTTTACAGGCCATAGCAGCATTCAGAAGGTGCTTTTGGAAAGGAGTTTGACAGCAGTGTGTCGTGTAAAAGCTAAGTTGCTGGCTAACAACTTGCATTTTACACTTAAATAGCCTGTGATAAGATGACTGAGAATGGTCCTAAACTAGTTCTAAAGCCTCAAGGTTTTTTACCTTTTAATACATTCTATGCATTAAAGTGCTAATAAACCCACAACAGTAAAATCAGTCTGTATATGCAGTAAAGCATGCTTGTTATGCTGACTGAAAAGGAGTTAACCCTGTGCATTGTGTAAAAATGCTGTTTGATTCTGTTTTCTCTGATCCTTCCCTTCTTCCATAGTCCCTAATCCATCTGCTGATTGTACAGAGCCCAGGAGGCACTCTGCACATGATCAGTTTGGTGTGTATTGCTAGAGCGTTTTTTGTTTTTTTCCTTCGGAGGGTGCATATGATCAGCACAGGGCCAATCGGCACTGTCCAGACAAAGTCAGGGGTCATGCAGTCTCATAGGACAGTCATAGGCAAATTAAAACTCCTCTACAAGCTTTAACCAGACACTAATAAAAGTCACAAGAGTTGCTACTGTATATACTGCTGATTAGAAAAGGTATTTAGCAGTTTATATTTACCAAAATAATTGCATTTCCATGTTCTGTGTACTGTGGGAGACTAGATATAGTGTTATAGGTAAAAAAACCTTCTGTACTACAGACTCCCCCCCCCCCCCATGCCTTGTGCTTACCTGAGTCCCATTGCGATTCAGCGTTGTACATGAGAGCTACGGCTTTCCTGGGTCAGAGTCCCGTTCTCTGTGTCAGTGGACGCAGCAGCAGGTCTCGGGAGCGAACCCGCATGAATGCCTCCCATGGGATTCGGCTTCCTATTGGGGGGCACCAGTGAAAGGAGGAGCCAGAAGCACCGGCGGGGGACCCGGGAAGAGGTGGATCAGTGCCACTCTGCAATACTGTCCACACGCTACATGTGGATTGGGGAATCCTTCCGCTAAGCTATTGTATTTTGACTGCATGAATATTTCCCCCGCTGTCAGAATACAGTTATCCGCGCTGATTAAGCAGGAAAAACCCAACCGGGTGGTTGTGCAGAAGTCGGACGTTAGATCTCAACGCTTGCACCCAGACTCATAGTTGGTCTTTAAAGCAGAGGTCCGCCTAGAAAAAAAATATTAAAAGTCAGCAGCTACAAATACTGCAGCTGCTGACTTTTAATAATTGGACACTTGCCTGTCCCAGGGTCCAGCGATGCGGGGGAACGAAGCCCCGCTCATCTCCCCCTCCTCTCCGCGGTGCCGGTATTGTCACGGTGGGCGCCCGGCTGTGGCTTCACAGCAGTGCACGCACTGCGCATGCCGTGACTGGCGGAGCAATCACCTGGGACCTGTGACGTGTCCCAGATGATTGCGGAGAGGGAGGGGGAGAGGTAAGCTTACTTCAGCCGCTGAGGCGGCCTAGGGGGAAAGTGGGAGCTTCCGCTCCCCCCCCCCCCCCCCAAAAAAAAATTACATGCCGAATGTGGCATGTCAGGGGGTCACCTTCCATTTTTGGGTGGAACGCCACTTTAAGTATGAGTGGGTGATTTACTTTTCCATCCTTCTTTCCCCCCTCCTCTTATAGACAGACCCCTTGTAATTTTTTATATTTTTATAAATATCTTCATCTGCTCCTGAAGAGTGGAAGTTAGCCACGAAACGTGTCGAGCTATATAGATGCCCTTTGTTTAAATCTCAAGATTGTTACATTATACTGATCGTGTTTTACTGGATTGTACCAATTTAATTATGGTTTTGTTATATATTGTGGAGACACGAAATAATGAGTTTGGTGTTTTATAATGTCAATAATATGTTACTATGCCATTATGCGATCATGTTACTATATATTGGTGGTTATTTACAAAAGGCAAATCCAATTTGCACTACAAGTGCAAACTAAAAGTGCAAAGTGCACTTGAAATTGCACTTGGAAGTGTAGTCACTGTAGATCTGAAATGAGGGGAAGCTCTGCTGATTTTATTATCCAATCATGTGCAAGCTAAAACGCTGTTTTTTATTTTCCTTGCATTTCCCCCTCGGATCTACAGCGACTGCACTTTCAATGCAATTTCAAGTGCACTTTGTACTTGTAGTTTGCACTTGTAGCGCAAAGTGGATTTTCCTTTAGTAAATAATCCCCCATTATGTATGAAATACTTATACTTTCTTGTATATATTATACCATTATGTAATACAATACACCCGCCAGACACATTCTTGTCGTTCTACTTCCCTGGCCGCAAGCTTCATACAAAGTCCAAAACCCTTCCCCTATGTACTTCTTTATATCCACAGTACTCATACATGGATCGAAATTCAGGCTGTCCCTGATGAACCAGGCACATTTCGATCCATGTATGGCTGGTTTTATTGAGATGCAAAACAGAGTTATTAAATAGTCATGATTCTTATTGCTTGATAGGCTGCTATGAGCCTGAGCCAAATGATGGAGTTGTTTAAAGGGATTGTAAAATCTCATGGTTTTTCACCCTAATGCATTCTATGCATTAAAGTGAAAGCCATCTTTGCTGCAGCTTCCCCCCAAAACCCCAGATTTTTATACCTGAGCCCATTAGTCCCAATGATGTATACAAGCCCAGTGGCTCCAGCTGCTGTCTGTCCTCATTGGACAGATTGATAGCAGCGGGAGCTATTGGCTCCTGCTACTGTCAATCAAATCCACTGACGCACGGCCCGCTGTCTATGCCCCCATGGAAAGCAGCTCTCCGTGGGGGCATCCGATGAAAGGGAGGAGCCAGGAACGCCAGCGGGGCACCCCCAGAAGGAGAGGATTGGCACTGCTCTGTTCAAAACCCACAGAGCAGGTAAGTATAGCTTGTTTGTTATTTTTATATATAAAAAAAAAAATTGAACCCCTACAACCCCTTTTAAGTTTTCAAGTCTTGAAGATGTACAATGAGTGTACTAGAAGTCAGGACTGCTGATTAACGTATTTCTGAAATGGCGGTTGTGTATGTGTAGTAATCTAAGGAACATGCGTGCTGGTCTGCCCCTGTCTGAAACACACTTCTCTGGTCCAGTCATATTTACATAGTTATATAGTTAGTCTAGTTGAAAAAAAGACACATGTCCATCCAGTTCAACCAATAGAAGGGGGGAAAAAATATATAATCCTATACCAGTCAAGGCTCATTCTGAAAGCTCTATCACAAAAGTAGACTCAGGCCTCGTACACACGACCGATTTTCTCGGCAAGAACCAGCAAGAAACTTGCTGGCAGAGAGGTCTTGCCGAGTAAATCGGTCGTGTGTACACGGCTATCGGGTTTCTCGTCGAGAAAACCGACAAGAAACCTCGACGAGAAAATAGAGAACCTGCTCTCTATTTTCTCGTCGAGATTCTCCTCGGCATGTTTCTCGACGAGAAAAGTGAGTGTGTGTACACTTACCTGTCCTCCCGGAAGCCCGCGCATGTTCGAAATGAATTTGACGCATGCGCGGTAGCTTCCTAGGCATACGTAGGGTATACCAAGATGGCGGCGACGGCATCGAATGTGACGAGCGCATGCTCGTCGTAGTCGATGACGTCACCGCGTACGCTCCATTAAAAGAACCGCGGGTTCTTTGAAACGAGCGTGTGTACACTTGGCCGGGACAAGTTTCTTGTCCAAGAATCTCGTCGAAAAAAACGACATGTTTTTTTCAACGAGAATCTCGGCCGTGTGTACGAAGCTTCACAGTTTAGGAAAGTTAATTTTGGAAGAAAATAATTACAGTACCTGTGGGAGGCAGTTAGGGTTAGTTTACTCTTGCTTCAGGGTTAAAGCTCTCTGAACACCAGTCAAAGCTCCTCTCACTAAATAAAATGGTTAGCTTACAGTCCTGTTTACACCTTGCTTTTGCTTGGCGCTTCGATGAGGCTTTGGTGGGGCTTCAGTGGGGCTTTAAATGAGCTTTGCCATAGACTTCTATGCAGGCTTTGAAGACGCTTTGAAGCACCACTAAAGCTACATGGGATATACATTTTTGAAGCAAAGCAAAGCCAAAGCAAAAGAAAGGTGTAAACAGGACTGTAAGAGCTAGTTTACATTTGCTTCAAAACATGGCTTCGGACAGGCTTAGTTAAAGCTCTCTTAAAGCCAGTCAAAGCTTGTGTCACTAAATTAATGGTTAGATTACAGTCCTGTTTACACCTTGTGCTTCAAAAATGATACCCCATGTAGCTTTAGTGGTGCTTCAAAGTGTCTTCAAAGCCTCCATAGAGCTCTATGACAAAGTGCGTTTGAAGCTCGCTTGAAGGACCTTTGGCTTATGAGAGGCTTTAATTGAGCTTTAGCTTCGCTTTGTTTTGGAGAAATTGCAGGTGTGAGATATCGACACACACAGGGCATCTGCAAGTTTCAACAAAGCCTCATCGAAGCACCACTGGAGCCTCCTTTGAAGCATCAAAAACACATCATAAAAGCTTGTTGAAGCAGTAGGCGCTTTAATGTGCGTTGAAGCCGAAGCAAGTGTAAATGAGCCCATTTTATTTAGTGACAGGGGCTTTGACTGGCATTCAGAGAGCTTTAACAAAGCCTGTCCGAAGCCATGTTTTGAAGCAAGTGTAAACTAGCCGTTAATGTCTGAAGCTGAAGCAAGTGTAAATGAGCACTTACAGTACATGTGGGAGTTACAAACTTGGGTCGCTGTGAAATGCATGGATATGTGGTCAGCCTAACACTGGGGTACTGCAGGATCCCTGTAGAGTCACTGCCAAAATATGGCAGTTGTTTTACATAGGTGGTCCACTGTGGAAGTCAATGTAAGCCTCTATTAATCTGACCCCTGTGTATATTCTGACCCGACCTGATTTTAGCTTATTTTATATATTACTCTATGCTTAATCAGAAAATTAATAGGCATACACACACACACATACCCTCTCTATTCTAACTAATAACCTTTTTTGTTTTTTGCTTGGATAAGGTAATGAATCTGGAATTCGCTACATCACTGAAAACCTTATTCGGAAATTGTCGAAACAGGAAAACTTTTCTTTTGTGACAGCCCTAAATCTCTCTCTATCGAAGGAAGGAGGCAAGAAATTCAAGGTAGTTTTTGGGATCATACAATAAATTCAATGGAATATTGTACATTCTGTAAAATATGAGGGGGGTTCAGCTGTGCTTATGTATTCTAATTTACCTTCACAATGTCAATAGCCTAATTTTAAAGTCCCAATTTTCCTTCTTAATTTACTTGAACCAGGGATGGAGGCACACCACATATGTGCTTCATTTCATCTAAAGTCCCAAAAAATCCCCCCCCCCCCCCCCTGACATGTATTCTAATAATGACAGCGAGGACTGTACTGGGAAGAACCAGAAATCACACCATCCTAGAAATATTTGAGAATATTGTGGAATATAAAACAGAATTCGTCTCATTGTCCTTTTAGAAAAGGAAAGGGTTCATGGTTTTTCTTCTCATAGATCTAGTTGGCGGTTATAGGTCAGAGTCAATGTAGCTGCCATTCATATTCAGGTCACATTGTTCCGGAGGCCTTCAAATAACTAAAAGCTTTAGTAAAATTTGCACTGCCGAAAAATAAAGGCAATGTTACTTTGTTTAGAATCTAGACCTGGCCTCCTGCTTTGTTGAGCACTGCTAACGGGCATCGTAAAAAATGTTTCAGAAAAAATTGCATAGCTGCAGTAGGCAGATGATGTTCAACCATACTGTAAAGTGTACCTTTTTCAGAAGAAAATGTAATTTGAATTGCTTGGCTTGTGTTAAAATGGTGCAGTTCTTACTATTATGGCACGCTATATGCTGTTAGGAGTAGATGGAAAAGGTGTAATGCCTCGTACACACAATCCGAAAATCGTACGAAAAATGCCGCTTTCGAAACGATCGTACGATAATCGGATCGTTAGTACAGAGCTTTCGAGAACCGATCATGACAGTTCATCCAATATTATTCTATCGGACATGCATGAAATTCTTTTTTCGTTTGATGCCAGATTGTACGATTTTCGTTTAATCAGTACAGCTGTCGTTCGAAAATGCATTACAACACATAACATCAATTTTTATTCTGTCGTACGAGAATTTTCATGACTTTAGTAAACTCATCAGATTCGACGTGAGATTAGCATGCAAAGAAAACCGAAAGATCATTCCTCCGATAATCTCATTGTGTGTCGTGTGTAAGGGGCATTAGTCTGGTTGTTCTTACCTGTACTCTGTCTTTTGTGACCATGACCCCCACCTCTTGTGCTTACACTTGGTGATCTCATTCTGAATACAGAGGATGCACTGTCCCCACACAGGCAATTCAGAGCACAGCATTTTCTCTATATCTTTTGTTATATACTCTGTGTTTAAGTCTTGTATGTATTCCTTAAAAATCTGAATAGAATGGAGGTGGTGGTACTTATGGGGTGGACTGGGGGTAAACGTGTTTTTTTCTTTTTTTTTTTTTTGCTGACTGACAGTTCTGTGTTGTTTTCAGTATATAGAAAACCTGGAGAAATGTGAGAAGCTAGAAGTCTTGAATCTTGGTTATAATCTCATAGAGAAAATTGAGAAACTGGAGAAACAGAGCCGGCTTCGTGAGCTGAACCTGTCACATAACAGAATCAGGTACCCTTGTATCAGACACTGTCACGTCCGTTATTATAATAGATACAAAAAAGTAATACTGTGTGGGAAAGACTTATGGTTTGCCAGGAGTATGCATTTTAGTACAATAAAAAGCTTCCACATTTTATAATTTTGTTTCTGAATTAATTTGTATGCTTTAGGTTATGATGCTCCATGTCTACCAAAATATTGGAACACCTTTATATACAAATTGGGTATATTTAGGGCACCTTACATTATGATCATGTTAAACCAAAATCTACAGTTTGCTTTTTCAGGCTAATTCTTACCAGGAGACTGATTTTTTTCACTCACTGCAGCTCTATGTTGCCTATACTGTACATTATAACCACTAATCTTCAGCAATAGTGGCCCATTTTTGGTAAAAAATACACCATTGTTTTTGATCTTTCGTTGGATTGTGTATTTGTTGTGGGGACTTAATGTCTGATTTCTTGTTCAGTAAAATTGAAGGATTGGAGCACATGCACGGCTTGCAGAAGCTGATCCTGGCTGGGAATGAGATTGAGCACATACCTGTCTGGTTTGGAAAGAAGATGAAAGCACTTAGCACCCTGAATCTAAAGCAGAATAAAATATTTTCAGTAAGTAAAACTGGTTATCATGCATGAATAAGATTGCCAGAACAGAATTGGCTTTATTTATCAAATTGTCTCTCTTATTTATCCAATGTAGCAATTGTATTCCTTCAACATGTTATGGGAGAACCAGTGGAAGAAATTGATTGGTTAACAGGGACACCCTTAATTGTTCTTCCTTCATTGATAGGTTAGACTTCTGTGGCCAATATTTTGGCCTCCCATGATTTGTGTTCCTGAATGCTCCCATGCAGTCTGAATTGTGGTATTTGTACAGTTTCAGGACGTTTCTCGCTTGAAGACCTTAAAAGATTTAACATCGCTCTTCTTGGCGGATAATCCGATTGCTGATCTTCCCCATTATCGCCTCTACATAATTTTCCATCTGCGCTCCCTGAATGTTCTGGATGGTCAGCTAGTCACAAACCAGGAAAGACAAGAAGCACATGAGCGCTTTAATATGGGTAAAAGTTTACATTTTTCATTAAAATATATATCATTTGTTTTTAACTTCTGATGACATTTATCTGCTATTGAACACAAATGATTTTAATGTTTTAGTCAACTGCATTAAAGTGAGTGTAAAGGCATAAGGTTTGTTATCTTCATGCATTCTATGCATGAATATAAAAAGTCTTCTGTGTACAGCAGCCCCCCCTAATACTTACCTGAGCCCTCTCTAGATCCAGCAATGTTGTAGGAATGTCTCAGCTGCCCGGCACTCCCCTCTTCATTGGCTGAGACGGCAGCGTGACGCTATTGGCTCTCGCTGCTGTCAATCAAAGTCAGTCAGCCAAGGAGAAAAGAAAGGGTATGGGGGGCCGGGCCGCGGCCCTGTGTCTGAATGGCTTGAGTGCCCCCATGGCAAGCTGTTTGCTGTGGGGGCATTTAACAGGAGGGGGGGTCCAGGAGCACCGAAGAGGGACACGAGAAGAGGAGGATCTGGGTTGCTCTGTGCAAATCCACTGCACAGGGCAGGTAAGCATGACTTGTTTGTGTTTTTTTTTGTCACTGATGAACAGAACTGCTATATTGGTAACCAAACTGCAGCATTTCAAACACCAAAGATATTCTGTTTCTATGAGGGGATGACTGGCTATGTCACTTGAACTTATAGCTGTCTAAATGTTTGGTTTCACATGGCTTGCTGGCTAAGATTTTAAAACCTAGTAATCAAGAGATGTTCTGTTTACAGAAGAGGTAGAGAAACTGGAGAGAGACCTGGAGAAAAAGACAAAGGAGATTGAAGAACTGCAGGGCCAGAAGGCTAATGTGCTTAATGAGCTCCATCACCAAGATGAATGTAACAAGTCTCTAAAGCAGGAGGCTCAACAACACAAGAAGGGCTGCAAAGAGTTGGAGCAAGAGATGGACACCAAGAATGAGCTGGTAAATTACAGTGACCCATACTGACCTCTTTTGCTTTTTCATTAAGGCTGTGCAGGGTGCAGTAACCCAGAACAAGCAATCCTTGATCTAACTACTCCAGACTGATGCAGTTTAAATTCAGACTGTTTTTTTATTTTTATTATATACTATAATATACTATACTATGGATTAATTATTTTTTTTCTTAATTGGCTTCAAATCTTTGTAGCATAGCATCTACCAGAAGCCAAATTCAGTTAAAATGTTAGATTGTGATTCATATAGACTTGCCGAGCTTAATCTATGTATACACCAGTACCAAAATTGTGCAATTCCATTTAGATGTATAATTTCTAAAGTACAGGGTGATCCATATTTATTTCCAATTTTTTTATTTTGCCGCAGTAATTGAAGGAATTGGGTGAGGTATGAAATTTTATTTCCTATACGGCACGCTCGTTCTTGTCCTTTTTATAGTACTTTCATTATTTTGTTCCTCCTTCTACTGTGTGTGGCAGTACTTTCCAATGCAAGTCAAAAATGGTGTACAGCAGGCTGTCGGTGGGTGATTGTGCTTGAATTGCTGTGGAAATGGAGATGAGACAATGCCCAGTTCTCGCGCAGAGATGGTGAGGAACAGTGAAATTTAACATGAGGCGGATTACAAAACCATAAAGAGGCTGCGCAACAACTTGATGGCTAGCGGTTTAGTGAATTGGCAGAAGGGCTCCGGGTTGCCAAAAACCTCTTTCACAGAGGAAAGAAAAGCTGCGGCCTTCCAGAATAGCCCTAAGTAATTCCTTCTGCGATACCAGTGGGAATTGGGTATGTCGCATGAGTCAGTGCAGAGTTTAATGAAGCAAATTAACTGGCAGCCATGGAAACCACACTTTGTCCAAATTCTGTCATGTGAGGACTGTGATGTCTAAGTGGAGTCCATGCCGGCATGAAGTAAGGCGGAACTTTACATTTTGCAACTACTTCTTTTGTCAGGCGAGGCCGTGTCCATGTTGGAGGTTTTGTAAACTGGCACAACTGCTATTACTAGGCTCCCAGTACACAGCATCCAGACTGGGCCATTAAACTGCAATCAAGGTGAATGTGGTGTGGCATTTGTAATGGTCCAGTCGCTGGGCCGTACATTTTGCAGGCAACAATGAACGCTGAGACGTACCTTAACATTCTCAAGGAATTTGTCCATCCCAGTGTATCTGCCTGGGAGATTGCTTACAATGTGCAGGACCATTCACCAGCACATTTTGCACTGACGGCATGGGATTGGCTAGCCATTGCTTTCCCCCGGATGAGTCATTAGTTGTCGTGAAAAGTCCAGACTTAAAGTATATCTGAAGGCAAAACTTTTTTTTTTTTTTTTCGTTTTGGATAGAGTAGAGAGAGATTAGAACACCTGTCAGTTTTTTTTTATTGCTGTCTGTGCCACCATTAAGGAGATTCAACCCTTCTATTTGTTCTATTTACCATTTATCATTGAAAGTAAAAAACAAAATCTCAAAATTTTGGGTTGCCCCCAGAAAAGTAATACAGGGAAAATGTTCCAATGGGGACACTAGTTCTGGTGACTTGGGGGTCTCCAATGAATTCCCTTAATTTACAGGGATTTCCTCTCACTTCCTGTTTGGCTATGGGTCAGGAAATGAAGAGAAATCTCTGCAATGGGACAAAAATGGCAAAAATAAATCTGACAGGGGTTACTACCTTCCCTTGCTCTATCCAAAATGGAAAAAAAAATGTTGCCTATAGTTCTACTTTAACACCGCTGGACTTTTTTCTTTTGGAGGTACTTTAGCTGGTTCACACTGGTCCGACATGCGATCCGACTTCCAGAGCACAAGTTGTATCTTAACTGATCCGACTTGTGCTCTGAAGATCTTGAGGGGGAACCCCACGCCAAAGTTGAACAAAAATAAATGACGTGGGGTCCCCCCCAGATCATACCAGACCCTTATCCTAGCATTCAGCCTGGCAGGTCAGGAAATGGGGGGGGGGGGGTGTGAGCGAGATGGGTGGGCTTTGGGGCAGGGGGGACTTCTCAGAATCAGATCCCGACCCCCCCCCCTCATGTAAATTACTTATTCACCCAAAAAAAGTGTAGTGTTACAAAAAAAAACAAGAGATGGTTTTGGAAA
This sequence comes from Rana muscosa, assembly GCA_029206835.1. Lineage (NCBI taxonomy): Eukaryota > Metazoa > Chordata > Amphibia > Anura > Ranidae > Rana > Rana muscosa. The sequence continues at coordinate 191,318,359 of CM055125.1, read as the reverse complement.
AGTCCTTTATTAAAAATGAAGAATGTCCCCCGACGTAGCTCTGTGTCGTCTTTTTCTGATGCTGCCTCCCGCTGTTATGTCAGGTCCGGTGTCTGTCATTTCTTATATAGCCATGGGGCTTGGCCATCCGGGGGACGTCACACGGAGACCCCACTTTTATTTATTTTTATTTTGGCATGGGGGATCTCTTAAAATTCTTACCAGACTCAAAGTTAGATGCCATTCATGGAATCAGACATGAAATCGCAGGGCAAAGTCGGATCAGAAGTCATGCAACTTCCGTGTTGGAACAGTGTGAACATAGCCTAAAGAGAAAGTGTATGCCAGGAAACCTCAGAATGTAACCAATTTCTAAGCGGTAATTCGAGGGGAGTATGGGAAAGTCCCAAGAAATGGCATAAAGAGGTAATGCTGCGCTGTATAGAATGGGAATGGGTGAGGGTGAATACACCTAATAGATAATGAGGTAGCTAATGATCTAAATAATTCCCATTCTATACAGCGCAGCATTACCTCTTTATGCTATTTACTTTGGGCTCTGATATACCTTCAGTGCTGCAGTGCAGTGCAGTGCTTTCCCTTATTTCTTTGGTAGAGCTGTAATACCTTTCCCATATAAAGTCCCAAGAAAAATGTTGCAAGGGGCCATGCAGAACATTCAACTCCCCCCTAGAGAAAGGTGTCGCTGGTGCTGGTGCATATGTTGAAATTTACCAAAAGCCCATGACTGGACCATCTTGTCATAAGACTTACATCCTCTCAGTTAATGTCATTGACCTTATAATAAGTGAATAAAGGTTGGACAAATTTATGGATCACCCTGTATATCTGTTCTGGTTGTGGGATGTTACCTTTGATTGAATGGCTCTCTGACTGTAGGGAGTTGGGACGACACACAGCATTGGCTGAATTCTGTTTTCTCTGTGGATACCATCAAATGTCCTGGTTTTCAAAAAACACAGGGCACAGTGTATCCTTTTTTTTTTTATAGAGCAATATTGGCCACTCTTGGCTTTACTGTGTAAGGCCTCATGCCCACGGACGTTTTTACAGCCGCGTTTTTTACAGCTTAAAAACGCCTGTCCATGTTAGTCTATAGCTTCATGCCCACCTAGACGTTTTTGAGCTGCAAATAGCATAGACGTTTTTAAGCTGTAAAAAAAAAACCCAGGACCAGTGCGTTCCTCAGCGTCGGAGTTAGGCAGGAAAAAACCGCGAGCGTCAAAAAACGCGCACTAACGCGCGGTCGCGTTTTTTAGCTCCGAGGTTTTTTTTTGGGGTTTTTTTTCAAAAAAAAAATAAAAAATTTACAATAACATGGACAGGCGTTTTTAAGCTGTAAAAAACGCAGCTGTAAAAACGTCAGTGGGCATGAGGCCTTATGTGTTTTTTTTTTGTTTGTTTTTTTTCCCTAATTTCGTGGGATATTAAGGCCTCATGCCCACTGGCGTTTTTACAGCTGCGTTTTTTGCAGCTTAAAAACGCCTGTCCATGTTATTGTAAATATTTTTTAAAAAAAAAAAAAAAAAAAAAAAAAAAAACGTCGGAGCTAAAAACGCGACCGCGCGTTAGTGCGCGTTTTTGCGCGTTTTTTGACGCTCGCGTTTTTTTCTGCCTAATTCTGACGCTGAGGAACTGGTCCTGGGTTTTTTTTACAGCTTACAAACGCCTATGCTCTTTACAGCTCAAAAACGCCTAGGTGGGCATGAAGCTATAGACTAACATGGACAGGCGTTTTTAAGCTGTAAAAAACGCTCAAAAAGGCGGCTGAAAAAACGCCCGTGGGCATGAGGCCTAAGGCCTCATGCCCACTGGCGTTTTTACAGCTGCGTTTTTTGCAGCTTAAAAACGCCTGTCCATGTTATTGTAAATATTTTTTTTTTTTTTTTTAAAAAACAAAAAAACGTCGGAGCTAAAAACGCGACCGCGCGTTAGTGCGCGTTTTGTGCGCGTTAGTGCGCGTTTTTTGACGCTCGCGTTTTTTCCTGCCTAATTCTGACGCTGAGGAACGCACTGGCCCTGGTTTTTTTTTACAGCTTACAAACGCCTATGCTCTTTACAGCTCAAAAACGCCTAGGTGGGCATGAAGCTATAGACTAACATGGACAGGCGTTTTTAAGCTGTAAAAAACGCTCAAAAACGCGGCTGAAAAAACGCCCGTGGGCATGAGGCCTAACTATTGAACATTCAAAATATTAGTAAACACAGTTCTAAAAGGTCACCAGATTTCATAGTATGTACCAGGTAAATCCTATAGTGTGTAGTAATGAAAATGTTACTCATTTTGTTTCTGTCTTCTCAGGATTTCATGTGATTTTGTTCAGTACAGGCAGAAAAGAGGAAATTGCTTTGCAAGTAGTGTGATACTCTTGGTGTGATACTTTTGCACTGACATTTACATTTTGGGATGCACATAACCCTATATGCAGTCTAAAGCAATCCAACTTCATATGTCAAATATCCTGTTCCTGAGGCCAAACTTTTTGTTTGGACTTGTTTCTGTGTGAAGTTTAAAGGGCTTTCTCTGCTCAGCCTCAACTGTACAGTTATCAGAATAGACCACTGCTCCTTGCTGATTTTGATACCTTGCCCCCCATTTATAGTCCTATTTGGTGTTTGTAAGGATAGGAATCCTGGCAGTCACACAGCATGGACAAAGCAGATGGTATGGCTGGGCCTCATAGTACCCCAGGGCTGTTGTAGTGGCTCTGTCTCCCCCATTTAAAATATCAAGTGACACTTTATAAATGTGAGGGTTAGACTTTGCCCCATTCTCTTAAACCTTCCTCTTACTTTTACAATATTGTTACAAGTGGAGAACACTGTCCTGCCATTACATACTGTACACATGGAAGAACTGTAGTTTATCTGTCTATTCAAGTGTGACAGAAGGTTTCTTCCTGTTACCAGAGACAAATATGTTTCTACCACTGGCTGAAGAAACACTATTACATTCAAATTTTTTTTTTTTTTTTCAGTAAGTTGGTTTTATGCATCCCAGCCACCAAGTTTTACATATTCCGAATGTGTTCAATGATCTTTTATTTTGTAATGCATGGTGCGTTTTTCTTTTTATGCATGCCATGCATGTATTTTTGTAAAAACTTTTAAGATATTTGCAGATGCAAATGAAATTGGATATTAATTTATATGATTATATACCTAGAGTAGAGATAATGTACAACGGAGAAAGCATTTAGAAACCCATCTTCACAAGAAGCATGTGCTTGACACTTTTGTGTGAATTGGGCCAAAGATCGGGGCTGTATATGGTTTCGCTAGGGGAAAGTAATAAGCATTAAAGCTGGGTATACACTAGTAGGATTTCATTCATTTTTGTTGTAAAAACGTTCATTCGTTTTTATAATCATTAGTGGGGTCAAATCGCCATTCGTTTTCAACCACAGTGACCAGAACGTTTGAAGGAGGATGGAAAAAATTTCTGCGCTATTTGCATGTCTAACAGTGTATGCGTTTTTCATTTAGTGAAGTCCATTCATTCTAAAATTGAATGTTAAAAGCAAAGAAACGACTTTCAGATCTTCTGAGAATTTGTGTATGGATTTTTCCTTAAAAAATTTGTATAAATTGTTTGAAATTCTACTAGTGTATACCCAGCTTGGCTCATTACACATAGCACATACCTTTTTTATTTGTGCAACTGTTGGCAAGTCAGGGGAGAAGAACCTGGAAGTGGGATCGAGGAAAGGTAGATATCTTGTTGACTATTTTCTTGGTGAGACATCTTTTTGTATGGAACAGATCTTTCAATAGGAATAACCACTGATAAGGGATTTGTTCCTGCTTATCTGAACATTGCGTTGCAGTGACTTGCTGCAATGTCACTAATCTTTAAGAAATCTCTATTTGTGATAGTCAGCAGCGATAATAGCCACTAGTGAGAAAATGCAGCGCTATCCCAAATTAATACTGTGCATAAAAACACATGTGACCTATGTGTTCAAATATAAAAGCTGCAATCCAAACAAAAATATTAAAATCCATTTTTTTTTGTTACACATTCAAAGTGCTTACAATAACACACAAGATAAACGTAACAAACGGCTTTGGTTAAAACCATCCATTCACCCAATATTGTGGAGCTCACTGTCCCCCATTTCCAGAGATCGCCAGCCAGAAGGTGCTGGTATCTGCACAGCTTGTCAGCTGGAGGGTGCCGGTATCTACAGAGATCATCCGCCGGGGCGGAGCTTCGCTGGCGCTGTCATCCCACTGGCACCCTCCGGCTGATGACCTCTGTAGGTGTTCTCTCAGAGTATCCTATGAGAGCAGGGAGTGAAGAGATGCAGCCGGGTAGGGGGGTGGCGGGGGGGGGACGACAAATGATGAAAAGTTTTTTGATCTTGATGCAGGGAATGCATTAAAGTAAAAAGCATTTAAACTATTTTAATTCTAAACGGCTAAAGATGTAAATTAATACAGCTATGTAATCCAAATGCATCACTAAAACTGCCTCCTCCCAGCAGTGACTTGGCAGCCTTTCTACATTCTAATTTCTAATGTAAACACCAAGCAGGTGGTCTGGGTGGGGGAGTAGAATTCGCTAAGTGATGAGAGAATTTGAAGAACTTCAGTGCCTCTGCTATGAGGATTAATTGTGTCACATTGCTTTCAGCTATAGAGGTTAGTGAGGGCTTGTTTTAAAGCTCATTTACTGCTAGCTGAAAATAAAACCCTTGTCCATATTCTACATGTTAAATTTAAGGGCTGCATGTATATGCAGTAGAAATGCGACTCCCTGTCCCTTCTGCTTTACCTTGCCCAACCTGGGCACATAACGCTTATCCTGTCTGCGTATTTGTTGGATTTGGGCATAGCGATGGACAGGCAATCTGACTGAGCTATCCTACAGGTGAAAATAAGAAATGTCAGTAGTGCAGTTTGATTGTGCATGGTCACAGTTGCAGCATTCACAGTAGTTATGTTGTTTTTTTTTTTGTATTCCTCCTAAAATTGAAGTGACAGTTCTTGGGTCTTAAAATATTTTGCCTATAAAAGCATTTTGGTGAGCTATGACATTTAGACTTTAGAACTAAAGAGTTCATGAGCTGGATTTTATCTCGTGTCTGTATCAATGGTAAAATAATTTACTGCGCTTTATTGTTGGTCAAATTCATAATGTACACACAAAAAAACGAATACAGTCCCAATAAGTGATGGTATAAAGTGCTTGTGCTTAATTAACATCTCCTGTGCAGATGTGCTTAGACTGGGTGCCCCACATAGATGTGCACTCACCCCTGGATGTTGACCACCTATCTCTAGTATGGTCTCTTAAGCGTGTGGGGATACCCTTGTAGAAGTCTGTTGAAATGACAGATATATACGAAACTACCCGGGAATCGAGCAGAAAGCCGTAAGCGGCGGTTTTCCCATGAAAGGGCCGATTACCCATATTAACCACTTGCCGCGCCCGCCCACCGTCAAATGGCGGCTGGGCGGTGCGGCTCTCGTTCTGGGTGGTCATCATATGACGGCCGCCCAGAACGACCGCTCTCGGCCACCCAGAACGACCGCTCGGCCGCGGCTCTTTAACCATGTGATCGGCTGTGACCAATCACAGCCGGTCACATGTAAACACGATCAGTGGCATCTCCTCACAGGGGACAGCTAGGTATGTAATCAGGACACTGATCATCAGTGCCCTGATTACAAGTAAGTGCCCACCAGTGCCAGCAATGATTGCCCACCACTGCCAGCAACCAGTGCCCAAAAGTGATGCCAGTCAGTGCTGGCTATTAGTGCTGCCATCAATGCCCATCACTGCTGCCCATCAATGCTCATCCCTGCTGCCCATCAATGCTCATCCCTGCTACCTATCAATACCACCCATCAGTGCTGTCTATCCATGCTGCCTATCTGTGCCGCCTATCTTTGCCCAGTGCCCATAAGTGCGGCATATTCGTGCCTCCTCAGTGCCAACTAATCAGTGCCCATAAGTGCGGCATATTCGTGCCTCCTCATAAGTGCCGCCTCATCAGTGCCTATAAGTGTCACTTTTAAATGTGAGTGGTATTTTTTATTTTTGTATTGAATAAACACGTTTTAATGGCATTGCGCAATGAGGATCTTCCTTTTGTCATTTCCATTCATCCTTATGAGGTTTATCTGTGCATGAGACGTCATTTCAACGGACTTCTACAGGAGTATCCCCACATGCTTAAGAGACCATACTAGAGATAGGTGGTCAACATCCAGGGGTGAGTGTACATCTATGTGGGGCACCCAGTCTAAGCACATCTGCACAGGAGACGTCAATTTAAGCACAAGGACTTTATACCATCGCTTAATGGGACTGTATTAGTTTTTTGTGTGTATATATGAATTTGACTAACACTAAGTGCAGTAAATTGTTTTCATATTGTCTTTTGCTGTTTAGCAAGTTTTCTACTGCCGCTGGTGTTTTGTTGATCAGCTTTGTATTATCCATAGGCGCTAAGGTTTTATTTTTTCTGTATCTATGTTACTATGTAATATTAAAGTTGCTCATGAGATGGCAGTTTAAGCAACTGTACTGTAGAACAGTGTTAGTCAACCTTTCGGACCACTAAACTCACAATTTTGAATCCCATGGACCACTAACATGAATTTAACATGCCTTTATAAACCCAATGCTCCGGCTCTCTGCCCCCCTCCACCTGGATCACACTGCTTCTTTATACACACGATGCTCTGGCTCTCTGCCTGCATTCTGCATTCTGCACTCTGCATCACACTGCTGCCTTACACAGACTCCTGATTGGATCTCACCTCCTTATCCAGCCTTGTGCTTTAGCTCTGTGCTCCCTTCCACAGTCTGTGATCAGCACTGCCATTGGAAGGTCCCCTCCTTCACTTCCTGCTCTCTGCACTACTCCTGACACCTCCCTCTGAGTTCACGGGAGCCGGAACTATAGAGGAGGCATTGGGTATCAATGCCTGCTGACAGTATTGACTGTCAATGCATTGACAACAACACTGAACACAACATTGGGCAGTATACATCCGCCACAAGGTTAATTTGTGACATAACCTCTGGGGATCAGCAAAATGTTCTTGTGGGTCATCAGTGGTCCACAGACCACTGGTTAGTGATCGCTGCTGTAGAACAGTCAGTGTGTGTGAAATTGAATGCTTTTCTCTCAGTATGCAGAGAACAAACTCCACTAGTGCTGCACCACATCATGAAAGCAATATCACTTGGCAGAGTTCTTTCTGTGAGATCATTGGTCAAAGAGTGTATGTTGATGACAGAACGAATAGACATCTTGACTGTTACAATCCAGAGTTTGTGTTGGTCTCAAATGTGGGCACTCTTACTGTATTGTCTCCTTGTCCATCTTATAACAATCTGTCACCTTTTCTTCCCTACTTCATCCAGCTTGTGTCCTGATGTGTCAGTGCCTTTCTTCTTTTAGAGCTTGTACGCCTGTGTAAAGGTAGCCCCCATGTTACATTAAGATTTAGTACGCTCCTTATTTGTGGCTTTTTCTGTGCCATCCTTTGTGTTTGCATGAAATCTCATTCACATTTTCTGTCCTGTTTCCTCCTGTAGCACTGCACTGTGATTTCTGCAAGAGGGGGCCTGCATGCCATGTGTGAGGTACACCGTCACTATGCATGTGACAAGCTGTGCAATGGTGCTTTATGTGGCCAACCTGCAAGCCTCAGCAGTATATAGGGCATCTTACAGCTAAAACCTTTATGTCAATTCAGGATATTTATAGAATTGTTTGTGACTGCCCGCATTTATGTACTTTCTAACCCTACGTGTGTCATGTGTCCATATTATTTTGATGATGGAAGCAGAGAATATGCCAAAGAAGAATTCCAGTCTGTATAAAAACTCAATTTAGACTATTCACTGAAAATTGATACATTTTACAAGTCCTTTTTTTCCTTCATTTTTTTTTTTTCTGCCATCTTCACATTCTGTTTTTGTCATGTTCTGCACAGCAGGCAAATTCTTTAATTGGGCGCATAATGGGAATACCTAGTTAACCGCAGAAATGAGCAAAGGGATAGCATGAGCATCAGCAATCTGCATATTTCATACAAAACAGCTCTGACCATTTCTTGTTTATGCATCATACAAAGTCATCTTGTTTATGCAAAAGGAGAAGGGTGTTCAGGCAGCAAACAAAGTTTATACTAGGCCGGGGGGCAGGATTATACCACATTTTATTTCCGTTTCAGAAAATAAAGCTTTCTATACAGGGTGGGGGGGGGGGGGGGGGACACTGATGGAAGTAAGGTTCGGGTTGCTCAGGAAAAAACAATTGTAAATAGAATGTAGTCATTAACGCTGATACATTTTTTTTTTTTTGACTGGATTTCTTCTTTCCATTATTCTATTTTCTATAAACTATCATTTGATCTGTGCCCTACCCATCATCTCTACATTGAACTCTCAGATCGGTGAGGCATTTTTACTCTTTAGACCAATAAATCCAAGAAATATATATACTTCATCATCATATGGCATGTCATATGTGGTGTATGTGATGTGTTCTGCCTGCCCCCCCATTATTCTGTGCCTGTCTGTGGAGCATTTTCAAAAATTCCCTAATGTGTGTCCCACAAAAATGAAAAATAATTGGATGTTTCCTCCTGTGCAGCTGAAGCAGAAGACCCTGGAGTTAACCCGTGCCTGCCAGAAGCAATATGAGCTGGAGCAAGAGCTTGCCTTCTACAAGATAGATGCCAAGTTTGAACCGCTAGGATATATGACATCAGAGGTACTTAAACATGTTTTATAGCTGTAAAAGTGCTTAGATCAGGAATGTCCAACCTCTGGGCCACGGGCTGCATGCGGCCCGAGATCGATATAAATGCGGCCCAATACAAAATCGTATATTTTTCTTTTTTTGTAAAAATGTGTTTGCAATTAGCGAATACATGCAGCCAAAGAAAAAATTGACAATGTTTGTTTCTTTTTTGGACTTTTATAAGTTTTTATTTTCCCAAAGAATAATATCCCACTCTTCACAATCGCAACTTATTCATGTCATCAGTTTTCGGCAGCACCTAATATTATTATTAATGGTATTATTCAGGATTTATACAGTATAGTGCCAACAGTTTGTGTAGCGCTTTACAATATAAAGCGGGACATTACAATAACACAGCTCAATAGAGAAGGAATAGGAGGGCCCTGCTCGTGGAGCTTACAATCGAAATATTTATGAACAACTATTTTCAAGGATGAAATGCACTAAGGGCAAAATTAGAACCAAAATATCTGATGAGCACATTGAGAATTGCTACTACATCCACTGAACCAGATATTGATGCGTTAGTTTATCAAAAACAGCGTCAAATATTGCATTTGTTTTATGCTGCCCTCTTTTTTTACTTTTTAGAATAAAAAAATAAAAAGTTTTATTACTCAGGTACATTATCTATATCAGTGATCGGTAACTTTGGATCTGCTCGACTTTTCTGCTCATCGGCTATCCTTGTTAGTGTATTTTATATGTGGCCCAAGACAATTCCTCTTTTTCCAATGTGGCCCAGGAAGGTTAAAAGGTTGGACACCCCTAGCTTAGATCATCTCTGCCAGCTGATCAGGTCTTGGTGGTCTTTATGTGTTTTCAGAACTTTTTACATAAAACACTGATTGATATACCTAGCTCTTTTGGGCTTCAAATTGCAGGGTCTGTATTTTGATGGCCCAGCTATTTTCTGCTTTAGGGATCATGCACACTGCAGCTTAAAGTGGTTGTAAACTCTGGTACACCACTTGTACCTACAGGTAAGGCTTACCTGTAAGTACTGTAAATATCTCCTAAACTTGCACAGTTTAGGAGATATTCACTATATGCGCTGCTGCCGTCGTCATCGACGCATGTGCACTGAAGAAACAGCCCCCTCGTGCCGTTTCTTCAGTACCCATGACTGGTATCACCCGCGCGCATGTGCGGGAGTGACGTCATTGCGGCTCCGGCCAATCACAGCGCTGGAGCCCACAAACCTGGAAGTAACTCCAGGGAAAGATGTTGGCTGTGGGAGCAGAGTGTGGACCGCTCTGCAGGGCACCGTTTTAAGGTACCGGTAAGTATTTCTTAATGAGCTAGTATGCAATGCATACTAGCTCATTTGCCTTTGTCTTGCGGGTTGCTTTTTTTCCGGAGGTTCACAACCTCTTTTAAAGAAGTTGCTCCTACAGGCGTTTGGGCTTTTTTGTGCTCTCGTTTCCATGCACACTATAGGCATTTACAGGAGTTTACAGGCAAACCCCCCCCCCCCCCCCCACCAAACTTGCATTTTTGAGAAGAACAGTCAAGCAGAATAGACGTATAAATGTGCATAGGCATGTAAAAATTGTTTTTTTATGAGCGTTCCAGCTTACTTTTTTTTTTTTTTTTTTTTTCTTCTTGAGAAAATACTGTCTACTCATTGAAAGCTCTGGGAGGTACAGTAAGTTCCCAGTGGCCATGCTGTGGAAATCCCAGTGGAAATGCTGTGGTCAATTGTACTTTGGCCATTTTTTTTTCTGCCCAAATTTTGTGGCAAAAGGTTTCATTCTTCGGCTACAAGAATAGTCCAATTGAAGAAACAAAATTTGGCCTCTGGCCAAATTAACAGCAATTACTTTGGGACATTTTTTGTGGCCAGAGTAATAAACTGCATTTGTAGAATAAAATAAATATTTTATATATATATATATATATATATATATATATATATATAATAGTCTCGTGTGTGTTTAGTTAATAAGGTCACAATGTACATCCTTTTGGCATTGAAAAAATTATGATTGCAGTAATAAATTCTATCTGCTCTCACAGTGATCTCTCTGCTCTCGCTCAATAAAAATGGCGACTGGAACTAATTTTGCAGTGCACTGTATTCATTTGGGAGTGAAAAAATGAGCTGACGGGGAGTGTTTGTGGGGGAAAAAAAAAAATGCTTATGCTCAAACACTTCTTCAATCTCAAAGGCCTGTAAAAGCTATTTTTTTTTTTTTTTTGAGCTGCAGTGTGCATGAGCTAATTAGAGATTTTTCAAGCTGTTTTTGATGCCATTGCCTTAACATTTAGTATAATGAAAATATAAGCAAATTGATCTGGAAGAAAATATTGTGGTGTGGCTAAACTTAAGATACTAGAATGGAAGAACAGTCTCCTCTATCAAACATTGTAGTGTATGGCTGTTCCCAGGCCTATGAGGACAGACACATACATTTTTTTTCTCTGCCGTGTGCTCCCAATACTTGCGATGCAGAATGAAGCCTCTTTCTCCTTCATATTTCTGCTCCCTAGTATGTGAAAATAAGATTTTATAAAAATATACCCTCCTTGGGGCCAGACGGGCAAATACTTTATTATGAAAGTGTCCCCAGTTTTCTTTTCCATGGCCCCCATAGCTTTTCAGTTTTACTTCTAGATACCACAGTAGCTAAAAAGTTCAATATGCAAATGTCTGTACACTTGTAGGAAATGGATGCAGAGCAGACTCCTGGTGAAAGTCCTTACATTGGAAAAGCCCGCTATAAGAGGAACCTGTATGCTCAAGAGAGTTTTATCCCTGACCGCACACAACACATGCAAGTGGGAAAGATTGAGGTGGATGGAGATGACCAGATTAAAAATCAGCAAATCCGTGCCCGGATCCATACAACACTTGATGTAGACCTGAATGAGAGAGAGAAGAATATACAGACAGGTAACATTCTACACCGAGATGGCAAGCCTATTGTGACAATTTGTATGTCTAACCTGCACTGGAAAAGTGTTCACAGTTTCTCTCATTTTGTTGAAGTGAGTGAACCTTTCAATAATTTTACAAGTCTGCATTTCAGCTTTGGAAATCTTTATTGTGTGGCTCTACTTGGTACCACACAGCCTTTTTTAATGAAGGCCTTGAACTTGCTGTGCTTGCACATAGTGGCCTTACTCATATGGCTGGTCTGTAGTCCTCTAAATGGTTCCCCTTTTAAATGTGGACCCGGCTATAGGAATGAATGGGGCAGTGCTTGAACAGTAGGCATGGGGCAAGGATGTACAATAACCCCCCCCCCCCCCCCTTAAATCTGTGCAGCCCCAACAGTGCTGCTAAAACCTTAGGGCAGCGATGTCATCTCTTCTGCATTCTACATTCTGAGGCCACTTTCACACTGAAACGGCGGGTCCGTTAGTTTTAGCGGCGCTTTACCGCTGTTAAAGTGACGCTTTGGCGCTGCTAGTGGGGGGGGCTTTTAACCCCCATAAGGGGTTAAAAAGCGGTTAAAAGCGCCCACTTAGGCGCTTTGAAAGCAGCGCCCATTCAATTCAATGGGCAGGGGCGGAGGAGGAGCGGTGTACTGCAGAAGAGGTAGTTTACAGGCGCTATTTTTAGCGCAAAAAACGCCTGTGAAGCGCCTCTGTGTGAAAGTGGCCTAAGGCATTGTTGGCTTCAAACTAGTTACCTCTCTCCCTTAAAATACTGGTCCAATGTGGTATAATTTGAGTATCTGCCCTTCCTACGTTTTTGAATATAATTTGGTATAAAATTTATTTTATTTTTATGTTTTTTTTTTTGTTTTTTTTTTCAGCACAAGTAAAGTTGTCCGAACTGCAACAGGAAATAGTAAATTCAGAGCAGCAGATCCTAAAGGCAACCGAGGAACTGAAAGAACTGGAGGATGCTGTGGCTCAGCGGAAGGTGAGTGAGTCACAGAAACTGCTTTGTTGCCTTGTCTTTTATATGTATTTTACTTGTAATATCGTTGCCTTTCTTTGAAGGAAAAGGGAAAGATTATTAAAGTGTGTGTGTGTGTGTGTGTGTGATCTGAAGTTGGGTGGTTTAAAGAGAAGGTTCTGTCATTCGCAGGGAGTGCTGTGCAGCCTTGAAGAGTTGACTGACCAGACTTGTCAGGTGTACATTGTTGCTGGTGCCTCCTTTTAGGCCGGGTTCACACTGGTGCGATAAACGCTCCGACATTGGGAGCTCATGTCGCATGATGTGTGAAAATTAATGTTTCCCTATGGGAGCCGTCTTAACTGGTCCGACACATGTCGGTCCGACTTTGAGAATGCTCCCTGTACTACTTTGGTCCGACTTTGATCCTACTTCAGCCCATTGACGATCATTGAAGTCGGATCAAAGTCGGAACGCCGTCTTGCATGATCCGACTTTGGCATGCGACTTGTGCTCTGATGATCTTAAGGGGGAACTCCACGCCAAATTTTAAATAAAAAAACGGCATGGGTTCCCCCTTCAAGAGCATAGCAGGCCCTTGGGTCTGGTATGGATTTTAAGGGGAACCCCCTACGCCGAAAAAAAACCCTTATCCGAGCACGCAGCCTGGCCGGTCAGGAAAGGGGGTGGGGACGAGCAAGCGCCCCCCCGCCCTCCTGAATCGTACCAGGCCGCATGCCCTCAACATGGGGGGGTGGGTGCTTTGGGGCAGGGGGGAGCCCTGCGGCCCCCCCCTACCCCAAAGCACCCTGTCCCCATGTTGATGAGGACAAGGACCTCTTCCCGACAACCCTGGCCTTTTGGTTGTCGGAGTCTGCGGGCGGGGGGCTTATCGGAATCCGGGAGCCCCCAGATCCCGACCTCATGTGAATGAGTATGGGGTACATCTACCCATTCACCTGGGGGGGAAAAAATGTCAAGAAAAAAAAACACACTAGACAGGTTTTTAAAGTCATTTATTAGGCAGCTCCGGGGGTCTTCTCCCGCTCTCCGATGCCTTCTCCACGCTCTCCGGTGCTTTCTGCCTTCTGCCGGGCACCTCTGCTATCTTCTGCCAGCTCTTTTGCTAGCGGTGGCCAGTCTTCCCTGTCGTCTTCTTTCCTCTTCTCTTGTCCCGATGTTGACACGCCGCTCTCTCCCGCTGTAATGCCGTGTGCGCGGCGTGCAACGACTTATATAGGCATGGGGCGTGGTAACTGGGTGACCCCGTCCCTTATGACGTCACAACCCCGGGGCATTATGGGACTGTGACGTCATAATGGTGTTTATTAGCACGTCTTTATGAAAGGTTAATTTTTTTTTTTTTTTTTTTTTTTTTTTTTTTTTTTTAGCACCTTTTAAAGGGGTTGTAAAGGTGAAAGTTTTTTCACCCTAATGCATTAAGGTGAAAAAACATCTGACAATACCGCCCCCCCCGTTTTACTTACCTGACGCCTCGAAAGTCCCGACATCCTCTTTGCCGCTCACCCTGGCCGTTGATTGGTTACAGTGGATCGATTGAAACCAGCGCAGCCATTGGCTGGCGCTGCTGTCAATCACATCCAATGATGCGGCGTGCCGGGGGGGCGGGGCCAAGTGATACAGTGAGTGGCTATGGCCGCCGGCTGTATCGCGGGAGCGCGCCCGCAATAACTCAACACCATGCTCGCTCGTTCGCATGAAGGTGTTGAGTCCTTGTGGGGGGGAGCCGAGGGACCCCAGAAGACCAAGTTCGGGGCCACTCTGTGCAAAACGAGCTGCACAGTGGAGGTAATAAATAACATGTTTGTTATTTAAAAAAAAAAATAAAATTGTTTATCTTTAGTGATCCTTTAACGCTTCAAAATACTTGTGTAAATTGTGTATAAATGGGCACCTAGAAAATCCAAATTTTTGGCAAACTGTGTGTGTGTGTGTGTGTGTGTGTGTGTGTGTTTTTTTCTTGTTCATACATCATGGGACACAGAGCGGCATAGTCATTACTATGTGGGTTATATAGAATTACCTTCAGGTGCTGGCACTGGGAACTTCCAAAACAGGAAGTACCCTCCCCTATATAAGCCCCTCCCATCCGGGAGCACCTCAGTTTTTTGCCAGTGTCTAAGGTGTTGGCCAAGGTTAACATGTATTCATCTGGGCTTGTGTACAGGTTCTCTGGGCCTTAGCAAGCTATTCCGGATCCGACCAAAAAAGCTTCATAGCTAAACGGTCTGTACCCGGGCCTTGCAGAGAAGAGCAGGGTTTTGCCTGTAATGCCTCTCTTAGGAGGGCTGGACCCTGGGATCCAGAGCTCTGGTCATACCCAAAACCAAGAGGCTATCTGTGCAGGGTGCTATACAGGTCCAGGGGAGTGGAATCCTTGGGAACCCGGTCCCTGAAGGTCTAGTACAATGCCTGCCGTGAGAGGTGAAGTTTGGGCTTCTGTGGACCAAACAAAGTCCTGCGGCGGGGAAAAGGTAAGTGGGGGCCCCTCAGGAACTTGGTTCTATTGAGGGGACCCCCAAGCCTAATATGTCTTTCTGCCTGTTACCTAAAGGTATTCCCGCTAATAGCTGTATATGCCTAAGAAATCCTAGAAATGTCTTTTCATAAAGGAAGTTTTAAAAACTGTAAACCTAGAAATGTTTTTCATAAAGGAGGTTTTTAAAAAAAAAAGACAAAAGTGCGGTACCTGTGTTTGTCCACTAGAGGCCGCTGTGGAACGTCTTTTTTTCTTGGGACTATTCCTTCCATGGTGAAAGTCCAGGCAGATGAGTGAGCTCTCTATCAGGAAAGCTGCATTCCTCTGTCATGCTGCCAAGTAGTTTCCTTCCATCCCCGAGTCCTGGTGAAACAGGGACCCTGGCTCCTCTCCCTACATGGCGCCAAGAGCGCACACGTGCACGCGCGTGCGCGCGCACACACGCTTTCTTTTTATAAGATTTAGCTTCAAAAAAGGGGGCGGAGCCTGGCGGATGACGCGCTCTGTGCGCCCAGCGCTTCTGCGCATGTGCGGGCGTCCCAGCAAGATAAAAGGACTCAGTCCACGCTGCTTGCTATGGACACAGAGCATGAAAAGGAGCTGGTAGCATGGTATAGGGGCTTACAGCGGGCGGTTGATACAGGCATCCCCAGAAAGACGCATTAGTAGACACCCACTGATGTACATAGCAGCAAATTGCATTAGACTATTTCAGTAAAGGGGTGTATTGCGGCTGGAATACCTCAGCTTTGAACTAAGGAATATGCCGCCTAAAAAACTCCGAGCTATACCTCTCAGGAAGTGTAGGGGGTCTCCATCGGGCTCTGAGGATCTGGAGCAGTCATCTGCACCTTCCTCCCCTGAGAAATCAGAGGTTAATACCCATAAGGAACCCCCGGGAGTGCCAGGTACTGCGGCTGTCCTCAGTCCACCTGCTCCTGCATATATAACAGAGGAGGTTTTTGCCTCAACTCTGGAGGGATTGGAGCAGAGATTGGCAGCATTGATCGCTTCTTCTCTACAGGAAAGAGAGCGCGCCAGATCTCCATCCCCTCCATTAGAGTGCCTGTTGGCAGAGCAACAGTCCCAGGAAGGGACTGACCTTCCTGAAGGGGATCAGGAGGAGGTTAACTCTGTTTTTGAGGAATCGACAGTAGATGAACCATTTTCAGCATCACAGACTGAAAGATTGTGGGTCCAGACCCTAACTGACATGGTTCGATCTGCATTTAAAATGCCTCTTGTTGAACCATCAACTACTGCTGTCTCCTCGTTGGGGTCGCTAAAAGCTCCCCAGATTAATTGCTCCTTTCCAATTCATCCATTATTGGAAGGACTTATATACCAGGACTGGGAACATCCTGATAAACTATTTGTTCCACCTAAGAAATTTCAGGTGATCTATCCCATGGAGGAAAAATTCACCCAGAGATGGAATGTTCCTACGGTGGATGCAGCCATCTCTTCTGTGAACAAATCACTGACATGTCCAGTAGATAATGTTCAAATGTTCAAAGATCCAGTAGATAAAAAATTGGAATCTTTATTAAAATCTGCTTTTTCCACAGCAGGGGCTGTTACACAGCCAGCAGTGGCAGCTATTGGGGTCTGCCAAGCTTTAAAGGATCAAATGAAAATGGTCCTGAGGGATTTGCCAGACCAGCAGGCCCAGGCTCTGGCTGATCTGCCTAGAGCATTATGCTTTGCGGTTGACGCCATCAAGGATTCTATCCATCAGGCCTCCCGCCTCACGCTGTCTTTGGTACATATGCGTAGGCTTCTGTGGCTCAAGAACTGGTCTGCTGAGGCTCCCTGTAAGAAGCTCTTAGTTAGCTTCCCATTTCATGGAGAACGCCTTTTTGGCGACGACCTGGATAAATATATCCAGAAGATTTCCAGTGGTAAAAGTACTCTCTTACCAATTAAAAAGAGGTCTAGGGGTCCGTCTTTTAAGAGGACTACCTCTCCTATCCCTGGGACGTCTGCTACTAAGCAGTTCCGACGGCCTCCTCGGTCAAACTCAGGAGGTAAAAATCAGGGACAGTCACAGGGTAATAAAAAGCCCTGGATCCGAAGAGGTACTAAACCAGCCTCCAAGTCAAGCCTATGAAGGGCTGCCCCCACTCAAACGGGTGGGGGAAAGACTTCAGTTGTTCACAGAGACCTGGCGGGAGACGATCAAAGACAGATGGGTGCTCTCCGCAGTAACTCGGGGATACAAGTTGGAGTTAAAAGAGTCTCCTCCTTCCCATTTTATGTGGTCAGGCATGCCAAAAGACCCTCTGAAAAGAAGGTGTCTCCTAGTGGCGTTAGAACAACTATTGCTCCAAGGAGTAATTATGGAGGTTCCTATGGAAGAGTGGGGGTTGAGTTTCTACTCAAACCTTTTCACAGTCCCGAAACCAAACGGGGACATAAGACCCATATTGGACCTAAAGAGTCTAAACAAATTTCTAAACGTCCGGTCCTTCCGGATGGAGTCGATCCGATCGGTCACCGCTGCCCTACAGGGGGAGGAATGGTTAGCCTCGATCGACATCAAAGATGCTTACTTGCATGTTCCCATCTTTCCAGGTCATCAAAAATTTCTACGCTTTGCAGTAGAAGGGCGCCATTTTCAGTTCAGAGCCTTACCATTCGGTCTGGCCACAGCACCACGAGTGTTCACAAAAATTCTGGCCCCACTGTTGGCCGATCTAAGAACACGAGGTGTAACGATAATGGCATACCTACACGACCTGTTGTTGATGGACCACTCAGTTGCCAAGCTAGAAGTGGTAATTGTCGATACAATCAAGTATCTAGAATCTCACGGTTGGGTCATCAACCTGGACAAGTCAGCCCTACAGCCAGTGAAAAACCTGGTATATCTAGGGCTACGGCTGGATTCAGACCAGAGGAAGATTTTCTTACCTCTAGACAAGGTATCCTCTTTGAGGGGCTTGGTCCGTCTGCTTTGTGCAAAAAGACAGCCGTCCATACGCCTGTGCATGAGGCTGCTAGGAAAGATGGTAGCATCATTCGAAGCTGTGCCATACGCCCAATTCCACTCAAGGAATTTACAGAGGGCCATATTGTCAGCCTGGAACGGAAAAATTCAGGCTCTAGACTTCCCGATGGCTTTGTCCCCTTCCGTTCGGAAGAGTCTCTGCTGGTGGTTGATCCCCCAGAATCTCCAGAAGGGAAAACCCTTCAGTCCGATATCCTAGAAGGTGGTCACTACAGATGCCAGCCTTATAGGCTGGGGGGCAGTACTGGAGCAATGGTCTCTCCAGGGCAGATGGTCAAATGTAGTAAAAACCCTGCCCATCAATCTCTTAGAGATACGAGCAGCCCGGTATGCCCTAGTAGCCTGGGCATCCAGACTCCAAGGGTCCCCTGTCAGAATTCAATCAGACAATGCCACAGCAGTGGCATATATCAATCATCAGGGAGGCACCAGGAGTCGTGCAGTCCAGAGGGAAGTAAGTCACATCCTGGAATGGGCAGAAAAGCATGTCCCATGTATATCAGCTGTCTTCATTCCAGGGGTGGAGAATTGGAAGGCGGACTTTCTAAGTCGCCAACAGTTATGCCCAGGGGAATGGTCCCTTCATCCCGAGGTCTTCCGAGCAATATGTCAGCGGTGGGGAACACCGGATGTAGATCTGCTAGCATCCAGATTCAACGCAAAGGTGGACAGATTTGTCTCCCGGACAAGGGATCCCCTCGCTTGCGGCTCGGATGCTCTGGTGTTCCCTTGGAATCAGTTCAGACTGATATATGCATTCCCTCCGCTACAATTGTTGCCTTGACTCCTTCGCAGAGTCAGGTTGGAAAAGAAGCCGGTGATCTTGGTGGCTCCAGCGTGGCCCCGAAGGGCCTGGTACGCGGAGATCATCAAAATGTCTGTGGGGAGTCCTTGGACCCTTCCACGTCGTCCGGACCTGCTTTCGCAAGGGCCGATATACCACCCTTCCTTACTAACTCTAAGTTTAACGGCCTGGCTATTGAATCCCACATCCAAAAGAAGAGAGGTCTCTCTAACTCTGTGGTATCAACTATAATCAATGCCAGGAAGCCTGTATCCAGGCAGATCTACTATAGAGTTTGGAAGGCGTACATCACTTGGTGCGAGGCCAGAAAGTGGCATCCACGTAAGTACGTTATAGGCAGAATTCTGGACTTCCTACAGTGGGCTGTAGATAGGAAGTTTGCCTTAAGTACTATCAGGGGTCAGGTTTCGGCCTTATCAATACTAATTTCAAAGGCCCCTGGCTATGCATTCACTTGTCAAATCCTTTATGCAAGGGGTGACTCGTATTATTCCACCGATTAAAGCTCCCATATGTCCATGGGATCTAAATTTGGTTCTGTCGGTTCTGCAGAAGCAGCCATTTGAACCTTTGCGGCACATTTCCTTGGTTCTACTCACCAGAAAATTTATATTTTTAGTAGCCATATGCTCGGCTAGAAGAGTGTCGGAAGTAGCCGCCATGTCCTGTAAAGAGCCATATCTGGTTATTCATGAGGACAGAGTAGTATTACGTCCTCACCCAGCCTTTCTTCCTAAGGTGGTATCGAGGTTTCACTTGAACCAGGATGTGGTTCTTCCTTCTTTTCCCCAAACCGAGCTCGGTAGAGGAAAAGTTATTGCATTCTTTGAATGTAGTAAGAGCAGTTAAAGCTTATCTAAAAGCCACTGCTCAGATTCGTAGAACGGATTCTTTGTTTGTTCTGCCGGAAGGCCCCAGAAAGGGTCAGGCAGCATCAAAATCTACTTTAGCCAAGTGGATTCGACAGGTCATAATACAAGCCTATGGCTTGAGAAGTAGACCGCCTCCGTTCAAAGTTAGGGCGCACTCCACGAGAGCAGTTGGAACTTCATGGGCAGTGCATCACCAGGCCTCCCTGGCTCAAATTTGTAAGGCCGCAACATGGTCTTCAGTACACACGTTTACTAGGTTCTACCAGGTGGACGTTAGAAGTCAGGAGGATGTCGCCTTTGGGCGCAGTGTGTTGCAGGCCGCAAAAGATCCTCATGCCTGATGGCGCCCAGCTTATGTATGGTATATCCCCCCCCTCATTTGGCATTGCTTTGGGACGTCCCACATAGTAATGACTATGCCGCTCTGTGTCCCGTGATGTATGAACAAGAAAGTAGGATTTTTAAAACAGCTTACCTGTAAAATCCTTTTCTTGGAGTACATCACGGGACACAGAGCTCCCACCCCTCTTTTGGGGACACGTATTGCTTTGCTACAAAACTGAGGTGCTCCCGGATGGGAGGGGCTTATATAGGGGAGGGTACTTCCTGTTTTGGAAGTTGCCAGTGCCAGCACCTGAAGATTCTATATAACCCACATAGTAATGACTATGCCGCTCTGTGTCCCGTGATGTACTCCAAGAAAAGGATTTTACAGGTAAGCTGTTTTAAAAATCCTACTTTTTTTATATAAAGAATCAGTAGCACCTTCTTTTTATTCTAGAGGTCATATGCTGTCAGAAAATATATGGTTTTGGGAGTCTTTCACAAAATCTGAAAGCTGTAAAGGAAATATGAAAACCTTCAGATTTTTAGAGAGATTTGGATATTTACACTTTTGCGTTTTTGTAAAATTTTCACCATTTTGCAAAAAAAGGCGCAATTTTAAAAATTACAAATATATTTGTTATTTATTAACTCAATACAGGTTTAAGCTTTTATATTTAGTAAGAATTTTGTAAAATTTGCTGTTTTTATCTGCTAATATTGATTTTAGTGTGTTTTTTGCAAATATATTGGCTTGATAAACATTTGTGCAAATACCGCGGGGTCTAAAAAATCTGTAGCACCTTCTTTTTCTACTGATAATGTGCTTTTAGGAAATACATGATTGGGGGGGGGGGTCTTTTACAAACTCTGAAAGCTATAAGTGTACAAAATGGAGCACAGGGTCGGGCAGCGAAAGGGTTAAAGAGCCTGTCTTCTGTACTGTATAAAATCAAAGTCCTACTGTTGATATGAGTCTTCCGTAAAACTTTTCAATGTCGCCTGTGTTGTAATCTGTTGGCCGATTAATGTAGGATATATGTATACACATACAGTACAATATTGAGTTGGCAACTCAACCATTAACATATCAAAGGGACATCTGATGACCCTTTTGATATGTTGATCTTATGAAAGGGTACCTAGTTATTTGAGGAATAGCCTGTAAATTGGATTGAATATTTCAAAGGGTACATTGTTTACATGCTTAAGGATGATAAAGGACCATAGAAGAAGTATTTATTGATGGTAATTAGACTTGAGTGGGAATTCATGGAAATGGACTTTCCACTTTGATCAACAATAAGTTTGAAAAGTATTTTGGGTTGACCTAGCAGAACCCCCCCTCCCCCAGTGTACTAGTATTTCAGGGGGACAATTCAAGCTGGCAGTCAGTCAGTCTTTTCATTCTTCCTGAAGGTGACAGAAGGAACTGGGTTCTCTGAAGGTGTTTGAATGCTGCACAAATAGCCTGTCACCTATTTTATACTTACTTACTCAGTTGGATTTTGTCATCTGTTGCAAGTAATTATCTGGTGCCGATATTCACATTGTTTTAAAGTATCAGTCAGAAACGTACCGATATTGGTCCGACTTCCTCCCTCTGTCCCCACC
The DNA here is from genome assembly GCA_029206835.1 of Rana muscosa. Classification (NCBI taxonomy): domain Eukaryota; kingdom Metazoa; phylum Chordata; class Amphibia; order Anura; family Ranidae; genus Rana; species Rana muscosa. The sequence goes on along the minus strand of CM055125.1, from coordinate 191,296,613 downwards.
CAGTGCTCGCTACAGTCTCTGATGCCGCCCCCCCTCCTCTCCTCTCACGCCGCCCCCCCTCCTCTCCTCTCACGCCGCCCCCCCTCCTCTCACGCCGCCCCCCCCTCCTCTCCTGTCACGCCGCCCCCCCTCCTCCTCTCCTATCACACTGCCCATTTCCTGTAACCCTGCCCCTCTCCTTTAACACTGCCCCCCTCTTGTCCTTCTGCACACCTCCTGTGATGCTGTTTCCCAACTGTCCCTCTGCCCCCTGGTTGGTGAGCCGCAGGCTGCTGGGTTGACTAGCAGGGGCAGCCCCCCCACGTCTTGTGTTTTCACCCTGGCAGTGCAGAGGCTGCCGGTGGTGAAGTCTGTACAAGGAGTCCAGGGATCCGGTGAGTCAGACGATGGGGAGGATCTGTCTGTCTGCACACATTACAATCTGCATAGGGTCACGTGACTGCTCTGTCCATGACTGAGCACATTTTCCATGTGGCCGGGCTGGCATTCACATATACGTACACACACACATTCTCACAAACATGTACACAAGCATATATACACACATACATCAATACACATGTCCCAATCCTGCCTTAGAGTGCCAGTTTTGGGACACTCCTCTCCTGCACATACTACCCACTGCCATACACTCCGTACTCCTCTCCTGCACACACTACCCACCGCCATACACGCCATACTATACATTCCCTATTTTACATTACCACATTCTGCACTATGCAAGTCATCTCTATGTAAGTCAGACTCTAACCACACCCCTTTAAGCCAAGCCCAATATTTATCGCAATTTAAACCATGCCCACGCACCGCATTTTAATTTTCCTTAATGTCTAGGGCCCACTTTTAATCTTGCACACGGGCCCACTGATTTCATGATATGCCCCTGCATGATGTGTCTTTCATCTGCTGCATTAGGTTAACCTTGGCCGACCACTGCGTCTATGGTCCTCAACATTGCCCATTTCTTTGTGATTCTTATAAAGAACCTAAACTGCACATTTTGAAACCCCAGTTTGCTTTGAAATCTTTACCTGGGAGAGACCTTGCTGATGCAGTATAACTACCTTGTGTTTTGCTGCTGTGCTCAGTCTTGCCATGGTGTATGACCTGTGACATGAAACAGTTTTCCACAACCTCACTTTAGTAGCAGAGTATGCATGTTCCTTATCCAGTTTTAAGCTACACAGCTTTTTCTGTTTCAGTTAATGACTGTTTCATTGTATATATGAGATTGATGATCATTCGCTCCTGATTTAATTTGAATCATACTCCCCTCTAATCCTACAAAATCCCTGACTTTGTGCAAGTGTACAAAGCGTCCAAATGTAAGAATTGATGCTGGTTTGAAGCCAAAGTCACACCAAATATTGATTTGGACTTAGATTTCTTTATCGTACATCATGGGACACAGAGTGGCATAGTAATAACTATGTGGGTTATAGAGCCTACCTTCAGGTGATGGACACTGGCACACCCAAGACAGGAAGACCCCTCCCCTATATAACCCCTCCCATACCAGGAGTACCTCAGTTTTTTTGCCAGTGTCTAAGGTGGTGGTCACGGTAAAGATGTGTTACGAGAAGCTTCGCTGGAAGGCCCTTTGGGCTGAGCAAGCTATTTTTCCAGATCCGTCCAAAGTGCCACTGCGGCCAAAGTGGACGGTACCCGGGGTTTTGCCTGTAATGCTACTCTTAGGAGGGCTGGATCCTGGGTTCCAGTACTTTGGTCAGACCAAATACCAAAAGTCTCTGGCAGGATGCGGTACAGGTCCAGGGGAGTGGAAATCCAGTTAAGGACCCCGGTCCCTGAAGGTCTTAAGACAAAAGCCGCCGAGATGGGTGAAGATTGGGCTATCTGTTCCCAGCAGAGCCCTGCGGTGAGGAAGGTAAGTGAAGGTCCCTGTGGAACTTGGTTCAGCAGTAGGTCCTTCCATTGAGCTAGTGTGTCATGTCTGTAAGTTACCCCCTGTGGGGGATTAACATGCCTGTTGCTGAACATGTCTGTTTGTCCCAGAAAAACCTGTATATGCCTTGCTAGGTCAATCAGGGTTTATTTCTGTTAGTAAGGCTGTGCTTCCTTATTTGGTCTCTAGAGAGTGCTAGGGTACCTCTAAAGGTTTGTCTGTAACAGCATAGGCCGGTGTCTTGTCAAACTAGTTCCCCTATCGATATGGTTCCACCCTTGACTGCGCAGGCGCTGCTGAACAGCTGTTAAAGCTCGGAGATTTCCGTCGGCTCGACTTGCGCCTGCGCAGTCAAGAGGGAACCAGATCAATAAGGAGGAACCATAGGCTCGGCAGCTGTAGACACGCTCGCCCCCGATTCTTCATTACACACGCGGCTTTCTTCTTCATGCTGCTCTATACAGCAAGGGGCGGATCAGATGTGATATTGAGCAGTGCGATTTGTTTGTTTATACACGACGCTCTATACAGCCCCTTGCTGTATAAAGCGGCGTGTATAAACAAACAAATTGCACTGCTCAATATTATCACATCTTATCCGCCCCTTGCCGCCCCTTGCTGTATACAATGGCATGAAGAAGAAAGCGGCGTGTGTAACTAACTAAGCAACGGGAGCGAGCGCGTCTGCAGCTGCCGAACAGCTGTTAAACCTCCGAGATTTCCGTCACCTCGGATTGTGCCTGCGCAGTCAAGGGGGGAACCATATTGATAGGAGGAACCAGCTCGTCAGAACACCGGCTAAGTAGCAGTAAAGTGCTGACCTTGTCTCAGTCTTTGAAAAACCTGCTATGTAAATGCTGCCTTGTTGGTCTCCCCTTGTATAGTTACTTGCCTGGCCACGCCGGCGCCGTGCGGATACATGACTGGGTGTATTATGGCTTACGGGTATCCTCGGCGCCTCTCCCCCTCCTCTCTCTCCTCCGGCGGCAGGGTTCTGTCATGCGCACACGCGAAACAGCCGGAGATGAGTGTGGACAGTGGGCGGAGCTTGGCGTGCTGACGCTCCGTGTCCTCCCGGCTCGACTGCGCAGGCGCAGAGTGTCCAGGGCTATAAAGTTCAGTCTTCTCAGAAGACGCTCTAGCTGACTGAGGGACACAGGAGAGCGGGGCATAGAATGTAAACATTGTAACAGACAATACTAATATAAGTGGTGATACGGCATACAGCAGGCAGTGTATATAGGCATACCCAGGCACGTTAGCTCTGCATCAGGCTGACCTTTGATAGCAGCATATATGCTGGACTATAGCTCAGCAGCTCAGCAGTAGATGCAATTTACCTCTGCTTTGTGCTTAAGTACTATGCCTTCCAGAAGCTCTGGGACAAAAATTTCCAAGAGGCAGAAGGGCTCGCCATCGGGCTCTGAGGATCTCTCGGCCATGCTTCCTCTGTCCCATCCTCCCCTGATAAATCAGAGGTAGTTGCCCAGGGTGAGCCATCGGGGTTGTCAGGTGCTGCGGTTGCCCTCAGTCCACCAGCTCCGGTTTATATTACGGAGGAAGTTTTTGCTTCAGCCCTGGGGAGTTTGGAGCAGAGATTGGCAGCGTTGATCGCATCTTCTCTTCCAGAGAGAAAGCGGGCCTGGTCTCCTTCCCCCCTCTCCTTTTGGAGCTCCTGACAGCAGAACAACTGTCTCCAGAAGAGGCTGACTTGCCCTTGAGGGACCAGGCAGAGGAACACTCTGAACTTTCTGCTTCTGAGGAGTCCACTTTAGAAGAACCATTTTCAGCTTCACAAACTGAAAAATTGCTGGTGCAGTCTCTTACTGAGATGGTTCGGGCGGCATTTAAATTACCCCTGACAGAACCAGCGGCGAAGTCGGTTTCCTCCTTTGGTTCGTTTAAAGCTCCTCAAGCTGGTTGTTCGTTTCCTGCTCACCCCTTATTAGAGGGGCTCATTTATCCGGATTGGGAACACCCGGATAAACATTTTCTCACTCCTAAGAAATTTTCTGTCTTGTATCCTATGGAGGAAAAATTCACCAAAAATTGAGTCTAGCAGCAGTGGACGCTGCTATCTCCTGTGTGAACAAAAGTCTGACTTGTCCGGTAGACAATGTGCAGATGTTTAAGGATCCAACCGATAAAAGGTTGGAGACATTGTTAAAAACGTCCTTTTTGGTGGCAGGTGCGGTAGCTCAGTCTGCTGTGGCGGCTATAGGCATCTGCCAAGCGCTGAAGGATCAGATGAAGCAGGTTTTTAAAGATATCCCTGCTCAGCAAGCACGGGACTTGGCCGACTTGCCCAGGGCGTTATGTTTCGCGGTAGATGGCATTAAGGATTCAATTCATCAGGCTTCCCGCCTTACACTCCTTTTGGTGCATATGCGTAGGCTCCTATAGTTAAAAAATTGGGCAGCCGAAACACCTTCTAAAAAGCTTTTCCACGGAGAACGGCTGTTTGGGGATGACTTGGACAAATATATCCAAAGAATCTCTAATGGGAAAAGTACTCTTTTGCCAGTTAAAAGGAGGTTTAGGCGTCCTTTCTTTAAACGGTCCACCTCTCCAGGCCCGGGGACCTCAGCCTCTAAGCAGTTCCAACGGCCTCCCCGGTCAGGTCCCGAAGGAAGGTCGCAGGGTCAGGCCCAGGGTCATAAGAAGCCCTGGGGACGTAAGCCTGCTAAACCAGGACCCAAGTCTGCATTATGAAAAGACGCCCCCACTCGCTCGGGTGGGGGGTAGGCTTCAGTTGTTCTCAGGGACTTGGCAACAGAGGATTCAGGACAATTGGGTCCTCTCCACGGTGTCGCTGGGATACAAGCTGGAGTTTCGGGAATTCCCTCCACCTCGTTTTTCTGAGGTCAAGTGTTCCAAGGGATCTAGGAAAAAGAAGGTCTCTCTTTCAGGCGTTGGACCGCCTGTTGTCCCAAGGCGTGATCATAGAGGTTCCTGTAGAGGAACACGGTTTAGGTTTCTATTCAAACCTTTTTACGGTATCAAAACCAAACGGAGACGCCGGACCTATCCTAGACCTCCAAGGCTCTGAACCAGTTTCTAAATATCCGATCTTTTCGCATGGAGTCAATTCGGTCAGTGGCCTCCACCCTGCGGGGGGTCGAATTTCTAGCGTCAATCAACATCAAGGGCGCATATCTGCACGTCCCTATTTTTCCTGCCCACCAAAAGTTCTTCATGGTAGAACAGCGCCATTATCAGTTCGTGGCCTTACCCATCGGTCTGGCCACTGCACCTCGAGTGTTCACAAAGGTCTTAGCCCCTCTGTTGGCCAGACTAAGAGTTTAGGGTGTATCAATCATGGCTTACTTGGACGATCTGCTGCTAGTAGATCACTCAGTTGCCAGCCTAAATCAGGCTGTGCGTAACACGGTCAGGTATCTGGAATCTCTGGGTTGGATTCTCAACCTAGAAAAATCAGCCTTACAACCGGTAAAAAAATTGGAATATTTAGGGCTGCTCATAGATACAGACCAAAAGATTTTTTTTTTGCCCCAGGCAAAGATATCTTCCTTAAAGGAGCTGATCCAGGTGGTCAGAACAAAAAGAGAACCATCCATTCGTCTCTGCATGCGGTTATTGGAAAAGATGGTGGCCTCATTCGAAGCCGTCCCATATGCCCAATTTCATTCAAGAAAGATGCAAAATGCCATCCTGTCCGCTTGGAACAAAAAGGTCCAAGCCTTAGACTTCCCAATGACTCTGACTCCGGCGGTACGCCAAAGCCTATGTTGGTGGTTGGTACCCCAAAATCTGCAAAAAGGAAGTCCTTCATTCCAGTTTCGTAGAGAGTGATCACAACAGACGCCAGTCTTCTGGGTTGGGGGGCAGTCCTGGGGAAACTGTCTCTCCAGGGTAAGTGGTCGGCTTCCGAAGGGTCCCTGCCCATCAACATTCTGGAGATTCGGGCGGTACGCTTGGCCCTGATGACATGGACATCCGAGTTACCGGGTTCCCCTGTCAGGATACAATCCGACAATGCCACTGCTGTGACTTATATCAATCACCAGGGGGGCACCAGAAGTCGTGCTGCCCAAAAGGAGGTGGATCAGATCCTGATTTGGGCAGAAAATCATGTTCCGTGCATATCCGCAGTCTTCATTCCAGGAATAGAGAATTGGCAGGCAGACTTCCTAAGTCGCCAACAATTATTCCCAGGAGAATAGTCTTTTCACCCCGACATCTTCCTAGCCATATGTCAAAGATGGGGGACTCCGGACGTGGATCACTTGGCATCCAGATTCAACGCGAAGGTGGACAAATTTGTGTCCCGAACAAGGGACCCGCTCGCTTACGGAACAGATGCGTTAGCCTTGAGTACTATCAAGGGCCAAATCTCAGCCTTGTCGATATTGTTTCAAAGGCCACTAGCCACGCACTCGCTAGTTCGTACTTTTTTGCAGGGTGTGACTCGGATCAATCCTCCGATTAAGTCACCCTTGTGCCCATGGGACCTGAATTTCGTTCTATCAGCGCTGCAAAGACAGCCCTTTTGAGCCTTTGCTCCATATTCCCTTAGTCCTTCTGACTAGGAAGTTTGGCTTTCTTGGTAGCCATATCCTCAGCCAGAAGGGTATCGAAGTTAGCGGCTCTTTCTTGTAAAGAGCCATACCTGATTGTACATAAGGATAGAGTGGTTTTACATCCTCATCCGACCTTTCTTCCTAAAGTAGTATCAAGTTTTCATTTGAACCAAGATGTGGTTCTCCCTTCTTTTTTTCCAGAACCTCATTCTGCAGAGGAAAAGTCATTACATTCCTTGGATGTAGTGAGAGCAGTTAAGGTCTATCTTAGGGCCACTGCTCAGATTCGGAAAACGGATGTTCTGTTTGTGCTGCCGGAAGGCCCCAAAAGGGGTCAGGCAGCATCAAAATCTACTATTTCAAAGTGGTTTTCGCAGGTTATTATTCAGGCTTATGGCTTGAAAGGGAAGGTTCCTCCGTTTAAGGTTAAGGTGCACTCCACCAGAGCAGTTAGTAGTGCTTCTTGGGCAGTGCATCACCAGGCCTCCATGGCTCAGATCTGCAAGGCCGCGACTTAGAATTTAGTGAATGTATGGACTGAAAACCATCAGTTGGATGTGAGAAGACATGAGGATATCGCCTTTGGGCGCAGTGTGCTGCAGGCTGCAGTTTAGGTCCTCATGTCTGATGGCGCCCTGCTTTATTTATGATGTCTCCCTCATTTGGCATTGCTTTAGGACGTCCCACATAGTTATTACTATGCCGCTCTGTGTCCCGTGATGTACGATAAAGAAAATAGGATTTTTATGACAGCTTACCTGTAAAATCCTTTTCTTGGAGAACATCATGGGACACAGAGCTCCCGCCCCTCTTTTGGGTACACTTATTGCTTTGCTACAAAACTGAGGTACTCCCGGTATGGGAGGGGTTATATAGGGGAGGGGATTTCCTGTCTTGGGTGTGCCAGTGTCCATCACCTGAAGGTAAGCTCTACAACCCACATAGTTATTACTATGCCGCTCTGTGTCCTGTGATGTACTCCAAGAAAAGGATTTTACAGGTAAGCTGTCATAAAATCCTATTTTTTCTTCTGTGCACTCGCTTTGCATTTTGTAAATTGATAAAAAAAATATAAAAAAAATGTACATTTTGGAAAGCATTCTTACTTTAATAGCGTTTCTCCACACCTGCCTAAATGTTTTGCACAGTACTTTACTATACAGTAGAGCTGCATGATTAATCGTATATTAGCCCCCCCGCGATCTCCAACCAGGATTAGCTTGATTTTCCGGGATGTAGCCTGGCCTGGAGGAGAAGCCGCGGAACCACCGTGGAACGCAAATGGTGCCGATATCGGAACTGGCGTCAGCAGAGAGGATGCCTTTTCGTGGGCGGTACCACATTTCTCAGCTGGGAAACACCGATGTGAGTGCGCACTGCGCACCAGCATTGATCCGATCCCAGCTGCCAGGCATTTTTTGAGAATCGTGATCTGTATTCTAAGCAAAAGAATCGCGATTCACTTTTTTCCCAGAATCGTGCAGCTCTACTATACAGTATATGGCATAAAATGTGTGTGGTACTTGTACCAAACAGAAACTAAACTCCATTCTGTGGATATGTTGTTCCTTTTTTCCTTATTAAAAAAAAAAAAAAAGTAAACAGAGTGTGAATTTCCATTTAGATCTTGGAGACCGAAAAGGAGAACCTTCGTCAGCAGCTAAGCAATAAAATCCAGTTGCTGAATGAGCTGCGTCAGGAAGCGCAGGAACTGGACAGGCAGATGGATCACCAGCGGAGGGAGATGGATAAGAAATACACAGAGCTGGAAGAACTGCAGAGGCATCTCGACTCTCTCAGCCCCCATGATCCCCAACATGTGAGTGTTAAGTGATCTACACATAAATACATGAACTGCTTGTCTACTAGGGCGGTGTTTTAATTTTTTGTACACCTGTTAAAATCCTGCATTTGTTTTCTAAAAATAACTTTAAAGTGGTTGTAAAGATCTTTTTGGTAAAATAACAAACCTTTTATACTTACCTGCTCTGTGTACTAGTATTGCACAGAGATATGATTTTTTGGAGATGATGCCTAACATTTAAAGGGGACCACTGAAGTTACCAAGAGAACATCTCTTACCTGAACCTTTTTGAGCATGCATCAATTAATGTGATTTAAAGAGCGCTTTGTGATCTGTATATTTTTACAGGTCCACGTGCCAGGTGAGCAGGCATTTCTATTGGTGGTGGAGCACGGATTGCAATTTTTAATTACAAAAGGATTTTCACAAAATTTTGTTTCACAGTGGACATTCAAGTGTTAAATTGTATTAGTTATATGATTTGTGGAGTTTTTCAGTTTGGGGTGGAGTACTGCTCTATATGTTTTTTAATATAGCCATTTCACATTTGTAGTTTGAGTGTGCACTTTTGCGGCGCTTTACCGCTAATTTTGCGGCGCTATTCGGCCGCTAGGGGGCGCTATTTTTTAGCGCAATGGCGCCTGCAAACCGCCCCAGTGTGAAAGGGGTCTAAATGTACACTGTTACACAAGGTAAAGTGTTTTAAATGAACATTGGTGACTTCTATTCTGCAGATGTACTTACGAAGGCTTTGACAAATCATATTCCAAATGTTGGTTTTGCATTGTTTCTTTTTAGTCTCTTGGGTTCATCTGGGAAAACATATGCACAAATTTAGAGGGGTGAGTGATAACTGTGCACCATTTACAAGGTGCTTACAATAAAAACCCTCTCCCCCTCACCGCCATAGAGAGACACTTTTTATTAAGGAATGTTGACATAGTATGTACAGTGTGTATTTATACATTTACTATTTACCACAGCACTATTGAGGCACAAAATCTGGTAACCCTGTTAGATTGTTTGCTTATTGGTGACAGTGGATGATTGCATCTCTATACAGTCATGTACTTCACTCAATAGGTATGTTACTGTGCACTTTACGGTATTGCTGAATGATGTACATGTGCCGTGTATCTCATGTAGAATTGACCTGTACACTCCTTTGTCCAGTTGGTGACAGCCTTTACTTTGTGCTCCCATACTCCAAGTTGACCAGCAAATTTACAACTTGGCAAATTCATTTAGAAGATTCTGTTTGGTTAGAAGAATATAATAATGTATTTTTTTTGACAGAAATACATCCACAAAAGTAGTAACCAGTAGAGTGGAATAAATGAGAATGTATTTTGTGACAGAAGATACATTTGAACCCTACCAGTGTCAGATTTAACGCTTTATCTTTCAATAATTCTTATTAAAGTTTTGCAGTATTGCAAACAAAAATTTTGTCTTTTCATTGAAAAATATACAGTGTCATTAGGGAGACATATCTATATACCAATATACTTAAAAACCTCCTTACATAGCATACATGACCCAGTGTCACTTCCCGTTTGCGCCATACACTGTGCTATTTTATACATGTCCTATGGCATGCTCCCTATCTCAGGACATAGATCACCCCCACCCGCTGGGAAGAACCAGCTCCCCATCCGTCTTTCAGGGGAAGTCCAGCACCTCCGGGAGATTTTACGCTTTAAAAGTAATTTCTGGTTCATCGTCATAAAGAGACATCAGACATTCTCATTTACAACCCCAATTCCAAAAAGTTGGGACGCTGTGTAAAATCGACATGAAAACAGAATCCAATGATTTAAAATCTCAAAAAACACATTTATTATTTAGAATAGAAAACATTAAATGTTTAAACTGAGAAAATGTACCATTTTAAGAAAAAAATAAGGTAATTTTGAAAATTAATGACAGCAACACGTCTCAAAAAAGTTGCGACAGGGCCATGTATACCACAGTGAAGCATCCCCTCTTCTTTAAACACTGTAAATGTCTGGGAACTGAGGAGACCAGTCGCTGGAGTTCTGGGAGAGGAATGTTGTCCTATTCTTGCCTAATTATACGATTCTAACTGCTTAAGAGCCGGTTCACACCAGGGCGGCGCGACGCGGCATGACTTGTGGGGGCAACCTCGGCGGCGCGATCTCAAGACGACTTGAGACGCCCGCCGAGGCGATTTGCATAAGACTTCTGTATAGAAGTCAATGCAGGTCGCCTTGGGTCGCCCCCAAAAGTAGTACATGAACCTTTTTCTTAGTCGGAGCGACCTGAGTCGCTCTTACTTGGAACGGTTCCATTAAAAATCGTGGGACGCGACTTGTCAGGCGACTGAGTCGCCTGACGAGTCGCCCTGGTGTGAACCGGCTCTAACAGTCCTGGGTCGTCTTTATTGTATTTTTCATTTCAAGATGTGCCAAAAGTTTTCAATATTGGTGAAAGGTCTGGTCTTCAGTCAGGCCAGTTAAGCACCCAGACTCTTCTGCTACAAAGCCATGCTGTTGTCATAGATGCAGTATGTGCTTTAGCATTGTCCTGTTAACATGCAAGGCCTTAACTGAAAAAGTCATCATCTGGATGGGAGCATACAGTATGCTGCTCTAAAACCTGGAACTAGCTTTCAACATTGATGTTGGCTTTCCAGATGTGAAAGCTACCCATTCCATCTGCACTAATGCACCCCCATACCATCAGAGATGCAGGCTTTTGAACTTAGCACTGGTAACAAGCCAGAAGGTCCCTCTCCTCTTTACTCTGAGGGATGCGGCACCTATGATTGCCAAAAAGAATGTCAAAATTTCGATTTGTCAGACCAGAAAACAGTTTTCCACTTTGAAACAGACCATTAAAGGGCTTTGGCCCAGAGAAGATGACGGCGTTTCTGGACTGCGTTCAGGTATGGATTATTCTTTCCATGATAAAGCTTTACCTTGCATTTTTGGATGGCAAGGCAAACTGTGTTCACAGTGATTTTTGGAAGTATTCCTGAGCTCATGCAGTGATGTCCATCACAGAATCAATGCCTGTTTTTAATGCATGGCCATCTTAGAACCAGAAGATCACAGGCATCCAATATTGCCTTTCAGCCTTGTCCCTTGCACACAAAGATTTCTTCATGGGCAATGGGAAGTGTCCATAATTGCTGTCCCTTGGACACATCAGATCGGGGAAAAGGGCCAATCACAGGAGCCCTTTACCATGTGATTAGCTGTGTCCAATCACAGCTGGCCACATATAAACATACTCGCCGGTTTGCGACTCTCCTTTCCTCATACACACAGCATCAGCGTGCGAGGATAGAGACTATTAGAGAGCCAATCTATCAGGGCACCGTGAGTACAGCATTTACACTGAAAATCAGGCCACTGGTCATTAGTACTCTGATTATCAGTGCAGCCTCTTCAGTGCCCCTCAATGAAGAAGAAAAATTACTTATTTGCAAAATTTATTAACAAACTTAAGAACATTTTTTTTGTTTATTTTTCAAAAAATAAAAACCCCAGTGGTGATTAAATGCCACCCAAAGAAAGCTGTCTAAAAGAAATGATAAAATATTTATTTTGACGATGTTGCATGACTAATTGTCATTCAGCCCTGGTTCACACTGATGCGATTTGACAAATCGCATGTCAAATCGGCGGCAATTGCCGGTAATTGAACCGTCCTAATCTGTGCGACGCCGCATCTGTGGCGCTGCACCGATTTCAAAAAGTTGTTTCTGTACTATTTGCGATTTCGCAACCTGCACAGATGTCTCTGTAATCGTGGCCGAAATAGGCACTGGCAAGCGGGAGTGAAGCCGTGCGAGTTCAGCTGAACTCGTACGGCTTCACTCCCGCCGACCAGTGTGAACCTGGGCTTAACGTTTGACAGGGCTGAAAGCTGATAATTGGCCTGAGCATGAAGTGGGTGAAAGTGCCTGGTATTGAGGTGGTTAGAATCTTTGCAATTTTATGTTAAGGAACATTATTCTGAAATTGTTTGACAATTTTTAGACACAGCTTTTCACAGATTGGTGAACCTCTGGGGTTGATTTACTAAAGGCAAATAAACTGTGCACCTTGCAAGTGCAGTTGCTCCAGAACTTCGTAAATGAAGGGAAGCTCTATTGATGTCCATCATTCAATCACCTGCAAGCAAAAATGCATTTATTTTTTTCCTTTGCATGTGATTGGGAATTCTTTGAAAGGCTGGGTTCACACTACTGCGACTTCGATTTTACTGCGATTTTGCCGATTCACGGCCGCGATTTCCGGGAATGCCTGTCTATAGGGCTGAATTCGCATCGCACACGGATCAAACTCGCACAGGACCCTTTTTTCCTGCAGCTGAGATTCGCAACGCATTGATGTGAACAGCACTAATGTAAAACAATGTTATTTAAATAAATAAATAAATATTTCTGCAAGCGCTGCAAATACCCAATTTTTTTCCTTTTTGAGGTGATAGACCTCTTGTTGCAGCAGCTGCGGAACCATTAATTTATTTATTAATTATCACTGCACAGTCTGTCAGCGCGGGTTTTAATTTTTTAAAAATACTTTTTCACTTCAAGTGTGCACCCAGCAGCTATGGAAATTTTTACTTTTGTAAATAGTAGAAATTTAAATGCAGATGAGTTTTTTTCACAAACTAGCACTAATTCATTAATCACGACTTCAAAAGTCTTAGGGGTGCTTTGGACAAACAGGTCAAAGCATGGTGGGATGTATTTACTTTAAATAAGTACAATAAAGACAGCATCACTCCCAGGAGACTGAGGTGGGATGTTGCCCCTAATGATGGTGTATTGGACAAAGATCTTGAAGATGAATGGTTTTCTTTTTTTAATCACACTGAGAAAAAATTGTTGGAAATATTAGTGAATAGAAAAAGAAAATTAAAATTATTGGAGGCTAACATCAATGCCCTCAAAGCCAAATTAGGGCCATTCATCACCACAGGTGAATATAAAGAAAAAATGAAACAACTACAAGATTATATTGAAAAATTAGATAAAGAAACGCAAAAGAAAAGGATGAAAAAATATATCAGACACCAATGATTACAAGTCCAATAAAGTATATAGGTGGCAGGAATTAGTAGAGGAACAAAATGATCCTGGAGACCTCATTGTGCAGATCCTACTCCTACTTCTTCAATCTAAAACACCTATCAGATATGAGGGACAGCGGAAAGATTCTGCTAGGGGTGCCCACTATGGAGGTGGTAGAGGTACCCCGCGATCCTCTACTCCACAATATGGAATTCCCACTCACAATCGGTATGAGCCATCAGATTATGACCATACCCAACAAAATAACAAAGGCCCTCATAGTATGAATGGTTATGACCAGAGAGGAGGTTATGGTCAAAGAGGAGGTTATGACCATAGAGGTGGTTATGATCATAGGGGAGGTTATGAATATAGAGGTGGTGTCCCTTGGACACCATACTATTATAACCAATATCCACCACGAGGCAGAGGTGGTTATCCGAATCAAAGTGACCATAGAGGGGATTTTCAGAGGAGGGGTTTTGGTGGACCTCCGCGGAGACCCCGAGGTGGACCCAACCCCAGAGGCAGAGGGAGAGGCCAATATCCCCAAGATGCAAGGGAAGAAGAATGGAGACCTTGGTACCCCCAGGAGCCTCCTCCATCCAACCAAAATCAATTGGAAGACGGATTAGAGGATGCAGAGGAGGGAAAAGGAAAAAGGAAAAGAACAAGCTAAAATCAGGAATTTTTAATTTGAGCAATGCAATTTTTTCGGAAGATGAAAATAAAGTTTTACAATTAGGACTGAAATTTGCTTTGGATAAAGATTTAAATAAATTTGAAGTTTTCATTGACTTCCAGAAGTTTATAAGGAAAATAAACATAAAAAAGACGTATGCTAAACATACAAAAGATATTTCACCAAAAGAAAATATAGAAGAATTTACTCATACCACATTAAGAAACAATTCAATTTTTAATCCAAAACCCAATAATAACCATTTTGTTGAAGTATTTAAATCAGTGGTGGAAGAGGATCTACGAAAATTAAAAGTGCAATCAAGCAGAAAGAAAAAAGACGTCGAACGAGGTTTAGAACTGTTAGTGAAACAAAAAAATATAGTAATAAGATCAGCTGACAAGGGGGGGGGGGCTAGTGATTCTCAACAAGTCTGATTATTTGGAAGAATTAAATAAATTGGTATCAGATACTGCAACATATGAGGAACTGAAAGGAAATCCTAGTAACAAATATAAAGCCAAATTGAAACAACTGACCAAGAATGCACATCAAATAGGAATATTGAACAAGAAAGAAACTAGATTTTTGGTTCCTGACGCCCCAAGAATCCCGGTAATTTACCAACTACCTAAAATACACAAAATTCCACTCAAGCCTCCAGGGAGGCCGATAGTTAGTGGAGTGGACTCTTTATTTTTAAGAATTGGGGAATATTTGGATAATTTTCTCCAACCACTAGTGCAAAAATGTCCTGCATACCTTAAAGATAGTAAAGATCTTATAACATTCCTTGATCCTCTTATAGTGGATCAGGACTGTATTCTTGCCAGTGTTGACGTTAATTCCCTTTATACAAATATACAACAACATCAAGCTTTGGAAGCAGTAAAATGGGCTTTGGATACCACCAATATCAAGCCCTTACAAAAAGATTTCCTATCTGAAGCTTTAGAGCTGGCTATGAGCCATAATTTTTTTTGGCACGAGAAAAAATACTATAGGCAAAAAAGAGGGGTTGCAATGGGCGCGAAGTATGCCCCATCAGTGGCTAACCTCTTTATGAGTTGGTGGGAGTCTCAAGCTATTTATGGCAAAGATATACCACAGTTGAGCTTCTATAAACGCTATATCGACGATATTTTTATCATCTGGGCAGGATCAAGAGATTCTTTTTATAGTTTTTTGGAAGAGATCAGCAACAACTCATGTGGTATCTCTTTCTCAGAAGTATCCAGTTCCGAGTCGGTTAATTTCTTAGATCTGGTTATCTTTAAGGAGAATGGCAAGTTACTTACACGTACCTTTTTCAAAGAGGTGGATAGGAATGGCTATATACCACTAGGGAGTTGCCATCACCCTAGGTGGTTGAGTGGAATACCCAAAAGCCAGATGTTGCGAGTACGGCGCAACTGTAACAAAATTGAAGATTATGATATCCAATCTCAGGTAATTCTGAAGAGATTCCAGGAAAAAGGATATAACACCAATACTCGGAATAGAACCAGAGAAGATATCCATGATATGGATAGAAAACAGCTCTTTGAAAAGAAAGCTCGTGAAAAAAGAGATTATGGAACTGCTTTTCTAACAGGATATACCAGACAACATAAACAGTTTGAAAGAATTATTAGGGAACACTGGCCTTTGTTACTAAAAGATAAAGATCTAACAAATGTTCTTCCTGTTGCACCCCATTTTATTTATACTAAACCTCTGTGACAGCAGGAAGGTAAAGTCACCTGGTTGCATCCAGGGGGGTAGATATATTTCGCCCAGATTCAGGCTTTACGCCGACTTATACAACTAGGTGGAGAGTTGTATAAGCCCAGCTAAGGCTAGTGGGCTCATGGATGACTCATACCTCTAGGGAGAGTGTGGGGCGTCGTGCAGACAGGGAGTTGATGAGACCAGCTGAAGCTTGTCAGCTCATTTAGGCCTCTATAAGAACTCCCAGCTTCATTAGATGTTAGCTCATGCCTGGACCCAGACCTGTGTGGACTGTCTAGGGAGAGTGAACCCCTGTGCGGTGAGACAAAGCCTGTGTGGCTATTTGCTTGGACATTTAAAACCAGGGACTTAGGGACTAGGACAGCACTAGGCTGATCCCAGTTGTTAGTTAGGAAACCTGTATGTTTAGTCAGAGGTCAAATTGACCAGGATTTATTTTGTTTATGTTTCTTTTGGCTTTGCTGTGTTTTGTCACTGTAAATAGAAAATAAACCGCACCTTTTTTTGATTTTGAAAACCACAACCTCCGTCTGCTGGGCCTGTTTTTGTGTGGGGAGCCCATCCCGGGGGTCACACACACCCGCTGCCGAGCTAACCCCCTCACAGTTGGTGGAGAACCAGTGGCAGTTTTTTTTAAGCCAGTATGGAGGAGATACTGAAGCAGCTGGCTCTAGCAAATGCCAATCAACAGCAGACAAATGCAGGTTTGCAAAAGAGCCTTGCAGCTCATCAACAGAGCCTTGCAGCTCAACAACAGAACTTCGCAGCCCAGCAGCAAGCTCATCAACAGAGCCTTGCAGCCCAGCAGCAAGCTCACCAACAGAGTCTGGAAGCTCAGCAACAAGCCCAGCAGCAATCTGAGGCCCGCTTCATAGACCTGTTACAGAAGCAAGAGCAGAGACTACAACAAATGGAAGCAGTAATGCAGCAATGTCCGCAGACCAGTGAGGAAAGCCGTCCCACTAATACCGCGTCCTTTGGGGTGAGTCGTTTATTGACAAAAATGACTGGAGAGGATGATCCAGAGGTATTTTTGACCACATTTGAAAGGACTGCTGAAAGAGAAAAGTGGCCTGAGGAGCAGTGGGCTGGACTGGTGGCTCCTCTGTTAACTGGTGAATCGCAGAAGGCTTACTATGACCTAGAGCCTGACCAAGCAAAAGACTATGTGATGCTAAAAGCTGAAATATTGGCAAGGCTGGGTGTCACCCAGGCTGTCCGGGCTCAGCGTGTGCATAACTGGACTTTCCAGCTTGGAAAACCCCCCAGGTCTCAAATGTATGATCTCATTCACCTGAGCAGAAAGTGGCTACAGCCAGAGACTTTGTCCGCACCAAAGATTGTGGAACGTGTTGTAATGGATCGGTTTTTGAGAGCTCTTCCTACTGCCATCCAAAAGTGGGTAAGCCATGGAGACCCAGAGACGGCCGATGGTCTTGTGGATCGTGTGGAGAAATACTTGGCTACAGAGAACCTGACGGCCTCTTCCAGAGACACTCGGACTTTCCACCCTAAGACCAGACCATCCCCAGGGGCGGATAAGAGGATTCCAAGGGGTGAGGGTGGAGAGAGTGAGAGGGT
Source organism: Rana muscosa (assembly GCA_029206835.1). Lineage (NCBI taxonomy): Eukaryota > Metazoa > Chordata > Amphibia > Anura > Ranidae > Rana > Rana muscosa. The sequence goes on along the minus strand of CM055125.1, from coordinate 191,279,324 downwards.
GGGAGCTCTACCCCAAGTTTGGCGAGAACAGCCTGGGAAATCAGCGGCTCAAGAGGCGGCAAGAAGGATCGTTTGCTACCGCTGCCGGCAAGCGGGACATATTGCAGCCAATTGCCCGGTTGTGGAGGAACCCATGCAGTGTGACTTTCTGACGGGCAGACGTCAGTCGCTGTGTGCGACAGTCGCATGCACTGCCATTCGAGGAACTGAGAAACATTTATGCAAAATGTGTGTTAATGGTAGAAATGTTGTGGTATTGCTGGATTCAGGTAGCCTTGTGACCCTGATAAAGGCTGAGTTAGTTAAAACAGAGGTCTCTGGGAATAGCAAGGTAGCTGTTATTTGTGTGCATGGGGACACCCGAGAGTATCCAGTGACTACAGTGTGTTTCGAGACCCCCAAAGGTACCCTCTCTCATCCAGTGGGCTTAGTATCTCAGTTACCGCATGACGCCATTGTGGGAAGGGATTTTCCGAAGTTCTGGGAACTGTGGGATGATCCTGAGCCCCCCACTGGTGCCCCTATGTACCAGGAATGTGATAGCCAGAACTCCCCTGAGAGTGGTGAGGACTCTCCGGAATTTCCCTTATCAGTATTGGCAGGGGAGACTCAAGAAACTGGAGAGGAGCCCACCTCCTCAGACGAAAACCTACCGTCTGTGGAGTTTTCTGATCTTGAGGTTCACAGGGAAAACTTTGCCACAGAACAGTTGAAAGACCCCGCCCTAATAAAGGCACGGGAAAACGTAGTGAAAATAGATGGCGAGTTAGTGAACCCAGATAATACCTGCACTTACCCATACTTCAGCGTAGAGAAGGACCTACTGTATCGGGTGGCAAAAAGGGCAGAAGAAACCGTTGAGCAGCTTGTGGTGCCCAAACCTTACAGGAAGTTGGTGTTGGAGTTGGCCCATGGGCACATTCTTGGAGGTCATCTGGGGACAGAGAAAACCCGAGAGAGGGTATTACAGAGATTCTATTGGCCGGGGGTGATGAAGGACATAGAAAATTATTGTTCCTCCTGCCCTGTGTGTCAGAGGTCGGCCCCGATGCCACATTTCCGTAGCCCGCTGGTCCCTCTACCCATCATTGAGGTCCCGTTTGAGAGGATCGCCATGGATTTGGTAGGTCCTATAATCAAGTCCGCTAGGGGGCACCAGTACATATTAGTTATAATGGACTATGCCACCCGTTATCCAGAAGCGATCCCTCTCCGAAATACCTCGGCCAAAACCATAGCCAAAGAGCTATCTCTTGTGTTTAGCCGGGTGGGTATTTGTAAAGAACTGCTTACGGACCAAGGTACACCCTTTATGTCCCGGGTTATGAAGGAGCTGTGTAAATTGTTCAAAGTGACGCAATTACGTACATCTGTGTATCACCCCCAAACCGATGGGCTGGTTGAAAGATTCAACAAAACCCTAAAACAAATGTTGAAGAAAGTGGTGGATAGAGATGGAAAGGATTGGGACTGTCTACTTCCTTATCTGATGTTTGCTATTAGGGAGGTGCCCCAATCCTCTACGGGATTCTCCCCCTTTGAGTTACTGTATGGGAGACACCCAAGAGGGCTGTTGGATATTGCCAAGGAAACTTGGGAAAGTGAGAGTTCTCCCCACAGGAGTGTGATTGAGCATGTCGCCCTGATGCAAGACCGAATTGCACAGGTAATGCCCATCGTGAAGGAACATTTGGCCCAAGCGCAGTTAGCACAGCAGAGAGTGTACAACCGTGGAGCCAAGACCCGTACCTTTTCCCTGGGGGATAGGATACTGGTACTTGTCCCTACGGTTGAAAGTAAATTCCTTGCCAAATGGCAAGGCCCCTACGAGATAATGGAAAAAGTGAGCGAAGTGAATTACAAGGTCAGACAACCAGGAAGGCGAAAGCCCGAACAGATATATCACGTTAATCTGTTGAAAGCCTGGAGGGATAGAGAGTCCCTAGTCGCAGACACTTGGTCACCAGCTCAAACTGGTTGCGTGATTCCTGAGGTTGGAATAGCAGCCACCTTGTCACAACCCCAACAACAGGAGGTTAAGGAGTTTGTGCTTCGCAACAAGGAGGTATTCTCTGAGCTGCCGGGACAAACATCTGGGGTAGAGCATGACATCATTACCCCGCCCGGTGAAAGGGTGAAGTTAAAACCCTATCGGATCCCAGAGGCCCGACGGGAGGCAATACGGGAGGAAGTACAGAAAATGCTGAACTTAGGGGTGATAGAGGAGTCCCAAAGTGATTGGTCTAGTCCCATTGTGTTGGTGCCTAAACCGGATGGGAGCTGGCGATTTTGTAACGATTTTCGTCAGTTGAACAAAGTTACAAAATTTGACACCTACCCCATGCCACGTATAGATGAGTTGATCGACCGGCTGGGAACAGCCCGATACATGACGACTCTTGACCTCACAAAAGGGTATTGGCAAATCCCCCTGGCCAAATTGGCCAAAGAGAAAACCGCATTTGTAACCCCAGACGGGGCGTTCCAATATAAAAGAATGCCGTTCGGGTTACAGAATGCGCCGGCCACATTCCAGCGGAAAATGGACCAGATGCTGAGGCCCCATCGGAAGTATGCTGCGGCTTACCTGGATGACGTAATTGTCCATAGCACAGATTGGGCCTCACATCTGCCAAAAGTGCAAGCAGTCCTGGACTCTGTTCGGGAAGCGGGGTTTACGGCTAACCCCAAGAAGTGTACCATTGGGCAGGAGGAGGCCAAATATCTTGGGTACACCATTGGGAGGGGAGTAATAAAACCCCAACTCAACAAAGTCGAGGCCATCCAGAGTTGGCCACGTCCCAACAGCAAGAAGCAGGTACGAGCCTTTCTGGGAATCGCTGGGTATTATCGGCGATTCATTCCCCACTTTGCTTCTAAGGCTGTGCCCCTAACCAACCTAACGAAGGGGAAAGGGTCGGTCATGATTAAATGGACCCCCGAGGCTGAGGCAGCATTCCAATTCTTGAAACAAGCCTTATGTAACCAGCCAGTGTTGTACTCACCCGACTTCTCTAAAGACTTTGTCGTACAAAGTGATGCGTCAGATGTGGGGTTAGGAGCAGTATTGTCCCAGGTCTGGAACGGGGAAGAGCACCCAGTCATTTACCTCAGCAGGAAGTTGAAGTCCCATGAGGTAAATTACGCCACGGTTGAAAAGGAGTGTTTAGCGGTGAAGTGGGCTCTAGATTCCCTTCGGTACTACCTGCTAGGTAGGCACTTTGACATGGTTACGGATCACGCTCCGTTAAAGTGGATGGCTCAAAACAAGGAAACAAATAGAAGAGTGAATAGGTGGTTCCTGGCCCTCCAGGAATTCAACTTCACAGTAAAGCATCGCCCTGGCGTTCAAATGGGGAATGTGGATGCTTTGTCTCGAGTACATGAATGCCTGATTGCTGGTGTTCCAACCCCGAGGTTAAAACAAGAGGGGGGGGGTATGTGACAGCAGGAAGGTAAAGTCACCTGGTTGCATCCAGGGGGGTAGATATATTTCGCCCAGATTCAGGCTTTACGCCGACTTATACAACTAGGTGGAGAGTTGTATAAGCCCAGCTAAGGCTAGTGGGCTCATGGATGACTCATACCTCTAGGGAGAGTGTGGGGCGTCGTGCAGACAGGGAGTTGATGAGACCAGCTGAAGCTTGTCAGCTCATTTAGGCCTCTATAAGAACTCCCAGCTTCATTAGATGTTAGCTCATGCCTGGACCCAGACCTGTGTGGACTGTCTAGGGAGAGTGAACCCCTGTGCGGTGAGACAAAGCCTGTGTGGCTATTTGCTTGGACATTTAAAACCAGGGACTTAGGGACTAGGACAGCACTAGGCTGATCCCAGTTGTTAGTTAGGAAACCTGTATGTTTAGTCAGAGGTCAAATTGACCAGGATTTATTTTGTTTATGTTTCTTTTGGCTTTGCTGTGTTTTGTCACTGTAAATAGAAAATAAACCGCACCTTTTTTTGATTTTGAAAACCACAACCTCCGTTTGCTGGGCCTGTATTTGTGTGGGGAGCCCATCCCGGGGGTCACACACACCCGCTGCCGAGCTAACCCCCTCACACCTCCTACTTTGAGGCTAAAATTGGCACGTAATGTTGTAAACCCCCCCAAGAAAACGTTTACTTTTCTAGATCAGACAGGTTTCTTTAGTTGTGGGAGATGTGTGATCTGTCGCACCTCCAGAAATGGGGTGAAAAAAAACACTAATTTTTCTACTCATGGCAAGACTTATGAAATCAAAAAAATTATTACTTGTGGAACAACTCATGTAACCTACCTATTATCTTGCCCATGCGGGCTCCATTATGTGGGAAGAACTACAAGAAAATTAGGTGTTAGGTTAAGGGAACATGTAAATAGAATAAAGAAAGGGTTTAAACATCATAGCCTGTCTAATCATTTCAGACTATTCCACAACAGAGATCCGAGAGGATTGAAATTTTGTGGAATTGATAAAGTGGAAGCTCATTGGAGAGGTTCCAATCTTAAACAAGCAATTTCACGTAACGAAACCCAGTGGATACATAGGCTGGGTACTTTAAGCCCGAATGGCCTTAAAGTGGAGCTCCACCCTAAATAGCAACTTTTGCTATTTGGAACCCTCCCCCCCTCCGGTGTCACAATTGACACCTTTCAGGGGGGAGGGGGTGAAGATACCTGTCTAAGACAGGTATTTTCACCCACATCCGGGAGTCCTGTCTCCGGGAATCTGCGGGAGTTAGGTCACTTCCCGCAGACTTCCCTTGGTGTTCTGGGAGACACTCGGCTCCCAGAACACAGGAGCACCAATCAGAACGGCGCAGCGCGACTCGCGCATGCGCCGTAGGGAACCGGGCATGAAGCCGCAGGGCTTCACTTCCTGGTTCCCTCAGCGAGGATGGCGGAGGGAGCAGCAGAGCGACGAGCGGTCGCTCGTCCTCTGCTGCGGACGTCGCTGGACTCCAGGACAGGTAAGTGTCCAAATATTAAAAGCCAGCAGCTGCTGTAGCTGTAGCTGCTGGCTTTAAAAAAAAAAATTCCGGTGGAGCAACCCCTTTAACATTGAACTAGATTTAAATTGTTTCTTATCTAATTGGTGATGTTGCTGGACACACACATATATAATTTTTTTATTTTATTTTATTTTATTTATTATAATTTTTTTTTTATATTTATTTTTATGTGTATGTCCACCAACGAAATATCTACTAGTTTATTATATACTATAATTAACTTTGTTTATAATCAGTCCCCATTTAATTGCATAACTTTTATAATTTTTATATTGATTTTTATAATGTAATAAGTGTATTTTATTGTTTAAATGAACTTCTATCGGATCGTTTCTATTGCTATCATTGTCAATGTTTTGTTATAATAAAGTTGTCTTTCTTGACAAGTGATGGGCAATGATGTGATCAGGAAGTGGGCGTTTTTTTACGCCTAGAGGTTCTGTTGTTATTATAATTGGTTTGTCTGTTAAGAGGCGGAGACCTCGGCGCATATAAATTTTCACTTTCTTGGCCGGAAGTGATGCCCTGGAGGAGGGGCGAAACGCGTTGACGTAATTTCCGGCCAATTCAGAACCAGTGACGCTACTTCCGGTTTCGGTGGAACGCACGCTGTGTACCCGGGAAACAACACTGACGCTCGTTTATCACTGCAGTCCTGTGAGTCTCTTTGTGAGCAGCGCCATGCTGTTTGTTTACTAGCGGTATTTCACATGAATTTTTCCCTTTCTTTCCATATGGTCACTTAAATGCCTTTGCTGCTGGTACTATGGAGCCTATCTACATGAGATGAAGTCTGCCTGGACTTTAGTTGGTGAGATCTCTTATTATTTCCCTATCTGATGAGCGGGGCCATTAGAAGGGAATTTTCATCTAGGAACCAACAACTGATTTCTGGTGTGGAAACACTCAGTTCTCCAGGAGTGATATAATTGCTATTTAATGAACTTTAAGTTTGTTCACTATTGTTTTATACCATAATTGATGATATGTCATATAAGCCATTTACTTATAGATGTTTGTGCTATAAGCATTTGTGACACATTTTCTTTGCTCACATACCTTTCTGCAAGCGCTGCAAATACCCAATTTTTTTTCTTTTTGAGGTGATAGACCTCTTGTTGCAGCAGCTGCGGAACCATTAATTTATTTATTAATTATCACTGCAAAGTCTGTCAGCGCGGGTTTTAATTTTTTAAAAATAATGTTATTTAAATGACTTGCGAATTTGAGCAATCGCAACGGCTCAAATTCGCAATAGAATTTGCAGCAGTGTGAACCTAGCCTTAAGGAAAGCTTTATCTCATTTACTAAGCTCTGGAGCAGCTGTACTTGCAAGGTACACAGTCTGAGGCCGGGCTCACACTGGTGAGACAAACGCTCCCACATTGGGAGCTCATGTCGCATGACGTGTGAAAATCAATGTTTCCCTATGGGAGCCGTCTTAACTGGTCCGACACATGTCGGTCTGACTTTGAAAATGCTCCCTGTACTACTTTGGTCCGACTTTAATCCTACTTTATTGACTATCATTAAAGTCGGATCAAATTCGGAACGCTGTCTTGCATGATCCGAATTTGGCATGCGACTTGTGCTCTGATGATCTTGAGGGGGAACTCCACGCCAAATTTTAAATAAAAAACCGGCATGGGTTCCCCCTCCAAGAGCATACTAGGCCCTTGGGTCTGGTATGGATTTTAAGGGGAACCCCCTACGCCGAAAAAACGGCGTGGGGGTTCCCACAAAATCCATACCAGACCCTTATCCGAGCACGCAGCCTGGCCGGTCAGGAAAGGGGGTGGGGACGAGCGAGCGCCCACCCCTCCTGAACTGTACCAGGCCGCATGCCCTCAACATGGGGGGGTGGGTGCTTTGGGGCAGGGGGACACCCTGCGGCCCCCCCACCCCAAAGCACCCTGTCCCCATGTTGATGAGGACAAGGGTCTCTTCCCGACAACCCTGGCTATTGGTTGTCGGGGTTTGCGGGCGGGGGGCTTATCGGAATCCGGGAGCCCCCTTTAATTAAGGGGCCCCCAGATCCCGGCCCCCCACCCTATGTGAATGAGTATGGGGTACATCGTACCGCTACCCATTCACCTGGGGGAAAAAAATGGCCTGGTCTTCCAAGCCGTCTTCTTCCCTCTTCTCTTGTCCTGATGTTGACACGCCGCTCTCTCCCGCTGTAATGCCATGTGCGCGGCGTACAACGACTTATATAGGCATGGGGCGTGGTCACCGGGTGACGTGACCCTGCCCCTTATGACGCCACAGTCCCGGGCATTATGAGACTGTGACGTCATAAGGGGGCGGGGTCACTTCCCTCAGTGACCACGCCCCATGCCTATATAAGTCGTTGCGGCGTGTCAACATCGGGACAAGAGAAGAGGGAAGAAGATGGCGGGGAAGACCGGGCCACCGCTAGCAAAAGAGCTGGCAGAAGATAGCGGAGGTGCCCGGCAGAAAGCACCGGAGAGCGGGAGAAGAACCGGAGAGCGGGAGAAGAACCGGAGAGCGCAGAGAAGGCACCGGAGAGCGGGAGAAGAGACCCCCTGAAGTCGGAAGAAGACCCCCGGAGCTGCCTAATAAATGACTTTAAAAACCTGTCTAGTGTGGTTTTTTTTACTTGACATTTTTTTCCCCCAGGTGAATGGGTAGGGGTACGATGTACCCCATACTCATTCACATAGGGTTGGGGGCCGGGATCTGGGGGCCCCCTTACTAAAGGGGGCTCCCGGATTCCGATAAGCCCCCCCGCCCGCAGACCCCGACAAACAACGGCCAGGGTTTGTCGGGAAGAGGCCCTTGTCCTCATCAACATGGGGACAGGGTGCTTTGGGGCTCCAATGCACCCACCCCCCCATGTTGAGGGCATGCGGCCTGGTACGGTGCAAGTTGGGGCGCGCTCGCTCGTCCCCACCCCCTTTCCTGACTGCCTGGGCTGCGTGCTCGAATAAGGGCCTGGTATGCTCCTGGAGGGGAACCCATGCCGATTTTTTTATTTAAAGTTTGGCGTGGAGTTCCCCCTCAAGATTCATACCAAACACAGTGCCTGGTATTGGCGGGGATCCAAGTCGGATCCCCGTTCATTGAAAGTCGGACGTATGTCGGCTTCAAGTCGCAGGGCAAAGTCGGATCCAAAGTAGGACAAGTGTCGTACCAGTGTGAACCCGGCCTGAGGCTGGGTTTACACTGGTCCGGCAAACGCTCCGACATTGGGAGCTCATGTTGCATGACGTGTGAAAATCAAAGTTTTCCTATGAGAGCCGTCTTAACCGGTCCGACACAAGTCGGTCCGACTTTGAAAATGCTCCCTGTACTACTTTGGTCCGACTTTGATCCTACTTCAGCCCATTGACGATCATTGAAGTAGGATCCTTGTCCTAACTACCCGGCTTGTGACATCCGACATTGTGATTACAGCAGCAGTGAAAGGAATTTATTGCACACTGGGATTGTTTTGATTGGTCAAAGGACAAGTCATACTATCACAAAGTCGGATCAAAGTAGTATCCTTTTCATTCAAGTCGGATGAATGTAGGACCGATGTAGGACTGATGTCGCAGAGCAAAGTAGGATGAAAGTCGTATGACTGTCGTGTAGTATCAGTGTGAACCCAGCCTAATTGTCTTTAGTAAATCAACCCCTCTGACTATCTAAGATGTTCTATTTATACCCAGCTATGTTACTGACCTGTTGCCAATTAACCTAATTAGTTGCGATATATTTAGCGCTTCCTTATCAGTACCACATTCCATACATTGTCATACGTTGCTGCCATCTCTTTCAAAATTACCTTAATTTTTTGTCAAAATTTTAACTTTTTTTGTCTTAAACATTTTGATGTTTTCTATTGTGAATAAAATATGGGTTTATGAGATTTACAAATGGTTGAATTTTGTTTTTATGTTGATTTTTACACAGCATCCCAACTTTTTTTCGAGTTGTAGTGCACCTTCTCTTGCAGTGCACCTTCTTTTAGGACTTCTTGCTACTCTAACAAGGTTGCTTAAATTACAGGCTGGCCTCCAATATCTTTTGAATGCTCTGGTGGGAAGATCTCAGTTTCCAGTAAAGTGGAACTTCAGTCAAAGATTTAGGCTCCATGTACATAGAAGCTCAAAAACGGTCGTTTTTAAAGCAGCAGAAAAAGCTAGCTTTTATCAGTGTTTTTTTACTAGCTTTTATTAGCGTTTTTCAGTGTAGCGTTTTTTCGTTTTGAGCGTTTGAGTGTTTTTCGGCGTTTTGTGTTTGTCCACTGCTCATTAAAGCTAAAAAACGTTATGTGTACATGAACAAATAGGCTAACATAGAGTGCAGTTAATGGGCTTTTTAAAAAAACGCCAATAAACTGCAGTTTATCAGCTTCTGTGTACATGGAGCCTAAAGGGGGGAAAAAAAAAGCTTGCAGCAGCCATAGACATCGTTTTATATATATATATATATATATATATATTATTTGTGTGTGTGTGTGTGTGTGTGTATATGTGTATGTGTGTGTGTGTGTGTGTGTATATATGTATAATCTCTTGTTTCTCCATGAGCTCTTATTAGTACAGCGATTTACCTAATGTCTGTCAACAGGCCTTTTAAGTAAGGGCAGCTGAAGCCATCGCCCATTCTTTTCCAGGAAATGCAGCAGTATGTACACATGCCTCTCTGCTAGGGTGACCACGTGTCCCGGATTGCCCGGGACAGTCACGCATTTTGCAGATCTGTCCCGGGCACCTTCATTCCAGGACAATACAGTGTCCCGGAATAAAACTGACACAGCCACCCCCCAGGCCAAACTGATGCCCCCAAAAAAGGCTGCCACATCACTGCTTTACTCACTGACAGTACTTGTCCTGGCCGGGAATGCCTGAAGGAGCACAATCCCCGCCCCCTGCTTGTGATTGGAGTAATCATAAATCCCGCCTCTTGTGTCCAATCACTGTGCTGTGATTCATTACAGCACAAGCTGATTTTTGGGAAGGGGGGGTGTCCCTGAATGGTAGTTTAAAAGTGTGGTCACCCTACTCTCTGCCCTCTCAAGGACGGAAATCTCCCCACAAAAAAATAAGTAAATAAAGGTGCCCAAAGGCTTCTGGGGTTTAAGGCCCTGATATACCAGGAGCCAGCGGTAGTAGAGGCTGTGCATTCACCTAGGCGAAATAAAAGTTAGAAGAGGATTATTAACCACTTAACGACCGCTCACTGTATATGTACGTCAGCAGAATGGCACCGACGGGCACAATCACGTACAGTGTACAGGATTGCCTTTGTACAGTTGGGGGGTCCGATCGGACTCCCTTCCTATACAGTGAGCGGTCGGTATTCGTTGGGGAGCGATCCGAGATGACTGGACGGCCGTTCGATTCCGGCCACCCCCCCGCGATCGCTCCCGGCGAATGAAAATGCTTCCTCTGTCCTGTAATGTAAACACAGGCAGAGGAAGCAGGAGGAAGTGATGTCATCTCTCATGCGGCGCTCACATATACCGAGCGCCGTACAAGAGAAGACATACAGGTTAGTGCACAAACAGCACACTGACACCAGGACACATAGGCACACAAATCGCCCCCCCAGGCCCCCCCCCAGCCCCAGTCACAGTGTCACTGATTGCAGTGACCATTTATTTACTGATCAGTGACATTTGTGACTGTAAAAGTGTCACTAAAGTTAGTTTTAGGTCCAGTGTAGCCCCCTAACCCCCCCTAATAAAGGTTTAACCCCCTGATCACCCCCCAGATAACCCTTTCACCCCCTAGCACCGCCGTCGCTAAGCGATCATTTTTCTGATCGCTGTCTTAGCGTCGGTGATGCAGATCGGTAACCAGTAACTTTTTTTAGGTTCGCCGCAGGTTTTTATAGCGTCGGGTACCCCCATAAATTATCTGATAAAGGTTTAACCCCCTTGATCGCCCCCCAGGTAACCCTTTCACCCCCTATCACCACTGTCGCTAAGCGATCATTTTTCTGATCGCTGTCTTAGCGTCTGTGATGCAGATCGGTAGCCAGTAATTTTTTTTAGGTTCGCCGCAGGTTTTTATAGCGTCAGGTACCCCCATATATTATCTAATAAAGGTTTTAACCCCCTAATTGCCCCTAGTTAACCCTTTCACCAGTGATCACCATATAAGTGTTATGGGTGACGCTGGTTAGTTAGTTTGCTTTTTATAGTGTCAGGGCACCCGCCGTATATATAAGCCAATAAAGGTTTAACCCCCTGATCGCCCGGCGGGTGATATCAATTAGGTTTTAGCGTCAGAGAGGGTCTGCGTCACACCCCAGGCAGCGTCAGGTTAGTGCCAGTAACGCTAACACCCACGCGTGAAGCATACACCTCCCTTAGTGTTATAGTATCTGAACAGATCAATATCTGATCTGATCAGATCTATACTAGCGTCCCCAACAGTTTAGGGTTCCCAAAAACGCAGTGTTAGCGGGATCAGCCCAGATACCTGCTTGCACCTGCGTTTTGCCCCTCCGTCCAGCCCAGGCCACCCAAGTGCAGTATGGATCGATCACTGTCACTTACAAAACACAACACACATAACTGCAGCGTTCGCAGAGACAGGCCTGATCCCTGCGACTCCAGTGCTGTAGGAGGTGATTTCACCACCACAGTTAAAAAAAAAAAAGGATATATGCCGAAGCATTGGGGCAGCAGGGGTGGAGGAGCGATTTTTCTCCTAATGCGGCGTACATACGGTCGAAATTCCGACGGAGGCTTGCCCGTGGAAAAGTCCGACCATGTGTGTGCGGCATAACTTTTTTGCGGGAGGATGCCCCCATGCTTCGGCATATATAAATGGTGCATGTATGCACATCATTAGAAGTGGGTGGATGAAGGGCGGTATTCTAATGGTGGGCATACCCACCGATCAATCTCTCTTTTTTTCGTTCAGCCAACTGGCTGCACGAAAAAAAAAGATTACAATACATGTCCAACAAGGACCAGCAACGTACTGGTATGTTGCTGGACTTTGAATGTTTATACCAGAATGATGCCTGCGGGTTTAGGTATCATCTTGGTATCATTCTTTTCAGCCAGCGGCCGGCTTTCATGTAAAAGCAATCCTAGTGGCTAATTAGCCTCTGGACTGCTTTTACAAGCAGTGGGAGGGAATGTCCCCCCCCTCCGGATATAAAAAGCGCCATTGGGAAATTGGGAAAGCATTTTATCACACCGAACTTGGTGTGGTCAGATGCTTTGAGGGCAGAGGAAAGATCTAGGGTCTAGAAGACCCCAGTTTTTTCAAAAAAAGAGTACCTGTCACTACCTATTGCTATCATAGGGGATATTTACATTCCCTGAGATAACAATAAAAATGATAAAAAAAAAAAAAATATGGAAGGAACAATTTAAAAATAAAATAAAAAAGCAAAATTAATAAAAAAAAAAAAAAAAAAGCACCCCTGTCCTGCCCTGCTCTTGCCCAAAGGCGAACGCAAGCGTCGGTCTGGCGTCATATGTAAACAGCAATTGCACCATGCATGTGAGGTATCACCGTGAAGGTCAGATCGAGGGCAGTAATTTTAGCAGTAGACCTCCTCTCTAACGGGGTAACCTGTAAAGGCTTTTAAAAATGTATGTAGTTTGTCGCCAATGCGCGTTTGTGCGAAATTTTAAAGCATGTCGTGTTTGGTATCTATGTACTCGGCCTAAGATCATCTTTTTTATTTCATCAAACATTTGGGCAATATAGTGTTTTAGTGCATTAAAATTAAAAAAAGTGTATATTTTTCCCCAAAAAATGCGTTTGAAAAATCGCTGCGCAAATACTGTGTAGAAAAAAAAAATGCAACACCCACCATTTTAATCTGTAGGGCCTTTGCTTTAAAAATATATATAATGTTTGGGGGTTCAACATAATTTTCTTGCAAAAAAAAAATATGTTTTCATGTAAACAAAAAGTGTCAAAAAGGGCTTTGTCTTCAAGTGGTTAGAAGAGTGGATGTAAGCTTCCTAATGTTGTGTATAAAATGCCAGAACAGTTCAAAACCCCCCCAAATGACCCCATTTTGGAAAGTAGACACCCCAAGCTATATACTGAGAGGCATGTCGAGTCCATGGAATATTTTGTATGTTGACACAAGTTGCGGAAAAAAGACAATTTTTTTTTATTTTTATTTTTTTTTGCACAAAGTTGTCACTAAATGATATATTGCTCAAACATGCCATGGGCATATGTGGAATTACACCCCAAAATACATTCTGTTGCTTCTCCTGAGTACGGGGATACCACATGTGTGAGACTTTTTGGGAGCCTAGCCGCGTACGGGACCCCAAAAACCAATCACCGCCTTCAGGCTTTCTAAGGGTGTAAATGTTTGATTTCACTTCTCACTGCCTATCACAGTTTCGGAGGCCATGGAATGCCCAGATAGCACAAAACCCCCCCCCCCCAAATGACCCCATTTTGGAAAGTAGACACCCCAAGCTATTTGCTGAGAGGTATTGTGAGTATTTTGCAGATCTCGCTTTTTTGTCACAAAGTTTTTAAAATTGAATAATAAAAAAAAAATTTTTCTTTCTTCATTTTCAAAAACAAATGAGAGCTGTAAAATACTCGCCATGCCTCTCAGCAATTTCCTTGGGGTGTCTACTTTCTAAATTGGGGTCATTTGGGGGGATTTTGTGCTATTTTGGCATTTTATGGCCTTCGGAACTGTGATAGGTAGTGAGGAGTGAAATCAAAAATTTGCGCCCTTAGAAATCCTGAAGGCGGTGATTGGTTTTCGGGGTCCCGTACGCGGCTAGGCTCCTAAAAAGTCCCACACATGTGGTATCCCCGTACTCAGGAGAAGCAGCAAAATGTATTTTGGGGTGCAATTCCACATATAACCATGGCGTGTGTGAGCAATATATCATTTAGTGACAACTTTTTGTAATTTTTTATTTTTTTTTGTCATTATTCAATCACTTGAGACAAAAAAAAAATATTCAATGGGCTCAACATGCCTCTCAGCAATTTCCTTGGGGTGTCTACTTTCCAAAATTGGGTAATTTGGGGGGGTTTTGTACTGCCCTGCCATTTTAGCACCTCAAGAAATGAGATAGGCAGTCATAAATTAAAAGCTGTGTAAATTCCAGAAAATGTACCCTAGGTTGTAGACGCTATAACTTTTGCGCAAACCAATAAATATACGCTTATTGACATTTTTTTTACTAAAGACATGTGGCTGAATACATTTTCGCCTAAACGTATGACTAAAATTGAGTTTATTCGATTTTTCTTATAACAAAAAGTAGAAAATAGAAAAAATTTTCAAACTTTTCGGTCTTTTTCCGTTTATATCGCAAAAAAATAAAAATCGCAGAGGCAATCAAATACCATTAAAAGAAAGCTCTATTTGTGGGAAGAAAAGGACGCAAATTTCGTTTGGGTACAACATTGCATGTCCGCACAATTTACAGTTAAAGGAGCGCAGTGCAAAATTCTGAAATCACCACTGGTCCTTTAGCTACCAAATGGTCCGGGGCTTAAGTGGTTAAAATAAAATAAAATAAAAGTATTTGGAGATGATTTTTTATTTTATGTAGTGGAGAAAGTCTGCATTATGGACTGGTGTGTATATAGGGAGTTGTGTTTAAGATGCTGATATGTTTAGTGAAGCATTTTTGAATGATGTGAAAATCCATGTTTGGACTGTGTTGAGCAATGTACATATGAGTTATCCCTGCATTTGCTATGCATTGAGTTTTTGTGGATGCCTGTGCAATTCAGAGGTCAAAAGTTCTCCTCTAATTTTTTCTGAAAGCAGCAAAACTGCTACACTTGATCTGGTGCCAGGGTACACAAACCATCCTCCCTTCTGCTGGATTTCATAGAATGCAGCAGGAGGAATGAGACTCCATAGTTGCTGGGGACAATGCTGGCACCATCAGCAGAGATACTCCGGCTACCAGAGAATTGTATGAAGCCTTTGGGTAACCTGATCTTCCACCTCTAACAGATACGCATGAACTGGCATTGATAAGACATCTGTACCTGTGTGTAGGTGTGTACCTGGTAACTTTTTATTGTAAAATGTGTTTTATGTGAACCAGCTTCTCCGGTTTTATCTTTATAACAGACTATATCTTTAAGGTTTTTGCTTTGTTCCCTGCAACATTGTATTCTATATATAATACAGAATGAGTGCAAAAAAATAATAATCTGTATTTCATCATCACACTGTTTACTATCACTAGGTGTGATGATCTTGTAGAACACAAACATTCACAGATAATGAGCCCTGCTGGGAGCAATCAGTGTGTGTGTTCATTCTCTGGGCTCACATCTGACTTCCACCCAGCACTGTGTATTATGATGAATAGTGGCCCGCATCCAGGGCAGGGTTATAAATGGATACATTGTAGATGAGTGTTACAAGACAGAGAACAATTCAAGTCTGTCTTGGGGGAGGGGCGCTGGGGCAATGTTGGCTTCTGATTGGCTGACTGGTCAAGCTTCCTGTGTTGTGATTTCAAACCATCAGGGGTTCGGAGCTCAGGATACTGGGCGAGCAGTTTCCTCCATTTCACCATGACATGAGGAAGTGGTAGAGGAGACTGACACCCAGCACTAGGCTCTGTCCTCCTGCCCTGCGTACATGGAGGATCATCAGGCAGGGCTAGTCTCTCCCCCACTGCTGTAGGATACAACTTTGTAAGTTACTGAAACTTGTCTTGTCTTGTTGCTGTGGAGTGTGCAGTTCATTCTGCGTCCTGAGCTGCAAAAGTTGCAGAGAAACTGAAGGCAAATTAAACTGATGAGCTTTGTAGCAGAAGATTTTTGGATTTGTTTGCATAGCCGTGGCTAAAGAACTACAAGTCAAAGTGCGCTGTTTAAGCAGCTTTTGCATGGAGTGGCCATAGCTGTCAATAGGTGAGAGGACTTGTAACTGTAGCAGCTGGTGGTCCTGACTAGAAGAGCATGCTGGTGCATGTAGTGCCTCAGGAGGGCAGCTAGGGGCATATCGGGCATTACTTTGATTTTCATCCCCTGCAAGGCCACATGTTACTTAGTTTATATATTTATAGTACAAACTATGCATATGGTTCTTATATATTTATGGTATGAATCTTCGCAATGTGTACATGCGCACATAAGCTATCTAGTAGTGTAAGTAATGGGAGAAGCTGATTGGTTACCAAGGGCAGCATACGTTCTTTCATACAGAACATCTGATGCTTTCTATGATTTCATGTAAAAAAAAAAACTGACAGATGTTGCTGAGGCTAAAGCGAGATATATATATATATATTTTTATTATTATTAATTTTTTTTTTTTTATTAATTATAGGTACTTGTATAGCTTTGTCATTTTACGCAGCGCTTTACATATACTATTACACATTCATATCAGTCCCTGCCCTCAAGGAGGTTACACTCAAGATTTTATATATATACATACACACACACAGTCATTATTTCTATGTATTATAAAAATTATATATACCGTATTTATCGGCGTATAACACGCACCCTAACTTTAAGAGGGAAGTTTCAGGAAAAAAAATCCCACAGCCCCCTTCGTATAACACACAGGCACTGTTTACCCTCTATTTTCAGGGTAAAAAAGTGAGTGTTATACGCCAATAAATACAGTATATGTTTGAACGTAGCTTGCACTGCAAGCAATTGTGAACCTGTTTATGTATGTAACTATAAATATATACAGTATATATGTTTTTTTTCTGAAGTGTTCATTACTGACTGTAAGTGACAGATTAAGGTGATAACAACAGCATCCATCTTATTGTGCGCAAATGTCACCCATAGAGATCTGGAAGACTTGGAAAAAACAATAGGTGAGACCAGAAGACACAATAGGGTAATAAGGACAGGTTCACACCATAACAGAGTGTGGGAAAGGCGCATTTTATAAGACTTTTCTGCACCGGATTTAAATGCACAGCTTTTGCGATCTGCTGTGGGTGCCAATACATTGTTAACAGCATCACAAACACTGTGCATTTGTGGGCACCAACTCACATGGTACTACAGAAGCATGCGATTTGGTGCAACGTGTTTTTCAAAAATAGCACATGCAGTACTTTTTGTGCAATCCAGCGTGATTTCAACCTATTCAAATTAATGAGCTGAAAGTCGCGCTGCAGGGGAACACAGGAATGAGCAACCACGTTCCTGTGCAATTTTGGTGTGAACCGCCCCTCAAGAATTTGAATATACAGTATGGCCAGCAAGTAGCTTGGCGTGTGTGTGTAATAATGATTGATTTAAGCTTTAGGACAGTGCGTATGTGAAGTATTTGTTGAATTTGGCAAGTTATTTTTAGCAGGCTGGTCATTTAAATTATGGCTGTGTTTAATTATTTGCCAACATGTGACTGCTGACTCCATGCTAAAGGCAGCAACCGCTCACACCAGGGTGGCGCGACGCGGCACGACTTGTGGGGGCGACCTCTGCGGCGCGATCTCAAGGCGACTTGAGACACCCGCCGAGGCGATTTGCATAAGACTTCTGTATAGAAGTCAATGCAGGTCGCCTTGGGTCGCCCCCAAAAGTAGTACAGGAACCTTTTTCTAAGTCGGAGCGACCTGAGTCGCTCTTACTTAGAACGGTTCCATTGAAAAGCGTGGGCCGCGAGTCGCCCTGGTGTGAACCGGCTCGCAATTGTGTAAAGTAGGTAAAGTGCAGCTCTGGAATAGCTGGGATCTGAGGTTCCACGACTTCTAGTATTACAAGGCTTATTCTGCAGTGCTGTGACGTACATGTCTGCATACGTATATGATCTCCCTTTCAGCTTCTGTCTATACACTCAGATATCATTTTAACGTCCTCTGTGTGTCATTAATAATTAACTAGCTCTTAGCAGAGAACAGCTGGCACAAAGAATTGATTTATTCTCTTATTTCTGAATTTGTATATGATGAACTGCGCTTTAAATCTTTCCATTTTGCTTATGTTACTTTTTTTTTCAATTTTTATCAGAGCTTCTTTTATCTCAGACTTCAAGTTTACAAATCAGTTTTTTGTGAACCTGACTTTCACCTCTCCTCCTGCCTTTTTATTGTGCCTCATTTCCCATTCTGTAATTCTAATTTACCCTCTGTACTTCTATTGGGCCTCAATCCCCTTTTGTTTCCCATCTGTAATTGTATTGTATTGTATATCCCAATTCCTCCTCTGTACTTTTATTGTACATCAATTTCTAACCTTATTTGTGCTCCAGTTGCCCACTGAAGCTGTGTTGTATCTCTAATCTCCCTTGTTTTACACCTATCCCCATTCTGTAACTCTATGGTACCCCAATTCCTGTCTGTGCCACTGTTGTTCCCAATGACCATTCTGTCCCACTGTTGTACCCTAAACCTTCTTTTGTACCCCAACCACCCTTTATCTCTTTTGTAACTCAATGCCCTTCTAGAACCCAACTCCCTGTCCCTCGCTTTCTTTGCCCCATAACTGTCTATCTTTTAGGTATGATGTAAAGAACAGAAATATATTTACCAGACCGAAGTCTATTGATTTGTATCCTCCCTTGAAAATGATTGTCCTGCAGATTCTTACATACTAGTATAGTGGTAAAATAGTAATTTCTTTCTCGAAGATTAAAGGAAACAGGAAGACCTTTTTCAACTTTGGGTTATACTGCTGCCAGCAGGGGGATTGGATATTGGCAAACAAAAACTGTATAACACCTTCTACTACCAGCTTAACTTTTCTACCTTTTCTTACTCTTCAGCCATTGTTTTTCTACAATCAAGACTCTTCTTTACATCGCTTCTAGAGCTAGTCTATCAAATTGCAGCTATCTATTGTGACTGTCCTCAGCCTGGCTTTAGGACCCCACTGGACTGGACATTCTGGGGATAGCCTGGAAGTGACAATCCGGCCCTGGTTTTCATGTAGGGCACCATGTTCAGACTCTGCTCTTGCAACAAGTTAGCGTTGGAGTACTTTCAAGGGGAAGGGTTGGAAACGTAGCATGCAGCACTGGGATGTAGGGGTGGGGGACACCTAAGTAGGGGGATCCAGCTCACACTCTACTGATGTCTCCTGTGGTGCTTGCAGCATGCACACTGCCTTTTGTATCCTGTTGCCCTCTGCTCCCCGAATCTTTTACATCTTTGGAGTCTTCTATAGCTCTGTCACGTGTGGCCAATTCCTCTGCCCTCCCCACTTAGGTTTTTACTATATTCATGCAAGACTTTATGGCTCAAATCACCAAGTTATTTGCTGATTCTGGGCTCAGAGACCACAAACGTGCTCCCACACCTTCATCTTCAGATTCTGGATCTGATCTACCTGTTGCTTTGCTATCAACCACTTATATTCTGTCTGATGCTGAGTCACTCCAGTCATTGCCTGATGTGCTTGCCTCCGAGGAGTTGCATTTTTCTGCCATTTCTCACAAATTTAAAAAGGTTGTTTTGGCTGTTGAAGTGGGGAATACCACTTTGATACTACAGGATCAGCCTGTTGCTTCTACCAGTGCTATTTCCGGTCTTGGGCCCATTAGAGCCCCTAAGACTGTCAAGACATTTCCAATGCATCCACTGTTACAAATGATCTATGGATAGTGATAACACACTGACAACATGTTTGCTCCCCCTAAGTGCTTATTGGCCTTGCACCCTTTTGACTTTGTTAAAAATTGGTTTGTCCCCACAGTAGATCTGTCACTATCCCCCCTTAACAAGGTGATTTACCCTACTGGTGGAGGATGTACCTAACTTTAAGGAATCAACTGATAAATAGTTGGAAGACCCACTAGAACTCCCTTTTTACTTGCAGGCTCTGCTTTTCACCAATCTTTTCTGTAACCTTGCTTTGCCAAACCCTGTTTGATTATTCAAAGTACCTTTTTTTAAAAAAAAGCTTGGCTTCCAGTCCAGCTGCAAGGTTTGGGGCTCAAAGTCAACCTACTCTTTGGACAAACCTTTCTCTTTTTTTTTTTTTTTAACAGAAGGAATTTTTATTAGAAAAAACAACATTGTACATGTAGACAAACCTTTCTTAGCATGAAGGTGAGCCCCCACTTTTCAGAGTGGGAGGACATTTGTTAACTTTTGCAGTTACCTGGACTACGTGCATCTGTGTCGCCTGGGTGCAAGAGGTGGTCACCAGGGGCTACAATCTGGAGCTTTGCTCTCTGCCCCCTCCTCTGTTTTTTACCTCCAACCTTCCTATGTCACTGCACAGCTAAACAAATCTCCACTGAGCCCTTTTAGAGGTCTTCTGAATCAACCTTTTCAGGAGTTGCGCTCAAATTCTGTATGGAATCCACCATTGCTCCCCTTCACAAGGGAGACTTTGTAGCTTCGGTAGGCACAATAGATGCATAACTACATGTCCCCATCTTTCTAGCGCATCCGCTTTTCCTACGCTTTGCTCTGGGACCCCTACACTACTTATGTGTGGGTGTGACACAAAAATTCAATAAATGTGTGTCGCCTCAACAGGTGAAACACAGAAAAAGGAGAATTAATTATTCCATTATTACACCCATGTGGTGTGGGTCAGTGTACATATTGCGTGTTAACAAACAATAGGGAAAGAGACCCCAAAGTAGGTACTTAATGCGACCACAAATGATAATATTTTAAAATTTTACTTTTATGGACTCCAAATTTTGAAAAATAGCATCATAATGCCTTAAACCCAGCACTACAAATGACAGTGTTATCATAACATGAAAACAACAGAGTCTGCACTCACAGTAGACCAAAAAATACATAGGATGTATAGCAGGGGTAGGCAACCTGGGGCCCTCCAGCTGTTGTGGAACTACATTTCCCATGAGGCATTGCAAGGCTGGCAGTTACAATTACTCCCAGAGGCATTATGGGACTTGTAGTAATGCAACAGCTGGAGGGCCTCAGGTTGCCTACCCCTGATGTATACCATACTGCAGTGAACTCCTGTCAGTGTTTCCAAGCTCGAAGCCGAGCATACATAAACATACCAATTAGTGTATAACGAGAAATGAAATGACATAGGGAGTGCAGGTAGTTACCGCTCCAAATAGCTTATCAAGGATATCACACTGTGTGATTGAAGGATGATTAAGCTTCAAGAGCATAAATAACTGTAAGAGAGAGACAAAAAGTATAGATCAATGAATGCTCATAGCATATCTAAATAAAGTGTTGCGAGATGTAAGACCTTTTGCGCTCAGTTAATAGTGATCCAATCGCTTTTGGATATAACCATTCATCTCTAGGGGGAGGGAAATAAAGTTGAAGCTGAACACTGGTTGCACAAGGTAGCTGGATTCTGGAGTTACAGCCGAGTTGGGTACATATAAAGGCTGCAGTATTCTTATTTCTTGTAATTGCTAGATTAGCTGTAAATGAATTAACAGGGCCAAATTTTGCGAATGTCGGCATTCCTCTCCAATCGTTTATCAAGGGACCATAAGTTCCACTGATTCCATACAGGAGAGTCCAGCACCCAGAAGTTTGACAAGACAGTTATCCCATCAGTAGCATAATACAGGGGCATAAATACCCCAATTTTGACCGTGCTTATAGGGGCATACAGACTCGCTGTTAGCTGGTTGGTGCCTGGCGGATGGGGATTAGTGTGGCCCAGATTTCTTGCAACCAGAGACACCAAGACTCACTGGTGTAGCGCTGTGCAGCTGGGATCACACAGGTCCGCTCTGACTCCAGCTTAACAAATCAGCACATGCGCAGTTGGTCAAAGCTTGGTCAATACTACAGTGTGTCATACTGAGAGCCCCATACTCTGTGGCATGAAAGCTACAGTCTACGTGATTCACCCACCTCCTGTAATCGTAGGCTTCCTCAAAACCAAGGGGGGCGCCCTTCACACCCCAATTTTATAGGCTGACATCATGGTGTAACAGCGCACAAACTACGTATCAGCTAAATTATACTTTTACATCTAATTGGTTGGTGATCATTTACATATGTCTCAATGCCAGGCACAAGTGGAGACAAGGTAGAGTCTTGGGCAGACATTTCCAAAGTCTGGCCTGTGGGCCAATTGTGGCCCGCATTCCGGTTTAATACGGCCCTCCTGGTTATTTGGATATATATATCCTTTGTAGCCCCCAGGGCCACAAAAGACATATAACGTATTTATCGGTGCTGCCTCGGAGGGGGCGGGACGAGTGCCATCAGGTAACATGCAGGAGAATCTCTTGTTTACTCAGTGGTGTCTGTAGTAGGAAGTCCTGTCTCCTGGGCTGCCATTCGATGACTGTTCTGTTTAACATAGGAGGGGGTACTTTGTATTAAAGAGGCCGCCGAGTAAACAGGAGATTCTCCTGTATGTAATCTGTCGGCGCTCGTCCTGCCCCCTCCGAGGCGGCAGATGGACATCGATCAGGCTGCACTCATGGCACATGTGAGGCTGCACTCATGGCACATGTGAGGCTGCACTCATGGCACATGTGAGGCTGCACTCATGGCACATGTGAGGCTGCATTCATGGCACAACATTCGGTCATCGGTGGGACAGGTCAGTCTTGTCCCTAGACAGACTGATTTGTTTGACACTGAGGACCAGGTTGAGGCTTGCAATACAGCTCTTGAATCTGGAAAGTCTTTCCTTCTCAGCTTTTAAAAAAAAAATTCAGCAAGGATGCTAGCCTGTTCGTCAGGGGAAAAGTCATTGGCACATTGCAGGTAACTTAATTGTCAGATGAGTCACATTTCCTAAATAAAATTAACAAAACGCAGCGCTAGTGAAATGATAGTGCACACACCACTATACAAGGTAAGGGGGATATGTGTCTGGTAAGTGATGTAGAAATGTGCAAACAAATAGTAAAAGTAAATATATATAAATAATGATTCAAAAAAGAAATTGCATCAAAAAAATTGCATTATTAAAAAAAAAAAAAAATTGCATAAAAAAAAACGCATCACACTAAGGTGCATAAGTGCATAAACATGCATAGTAAATAATAGTGGTAAACAGTCCAATCCTTAAAAATGACACACAAGTCCATATAAAAGTATTCTAAAGTGCTTCAGTGTGGGTAGAAATGAATGAAAAATTCCACAGTGCTTTAGTGCATGTAATCAGTAGCAGCAATCCAAGGGTAATGTATAATACAGTTCATACAGCAACACACGGCCCAGTGAGTGATCCAAAAGTCATGCCAAGGTGTAGTCACACAGGTGCTCCCCTATGGTAATGGACGCTCACCTTAGAGCGTGCGACCTTGCAACTAAGCTTGGTCTGTGCACGCTTATGAACCACACCTGGGTTCTAATGGATAATCCTGGGTTCCTGGTTCCTTGGCAGGCAGCTCCAGATCATAGAATATATAAGAAACAAAAACGGATGGTGCAAGTAACGTTTTAACAATATTTATTTGAATAAAAAAGAGAGATCCCTTGCCGGGGTACTCACATACTGTAGGTGCGACAGTGCACCACTCTATAGCAGGCTCGTAGCGAGATGTACAGATCGGGATATGGTAAACAGTCCTCACAGCCTCACACAGACTCTCCTGCCGTCCTATCCCCCTCCCCTACGCGTGACGATACAGGGGGTGTCGTATCTTCTTCAGGGGGAAATTTGTTTGGACGGTAAGTATGTCTATCTAATATGTGCCGGCGGCCATTTTGCCGACTACCGCAGACACTCTAGTGCTGAGTAATGGTCTGCAATGAGTGTACTGCATAGGGAAAAACTATTTGGATACAAATGCAGACAAACAGCTATTGCATCTATATTTACTTACTACGTTATGCCAAGGCCCTACGGAGTCCTAGTTGACCCAAAAAGGCTGCCGCAATTTTGGTAAGGAATTTAAACAGGACGGCAGTAGAGGAATATCACCCTAGATGCAAGCATGTACATAATTATGCAACCTGCTACATCATACCTCGCACAACCCAATAAATAAATAACGCCTGAAATATGTATACAAGTATATAAAAAACATAAAATATGCAGATGAATAAATTAAATTGGCATATTCTAGGGTATTCCTATTGCTATCAACGCCGATGCGTGCAGATGACCTATATACAAATATAATAGATAATATTTAAAATGTATAAATAAAAAAATATATATATATTATTAAAGACTATCGGGATCATTTTGATTTAATGCTTATAAAAACTATTTAATGTCAAAATCAATAATACTAGTCTAAAATTTTTAGAAAATATTTAAAAATAGAACTCCTTATAAAACCAACATATCAAATACAACTGGGGTATTAAATACCAGGGAATAACCATATACTAATGTACGCTAGGCTTGTGCAATTCGTTTCGTAACGAATCAAAATTCGTCCGAATTTAGCAACTTTCGGACATTCGGAAGCATTCGAATTTCCGAACAGAGCAATTACGAATAAAACCGAATCCGAAATAAATTATACCGCAAAATAGCGAATGCCCGAAGGTCTTCGGCATAATTCGTTATGAAAAAAGTTACGAATGTACGAATCCATTCGAAGCACAATAACACTCACTCTGCTCTCTGCTTCTCCCTCACCATGCTGAACTCCCTCTCAAAATGGTGTACAGGGGCGGAGGCTATAGCCGCATGAAAAAACGAAAGTAAAATACGAGATTTCAAATCCATTCGAAGCACAATAACACTCACTCTGCTCTGCTCTCTGCTTCTCCCTCACCGTGCTGAACCCTCTCAAAATGGTGTACAGGGGCGGAGCCTATAGCCGCATGTAAAAAACGAAAGTAAAATACGAGATTTCGAATCGTTACAAATAACCGCTATGTATTTAGAAAAGTACAAATCCATTCGAAGCACATTAGGCATAATAGGCAGCGTCGTTGTGAGAGAGACACGGAAAATTACGAATCAACGAACCCAAAAAAAGTTACGAAAGTAGGAGTTGTGTCCAGAATCAACGAAAAACAACGTACTCTACCGAAAGTACGAATTATAAAGCAACAAAAAATTCAACGAAAAATGTCGCTTGCAAAAATACGAATGAGTCCGAACACGAAAAATCCCGTCTAGCAAAATTACGAATGATTACGAATCAACAGGACCGGAAAGAAACGAACCGAAACGGAACGAATTTTTCCGTTGTGCACAAGTCTAATGTACGCCAATAAGATAGGGGTGAATTGTTATTAAAAAAAAATATATAAATATATGTAACAAGGGTGGAGATATATACTATAAATGGCCACTACCAGGTGAAAAGGGAAAACAAATGCAGACTAGTAATTGCTCAGAAAACATCTCAAGTCAAAATCTTTGTTTAATCCACCCGGCCACAAAGATCCCAACTGGTGTATCCACCATGATTCTCGTTTACTTATTTCCCTAATGTAGTTTGAGCCTCTCCAGTGGGGTTTGGGGGCCTGAATTCCCCAAAATTCCATTCCCCTTGTGCTTTTGTTGTGCACATCCCTAAAGTAAACCGATAGGTAATGCTTGTCAAAACCTTTCCTGATGTTCCTAACATGTTCCTCCATTCGATCCTTGAGCGCCCTTTTAGTTCTACCGACATAAATCAGGTCGCATGGACACTTGATTGCATACACCACACCCACTGTATCACATGAGATAAAATCTTTAATCGTATGAGTTTGCTTAGATTGGGGGTTAAAATATGCTTTTACTTTTTTTGACATTGCTCAGAACCCGCACACAACTATAACATCGTCCACACCCAAAGAATCCTTTCATATCCCAAAACTTTTTGGGTTTGGCTGTGGGTGGTTCCACCACGTTGTGCACCAGCCTATCTCTCAAATTAGTCACATTTCCTGCTCAATATATTGAGCTTTGGGCAATTTGTCTTTGCAGCGTCGAACCATCCTGCTGGAGGATTATATTTTCTGGATACAGTCGGATAATGCCACATTGATGGCATACCATGACCAACTGTAAAGGAGGAACCAGAAGTTTTGCCATGGCAAGAGTAGTAGATCGCAGTCTGTCTTGGACAGAACATGTTTCAGCCCTTTCCGCAATGTACATCCCAGAAGAAGACAGTTGGCAGGCAGACTTCCTCAGCCAGCAACGTCTAGACCCAGTGGAGTGGTCCTTATACAGGTTACCTGGTGGACCTGTGGGTGGGGGACATCAGATGTGAACCTCTTGGCAGTCAGGTTCAACAATAAACTAGGCAAGTTTGTCTCCAGGTACAGGGATCCTATAGCGAAGCAGTTGATGCTCTGATGACTCCATGTGATCAGTATGCTCCGATCTGTGCCTTTCCTCCCCTGAAACTTCTTCCTCGTCTGCTTTGCAGGGTTGAGCTAGAGGGCATTCTCGTGATCCTCATTGCTTCAAACCTGCCCAGGTGGATGTAATATGGCAACCTGGTAAGAATACTGGCAGGTGCTCTGTGGGCTCCTTCAGATTGTCTGAATTTCTGTGTCAGGAACCAATTTACCTTCTTCACAGGCATTGGCTTTAATTGTTGAAGCCCAGATTCTGAGAGAAGGGGACATGTTTTGAATTGATGATTACTATGAATGAAGCAGAATCAAAGTGTAGAAGCAACAAGAAACTGCGAGCATGATATGCCTCTTCTCTAATAAAATAAATTGAACCTGCCTGTTTGCAGTCTTCTTTTCAATGTACACGGAGCTGCGCATGTGCGGCTTAGGGTACAGTCTCTGCACGATGCCTGTGTGACAGGAGTCGTGAACTACTGCGCATGCATGTGAGTTGCATCATCCCTTAATGACCAGTCAAGGTGGTCCAAGACCCGGAACTAGATTGACGCTAGTGGGAAGACGTCAGCACCAGCAAGGGGCCTTGTGGACATTGGATGGTTAGAGTGGAGGTGAAAATATCTGCGGCTTTAGTTTTGCTTTTGACACCAGGAAATTTACTTCCTGTAAGGTCTATCATCACACATGGAATCCATACTTTACTTGGTGTGGGTATTGAGGCTTCCACCCTAGGAGTTTTTTGTCATGGGACAAATTATTTTTACAGCTGGGTCTGGACAAAATAAATAAAACGCTTGCGCATGAAGAACAATAATAAGCTGCAAGCACACTTAAAAAAACCAAAACGGTCGTCCGAGGAAGAATCGTACGATTTTCGGATCGTGTGTACACTACTTTCGAGAGCCGATCATGACAGTTCATCCGATATTATTCGATCAGACAAGCGCAAAAAATTTCCTCGTACGATACCAGATTGTACGATTTTTGTTTAGTTAGTATAGTTGTCGTCCTAAAACACAATACAAAACATTACAACACATGACATCTCTTCCGATTTTTTATTTTATTTTTTTCCTGTCGTATGGGAATTTTCGTGACTTTAGTAACCTATTAAATTCCTACTTGCGACTATTAAGCGAAAAAAAGTCGTACGATATTGGGATCGTGTGTACAGGCCATTAGGGGTTGATTTACTAAAATTGGAGAGTGCAGAATCTGGTGCTGCTGTGCATAGTAGCCAATCAGGTTTAAACTTTTAGCTTGTTTAATTAAAGGCTAAGCTCACCTTTTTTTTTTTTCTTTCTAAATTTCACCTCCCCTATGTACCAATATAGTATTAATGTACTTTTGCAAAAATATCAATATCTTTCCATTAATTCTACAGACACTTATTTCACTAATTGTACAAACATACATGAAGACAGATTCTATAGTGTATGGCCATGTTTGTACACCTAAAATTACTAGTTTCCCTTTCAGTGGCATTAACCACTTAACCCCCGGCCCATTTGGCTGGCTAAAGACCAGAGCACTTTTTACGATTCGGCACTGCGTCGCTTTAACTGACAATTGCGCGGTCGTGCGACTTTGCTCCCAAACAAAATTGACGTCCTTTTTTCCCCACAAATAGAGCTTTCTTTTGGTGGCATTTGATCACCTCTGCGGTTTTTATTTTTTGCGCTATAAACAAAAATAGAGCGACAATTTTGAAAAAAAAGCAACATTTTTTACTTTCAGCTATAATAAATATCCCCAAAAAATATATATAAAAAAAAAAAAACATTTTTTTTCCTCAGTTTAGGCCGATACGTATTCTTCTACATATTTTTGGTAAAAAAAAATTCCAATAAGCGTTAGGTTTGCGCAAAAGTTATAGCGTCTACAAAATAGGGGATAGTTTTATGGCATTTTTATTAATAATTCATTTTTTTACCAGTAATGGCGGCGATCAGCGTTTCTTATTGTGACTGCGACATTATGGTGGACACATCGGACACTTTCGACGCCATTTTGGGACCATTGTCATTGATACAGCGATCAGTGCTATAAAAATGCACTGATTACTGTAAAAATGACACTGGCTGTGAAGGGGTTAACCAGTAGGGGGTGCTGAAGTGGTTAAGTGTGTCCTAACTGTAGGGGGGATGGGCTACGTGTGACACGACACTGATCACCGCTCCCGATTACAGGGAGCTGTGATCAGTGTCCTGTCACTAGGAAGAATGGGGAAATGCTTGTTTATATCAGCATTTCCCCATTCTTCCTCTCCGTGAGACGATCGCGGGTATCCCCGCGGTCATCGAGTCCGGGACCCACGGTCGGACTCACGGAGCTTGCGGCGGGCGAACGAGTGTGGCTCGCCCACAATGCCGCATCTTAAAGGGGACGTACATGCCCATCTGCCTAGCTGTGCCATTGTGTCGACGTATATCGTCGTGCGTTGGTTGGCAAGCGGTTAATTAACGGCACACCAAACACAGAAGCAAACACATTTTGCCATGTGAAAAAACAAGGGGCAAATGCTGCAAAACTCACAGTAAAAAACCCACAACCCACAAAATGCCAAAATGTTCCATTACCACATTTAACCAGCAGGCTGCCCTATGCGTGTCACAGGAAAAACGAGACACAAAACGTTCACTCCCAATATGCTAGATGTGAATGTGGCCTGAAAGTGAAATTGGTGTGCTAACACAAGAACAATGAGGCTCCATTCACAACTGCATTTTCTTGCATTTCAGAAATGCTCTGCACCAAACATTGCAGTAAAAAATGCACCAAGCTCCACTCTAAAAAAATTGTCTTGAAGCTTCTTAGGGGCCATTACTGAGTGTAGGGCAGCGCATTCAGGTGGATGGGCTGCCCTATGTGTGATTAGTAAAAATGCTCAAACACCTCGCTAAAAAAAGACGCATGTGGGAATGAAAGTTCCCACTATGCAAAGATGTGAATGGTGTTTGACAGCTGAGGGTTTCTGTCCACTCCCTCCTATGTACTTGTATAAACATGGCCATACACTATACAATCTGATTGTATATTGTGTATTTAGTGAGAAGGGGATCACTGATTGCATTCATTTAAAAAACGTGCACCCGGGAGTGGGAGGGTGGATGATACAGGGTGTATGCTAATGAGGTCAGCTGGTCAACTCCTTCCTGTGTCATGATCTCTAGTCTGATCAAGAAGACATTACTAATGAAAACGTCTAGATTCATGGATGAGCCCAAGAAACATAAGTGACTCTAGATTTAATGGAAAGCGTTGATATTTTTGCAAATAAAGTATATGAATGTTATGGTGCATAGGGGAGCTGGAATTTAGAAAAAAAAAGTACAAAGGTTAACTTGCCCTTTTAAGATTTAACAAAAAAAAAAAAAAACCTGGAAGCTGATTGGTTCCTATGCAGAGCTGCACCAGAATTTGCATTTTCCAGTTTTGGTAAATCAACACCTTAGTGTGTGTAATATTGTGTATGAAATGTGCTGTGATATGAGAATAAACTAACTTATAAATGAGTCGAATTTTTATGTGTTACCAAACCAACGCCAATAAGGTGAAAACTGACCAAAAATACGAACAATGTGCAAATATTGTAAAGCAGTGCAATCAATGTGCACAATAAACAACAATAAACATTAAATAAAGAACATTACATTTTATATTTGATTAATTCAATTTCAATAAACATCAAGTTCATATAGGTTTGTGTTCACCGGTGATCCATGCAAACCTATCCATGACCAGTGTTTGGATTTAAAATTCCAAGGAGAAATATTAATCTGGAAAGCACACACCGGACAGGCGACGGGACATTCCGCTTCAAACCAAAGCCCAACTCCAACAAAAAGAGAGCCTCATAGTGTAACCCATAAAATAAATGTTATTCTTTTTAAAGCATAAATTGCACTCGCAATAAGGCTACATTCACACTGGCGAATAAGGCTGGTGCAAATTGTAGCAGCAGATCCTTCTGCGGCTCTCAGCTGGCAGGTGCGTCCACTGGCCTTGTACACTATAATGTCAGGTCGCCAGTGGCCACTGCTCTCTGCACAGCCAACGATTCCCTCCGGTGATCTTTGCTGGACGCACACAAAGACTGTTGGCCTCTTACTTCTTGATTCCTTCCTGCCTAAGGTACTTTTTGCCTTTAACCTCAACCAGGACATTGTTCTTCAGTCTTTCTGTTCCAGCTCCAGTTCACCAAAAGGAAATACTGATTCCGCTTTTGTCGTCTTGAATGGACCCCTTAAGTGTGCATTGGCTTCTCATTCCATCATCCCTAAGTGACTCAGACAAGACCCATCCAAGCTTACGAGATCTGTGCATGCTTCTTACGCTTTTCAAATCGAGCAACTATTTCTCCAATTTGAAAGCATGCCACCAGGTCTTCTGTTCTACCAGGTGAATGTTACGGCCTCCCTCATATGCCTGCTTTTGGTGTAAGGACCTTCAGACAGCTCTTTGAGCTGTAGGCAGCCAGAAGTGCGCATTGCTACAGTGGTTGCAAGCACAGAGCAAGGCAGGGATTGGTGCAGTGAGGTGTAAAGGCATGTGGAACAGGTAGTGAAAGCAGACAGAAAGGATGGGGGTCAGAGACAGTGAGAGCAGGTAGAGAGAGAGAGAGAGAGAGAGAGAGAGAGAGAGGATTGGAGAGTGGATGCACAGACAGCAGGACCTGGACCTACAGTACCACCAAATGCTACTTTAGGTCCAGGTCCTGCTGTCTGTGCATGTGCAGCTGAGCTTCCCATAGATGTCTATGAGGCCAGGGGGGCAGATCAGTCCTCATAGTTAATTCATAACAGGGTCAGCAGTGCAGATCAGACTATTAAAGCCCCTTTTCCACTATGCCATTCCAGTGTGCTGCAATACTGCATATCGTGGGGTCTTTTGCGTGTTCTTCAAGAATGGTCTGCCCAGGTATTGCAATGGAACAACCTGGAACTTTTTTATTTTTTTATTTTTTTTATATACATTTTTTAAATGATTAGTAATTTACTTTAGGTATGTAGGTGTCATTATTGCAGGTGGTTTGCTAATTGTGCTCCACCTCTACATCAAGTTATTGTTCAGTGAGATCCTGATCTTAGCCATACTGTTCAGGTGGTGCCTGAATTGGAGACATTGCTTGTAAGGCAGTGATTCTCAAACTGTGTGCTCACGAGAGATTTTCTGGTGTGCCATGGGAGTTTTGAAAAATATTTTGTGGAGCTGTCAGCAAAGACTGTAACAGCGGTCAGACCCACGGGGCCAAGGTGGGAGGACTTGATGGCGGTCTGCAAGTTTTGAAGCGCAGTGTGACATGCAGTGCCCGCCGAAAGTGGATCACTGGGAGGAAATGACGTTTCAGAGCAACGCTCCTTTCTCAAGCGCTCCGAAAGCGTGAGCCCCGTACCAACTTCACCAGCACCATCGAAGCACCTTCTATTCATGATGTGTCTGTATACTTCCTCATGTGAGTGGATATCTGTTGATTCTTTTAATGAACCCCCTTTCAAACTTGGGCGTTTTTATGGCGCATTTTGGGCTAAAGATATCATCTGTAAAGTGCCTGAAAAATGCCTCCCCTGCAGCCCTAGTTTGAGAGCCCGAGTGCTTTCACACTGGGCGGTGCGCTTGCAAGACATTAGAAAAAGTCCTGCAAGCAGCATCTTTCGAGCGCTCCTCCACCGCCCCGCCATTGGAATCAATTGGCACCGCTGCCAAAGCGCTTCGGCAGTGGCACTTTGCGGGCGCTTTTAACTATTTATTCGGCCGCTAGCCAAAAAGCGCCACTATTACAGTGTAAAGCGCCACTAAAATTAGCGGCGCTTTACCACTAACGCCCGCCCCAATGTGAAAGTAGCTTTAATGTTGTGAGATACTACACTTAGGCTTAGAGGCGCCTGTCCCCTTTTCTCTTTTGTCTACACTACAGTGTTAACTTAAGAGTCTAGTTCAGGGGTGTCCAAACTTTTTTCAAAGAGTGACAAATTTGATGAAGTGAACATGCACGAGGGCCGACAATTTTGCCTGCCATTCTTTGAACCATTAAAAGTGTGTTCGTCCGAGCACTAATACACTGCCCAACAAGAATTCTCCTGCCTTTGTGGCTGTGTGTGGTGAAGAGATGAGCTTGGGCGTGTTATTTGGATATACCGTATTTATCGGTGTATAACACGCACCTTCACTTTAAGAGGGAAGTTTCAGGAAAAAAATTAATTTAAATAAAGAACTGTGAAGCAAAATAAGGGCCAGTGCCCATGAATGCAGCCCCATCGCTGCCATGAATGCAGCCCCATCGCTGCCATGAATGCAGCCCCATCGCTGCCATGAATGCAGCCCCATCGCTGCCATGAATGCAGCCCCATCGCTGCCATGAATGCAGCCCCATCGCTGCCATGACTGCAGCCCCATCGCTGCCATGACTGCAGCCCCATCGCTGCCATGACTGCAGCCCCATCGCTGCCATGACTGCAGCCCCATCGCTGCCATGACTGCAGCCCCATCGCTGCCATGAATGCAGCCCCATCGCTGCCATGACTGCAGCCCCATCGCTGCCATGAATGCAGCCCCATCGCTGCCATAAATGCAGCCCCATCGCTGCCATGAATGCAGCCCCCCTGTTGTTATGAATGCAGCACCCCCCGTTGCCATGAATGCAGCACCCCCCCGTTGCCATGAATGCAGCACCCCCCCATTGCCATGAATGCAGCACCCCCCCGTTGCCATGAATGCAGCACCCCCCGTTGCCATGAATGCAGCACCCCCCCCCGTTGCCATGAATGCAGCACCCCCCCCCGTTGCCATGAATGCAGCACCCCCCCCTGTTGCCATGAATGCAGCACCCCCCCCTGTTGCCATGAATGCAGCACCCCCCCCCCCCCCTGTTGCCATGAATGCAGCACCCCCCCCCCCCCCATTGCCATGAATGCAGCCTCGCCTATTACAGAGGCCGCCGTGTAAATAGGAAATTCTCCTGTATGTACGGCACTCATCCCGCCCCCTTCCTTTCCCCGCCGAGGCAGCCAGAATATATATCTTTTGTGGCCCCAGGGATCGGAGATTCATTGGGGGCCACAAAAGATATATATGTCCAAATTACCAGACGGGCCGTTCGGAACCGGAATGTGGGCCGGACTTTGGACATGTCTGGTCAACACTTGGAACGGCAGCCGAGGTGGGTTCTCTTGTTTTTTTTTCCCCCTTATGACTGAAATCAAATCGAAAAAGAGAGAGAGACTTCCTAAAATCGACAATGAAATGCACGCTTGTTTTTCGACTTTGGAGTCTCTCGAAAGCAGGCACATTCTTCACATTAAATTCAAAATTAAATATATACCGGTATGTAAAAATAAATAAGTTCTTCACCACAAAATTTAATAAATATTTTCAGGTGTGGCGTGAAAATTTTTAGATCTTTTTGGTGCGCCGCAAGACAAAAAAAAATTGAGAAACACTGTTGTAAGGGATCTACCTGTTTGGGGATTTTTTTATTTATTATAGCAATGAAGGATATTTTAGCTTTCTACTTTAAGATACTGTAATTGTGTACAGTGTCAGGAACATTTGGAAAATATTCTTGTCTGATGAAAAGGTAAAGGCATCTTCAAAATGAAATAATATAATGGCAGAACCATTATAGAGGAGGCTTTTTTTAGGCAATCTTTAGGCTTCAAAGCTACAGTAGAGTTGCATTTTTTTCTACTTTTTGACTTTCAGAAAGTTATTACTGCTGCATATTGTGCAGGTTTTAAAAAAAAATGAAAAGATGCATTTGATTGCTTACTGTTGATAACGAACAGTTTTTATATTTCAGGCTTGAGGCTCCTTTGTAATGCACAATATGTTTTCTATGCAGGCCCATGTGCGGGCCCAGAAGGCCAGTAAAGAGCAGCAGCTGGAGATGATGGACAAACAATACAAGCAGCTGGAAGGACGCTTGGATGAGATGCTGTCCCGTATTGCCAGAGAAACCGAGGAGATAAAAGACTTGGAGCAACAGCTGACCGAAGGTCTGTATATTGGTAATGTAGCGGGTATGTACTTTCCCGGGTGTAATTTTGAATTTGGCAGATACATCAGTGATGTGTGATTCCCTGCAGCCCAGTGGGTGGCGCTGTCACCCTGGGCTGGGGTTGAATCGTTGCTGTGTGCTGTGCCTCCTTTTTGTCCTCCCTCGGCAGCGGTATGGTGGGGCGGGGAACCCGCCGTGCTTGCTGGGAGAGGGTATAAAGGGGGCCAGCCATCTTTGTCTCGGGGTGGACGTCCCAGGCACCTTCAGCTTGCGGACCGTGGGTCGTGTCGCTCCTCTGGGTGGCTTAGGCCTAGAGGACAGCGGAAGTCGAGTTCCATCCCAGGCACCTTTAGCCTGGGGTGAGGTACTTGGATGGAGGTCCGGAGCTCAGTGCCCAACACTGAGTTTCGCGAGGGAAGGAGATCCTAGGGTGCCCAGGGATTGGGTACCCGAATCCGGAAGGCGCAATGGACCGGGGGGAGCTCCTCATTTGAAGACCCGGTGCAGCATATTGCCGGTGACAAGTGAGTCTCTCGTCGGAGACGGCCTGGAAGGAAATCTACCCTTGTGCGGAGACCAGGACACACTTCTAGGAAGGCAAGTGGCAGCTTACATTGTGTCTGGGCCTGTTCGCATCCACACCTCCTTTTCTGTTCTGTTCTATCAAGGGAGTTCAACTGTTTGTGTTCAGACAAGGAGAATAAAGGAGTGTTGAACTTTAATGGTGTGGGGCTCATTTTCTGACAGACATGGTTCGTGGTGACTCTTGGAGGGAGGATCCAGATGCACAACACTGACCCGAAGGTAATACAGAACTGTTGCTTATACCGCACTAACACCTGTGGTGGAAGCCAGGCGTAGTGTCGCCGCTCCCTCCCCTCTAAGGTACCCCTAGACAAGAGAAAGACGAGACCAAGAGGGGAGTGTGAGGAGCAGCCGCTACAGTAATATGGAAGAGGACAGTGTGTCCAAAAGGTGCGACATTACTATAGCAGTGCAGAGAGCAGCGATTGCAAGGAAATGCACTTACCCACATCAGCCAATGAGATTACACTTTGCTGGAGCGAGATTGTAGAAAGATGAACTCTGTTGGTTTATATGGGTCACTAAAAATGTAAAGCCTGTCACAAACCTGGGCAATTCAACTTCAGCATATAATGAAAAAATGCATAATAAGAAGTCACCTTCAGTGCAAATCGTATTTCAGAAAAGTCAGTAGATGTAGAGAGCTTGGCATCTAAGGTAGGCAATTTTCAACTTTCTGTAAAAATCTAACTTTTAAAGTATACCTTGTAAAATACTTTTGCTTAAAATAGAAATGAAAGGCAAAAAAACTGTTTATCTAAAAAAAAATTATAAAACACCCTTTCCCACTTCTTCCCTTTTTTTTTTTTTTTTTTAAATATAGAAGTGATCACATATGTTGTGTTCTCAGTTGCATAGGAGCTGGGGGAGCTTCCCAGTGAATGGCTGTACAGGGGCGGCATGTCAGCACCATCCTGATCATTGGAGGAGAGCAGGCTGAGTTCCCAGCATAGCTAGAGAACTGACCACTCTGTGCTCTCATGCCTAGTGTGGTTGGTTAGTTTTTAATAGGAAAGCATAGGGACTGGCAGTAATACCAGATATTTCACACCAAGGAAGCAATACAAAAAGAACAGGATACTTTTTCATATGCATGGTACATGTATAGTCATGGTGCAGCAGGCACATATCAGGAATATGAAATGTTGGGTAACCTATTTAAAAGATTTATATTGCCACTCTAAAGCCGATCGTACACACGATCGGATTTTCTGCAAACAAAGCGTGTGCCTGGATTTTGTCTTGCATACAAACGCCACACAATTGTCGGCCAACAAACACAAACGTAGTGACGTACTTGACGTACTACGTGGTTTTTCAGCTCTTTAGCGCCACCCTTTGGGCACCTTCTGCTAATGTTGTGTTTGGTGAGCCTTGCTTCCAAGCATGCGTGTTTGTACTTTTGTCTGACGGACTTGTGTACACACGATCGGAAAATCCGACAACAGAATGTTGTCCGCGGAAAATCCGACAACAATTGTCCGATGGAGCGTACAAACAGTCGGATTTTCGGCCAACAGTCTGTCAACACACAATTTCCATCGTAAAATCCGATTGTGTGTACGAGGCTTTAGTCTTGCATAGTAGTTTTGCTGCCTTCGTCTGAGCTCTGTTAAAGTGGTTGTAAAGGTAAAAGGTTTTTTATTTAATGCTTTCTATGCAATAGGGTAAAAAAAACTTCTGTGCGCAGCTCCCTCCTAGCCCCCTCTTAGGCCCCATGCACACGAGACGCTGTTAAACGCGTGTTCAGAGGCAGTTGGACACTTTTTTCAACTGCTCCTGAACCCATTCAATGTTATCCTATGTGTCCATGCACACACTCTCGTTTATTGCCGTTTTTAGGCAGTTGCGTTTAACCTCGTTTTTCCAGAAGCAAAAAAATGGGTTCAGACGCAAAAGTTTTCCACGTTTCAGACGCAAAACGCGGTACCGGTGTTTTGCCGCGTTTTCGTTTATAAGCGTTTTTAAAGGTGACCTATTTTTTTACATTAGAAATCTCAAAAATGATGGCAAATTATGAAAAACCATAAAAAAAAATATATTAAAAAAAATGTTATTGCTTGCATTGCACTGTAGACAATCCACAACTTGTGGCAGGTGACGTGGCAAGTGGACAATCCACAACTTGTGTCAGGTGATGTGGCCAGGTGACGTGGCCAGATGACGTGGCAGGTGACGTGGCCAGATGACGTGGCAAGTGGACAATCCACAACTTGTGGCAGGTGACGTGACAAGTGGACAATGAACAACTTGTGGCAGGTGACGTGGCAAGTGGACAATCCACAAATTGTGGCAGGTGACGTGGCCAGGTGATGTGGCAGGTGGACAATCCACAACTTGTGGCAAGTGGACAATCCACAACTTGTGGCCAGGTGATGTGGCAAGTGGACAATTCACAACTTGTGGCCAGGTGATGTGGCAAGTGGACAATCCACAACTTGTGGCCAGGTGATGTGGCAAGTGGACAATCCACAACTTGTGGCAGGTGACGTGGCAGGTGGACAATCCACAAATTGTGGCAGGTGACGTGGCCAGGTGACGTGGCCAGGTGATGTGGCAAGTGGACAATCCACAACTTGTGGCCAGGTGATGTGGCAAGTGGACAATCCACAACTTGTGGCCAGGTGATGTGGCAAGTGGACAATCCACAACTTGTGGCCAGGTGACGTGGCAAGTGGACAATTCACAACTTGTGGCTCTCTCTCCTCACAGGGCAGATTGAGAGCAGCAGAAGCTCCATTGTTCTGTGGTGTAACGCATTACATTCATTGTGAATGCCACCCTCAATGCACCTGTGCTACTGTGCGCTATACAAGGTGGCCTGTTCTGGCGCATTAGGAAGCTCTTTAAATAATTGGACTGCATATCTGCAGTGCAAGGTAATGTACAGCATACCATGCCTCAACGCAATGTATGTCCAACGTGTGTACATTAAACGTTCTGCATTGGACCACCCTGGTGTGAGGTCCTATTCACACTATTGCACTACAGTAACACATATTATGCGTGTTGGTATAATGCAATGCCGTTTATTCTGAATAGCAGCGCACTTGCACTGCCGAGCATGCACAATTTTTGGCCCTTTATGATGGTGCCTTAGGCAGCCCACGGAAATCAATAGACTGCCTTAAGACGGCACACATTAACACACCGCAGTGGACTGGACTGGTGTGAATCGGCCCCCAAATTGGGACACGTGACTCAGATGTGACCATTTCATCAGACCCTCTCTGATGTCTATGGGTCAGTTCACACCACAGAAACGCAGTCTGGATGCCTCTCTTCATGCACGTTTTGGATGCATTTTCAATGCGTTTCGGTGCGTTTTTTACCCTTTTTTTCTGTAACACATTGCGGTGCATTTTGATGACTTTAGATACGCTCCGGTGCGTTTTCGATGCGTTTTTTGCCATGTTACAGTGCAATTTCCTGCAGATAAAACACAGCATGTACTGCAATGGTGTGAACTTTGCCATTGAAGTCCATGAAAGCTACTGTCCATGCGTTTTTAATTCAGAAAAAAAAAACTGGAATGCGTGTGGTGTGAACCGGCCCTCGGGTTATTCTTTCATGGGATCACTGAGAGGTCAGCTGTGTATTTTTAAGGTTTTCATTTAATCCTTAGTAAGCTGACTATTCTAGAGACATTTATAATGTTAGTAGAAGCTCCTTTCTATGGAGTGCCTTTTATTTTATGGTTACCATCTCTCCATATGTGATTTCTGATGGATGGAATTCCTCTCCTCTGTAATTTCTCTAGTTACAGTTGGGTGTGGTCTATAAACAATAACATGCCTTTGAAGCCCCGACAAGCCAATTTCCTCTGGAGTATGCAGTGAAGTCTGTTCTTCTGAACAAAAACACTGCAGAACAGTTATTCCAAAGCTGGCCATACCAGGACCGAAATTCATCTGGTTTAGTAGGGATCAGTGTGTGGCCATCCCTGCTCCACAGAAGTCCAACGTTTGACCAACTTCTGTAGAAGGGAAATGCTGGAAAACTTTTGTTGATCAGCAACTGCAGCCAATCTGGGAATATATATTTTATGTTCTTTTTAAGCTGTACACTCAAATGTGATCATCTTTCTCTAAATATGGTTACATACTCCATATGGCATGTCCAGCTTACTTGTGTTACACCGTGCCTTTTACTTTACTGTTCCTTCCACAATAATATACATTTTGTGTCTTTTTAGACCTACAATGAGTGCTAAACATAGCACATTCTGAGTTCGCTTATCCTGTAAATAGTTTTCACTCAGCAGTCAATCACTGATTGCTGTTCTGTCACTAGAAGTAATGCCTATAAGCTTATATGTGGAATAGGAGCATGAAAATAGGATTAAAAATGTGAATCTAACTTCCTCAGGCTAAGTTTTAAACCCATATATACAGTACTTTTAACCTAAAGCGGAGTTGCCCCCCAGCAAAAAATTAAAAGTCAGACACATACTGTAGCTGCTGACTTTTAATATTGGGACACTTGCCTGTCCTGGAATCCAGCGTTGTCAGCACCACAGCCAATGTTTCCATTGGCTCTCGGGTGTTGCCGCCGCCGCTGCTATTGCCTGAAAGGGAAACCAGCAGTGAAGTCTTGCGGCTTCACAGCCGGTTCCCTACTGTGCATGCTCTTTCTCAATTGCCTGGCGGTGGGTGAAGGAGGAGGCGGGCCGAACTTCTGAGTGATCTCGCCTCAGTGAGATCTCTCGGAAGTGGGAACGGGTACCTGTCAAAAACAGGTACCCGCTCCCCCCTTCTTCCTGAAAAGTGCCAAATGTGGCACTGGAGGGGGGCAGACAGATAAGAAGAGCTTCCACTTTTGGGTGGAACTCAGCTTTAAGAAAACAAAATCCTAGATGGGTTTTGAAATAAAAGAACCAGATAACAGAAAATGTTTGTTTATTGATAAAAAAAAAATGTTTATTTTTTTTCTGCATTTTGACTCTTCTTTTGATGTTTTACTGTAAAACTGGTACAGCCCTTACCGGGTACATAAAAAAGTGCACCAGTAATGTCGCTGAGGATCTTGTTTTGCTTATTACAGCATCTCTGTTACATTAAAGTGGTTGTATACCCACATTTTGTACAAGCACCTACAGGTAAGCCTACATTAAGGCTTACCTGTAGGTGCTTGTAATATCTCCGAGACCTACACAGTCTCGGAGATATTTGCAAAAAAAACTGTACCGCTATCTACGGCGCATGCGCGCCGTAGATAACGGCGCAGGCGCACTGAGCGTGGCGGCTCTTGAATGGGAGCCTGCCGTACACTGCCGGTAGTTCACGCATGCGCGGGGATCGTGCCGTTCCCCGCGCATGTGCGGGAGTGACGTCATCGCCGCTCCGGCCAATCACAGCGCCGGAGCGGCGATACCCGGAAGTCACTCCGGGTATCATGGATTCGACGGAGGACGCGTCCGAGGACCGTTGCGGGGGCTTCGATCTAAGGTAAGTGATTGATAATGAGCTAGTATGCTAGTCATACTAGCTCATTATACCTTTGCCTTGCAGGTTAACTAAAAAAAAAAAAAAAGTTTTGCGGTATACAACCGCTTTAAAGTGACTGTCATGAGGGAAGTGTAAGGCTTGCCATTACTGGTCTTCTGAAAATGCTAGCTGCTTTTCTGTATCTAACATAAGTACTTTGACATTTTTCTGACACTCATTTAAAGTAGAACTATAGGCAAAACCCTTTTTCCCATTTTGGATAGAATAAAGGAGGGTTATAACCCCTGTCAGATTTTTTTTCGCCATCTGTGCCCCACTGGGAGGATTTCCCTTGACTTCCTGCCCCATAGTCAAACAGGAAGTGAGAGGAAACACTGCAAATTAAAGGATTTCCTTGGGGACCCCCAGGTCACCAGAACTGTGTCCCCAATGGCAGATTTACACTCTCTATTTTTTCTGGGGACAACCCAAAATTTGGGATTTTCTTTTACTTTCACTTTCAATGATAATGGTTTTAGTTATTCTTTAAAGCCTGCTTCTAGATCTGTGATTCTGAGCTCCTTATTTTTATACAATCTCCCAGCCTGACTTTTCCTGTCTCACCCCTTTTTATTTACATATTTCAGTCCTTTCAGATCTTTTCCATCATTTCAACCCCATCTTCATGTGTTCTCTGTGTGGGAAGGATATAAACATAAAATACAACATAATCATGTAATACTAGTTTATAAAAAAGAAATGGAAAACATATAGTTGTGCTTACATTCTAAAAATTATGAAAAACAGCCTGCAGCTATGAAAAGACTATTATTTGCAGCACATTTTTGAAAGTTATTGCTGGTTATGTATGTAGTATGTGTACAATATTGTTTATTTAATAACTGCTGCTTTTATAAGGGTTTATAAAAAATGTTGCACTGTTTGATAGCATGGTAGTACTGTAGAGGATATATTATATGTAATGATAGTTGAAAGGTTTTATTTAAAAAAAAAAAAATGCATTTACATATCAGACATAGGGAGAAAGGAACCAGAGAAGATAAAAAAAATTATGCAGATTAAACTTTTTCATCTTTTAAGATGCCCAGAGACATTAAATGTAAATACCAATGTTTCGCTGATCCCACAGTTTCATGACAAACCAGGACATGATTTGATGTTTCTGGGGCCCAGCAGACACAACTGGTTAAAGTCAGTTGCAGAAGCAATCAAATACTGTATACTGAAAAACTTTGGTTTATTACTTTTGTAGCACTACACCCGTAGGAGCTGCTGGTTTAAATTTGGGCCTGCCGTTACCTTACTGTTCTGTATGCTCGTCTCAGGGGTTCTCCTTGAAGAGTTGTCCAGAAGAAGTTTGCACCAACACAAAGTCTCTTTCAAGGGTTTTATTGAATAAAGATTTGAACAGAGGGGGTTGAAGGGATGGGGAGGACTCGGGTACCTTAGTTGCGGATCACAGGAATCTTCCTAGGTCCAGAGGAGCAACTGTCTCCAGACTGGACTCGGCAAACACCGGATAGGCCCAGTCTCACTGGCCTAGCAACCGATGCGTAGCTCGATCACATATAGTCTCTGCCACAGGCTTGGTAAAAATAGAACAGTCTCTGCCACAGATTTGGTGTAACCCTTCCCTGGGTTACCTCCTGAATAAAGAGCACAGCTCTCAGTGCCAGGATCTTCCAGCCGTTCCGGCAGCACTGTGAGGAAGTTTATGATCCGGATGCATCCTCCAATTGAGTCCTCAATTGCTTGGTCCCTTCCAGCAGGTAAGGCGACACAGGATCCTCCCCAGATCAGTAGGCCACCCACTAACTCCTGGGCCTACTCTTCAGTAACAGAGCCTCAGGCCAACGTGGCCCGAGCGGAAACTGCCAGCACTTCCCTGAGGCCATGAGGGCCCTCAGGTCGGGATCGGGCGGGTGGTGCCCACCATCAACGAACGACCCCCAACTCTCCTCCTACCCTAATGGCGTCCATCTCTTAAGTACCCTCTCCCAGAATGCACAGTGGGTTGACCACACCCCTGAGCCGCTTCTGAGAAAGAGATACCCAATGCATTCAGCCTGTTGCCTTTCCTATCCTGACCAGTGGTGACAGCGACACCCACTGTCGGGAGGAAAATCATGCAACCAGCCGAACTGAAAGAGAGTACAATTTTGTAACACAATCCTTCTGAGCCAAACTATTGCTCAGACAACTATAATTTTAAACAGATAGCGCCCACTCATTGGGAGTTGTCTTCACTTTGCCTCCCCCGCCGTGCCTTTTATAAGCTAGACACACCCAGTGTGACCTCTTTTAATTGGGTATTGGTAGTTGTCCTAAATGCTTAAGGGTGGTCAGATTGTGGCTGTATTTCTAACTACTCAAAAATCTTGATGGCAGCATTTACCAATGTCACAGGCTAATATGAGCATGGTGAACATTTGACTCCGTGCTTGCGTTTTTTATGGGAGTTTGGTGAAATATTTTATTATGACACATTGGTAGATTTCACATGATTGTACACTCTGATAACAATTGGGTGGTTTATGTAGTTCCTTTCCATCTCCATAAATACACGTCTGAGGCGATAGCAACATACACTCGGTGCAATGCCAGATTTGTTTCATGTGTTACAAGGCCACATAGTGCCCTAACATTCAAGCGAGACAACTAATGCAGAGTATCACTTGTTGCTCGTAGTCAGAGTTCTACCATATGAAGACAGATAAAGCTCATCTAAATTTTTGGTTTTGTAGATTATAGTAGTACAGTAAAGTTTTTAAAGGATCTGTCTATTGTACACAGGCCAGATAGCAGCAAATGAGGTCTTGAAGCGAGATCTTGAAGGGATCATCTCTGGATTACAAGAGTACCTGGAGAGTGTGAAGGGTCAGGCCAAGCAAGCCCACGATGAGTGTCGAGAGCTGCAGTCTGAGCGGGAAATCCTGCTGCAGAGACTGGAAGAGCTGGAGGAAGAGCGGGAGAGGCTGCAGGCAGCGGTAGAGGACACAGAAGATATGAAGAAGGTACATCATGTATCTTAATGTATTTTTTTTTCATTAATTGGGGTTTGAGGGTACAAGACCAGGTGCACTATGAGTGTTTCTAAAAAAAATATTTTTACCCATCCCAAGTGACTGCACTTAGTGTTACTAAACTCTGTTTTTTTGTTTTTATATAACAAACACGTTATACTTACCTGC
Source organism: Rana muscosa (assembly GCA_029206835.1). Lineage (NCBI taxonomy): Eukaryota > Metazoa > Chordata > Amphibia > Anura > Ranidae > Rana > Rana muscosa. The sequence continues at coordinate 191,236,030 of CM055125.1, read as the reverse complement.
TCTGTGCAGTGGTATTGCTCAGAGCGGCCCCGATCCTCCCTCTTCTGGGGTCCCCAGCGACGATCTTGGCTCCTTTTCTGCAGGACTACCATAACCAGCCTCTGGCTATGGGGAGAGGTGGTCCCCGCATTTCCGAGCTGTGTGTCTATGTAGCCGCGCTCCATAGACTCAAACCACGGCGGGGACTTAGGACCGCCCCCACTTCCTCTGATTGACAGCAGCAAGAGCCGATGGCCCCTAATGCTGCTCGAATGCACTGTAAAGAGGAAGTAAGGGGGTAAAAGATGCAGCGCTGATCTCTCCTCCCCTCTCTTCCCGGGCTTCACTGCCGGTTCCCTACGGCGCATGCGCGAGTCGTGCTGCGCCGTTCTGACTGGTCCCCGAGTGTTCTGGGAGCCGAGTGTCTCCCAGAACAGAACGGGTATTCTGCGGGAAGTGACGTACTTCCCGCAGATTTCCCGCAGAGAGGACTCCCGGAAGTGGGTGAAAATACCTGTCTTAGACAGGTATCTTCACCCCCCTGAAAGGTGTCAATTGTGACACCGGAGGGGGGGAGGGTTCCGATGAGCGGAAGTTCCACTTTAGGCTGGAGCTCCGCTTTAAGGTAAAAAAAACATTTTTAGGTTTCGTAACACTTTAACTTAATTTCCTCCTTTATCTCCTCTCTATTGAATAGCTGTATCCATTGAAAAATTTTACAATTTTGCTTGTTGCTAGAGGGAAACTATAACCGGTGGACCACAGAACTCCAGTGAGTACATGGGTACATTTTGGTGGAAAGTTTTTGTACGCACAGCTGCAACAATGGAATGACTCTGCTCCACACAGCTTAGGCTACAGAATGCTGCATCCAGCATGATCAGTACATACTATGGAATAAATGGAATAGACTCCATGTTTTACCAAGTGGGCCAAAAAAAGCATTTTATCACCCCTAAAGCACCGATCCTGCTGTTTTTCTTTATGTAGGTATCAAAGGCTCACCCCCTACACAGAGAAGATATTGACCAATGTAATGGAGAGAAAAGGGTAACTTTTCATGGAGTACAGTTTGAGTAAAAAACATAGTCAGATGCTCTTGCATAGGTAAAGACAAGAATCCCCTGTACCAGGAAGCGTCGCTGTTCTTAATCCAATGTGGATGTTTGCTTATTCCAGAGTGGATGTGACGTCACCAGACGTTCTCTCCAACATGCTTCTTCATAGACGGTGGACATTTTCAGGAGAGGGTGCACCGGCTTCACGTCCACTCATAAAAAGGATTAAGCCCTGCCCATCACACCCAGTCCAAAAACCGGACAGTCTACTTCCTATTGCTGTCCTAACATATATATCTTGCATTGCATCATTATATCAAAAATCAGGCCTCTTACCACTGTATGCATGAGATCCAGTAAGTAAATAAACAAAAATATGTAATTATTTATTTATCATTCAATGCTCTCATGGGGAAATCACTGCATTGCATTTTATGCCAACCCCACTATACACAATGGTAATTTAAAAATTCCTTCATACAAATACATTGCACAACACCCTCCAGAGGTCCAGATGTTTCAATGCAACCTAAAAAACGTAAAATCGAATCTAGGCTAATCGTGAATAAATACTGCTAAACATGGTGGGTAATAAAAAAAAAAGTTAATATACTTAAAATTATTTTAAAAACCCAAAAAGAGCTTATATGGACGGGCATGTAGGATTCAAAATTCGATATAAAGCAGTTGCAGTCAGTGTCTATATTGAGACCTGCTGGACTCAATGTCCCAAGGTCATAAATCCAGCGAGTCTCATTTTAGATATGGCTTTCCTCAAAGCAGTATCCCAAACTGAAAGGAAATGTAGTATCGCCAAACGAGACTTGCTGGATTTATTCTAACTTGTCCATCTAAAAGAAAATACCCCATCCAAAGATATTTCTCTTTCGTCCATGGACGGACACAGCTCCTTTAGTCTTGACAAGTGGGTTATGTTCCGTCTATTAGGACTAGGCAGACATGTTAGATATACAAAAACATGTAATTATACCAAAGCTGAACAGCCCCGCCCAGGGGGCGGTCCCTCTGGTCATAACCCCTCACCCTGCACTCAGCAGCTCAGTTTTTTTCTGCCCAGTGTAGGAGAAGGACCTGGCTCCCTAGGGGCCCATTGGTCCTGGAGAACTTTTTTTTATTTTTTTATTTTCAATTTTGGATCCTGAGATCTACTATCAACTGCCGGTTGGGTGACAGGCTGGATAATATAGATCCTTGTAGTCTCCCCAGTCTGGCCATCGAGCGTGAGCAGACCTTTAGCTACGTGCTGGGTCGGCCACGACATAGCCCGTTTGCTCCAGGGGTGGCCGGTGAGCTATATGCTCCGGGGCCCACATATGACCGGGCTACTGCTGTCCAGTCACAGTGGGCCGTGGCCAACAGCCACTCTGTACTGCTCAGTGATGGGTCTGTCAGGAATGCGTCCAGCAGTCCTCGCAGGGACGGGTAAGTAAGGTTCCTCCTATCTTGGCAGGATAGAACAGCTGGGCATTCCTGGGGTGGTCGATTTATGGGGTCTCCAGTCCTCCCTTTCCTCTCTCCCCGTCCATCGCTCCTCCCCATGCTTTGCTGGGCCTGCTGTGTACCGCTCCGGGTCCTGGCTGGGGGCTGCGCGGTGTGTCTGGGTCCGCTCTAGTGTGGGGGGCCTCCGCTCGGAGGCCCATTGTTTTTGCGGCCTTTTATTTTTATTTTTTACCTCAGAAAGCCGCGCTGTTCCTAATGCTAATACAGCTGGCAGCCATTTTCTTGTAGCCGCGCTGTTTCTATAGCTAATACATCGGTCAGCCATTTTCTTGTAGCTCGTGCTCTTTTTTCCCTGGGGTAACCGGCGGCCATCTTTGTGGGGATTTTTACATTGGCTGGACCTCTAGCGCTGGTTTGTCATTCTGAACGGCAGATCACCTCAGACACCTCAGGCACATACTGTGCAGGAGTTTAGAGCAGACGGCAGCGCTGAAGCGGTGCCTGGGTCAGGGCGGTGAGTCCTCTGGGAATACCCCTCGGTCTGGGCAGCTAGGAAGGTGGGCCTTTTCTTGTACCTTGACTTGTTCCTGAGTGGCTGTCAAGTGTGTGGGTCAGCATGGCGTCAGAAGCTGGCGTTTCTTCCCCAGACATTCCGGTGGTAGCAACCGGTGCACCTGCGGTACCTGTGGACGCTTTGTCGGCGGTCCTGGAATCATTTGTTGCCAGGGTGGAAGCGGTGTGCGGGCGCAAGGGGGGTAAAAACTGCCCCCTCCCCCCACCATCTTTTGGGGAAAGCTCTGACTCAGACTGAAGGGTCAGAGTATGCAGACCAAGACCATTCGGACAGTGAGGAAGACTCTGTGTCCGGGTCAGCGCAGGACAAGACGCTTGTTGGAGCACTTATCACCGCATTTAAGGACCCTGCGGATAGGAGGTCCGAGGTGGTGGCCCGGTCCATGTTTACCATGCTGGGATCTGCATTACGGCCAGTTTTGGCTGCGGCTCTGGTGTCACAGACACTTACAGAATGGGCTAAAATTTTGCACCAGGAGTTGGAAAGACAACAGGTTTCCCCGGTCTGCGTAGAAATGGCTGACCAGTTGGTGCATGGCCTCAAATATGTCTGCGATGCAGCCCTGGACACAGCTCCCCTGCTTTCTAGAGCCTCAGTATCTGCTGTGGTATTACGTCGCCTGATTTGGCTAAAATGCTGGTTCGTGGACCAGTCTTCCAAAAAGGCTCTGGCTGATTTGCTTTTCCGGGGTGGAAGGCTATTTGGAGCCTCGCTGGATGACATTATTAAGGATGTCACTGGGGGTAAGAGCACACTGCTCCCACAATCCAGAAAAGGTAAGGAGCCACGCCGCAGGCCTGGGCTCTCCTTTTCCGCTCAGAAGCGTTTTTTTCCTCAGTCCGGGCCCGCAGGTAAGCATTCCCAGGCCGACAAGGGGCCAGCTGAGGGACAAAAGTCCCTGGGTTCGCAAGCCAAACAAGCCTGCGAACAAATCTGCTACTGCATGAAGGTTTGCCCCCGCCCGACTCTCTGGTTGGGGGTCGCCTTCGAGTTTGCAGCTCGGTGGACCTCCCTGCTTTCCGACCAGTGGGTTTGCGAAGTGGTTTCATCAGGGTACAAGATAGAATTTCTTTCTTGTCCACCAAACAGTTTTTTTCCCTCAAACCTTCATCTTCCTCCAGCTCGCCGGAACGCCCTGTTTGAGGCAGTGCAGGACCTGCTGAAGCGCAGGGTGATAGTACCTGTGCCGCTGCCGGAAAGGTTTCAGGGATTTTACTCCAATCTGTTTGTAGTCCCAAAGAAGGGCGGGGTCCATCCAATCCTGGATCTCAAGGCCCTCAACACCTTTTGTAAAGGTGCGAAGGTTCAGGATGGAATCGATTCACTCTGTGGTCGCTGCACTTCATCCGGGGGATTTTCTAGCGTCCTTGGACATCAAGGACACATGCTTGCATGTCCCCATATGCATCAGGCATAAGAGATTTCTGCGTTTTGCAGTCGGGGACGATCACTACCAATTTGTGGCTCTCCCTTTTGGCCTGGAATCAGCACCAAGGGTTTTCACCAAGGTGCTCGCCCTGATTCTTGCCTTGCTGAGACAGCGAGGTATCGCTATCGTGGGCTACCTGGACATCCCGCAGGTGGTCGTCTCTGCGCTTTTGCATGCGAGTCCTGGGTCTCATGGCGGCCTCCTTTGTGGTGGTACCGTATGCTCAATTCCACACTCGAGTCTTGCAGAAGGAGATCCTGTCCAAGTGGGACAAGTCTCCATTGTCCCTGGATTGTCAGATCCGGGTGAGCCAACTAGTCAGGACTTGCCTGGTCTGGTGGCTGACATCTCCGGCCCTTCAGTCCGGAAAGTCGTTCCTTCCCTTTCACTGGACGGTGATCATGACCGACGCCAGCCTGACCAGTTGGGGGGGTGTTTGGGGGGTCCAGTCGACACAAGGTCGCTGGACACAGGAAGAATGCCCGATGCCGATCAATGTACTGGAACTTCGGGTGATCAGGCAGTGCCTCTCCACATTGTCACAGAGGCTACAGGGGCGTCCAGTCAGGATCCAGTCGGACAACGCCATGGCGGTGGCGTATGTCAACCATCAAGGATAAACAAGGAGCTCGGCTGCAGCATCGGAGGTCGCTCACATCCTGCGGTGGGAAGAAAGGAGCGTGCCCGCCTTATCGGCCGTCTACATTACGGGCGTAGTAAACTGGCAGGCGGACTACCTAAGTCGCCAGATGCGGACGTGTTTCAACTCCTTTGCCTAAAATGGGGCACGCCAGACATGGATCTCCTGGCTTCTCGACTCAATCGGAAGGTATTGAGGTTTGTGGCCAGGTTAAAAGATCCATGGGCGGGCGCAATGTGGGGACAGTATGAGCTGATCTATGCTTTTCCGTTTGTGCAAGGGGTCCGACATGTGGCTCCTCCGGTTCGACCACCACTACCTCTGTGGGATTTGAATCTGGTGCTCTCGGTACTTCAGAAACCTCCCTTTGAAAACATCAGAGAGATTCCTCTTTTGACACTTTCTCAGAAAGTTGCCTTTCTGGTGGCCATTACATCTGTCAGGAGGGTTTCTGAGTTGGCGGCCTTGTCTTGCAAGTCCCCCTACTTGATCCTCCATAAGGATAAAGCGGTGCTACGCCCGCAGCCTTCGTTTCCTGCGAAGGTGGTTTTGGCTTTTCATCTGAATGAGGACATTGTACTTGCATCCTTGTGTCCTCGGCTGTCGCATCCCAAAAGCCCTGTACACACGATCGGTTTGACTGATGAAAACCGTCCGATGGATGGTTTTCATCAGACCAACCGATCGTGTATGGGACCCATCGGTCTTTTTTCCATCGGTTTTAAAAAATAGAACATGTTTTAAATTTTTCCGATGGATAAAAAACCGATCGAAAACTCTGATCGTCTATGGGCAAGTCCATCGGATCAAAAACCCACGCATGCTCAGAATCAAGTCGACGCATCCTCAGAAGCATTAAACGTCATTTTTCTCGGCTCATCGGAGTGTTTTATGTCACCGCGTTTGGAACGGTCGGTTTTTAGACTGATGGTGTGTGGGCAAGACTGATGAAAAACAGTTTCATCGGATTTCCGATGGACAAATCTATCGGACGAAAATCCATAGGTTATCCGATCGTGTGTACAGGGCTAAAGAGGTTGCGTTGCATTCCTTAGACGTGGTACGTGCTCTGCGGGTGTATCTGTCTGCTACGGCTCCGTTTCGGAGGTCAGACTCACTGTTTGTGTTGGTGACTGGTCCAAAGAAAGGCCTGGTGGTCTCGTCGGCCACCATTTCTCGGTGGATCAGACAGATTGTGATTCAGGCTTATGACCTTAAAGGGCGGGCGCCTCCCTTTCCTGTCACGGCGCATTTGACCAGGGCGATTGGTGCCTCCTGGGCTTTTCGACATCAAGCGTCTGTCTCTCACAGGTGTGTAAGGCAGCAACCTGGTTGTCCGTTCACACCTTCACTAAATTTTCCAAGGTTGACGTGCATGCATCTGCGGATGCTAGCTTCGGCCGCAAGGTTTTGCAGGCGGCTGTTTAAGGTTGCAACTCCTCCGTTGAGCTCTGTTTGTTTGGGGTGAAGTTTGTTTACTTGCTGTTCCCACCCCTTGTTTTTTTTTACACTGCTTGGGGACGTCCCACTTGTCAAGACTAAAGGAGCTGTGTCCGTCCATGGACGAAAGAGAAAATAGGATTTTTGTACTCACCGTAAAATCCTTTTCTCTGAAGTCCATGGACGGACACAGCACCCACCCCTCCTGTTTGAGTTTGTACTGCTTTTTGACGAACTGAGCTGCCGAGTTCAGGGTGAGGGGTTATGACCAGAGGGACCGCCCCCTGGGCGGGGCTGTTCAGCTTTGGTATAATTGCATGTTTTTTTATATCTAACATGTCTGCCTAGTCCTCTCCTAATAGACTGAACATAACCCACTTGTCAAGACTAAAGGAGCGGTGTCCGTCCATGGACTTCAGAGAAAAGGATTTTACGGTGAGTACAAAAATCCTATTTATTTTAGCCTTCTTAGCAGCTGTCTGACACCGTGTTAGATCACTCATTATTGTCCCTAGCGACCTGTCAGATTTTCCTTTGACTTGAGAGAAAAATGACAGTTGGTTGCTGTGGGCAACTGCACAATGATAAATAAACTGTATTTTGATCTATTAATAAAGCTTTCATCATCTTGTTTTGCATGTAGCTAGATATAAATAAAACAACTGTGTGTGGATACTATAGTAACTCTTCAGGCAATTCTTCTTGGGGCAACAGTTGGCTGGGTTGAATTTAACTTGCTGACTTCTATTGTTTGCCCCCAGGATGAGTTTGGTATGGAAAGATCTTTTACCTGACTGCCACCTTATGTCCATAGACACATTCATTCTTTACCTTTACAGGTTCTGCATGGGTTCCATCATAGTTTAGTGCTGACCCTATTTTTGCCATTGAATGAGGCTTAGCTTTTGTGATTCTAGGAAATCGAGGAGTTGGAACAAAGTCTGCAAGAACAACAAGAGATGAACGAATCTCTCTGCCAGGCCCAGGGCGACATTAGTGCTTATAAAACCCAGATGGAGGAGCAGCTCCGATCCCGAGAAGCAGACATCAGACAACTGAAGCAGGAGCTAGAGAGGCAAAAGCTGCAAGGACATGTAAGCTGTCACATGACTGAGCTGTTGATGTGATGATGGTTTATAAAGTGGAGGAAATGCCAATCCTGTGTGTGATATTTTTACAGGTGGAGAGTTCTGCGCTGAAAGTTGAGATGGAGAGAGACAGGCATGCACTAGAGAATGCGCTGACTAAGGCTCACATGTTGGAGGAGAGGGACAAAGACAGCAAACAGCTTTCGTATCAGCTTCAGCAGCTGCAGGTGGGTCATGTGGTTGCAGTGTGCACAAATGGGACAGTATAAATTGACAAAAACACAGTTCTTGGGTGCATGTAGTTTGTATGACCACAGTAACTGCAGTGTTATGAAAGCAATGCAAAACCCTGAAGTTTTCACCAATGTTTTACGTTGAAGAGGATCAGTAATGTTAAAGGAGCACTGTTATGAGAGATTAAAGTCCATTTGAACAGACTTCCAGTTTAAATCTTTTTAAAATGCATTACAGGTGCATCAAAACAAAAGGTGTGCAAAGTCTTATGGTTATTTTTATTTTAAGCAGTCGCCATTTAAAAAGCTTTTTCTCCTGCCTGCAGTTGTGAAGTGGGATCCTTGCTCTGCATTAAAGGAGTGTTCTTTCTGCAGACACACCCTGCTGTGTCAGATCTATAGCCCTGCATTTGGCTAAGTTTATGCTGCAAGCTGAATGGAGAGCTCCAAGTCTCACTCGGCAATAGGGCATGTCAGACTGCAGCAGAGACCACTGCTCCCCATGGAAAGCAACTATCCCACGCTACAGCTGGCTGGCAAGGGACAGACTTTTTTTTTTATTCTGCTGCTGTGGTTGCTTTCTATAGAAAGCTAATTGTAAGACTTTGAACACTGTTTGGATGCACTTGAAATGTATTTAGCTGCTTTAAACTATGGGTTCAATTGAGGCTGCCATTACTGAACTCTCCATTTGTGACAGCCAGGCATCTAGCATTTTCAGAAGGAGGTCTACACTGGCAGCCTCCATGCTTTGTGGCATTATCACTTTAATCTCTTAATATGTCTGTTAATATAATGCACTCCTTCTTGCCGTTGGCTGTCTGTGCTGTACAGATGACAGATTTTATAGATGTACATGCAGTAAAGCATGCTTGCTATACTCACTGTGGCACCTAAGGGTTAATCCTCTGCATTGTGTATAAAGGATGTTTGATCCTATCTTCTCTGTTCCTACCCTTCTACCATCCCCAATCTATCTGCGGATAGAACAGAGGCTAGGGGACAAGCTGCACATGTTCATTTTGGTGTGTATTGCTAAAGAGTTTTTTATTTTTCTTGTGATCAGCACAGGGCCAATCGGCACTGTCCAGATATGGGGTCAGGGGTCCTGCAGCCTCATAGTACAGTCAGAGGAGAATGAAAACTCCTCCTACAAGCTTTAACCAGACACCGATAGAATTCACAAGACTGCTCTAACTGCTGATGAGAAAGTATTTTGCAGTTTACCAAAACTATTTCCATGTTCTGTGTACTGTGGATGACCAGATATAGTGTATGTAGTGTCCTGGGTTTAGTAACACTTTAATGTGGATGCATGTTATATGTAGGTCATAAATGGTGATCTTGTCCAGCAGGCACTTCTGCTCGCTGGACATGATCCCAGAAATGACCGCCCTCACCCCCTATACCCCGTTTGTCTTTCTATAGGTACATTGCTCTCAAACCTGAACGAATGTGGGGCGTGGCTGAGAGTCCATGAGAGCGGCTGCTTAATCTCATATCTCCGGCTCCACATATCCATCCTGCAGGCATCCTACCCTCAATCTGCTACCTAAAGGCACAGTTTTGCTCCTAAGGACGGCGGGCATCAGATACAGGCATGATGGTGAATAAATACGGGCCACCCGCGCCCCAATCAGCGGCGGAACAACTGGCCCGGTTTAGAAGGCAAGATGGCGCCGATCCTCCGGCAGTGCACGAGGCCGCGCCGCAGTCATCTACATCTGCAGCACAGGATTCCTATCAGGGGGTGAGTGGCTCTGTCCCTGCTGTATTTCGCACCCAGGCTGTGCACACTGAACCCTTGGACTCCCCAGCATACTCAGAGGAATCTACATCCCCGAGCCCCTCCATTGCTGAGCCCAGCCTGGCTGAAATCCTGGTAGCCATTAAAGATGTCAAAACCTCCCTCACTTTACAAATAGAGAGCATCCACATTGATTTCTCCCTTTTGAAGCAGGATGTTCAGAATTTGAGGGACAGGACTGGGGAGGTAGAGGGCCGTGTCAGCTCCCTGGAAGACACTGTGCATCCATTATCTGCCACTGTACGCACAGCCACGGATGAGTTGGGGGTCCTCAGAGCTAAGCTGGACGATTTGGAGAATCGTTCCAGAAGGAACAACCTCCGATTTGTGGGGTTCCCGGAACGATCGGAGGGTCCCCGCCCGGAAAGATTTCTGCACAAATGGTTGCGCGATGTATTCGGGGTGGAAGAATTTTCCAACACCTTTGAAATTGAGAGGGCGCACCGCACCCCCCCGCGTGCCCCACAACCTGGGGCCCCCCCGAGATCTCTCATTGCAAAATTCCTTAACTTCCGGGACAAGGTTACTATTCTACGCCTGGCCAGAGAAAAAGGTCCCCTCAAGTTCAACAGCAACAACATTTCCATCTATCCTGACTTCTCTGCTGAAGTACAGCGCCAGCGAATATCCTTTGCAGCAGTGAAAGATTGTCTCCGTAATGAAGGTCTTCCCTGTGCTATGTTGTTCCCTGCTAAGCTGCGGATCATCCATGAAGGCAAAGCCCACTTTTGCTTTTGTCCTAAAGAAGCTATGTCCTGGTTAGATTCAAGATTTGGGAAACAACCCAGACAACAACGCCGCAATTGAATCCTCGAGTGAAGGAACATGAGTCTCCAGATGACCCTTCATTTCCCCTATCTGCTTCCCAGGGGCTCGGCCCTCTGGGAATCAACTTGTTACTGTGACTTTCTCCCCCTGGTCAGAGGCTGGCCCTAATTGCCTTCCCCCCCCTTTTTTTTTCCCTACGGAGGTCACTCTTGCACTATTAACAATCCGGATAAGAGCTCCTATTATCACTGCCCTTTGAACTGCAGATTACTATCACTGTGCCTCTTGCACTTATTACTGTCTGTGCCTTTAATTTTCAAAAGGGGAGGAGAGGAAAGGGAAAGAAAGAGGAGATTCTTTTGATTTATTTTTTCTATCTCAAAAAGAAGAGAAATGTCTATTGGAAAAGTTTTATATATTTTTATTTTTTCTCTCCTTTGGAAGAGCTTCCCCCCCTTTTTTTTTTTTCCTCCAGATTCTACAACAGGGACGTTTACACTGCAGTTGTGAGCCATTATGGAACTGCTGCTTCCCCCCATACCAGTAGGTGGCAAGGCCACAGGGTTTTTCGCTTCTTCCCCAGACTGTTGCTGAGGGGGGAATGTTTTTGTTTTGGGGTTCAAGGCTCACTGTGTTTGGGTTGGTAGAGCAGGGAGGGGGGTGGGTTAAGGGTGGGATGTTTATTTCGGCGGTCCTCTCACAAGTTTTAGGTATTGAGAAGGACTGGCCTCTTTGGTGTTTGGTAGGTATAGCTGCTCCTAGGAAAATGTTCTTTTTGCCACTATTGCACACCTATTATAGACAGTGTCATAGAAACTGTTTGTGGTATGCTGCATCACATGGTTATCCTTGCATTGTTCCTGTATTACTTATACTTACTCATGGCTGACACTTTAAAACTGATTTCGTGGAATGTTAGGGGGTTGAACTCACCTCACAAGCGGTCCCTGCCGTTTTCCTATCTAAAAAAATACAGACCCCATATCATTTGTCTCCAAGAGACCCACCTTACTGGCTCTAAGCTTAAGTCCCTTAAAAGGCCCTGGCTGGCCAGCCACTATCATGCCTCTTATTCTAACTTCTCCTGTGGGGTCTCGATTTTGTTGGCGAAGTCCCTCCCGGCTGAGACTTTGCTTGTGAAGTCGGATCCTGCGGGACGATTTATTATAATCACCCTCCGTATAGCCTCCACAATTTTTACATTGGTGAACATATATATTCCTCCACCGTTTTCCTCAGAAATCCTTTCCCATTTGTCTCTCATGTTACTGTCCCGATCCCCGGGTCCCCTGCTCTTTGTAGGTGATTTCAATGCTGTACTCGACCCTTCAGTAGACCGCTTGCGGGGTGGGGGCAGGCCGTACCCCTCTTTTATTGACTGGACCCAGGTATTTGCCCTTACCGAGCTATGGCGTTGGAAGCATCCGGATGACAGACAGTTTTCCTGTCATTCGGACTCCTTCCATACTATGTCTCGCATAGATATGGCATTTGCCCCGGCGGATGTACTCCCCCTGGTTCATTCCATAGCTTACCTGCCTAGAGGGATCTCGGACCATGCTCCTTTGCTGATTGGTCTTCTCCTCCTGCCAAAATCAGGCCCCCGGGTCTGGAGATTGAACTCACATTGGCTTGAGGATGAGATTGTACAGGCAGAGTGCCAGAAAGGCGTGACTGAATACTGGCAACTGAATCAGGGTACTACTGGACTCACCACTGTCTGGGATGCTTCCAAGGCAGTGTTGAGAGGTGCCTTTATGTCAATTACGGGTATTCTGCGTAAAAATAATCTACAACGTACCGAGGAATTAGAACAGACTATGGTGAAGGCGGAGGCAGAGTACTCTGAAAGGCCCTCTGCGGCCACGTTAGCCCCGTGACTTCATAGTCGCAGGGAATACGAACTTCGCTTGTTAGATCTCACTAACGTTTACTCTATGTCACGCAAAAGACTTTTGAGCATGGTAACAAAGCAGGGCGCCTACTCGCATATTTTTCCAGACCTGACCATGCCCCTATTTCTATCCCCAGGATATTAGTTTCAGGAACTACGATTAGTACTGTCCCTCAGGATATAGCAGAGGCCTTTCTCTCCTTTTATCAAGACCTCTATACTTCCAGAGCTACTTATTCAGAGACACAACTAGATGACTATTTAGGCCAGGTGTCGCTCCCCCGATTGACAGACCAGGTCCGGGGAGAGTTGGATGAGCCGCTGTCTGTGGAAGAACTTTCATTGGCGATTTCACAGATGCCGGCTCATAAGACGCCAGGTTTGGACGGGTTCCCAGTGGAATGGTATAAGCAATTTCAGCACCTTCTTGGCCCTATTTTGCTTAAAACATACAATGCAGCATTGCAGGAGGGGGTACTTCCTCCCTCTATGAGAGAGGCACTTATTGTTTTACTTCTTAAACCACGAAAAGATCCGTTAAAATGTGACTCCTATCGGCCGATATCGCTTATTAATGTTGATACCAAAATTCTAGCCAAGGCTCTGGCGAACCGCCTGAACAGGGTGATTCCAGGGCTAGTGGGGAGTGATCAGGGTGGTTTCATACCCGGTCGATCAACCAGGATGAACATTCGTAGACTGTTCCACAACTTGACGTTTCCACATGACTGTCCGGCGACCCGAGTTGTGGTGTCCTTGGACACCTGCAAGGCCTTTGACAGTGTGGAATGGCCATACCTGTTTGGGGTCTTGCAGTTGTATGGCTTTGGTCCACGGCTGATAGCCTGGATCAAACTCCTCTATACCATGCCACTCGCCCGCATTCGCATTAACTCTCAGATCACTGACACATTTAAGATCACCAGAGGCACCCGACAGGGTTGCCCTTTGTCGCCCCTCCTGTTTGCCCTGGCCATGGAACCCCTTGCTATTCGGATCCGTAATTCCCCACTCCTTCACGGATTGCCCATAAATGAGATAGAAGAAAGGATCTCGCTCTATGCAGATGATACATTGGTTTACTTAGCAGACTCTCAGGACTCACTTACTAGTCTGTTGACCACGGTGACCACCTTTGGAGACTTTTCTGGATTCCGAGTGAACTGGGAGAAATCTACCCTCTTCCCCATAGATCAGACTCCTGCTCCACAGGTTCACTCGGATTCTAGACTACAAATAGCCACCTCCTTTAGATATCTAGGTTTTATAGTTCAATTGCCATTATCCCTATATATTACCAATAATTTAGGCCCTTTACTACTCCAACTGCAAACCCAAACTAAACAATGGAAGGACTTACCCCTGGATCTGATGGGGCGAGCCAATATCCTAAAGATGATATATCTTCCTAAACTTTTGTATGTCCTGGCTAACTCCCCCTGCAAAATTCCCAAAACAATCTTTAAGAGTATTGATTCGATTTGTATAGCGTTCCTTTGGAATGGTAGGCCCCCTAGAATGGCACTGGAAACTCTGCGCCTTCCGTCCCACTTGGCAGGATTAGCTTTCCCTGATTTTTACCTTTACTATCAAGCATCCCAACTGGTTAATATTCATGATTGGCTGCACCCTGGCCCGAATAATGCCTGTACCACCACTGAAGGTGCCATGGTCTCATCATTCGAAACATTGCATAACATTGTTTATCGTGGATGCACGCCCCCGGGACCTGGACTGACTATTTTACGTACATCTCTGTCCCTATTTAAAACAGTGACGCTTAAACACGCCCCTGGCTCCTGGTCAGTCTCCCCTAATAGTCCACTTTGGTTTAACCCTACACTACCAGAATTTGGCTCCCTGCCTGACCCACAAAGGTGGACCTCTCTGGGGATAAAATACTTATGTCACATATACTCACCTCAAGGATTTAAATCTTTCGCGCAGATGAGAACTGACTTTGACTTACCACATACCTACTTATTTTTTTACTATCAGCTTAGACACGCTGTGCGAGCACAGTTTGGTTCACTAGACAACCCGCTTGTGATTTCTGACTTAGAAAAACTCTTACGATCCCCAGACCGCACAAAACTTATCTCTACTTATTATTTAGCACTGGCGGTGGGCTCCAACCCTAGATTCAAGGCATCACAACGTAAATGGGACTCCCTAGATATATCCATAACAGAGGAGGACTGGTCCGAATTCTGTGACACTTTCAAGGCTTCTGTTGTATCCTCCAGGGACAGGATCATCCAAATAAAAATCTTCCACCAATCGCATCTCACCCCGGCCAAGATGCACAGAATGGGCATTTTGTCCTCGGCTGAGTGCTTTCGGGGATGTGGATATACAGCTGACTTCATTCATTGCTTCTGGAGTTGTCCCATAGTGCAGGAGTTTTGGAGGAGAGTAGCCTCCTTTCTCTCTTCAGCGCTGGGGCTTCCCAACATATTAAATCCCAAGAATTGCCTCCTGGGGGTCTTTGGCGACCTCACTGTTCCCTCCCAGGTCAAACGATTGCTTCGGATCCTTTACTGTTATGCTAAAAAATCAATTTTATTGACCTGGAGGGGAGCAGCAACCCCAACAGTGGGGCTATGGTTGAAACTGGTCAATGATGCCCTTCCACTTTACAAACTCACTTTTGAGATCCGCAAAAGGAAGAAAACATTTTATAAAATTTGGGGCAGGTGGCTGGCTAGCCCCCTGACCCTTTCCCCCATACTGCCATGAAAGAGTAGGTAGGTTGTAGCATACCTTGAACCATAACTATACTCCTATGCAATTTCACCAGCTATGACTGTCTAGTAGGTCTATTATGTTGCTGTAATTTGTCTTTATATTATATTATGCTGCTTAAATGGATGTGCAGATATTCTTCTGTGTAGACTGATATAGGAGCAAGTTGTATATGTTGTGTGTGGGACAGGCCTGGCTAGGCCCCCACATATTGTCTTTCTATGTCTGTATGTTATGAAAAAATGTAATAAAACATATCTTTAAAAAAAAAAAAAAACCTGAACGAATGTCATTGAAATTCCAACAGAGAGCCATCCAACCCTGCCAGGGCGTTTGTCACTGGTAATCTGTTGCAGTGTGACCGTGCAGGCCAGGAATTCTCTAACTATCTTATTGCCTGAGCTACTGAGATTATACATACCTAGGCCTTTTCTAAATATGAAAGCAAATGGGTATTGTGAAATAAACCGTAAAGAGACTGTATTGCACATAATAAAAATGAAGAGGCCCTAGTTCCATCAAGCTACAGTCTGACCGCTCTGCTTAATCAAGCACATCCATGATATTTCCTGTATCCTGTAACATTGTCAGTTCACCTAATAATTTTCCTAATGTAGTTGGAATTTTAATTGTTCTAATGTAGCTGGAGCTGTAATTGCTCAGGAAACGATAAATGGTGATATTCATCAAAAATGTTTCTTACACTCTTATTTCCGTCTTATTTAGAAGAAATGCACACGTCTAGGTAACAGGGGTGGTCACTTAATGATTCCACTTATTTTCTATTCTAGCCAAATACAGCCATTTTCCCACATCTGTTTTAATGAGGGATACTTGTGTCCTACACTCTCCTTCTGAGTAATGTGCTGGTCAGCAGCAGGTCATTAATACAACATTATGGATTTACTTTAGAACAGAATCGGCCTCATGGATTAGAGTGTCCTTGATCACTTTTCAAATCTGCTCTCCAATCAGATTGAAAGTTAAGAAATGACAGCTGGAAAAAGTCTAATGTTGGTGGTTGCTCTGAGGCAACACAGACATCACTTATTAAAGACGCGTGAGCCAAGTCCAGTTTATAAAAACTGCAGAAAAGAAGGTGTGGGTTATACAACAAAAGTATCCTTGGATGTTGAGTATTCTTTTGCTCCTGGTATTATTCACACCTTCAGGTGTAACAATAGGACATTTTTGGTCACTATTTCCCTGTCATCTTTCCCCTGAAGAGAGAAAATGAATCGCTGAAGAAGCGGCTGAAGAAGGCACAGGGTGAGCTGAATGACGCCATGCAGAACATGGTACATCCTGAACAGATCACTACCCGAGTGTCAGAACTAAAGAGAAAGCTGCAGACTGGAGTGGGAGAAGTCAGGTAAGTTACTTGGCATTGTGACAACAACCCTATTAAAACATAAAATGTTTGGCTTTGAATTGATCTTTTTTTTTTGTTAAATTTTTCAATGTTTAATACATACCGTGACATGGTTTTGCAGGGCAGGGGATTTCCCTCTCTCTAACTGAAACTCTGCACAGAGCATAGTGGAAGGGGAATGAGTCACTGTGCTGACTTTTCCAGCCAAGTGTAATTTGAGTATACCTTGTCAAGGTACATTTTTAAGCATTCTGGTACTCAAAGGGTTAAAGCAAGCTCACCACTCCTGCTGCAGCTGTGAGCTTGGCATTGGTTTTTAAATATGTCTCTCGTCTTTCAGGTAAAAGTGATCCAGGTGGTTCTAGAGCAGCCTGATCACTTTTACATGAATCTACAGACACTGCCCTCTGCTGCCGATGCCCGCAGTGTTTTTTTGGCTCTAGTGTTCCTCCAGGGAGCCCCTTTGTAATGGCAATAACGGTAAATGAAAGAATGTGTGAAAATAATTAAATTTTTAATAAAATAAATAAACTTTTTTTTTTCAAATTTTCATTTTAAAATTAAAAGCACTCTGTATACACCAGAATGCAAACACATTTCCAAGGCATGCCAATGTATGTACATCAAATTGTGCCACACGTGAAATAACACTGCTAACGCTGGAGTAAAAACAACAATTCTAAGACCATAATTCACATTTAAAGTAGAAGTCCACCCTAACACTAAAATCCCTGCATCTACAGACATCCACGCTCTAACACTAACCTATCTAGCCCTGTAAAGAAGAAATCCATATACATTCCTTTTTTGAAGCCGATCCGGCTCGATCCCACGCTGAGCTGATGAAAAATACCTTTTTCAAAGCGATCCTATGATAATCTTATCGTTAGTACACAGCTTTCCCAGAGCTGATCACAACCGTTCATCCAAAATTATCCGAATTGTCCTTGTCAGGACCGTCCAAGCTTTGCTCCCCATTCACCTGCACGACCTGCCACTCAACTCTGCCAAATGCTCAGACAAACCTTCCTCTGCATGAAAGTGCACCCCCACTTTCTAAAAATGTGTTAACCTTTGTAGATCTTTGGACATCTTGCATCTCAAATGCTTAGGTGGCATCCCAGTACTGCGATCTGAAGTTTCGCTCCCTGCCCCCACCTCAGTTTCTCACCTCCAGCCTTCCTATGTTTATGTGCAGATTACCAGGTCTCCATCAAGCCCTCTCAAGCATATTGGATCATTGTGTCATTACCACCGTTTGTGACAGAACAGTTTCAGGGGTTTTAGTCCAAACTGTTCATTATTTTCAAACCCAAATAGGAAATCAACCCCATCTTGTATCTCAAAGCACTGAAAGTCTTCAAGGATGTTTACATACATGCCCCCTTCTTTCCAGAGTATCTGTGAGTCCAACACTTTGCTGAGGGACCCCATACTACCAATTTGCGATCCTTTTCTTTCGGCGTCTCATTTGCTGGCTCCAGGATTGGCCCTGCTGCGCTCCCATGACAGCCTCATTGTGCGATATATGGACAACCTCCTATTGAGGGGTAGGTTCTGTCAGACAATGTGTCTTCGACTGTCCAAGCGGTACATTTGGTTTGGATGGATCATGAACCTACAGAAACCGTTGCTGGAACTGACTTTTTGTTTAGTTGAATCAAAAAGGGCTGGCAACTCGGATGCTCTTGAATAAAAGTACTTTATTGGTTACATGGGTACATGGGTACACGGGTACAGGCTATAAACTGACGCGTTTCGGCTAAGAAGCCTTCATCAAAGCATGAGTTTAGAGTATCAATAGTCCTAGACACAGCTCGGGTCAGAGAATTCCTTTCGCAGGAAAAATTTCAGACTCTCTGGCCCCAGGTTTGAACTCTAGTCTAGGAATCATCTGACTCTCCACTTTTTTTGCATAAATGTCCTGAACCTGATGGTAACCACCTTCGAGGCAGTTCTGTTTTCCTAGTTTCACTCCAGACCACTGCAATGCAACACTCTCTCATCATGGAACAACTCTGGTTTCTGGACAGACGTGTAAGCTTGTCACTGAGGACCAAGTTGTCCCTGGCTTTGTGTAAATGACACCCCCTCCCCCCTACTTTTCCATCAAAATCAATAACACAACCTCCCCTGATACCAGGGTGCTTTGTTTAAAGTGGCTCTAAAGCCTACACATTTTTTAACCTTAATGCATTAAAAGGTAAAAAATGCTTAGGCATTAGTTTGTAAAAATTCCTTTACAATCACTTTAATCCAGGACTGACCTGTCTGTTCATCCCCACACCCAATTACACTCCAAATCTTGTTGCCCTCACCTCCGTAACATTTCCAATATATGCCCCTTATTAACCAATGACACCACCAAGCTACTAATTTCCTTAAATACTGCTGCCAGATTTGTCCAGCTTACCAATTACGAAATGTGCTCCACTTCTCTCTGCCAATTCCTCCACTGCATTCCACTTGCCTAATCACCCAGTCATGCATGCAATGTGTACAAGCAGAGAAAATCCCTGTTTACTCAGTGCAGAGGGATTTTTGTAAATGAACAGTGGAAATGCTCACATGTAAGGTATACCAGGTACACGTGAGATACATCACTGCTGATGAAGTGACGACTTAACATTTCTTGGATGACCCCTGGCTTCTGGCTGCTGATTCCCACAGCAGAGAACGCGATCTTTGGATGACTTTCTGGGTTCAGAAAATGAGGGACCATAGGGTGGTACTGTGGACACTCGAAGGTTATACACCCTGTGCTGTGTAGTAATTACTAGAGCTGTGATGTATTGAAAAACACAAGTACATTTTAGACACTTAAACACAAATATATAAAATCCATAATTTTATTATCAGCTTAAAATGGCTTTTGAGAGAATTTTTTGATAGTATACATAAATAATAATAAAAAAAGCAGCGCCCTCCACATTAGAGAAGGATATTCCCCAACTATGATTTATGCCATAACTTTTCAGTTGTAATGTATGGGGGTTCCATATCTTATCGTACCGCTTCGTCAGGCTCTCTTGGGGGCTCTTTAATATATAAAACTACATGGATACAAAAAACGCAAAGCTTATTAGCATATTAACACTCAAACAAAAAAAAACATAATGTTGGTTATCCCCTATTACCATGTACTCACTTTAAGAGCCCCTTCACACTGAGGCGCTGCAAGAATGCCCTAAAATGAGCTATTACCGCGTTTTTACCGCACTAGCGGTAAAATTACCGCAACGCTGCGGCCGTTTTAACAGCGTTTTTTAAGCGTTATTGCAGCATGGGCAATTTCATTCCTGCTGTTGTAGATGCTCTTCTTTTTTTTTTGCTTGCATGTTTACATTTTTGGGAGATCATGTGACTTTTCTACAGCTCAGAGCATATTATAGGCGCTATTCAGTCTCTTTCAATTCATTTTAATGGAGAGAGGCGTTTTGGAGCGTTTTTTTCAGCACCCAAAAGCTGCTCCAAAGATGCTGCTTGCAGGACTTTTCTCAACGCCCTGCCAGCACAACGCCTCAGTGTGAAAGGGTCCATTGAGATGCATGGAGAGCGTTTTATGAGCGTTTTAATAGCGATATTTTTAACGCTAAAATGATGTAAAAACGCTCCAGTGTGAAAGGGGTCTTATACACAAATGGATTGGGCGCACGTGGGCAACACAGCAAGCCAGGAAGTTACATAAAGGGTAAAAAACTGCGCTTAAAGAAAGAAAAGAGGATGGACCAGTCCAAAAAGCAGCAAAAATAAGTGGGATTAACACAAGTAAAAGTAGAGAGTAAAACTTTGCGCTTAAAAAGTCCAATTTGTAGAAATCAATTCAATATCTCAGCGAAAGTTCATATATTCCTTCCACAGAAACTTGAATGTCAAACAATGCCAGCTGACAGGTGCAATGAATGCTTACCAGATCAAAAGCCTTTTAGCACAGATGGCTTATACCCAGCCAGGGCCTTTATCCCAGTGGGAGATAACGAAATCCTCTGTGGATGATGATGACTCTCACAACACAGATGTGATCGATTACTAGATCCCACGGGCTTCATATAGTGGCATAAATTTCATGGCATAGTAGTGGATTAGACAGAAAAAACAACAATAGCGTAATACTGTT
The DNA here is from genome assembly GCA_029206835.1 of Rana muscosa. Taxonomy (NCBI): domain Eukaryota; kingdom Metazoa; phylum Chordata; class Amphibia; order Anura; family Ranidae; genus Rana; species Rana muscosa. The sequence continues at coordinate 191,215,425 of CM055125.1, read as the reverse complement.
ATGGATCACACCAGGTGCCTATATCTAAAAGCAATAGGCACCAATTGCTTAGACAACACCCGTGACTGAAAAACAACCAGTGCACCACCACAGGGAAAGCCTGCTTACCAGATGCCTTTGGTTGTTGAGCATGTGGCCAAACCCAGCCAGGGCCTTTGGGGAGAAACGTCCACTAAGATTGAAAAGACTGCTCTAATCTTCAGACACCCCGCACCCATCCGTAGTGTCGTATTAGATGTTTAACAGAATCACCCAAAGGAAGAAAAATGGGGGACTATAGTGTGAATCCGTTTTAAATGTTTAATAAAATAATTAGAACCACACTTAGTTATGTAGAAATAAGAAGCATTAAAAAACAAAGCCGGCCGGCTCCTAGATCAACCCCGTCCAGACACGATAACGCGGTGACGTCAGCACGCTCCTAGTCCTCAGACGCGTTTCATCATATCTGACATTCTCAATGAGGGACCAAAGCCAGGAAGTTACTGGGTGTGTGTGGGAGCACACTAATAGGCGGCAATCATATAATGTAACTGGCCTAAATATTAGAAAATGAAGTATTACATGGTGTCCAAAACAAACATGATACCTACAACCTTACTGCAAACATAGGGTTACTTACAGTCATCTGTTTCTCAGATTTGTAAAGTGACAACCTGCATTAGGTTTTACCAAGTGTATGTTTATGCCTCCTCTGATACCAGTTTTGGGTGTAAGGTGCTACAAGCAGCTCTCCAAGTTTTGTTGAGTTCCTTTTGACAGGTTTGTTATGTGGGTCTGTTAGCGTTTGTTGTGCTTCCCTCAGTTTGACTGCTTTTGTTTGTCCCATGGTTAAAGATCAAAGATCTTGTGTTTGCTGTACAAAAAAGTAGAATTTTTGACTTGCCAGTAAAATCAGTTTCTTGGAGTACAGTACACAGGACACAGGTCCCACCCTCTGTTTATGATCTCCCTATTGCTATGCTACAAAACTGGGGCTAGCTGGGAATGAAAAGGGTGATATAGGGGATCTCTCCACAGCTTCTTTTTCCCAAGGCGTCTTTTAGGTCAGCACCTTGAGATATAGTGACTCCTCCCACCAACCACAGGAAACACCTTCTTCCTCCAGATTTTTAAAGGAAGTTACCTCCCTACCATACCTCAGTTTTTGTGTTTCCTCCGGCCCGGAGGGAACATCTTCGGTGAGGGGAGTCAGTGTCTTTAAGATGCTCCTGGGAGATGGGGCTTCCCTCTTGTTTTTTTCCTCAAGTACCTCAATTCTTTTCCCTAAACAGACTCGACGGGTCTCTAGGAACAGATGCTCTGGCGCAGTCCTGGGAATTTCCCTTTTGCTTCGCGTTTCCCCCGTTCCAGCTAATCCCTCTAGTTTTAAGGAAAATTCAAAGGGAAAGAGTACCTGTCATCCTGATCACCTCATTCTGGCCTAAGAGAGCTTGGTTCTCAACTGTCCTGAGAATTGCGACCGAGCCTTGCTGGCATCTACCTCTCAGGAAAGATCTATTGATACAGGGTCCCGTAAATCATCCAGACATGTCCAACCTCTCCCTCGCAGCCTGGTATCTGAAAGGCAGCTCTTAAAGAGAAAAGGCTTTTCAGACCGTTTAGTTGCAACACTGCTAGCAAGCAGGAACAGGAAGAAGGTAACAAGGACCATCTACACCAAGGTCTGAAAGGTTTATAACTCTTGGTGTGACTTATCTGCTCAAAACCCGGATAATCTTGGTTCCATCTTGGAGTTCCTCCAAGATGGAGCAGATAAGGGACTGGCAATTAGTCCTTTGAAGGTGCAGGTGGCTGCACTAACAGTATTCCTAGAAAGATCTGTGGCCTCAGAACCACTAGTAGTTAGGTTCTTCAAAGCCCTTACAAGGTCTAGACCGGCTCCAAATGGAATCTCTCGTTAGTTCTACAATCCCTGGCAAGGAGTCCATTCGAGCCTCTAGAAGAGGCATCTCTCAGAGATCTCACACTCAAAACGCTGTTTCTGATGCTATCACTTCAGCACGCAGGATCAGTGAACTACATGCCCTGTCAATAAGGCAACCTTATTTATCAATATTTTCAGATAGATTTATACTGAGAACTGACCCCAAGTTCTTACCTAAGTTAGCTTTGACTCTTAATCGTTCCCAAGACATTGTGCTCCCTACTTTCTGTGCAGACCCCTCTGGGGAAAAAGAAACTTTTTTTCATATGTTAGATGTAAAAAGGACTTTGTTATGCTACCTAAAAATAACAAAGAGCTTTAGAAGCACAGATTCTTTATTTGTCCTTTTTGGAGGCAACAAAAAAGGTTGCCAAGCTTCAAAAGTTACTTTGGCTAGATGGTTCAAGTTATCCATTCTGGAAGCCTACTCTCATGCAGGTTTGGTTCCACCAGTGGGAATATGTGCACACTCAACTAGAGCGCTTGCGGCCACATGGGCAGAAAAAGCTTGTGCCACTCCTGAACAAATTTGCAAAGCGGCAACGTGGTCAAGCTTTCGCACTTTCGTGTGCCATTACAGACTTGACCTCACATCTGCCAGTGACCAGGCATTTGGCAGGAAGGTCCTGCAGGCTGTTGTCCCGCCCTAAGGGGGTAAGTCTCTGTTATCCTTTCAAGGTGCTGTCCTGAAAGACGCCTTGGGAAAATCCAAGTTGGACTTACCGGTAACTTGTTTTCCAGAAGTCTTTCAGGACAGCAACGACCCGCCCTATTAGTCTGATGTTCGATGCTGTGACTAACGTATATGTTTATGTGTTCCAGCTTTGGCCAGAGGTTCTCTGCTACAACTGAGGTATGGTAGGGAGGTACCTCCCTTTAAAGATCTGGAGGAAGAAGGTGTTTCCTGTGGTTGGTGAGACGAGTCACTATATCTCAAGGTGCTGACCTGAAAGACTTCTGAAAAACAAGTTACCGGTAAGTCGAACTTGGATTTTTTGCCAGTGTCCAAAATTTACATGAATGTAGCTGCCTATAACCCATTTTACTGGTAAGTAAACAATCCCACTTTATTTTCGTTTTTTTTAGATGTGTGCGTGTGTGTATATGTAGCACACCCCCGCAGGAGCTGCTGGTTTTAATTTGGGCCTTGCACGTTACCTCGTTATTTGTTGTCTAGGGGGAAGAAAGTCTGTAGTGACTCCAATGTCCACACAAGATGTAAAACCTTAAGGCCTCATGCCCACGGACGTTTTTACAGCCGCGTTTTTGAGCGTTTTTTACAGCTTAAAAACGCCTGTCCATGTTAGTCTATAGCTTCATGCCCACCTAGATGTTTTTGAGCTGCAAATAGCATAGGCGATTTTAAGCTGTAAAAAAAAAAAAACCAGGACCAGTGCGTTCCTCGGCGTTGGGCATAAAAAAAACGCGAAGCATTAAACGCTAAAAACGCGCGAAAATGTCGCAATTGCGTTTTTGAGCTCCAACGGTTTTTTTTTGGGTTTTTTTTTTCGAACAAAAAAAAAGGTCCAAAAATGTATACAATAACATGGACAGGCGTTTTTAAGCTGTAAAAAACGCGGCTGTAAAAACGTCCGTGGGCATGAGGCCTAAGCATTGAGGTTTTATTTTCTTTTGTTGCATAAACACTTGAAGACAGTAGAAGGGTGAAGGGAAAGGGGGGATTCAGGTACACAGCACACAGATCACTGGGGAAAACTCCTCACTATACAGTCATTCACCACTATTCCTGGAGTGGATATTGCTCACCTGGATAGGCCCCTCTCACCTGGCCTAGCAGCCGGTATGATGCACGAACGATAATCAGAACCAGTCTCTGCCACAGACCGGTGATGGACAATATTGGATAATCTGGGGTCCTCTGCCACAGGACCTAACGCCCGAACTTCCAGCCAAACAGTCAAGAGCATTTAAGCCAACCCGGCAGACTGTAAGGTGAACTTTTGCTGCGGTGCATCCTTTAATAGATTTACCAGGCCCTCCTCAAGACACCATCCTTCCGCTCGGTCTTTTTCAGGACAGGTCCTCCCCTGGTTTCCTCCATTGAGTGGCTTCCTCCCTCAGGACGGACAGCACAGGATCACCTTCTTGGCGCAGACCCAGTCAGCATAACTGGGCCTGCTTGTTGGTGTTGCGGCCTCGGACCAGCATGGTTCCAAGGCCAAAAATCACACAATACACCCCTTTATGCCAGGAGGGCCATGAGGGGATGAAAGACCCCAAAAAATGGTGTCTGCCCCTTAAGCACTATCCCCAGCATGCTCAGTGGGTAGACCACGCCCACTGAACTGTTCCCGGGGGAAGGTACCCAATGTACTCTGGCTTGTCAATCTTCAACATCGGCCTGAGGTGGTAACGCCACCTACAGGCAACAATGGGAAGTTTTTCCCAACACAGCCATAGCCGGAACAGAGGCTAATTTAGCATAATTATATACATCTGAGCTTAACTAGTGGCTCAGATACCCTCTAAATTGAAACATAGCGCCCAGTCATTGGGAGCAGGGCGTTACATATATGTATGCCTGGAGTTTACCTTGAAGTAGAAAAAAAAAACATTACATATATTTCACAGCAAGTGATGTTGAATTTCACAACTGTTCATTTATGTTTTACACTTTAGGTCTTCTGGTCCTTCAGACGTTCTTGGTCAGAATCTTGCTGAACTGCAGGGGCAGATAAATGAAGTTCTAGGGAAAGCGGAGGAGGAGAAACGAGAAGCAGAGGAGAGGCAGAGAAAGTTACAGGAGGAAATAGCAGCCCTGCAGGATAGAGCCAAAGAGGCTCCTGGAGAATATAAGAGAGCTTGCAACAAAGCTGCAGAAGCCAGGGTGAGAGACTTCTATCCAGTCTGGTCTCGTGAGAGATCATAACTAAAACATTTTTAGTTTGTTTGTAATTTCTGGAAACTTGATACGAGTTCACTGGAAAATCTGTCACATTAGTATAAAAAGCTGGCACCAAGGCGATGCAGAGAGATACAGTACTTCATAATTTACAACCTGCAGCTTAGTAGACTGTCCAGGAGAGCCAAGGGTTGTGTAAAGTCTGAGCCCCTATCTGCCATCAGCAGTGCTGACATGGACTAGTTTTCAGAGGAGGTGCAGATTATATAGTGTGTAGGTGTGTGTGTGTGTGTGTGTGTGTATGTATGTATGTATATGTGTATAGGTGTGTGTGTGTGTGTGTGTGTGTGTGTGAATGTACATGTATGTGTGTGTGTATATATATATATATATATATATATGTGTGTGTGTGTGTGTGTGTGTGTGTGTGTGATAGATAGATAGAGATATCTCTATCTATATCTATCTATTATACACAACCTAAAAACTATTAACACTTCTATTTCTCTTAATTTACAGCATTTATTCACACCTGCCTAAAACTTTTGCAAAGTAGTATGTGTGTATATGTATATATGTGTGTGTGTGTGTATATGTATATGTGTATATATATATATATATATTGTGACAGCAGGAAGGTAAAGTCACCTGGTTGCATCCAGGGGGGTAGATATATTTCGCCCAGATTCAGGCTTTACACTGACTTATACAACTAGGTGGAGAGTTGTATAAGCCCAGCTAAGGCTAGTGGGCTCATGGATGACTCATACCTCTAGGGAGAGTGCTGGGCGTCGTGCAGACAGGGAGTTGATGAGACCAGCTGAAGCTTGTCAGCTCATTTAGGCCTCTATAAGAACTCCCAGCTTCATTAGATGTTAGCTCATGCCTGGACCCAGACCTGTGTGGACTGTCTAGGGAGAGTGAACCCCTGTGCGGTGAGACAAAGCCTGTGTGGCTATTTGCTTGGACATTTAAAACCAGGGACTTAGGGACTAGGACAGCACTAGGCTGATCCCAGTTGTTAGTTAGGAAACCTGTATGTTTAGTCAGAGGTCAAATTGACCAGGATTTTGTTTATGTTTCTTTTGCTTTGCTGTGTTTTGTCACTGTAAATAGAAAATAAACCGCACCTTTTTGATTTTGAAAACCACAACCTCCGTCTGCTGGGCCTGTTTTTGTGTGGGGAGCCCATCCCGGGGGTCACACACACCCGCTGCCGAGCCAACCCCCTCACAGTTGGTGGAGAACCAGTGGCAGTTTTTTTTAAGCCAGCATGGAGGAGATACTGAAGCAGCTGGCTCTAGCAAATGCCAATCAACAGCAGACAAATGCAGGTTTGCAAAAGAGCCTTGCAGCTCAACAACAGAACTTCGCAGCCCAGCAGCAAGCCCAGCAGCAAGCTCACCAACAGAGTCTGGAAGCTCAGCAACAAGCCCAGCAGCAATCTGAGGCCCGCTTCATAGACCTGTTACAGAAGCAAGAGCAGAGACTACAACAAATGGAAGCAGTAATGCAGCAACGTCCACAGACCAGTGAGGAAAGCCGTCCCACTAATACCGCGTCCTTTGGGGTGAGTCGTTTATTGACAAAAATGACTGGAGAGGATGATCCAGAGGTATTTTTGACCACATTTTGAAAGGACTGCTGAAAGAGAAAAGTGGCCTGAGGAGCAGTGGGCTGGACTGGTGGCTCCTCTGTTAACTGGTGAATCGCAGAAGGCTTACTATGACCTAGAGCCTGACCAAGCAAAAGACTATGTGATGCTAAAAGCTGAGATATTGGCAAGGCTGGGTGTCACCCAGGCTGTCCGGGCTCAGCGTGTGCATAACTGGACTTTCCAGCTTGGAAAACCCCCCAGGTCTCAAATGTATGATCTCATTCACCTGAGCAGAAAGTGGCTACAGCCAGAGACTTTGTCCGCACCAAAGATTGTGGAACGTGTTGTAATGGATCGGTTTTTGAGAGCTCTTCCTACTGCCATCCAAAAGTGGGTAAGCCATGGAGACCCAGAGACGGCCGATGGTCTTGTGGATCGTGTGGAGAAATACTTGGCTACAGAGAACCTGACGGCCTCTTCCAGAGACACTCAGACTTTCCACCCTAAGACCAGACCATCCCCAGGGGCGGATAAGAGGATTCCAAGGGGTAAGGGTGGAGAGAGTGAGAGGGTGGGAGCTCTACCCCAAGTTTGGCGAGAACAGCCTGGGAAATCAGCGGCTCAAGAGGCGGCAAGAAGGATCGTTTGCTACCGCTGCCGGCAAGCGGGACATATTGCAGCCAATTGCCCGGTTGTGGAGGAACCCATGCAGTGTGACTTTCTGACGGGCAGACGTCAGTCGCTGTGTGCGACAGTCGCATGCACTGCCATTCGAGGAACTGAGAAACATTTATGCAAAATGTGTGTTAATGGTAGAAATGTTGTGGTATTGCTGGATTCAGGTAGCCTTGTGACCCTGATAAAGGCTGAGTTAGTTAAAACAGAGGTCTCTGGGAATAGCAAGGTAGCTGTTATTTGTGTGCATGGGGACACCCGAGAGTATCCAGTGACTACAGTGTGTTTCGAGACCCCCAAAGGTACCCTCTCTCATCCAGTGGGCTTAGTATCTCAGTTACCGTATGACGCCATTGTGGGAAGGGATTTTCCGAAGTTCTGGGAACTGTGGGATGATCCTGAGCCCCCCACTGGTGCCCCTATGTACCAGGAATGTGATAGCCAGAACTCCCCTGAGAGTGGTGAGGACTCTCCGGAATTTCCCTTATCAGTATTGGCAGGGGAGACTCAAGAAACTGGAGAGGAGCCCACCTCCTCAGACGAAAACCTACCGTCTGTGGAGTTTTCTGATCTTGAGGTTCACAGGGAAAACTTTGCCACAGAACAGTTGAAAGACCCCGCCCTAATAAAGGCACGGGAAAACGTAGTGAAAATAGATGGCGAGTTAGTGAACCCAGATAATACCTGCACTTACCCATACTTCAGCGTAGAGAAGGACCTACTGTATCGGGTGGCAAAAAGGGCAGAAGAAACCGTTGAGCAGCTTGTGGTGCCCAAACCTTACAGGAAGTTGGTGTTGGAGTTGGCCCATGGGCACATTCTTGGAGGTCATCTGGGGACAGAGAAAACCCGAGAGAGGGTATTACAGAGATTCTATTGGCCGGGGGTGATGAAGGACATAGAAAATTATTGTTCCTCCTGCCCTGTGTGTCAGAGGTCGGCCCCGATGCCACATTTCCGTAGCCCGCTGGTCCCTCTACCCATCATTGAGGTCCCGTTTGAGAGGATCGCCATGGATTTGGTAGGTCCTATAATCAAGTCCGCTAGGGGGCACCAGTACATATTAGTTATAATGGACTATGCCACCCGTTATCCAGAAGCGATCCCTCTCCGAAATACCTCGGCCAAAACCATAGCCAAAGAGCTATCTCTTGTGTTTAGCCGGGTGGGTATTTGTAAAGAACTGCTTACGGACCAAGGTACACCCTTTATGTCCCGGGTTATGAAGGAGCTGTGTAAATTGTTCAAAGTGACGCAATTACGTACATCTGTGTATCACCCCCAGACCGATGGGCTGGTTGAAAGATTCAACAAAACCCTAAAACAAATGTTGAAGAAAGTGGTGGATAGAGATGGAAAGGATTGGGACTGTCTACTTCCTTATCTGATGTTTGCTATTAGGGAGGTGCCCCAATCCTCTACGGGATTCTCCCCCTTTGAGTTACTGTATGGGAGACACCCAAGAGGGCTGTTGGATATTGCCAAGGAAACTTGGGAAAGTGAGAGTTCTCCCCACAGGAGTGTGATTGAGCATGTCGCCCTGATGCAAGACCGAATTGCACAGGTAATGCCCATCGTGAAGGAACATTTGGCCCAAGCGCAGTTAGCACAGCAGAGAGTGTACAACCGTGGAGCCAAGACCCGTACCTTTTCCCCGGGGGATAGGATACTGGTACTTGTCCCTACGGTTGAAAGTAAATTCCTTGCCAAATGGCAAGGCCCCTACGAGATAATGGAAAAAGTGAGCGAAGTGAATTACAAGGTCAGACAACCAGGAAGGCGAAAGCCCGAACAGATCTATCACGTTAATCTGTTGAAAGCCTGGAGGGATAGAGAGTCCCTAGTCGCAGACACTTGGTCACCAGCTCAAACTGGTTGCGTCATTCCTGAGGTTGGAATAGCAGCCACCTTGTCACAACCCCAACAACAGGAGGTTAAGGAGTTTGTGCTTCGCAACAAGGAGGTATTCTCTGAGCTGCCGGGACAAACATTTGGGGTAGAGCATGACATCATTACCCCGCCCGGTGAAAGGGTGAAGTTAAAACCCTATCGGATCCCAGAGGCCCGACGGGAGGCAATACGGGAGGAAGTACAGAAAATGCTGAACTTAGGGGTGATAGAGGAGTCCCAAAGTGATTGGTCTAGTCCCATTGTGTTGGTGCCTAAACCGGATGGGAGCTGGCGATTTTGTAACGATTTTCGTCAGTTGAACAAAGTTACAAAATTTGACACCTACCCCATGCCACGTATAGATGAGTTGATCGACCGGCTGGGAACAGCCCGATACATGACGACTCTTGACCTCACAAAAGGGTATTGGCAAATCCCCCTGGCCAAATTGGCCAAAGAGAAAACCGCATTTGTAACCCCAGACGGGGCGTTCCAATATAAAAGAATGCCGTTCGGGTTACAGAATGCGCCGGCCACATTCCAGCGGAAAATGGACCAGATGCTGAGGCCCCATCGGAAGTATGCTGCGGCTTACCTGGATGACGTAATTGTCCATAGCACAGATTGGGCCTCACATCTGCCAAAAGTGCAAGCAGTCCTGGACTCTGTTCGGGAAGCGGGGTTTACGGCTAACCCCAAGAAGTGTACCATTGGGCAGGAGGAGGCCAAATATCTTGGGTACACCATTGGGAGGGGAGTAATAAAACCCCAACTCAACAAAGTCGAGGCCATCCAGAGTTGGCCACGTCCCAACAGCAAGAAGCAGGTACGAGCCTTTCTGGGAATCGCTGGGTATTATCGGCGATTCATTCCCCACTTTGCTTCTAAGGCTGTGCCCCTAACCAACCTAACGAAGGGGAAAGGGTCGGTCATGATTAAATGGACCCCCGAGGCTGAGGCAGCATTCCAATTCTTGAAACAAGCCTTATGTAGCCAGCCAGTGTTGTACTCACCCGACTTCTCTAAAGACTTTGTCGTACAAAGTGATGCGTCAGATGTGGGGTTAGGAGCAGTATTGTCCCAGGTCTGGAACGGGGAAGAGCACCCAGTCATTTACCTCAGCAGGAAATTGAAGTCCCATGAGGTAAATTACGCCACCGTTGAAAAGGAGTGTTTAGCGGTGAAGTGGGCTCTAGATTCCCTTCGGTACTACCTGCTAGGTAGGCACTTTGACATGGTTACGGATCACGCTCCGTTAAAGTGGATGGCTCAAAACAAGGAAACAAATAGAAGAGTGAATAGGTGGTTCCTGGCCCTCCAGGAATTCAACTTCACAGTAAAGCATCGCCCTGGCGTTCAAATGGGGAATGTGGATGCTTTGTCTCGAGTACATGAATGCCTGATTGCTGGTGTTCCAACCCCGAGGTTAAAACAAGAGGGGGGGGGGATGTGACAGCAGGAAGGTAAAGTCACCTGGTTGCATCCAGGGGGGTAGATATATTTCGCCCAGATTCAGGCTTTACGCTGACTTATACAACTAGGTGGAGAGTTGTATAAGCCCAGCTAAGGCTAGTGGGCTCATGGATGACTCATACCTCTAGGGAGAGTGCTGGGCGTCGTGCAGACAGGGAGTTGATGAGACCAGCTGAAGCTTGTCAGCTCATTTAGGCCTCTATAAGAACTCCCAGCTTCATTAGATGTTAGCTCATGCCTGGACCCAGACCTGTGTGGACTGTCTAGGGAGAGTGAACCCCTGTGCGGTGAGACAAAGCCTGTGTGGCTATTTGCTTGGACATTTAAAACCAGGGACTTAGGGACTAGGACAGCACTAGGCTGATCCCAGTTGTTAGTTAGGAAACCTGTATGTTTAGTCAGAGGTCAAATTGACCAGGATTTTGTTTGTTTCTTTTGCTTTGCTGTGTTTTGTCACTGTAAATAGAAAATAAACCGCACCTTTTTGATTTTGAAAACCACAACCTCCGTCTGCTGGGCCTGTTTTTGTGTGGGGAGCCCATCCCGGGGGTCACACACACCCGCTGCCGAGCCAACCCCCTCACAATATATATATATATATATATATATATATATATATATATATATATATATATATATATATATATATATATATATATATATAGCATGCATACATGCATACACACACTCTACTGTGCAAAAGTTTTAGGCAGGTGTGAATAAATGCTGTACATTTAAGAATGCTCTCAGAAACAGAAGTGTTAATAGTTTTATTTTTATCACATAACAAAATGGAAAGTAAATGAATAGAAGAGAAATCCAATTAAAATCATAATTTGGTGTGACCACCCTTCGCCTTCAAAACAGCGTAAATTTTTCTAGGTACACTTACTTGCACACAGTTTTAGAAGGAACTTGGCAGATAAGTTGTAGGTATCCAAAAAACTATCCAGATGTAATGCAGTGGATATGCCAGTGTGAATGCCCCCCGCTCTTTGTTTTCATCAAACATTAATATGTATTGAATGTTTCTAAAGTTTGTTCTGGTCTACGTAGATATCTTCTAATTTGTGATTGCAGATCCAGCAGGAGAAAAAGCAGTGCGAGGCCAGAGTGCAGCAGCTGGAGAGAGAAGTAAATCGATTGAATGGCAAGCTGAAGACGATGGAAGATATTCAAGGTCTGGCTGACCAGCAGCTGGTGGAAGCAGATGAAGAGCGTGAGAAACTGCTCACAGCACTGCATGATCTGGAGAGTGAGGTTGGAATCGCACTCTGATTTGTATGTGGGAAATTAGACACATTTGCTCCATATACTGTATATCTAACACTGACCCTTTTATTCCAGAGGGGATTGGAAGATTCCAAGGCACAGAAACACCTCTCCGGACTTGAAAACGAACTCAGAGAGTTGAAGAAGGCCGTGGCTATGTCAGACAAATTGGCCACCTCGGAGCTGACTGATGCCAAAGACCAGCTGAGGTCTCTCCATGGCACAGTACTTCAAATCAACCGAGAACGTTCTGAGGTATTGCATGGCACGTTTAGAATAAAACACCAATTGTGTTGGCTAATTCGTGTTTTAAGACCTTTTCTTATCAGTGTACTTAAGTTTAAAAAAAACATGGGCTCAATTAATGACTCTGCATGCACTTCTGTGAATGAGAAAACTTAGACCAAATGTTACTCTCCCTGTGTAAAGCGTCTTCCTGCTGTATTATAGTCCCTGTTTGTCACAGCATGGGCCATAAAGTAGTTGTAAACCCACTAACCGAAAAAATGAAAAATAAAAAACCTATGCATAGCATACTAGCTCTTTATGAAATACTCCCCTTAGATCGAAGCCCCCGTAGTGGTCCTCGTACACTGGTTCGGCCAGGAACATCGCTCCCGGAGTTACTTCCATGTATTGCGGGCTCCGGCGCTGTGATTGGCCAGAGCCGCGTTGACGTTAACGGCACACTAGCTGAAGCAACAGCACGTACGTGCCATTGCTTCAGTGCGCATGTGCCGATGACGTCGGCACATGCTGATACAGGGGATATCTCCTAAACCGTGTAGGTTTAGGAGATATTCGGGGCAGCTACAGGTAAGCCATATTATAGGCTTACCTGTAGTAGAAAGTCGTTTGTAAAGAGTTTACAGCCACTTTAATAACCAAGTGACTGATGGCAGGTTTCTGCCCTTATTTGTCCAGAGGTCATGAATTGCAAAAGGCTGTTTAGGTGCTATAGACCTAAATAGCTAAAGGTCCACATTTAAAAGTGTTACTAAACCCACAACAGTAAAATCAGTCTGTATATACTCACTGTGAAACCTAAGGGGTTAATCCTGTGCATTGTGTAAAAAGGCTGTTTGATTCTGTCTTCTCTGGTCCTCCCCTTCCACTGTCCTCAATCCATCTCCTGATAGAACAGAGCCTTGAGGGCAAGCTTCTCATGCACAGTTTGGTGTGTGTTGCTATAGATTTTTTTTTTTTCCTTGGAAGGAAGCACAGGGCCAATCCCCACTGTCCAGACAGAGGATCAGGGGTCCTGCAGCCTCATAGGACAGTCAGAGTAGAAGGAAAACTCCTCCTACAAGCTTTAATCAGACACTGATAGAAGTCACAAGACTGCTATATACTGCTGATAAAAAAAGGTATTTAGCAGTTTATATTTACTAAAACGATTGCATTTCTGTGTTCTGTGTACTGTGGGAGACCAAATATATTGAATGCAGGATCCCGGGTTTAGTAACACTTTAAACTTTTGTACTTTTACTCTAAAAGTAATAGTCCTGCCTAAGCGGAGACACCATGTGATGTCAAAAGACCCTTTATGTTTACTGTGTATTGCATAACCGAGCCCTGTAGTTATGATAGTTATGAGGAATGTTTCAGTTTTAGTATGGCTGATTCAGTGTCTGATAATGCCTACTTAGGAATTATACGATAACGAGTTATCAAAATGAGTTCAGGCCATTTCTAGGGGAGCAACTGGAAAAATTCTGGGGGCCTCTCACCTTTTGACTCTCAGGCCGCGCACACACGACCGGTTTTCTCGGCAAAAAACAACAAGAAAACTGCCGGGAGAGCTTTCTTGCCGAGAAAACCGGCTGTGTGTACGCGGCTTTCAGTTTTCTCGTCAAGAAAACTGCCCAGATTCTTGACGAGAAAAAAGAAGACCTGCGGTCTTTTTTTCTCGTCGAGAATCTCGTCGGCCTGTTTCTCGACGAGAAGCCCGAGCGTGTGTACACTTACCTGTCGCCGTGGAAACCCGCGCATGCTCGAAATGACTTTGACGCATGCGCAGTAGCTTCATAGGCATAGGGTGTAGCAAGATGGCGGCGACGGCATCGAATGTGACGAGCGCACGCTCGTCGTAGTCGATGACGTCACTGCGTTCGTGCCATTCAAAAGAACGGCGGTTACTTTGAATCGTATGTGTGTACACTCTGCCGGGACAAGTTTCTTGTCAAGATCCTCTTCAGGAAAAACAACGTTTTTTTCCTGACGAGAATCTCTGCCGTGTGTTCGAGGCTTCAGTTCCAGTGCTGGTCAACACAAGGCAGTTTTAACCAGTCACAAAAACAACTAAACACAGTGCACAATGCTAACAGTAACTGTTGGTGGTAGGTTGCATTCATCCATTTTGTCATTTTTATGTTAAAACTGATTGCTGATATTGCCCTAAAAATGCCATATTCGCGATCAGCATCAGAGCTATTTTCAGAAAAACGAATTAACGTTAAGGCCGGGTTCACATTGGGGCGACAAACGCTCCGACGTTGGGAGCTCATGTCGCATGACGTGTGAAAATCAATGTTTCCCTATGGGAGCCGTCTTAACTGGTCCGACACATGTCGGTCCGACTTTGAAAATGCTCCCTGTACTACTTCGGTCCGACTTTGATCCGACTTCAGCCCATTGACTATCATTGAAGTCGGATCAAAGTCGGACCGCAGTCTTGCATGATCCGACTTTGGCATGCGACTTGTGCTCTGCTGCTCTTGAGGGGGAACTCCAGGCCAAATTTTAAATGAAAAACCGGCATGAGTTCCCCCTCCAGGAGCATACCAGGCCCTTGGGTCTGGTCTGGATTTGAAGGGGAACCCCTACGCCGAAAAAACGGCGTGGGGGGTCCCCCCCAAAATCCAAACCACACCCTTTTCCGAGCACGCAACCTGGCAGGCCGCAGGGGAAGAGGGGGGGGACAAGAGAGCGGCCCCCCTCCCTCCTGAACCGTACCAGGCCGCATGCCCTCAACATGGGGGGTTTGGTGCTCTGGGGCAGGAGGGCGATCTGCGGCCCCCCCACCCCAAAGCACCCTGCCCCCATGTTGATGAGGACAGGGCCTCTTCCCGACAACCCTGGCCGTTGGTTGTCGGGGTCTGCGGGCGGGGGGCTTATCGGAATCCGGGAGCCCCCTTTTAATAAGGGGGCCCCCAGATCCCGGCCCCCCACCCTATGTGAATGAGTATGGGGTACATCGTACCCCTACCCATTCACCTGGTGGAAAAAATGGCAATAAAAACACAACACAGCTTTTTAAATTAATTTATTGCACAGCTCCGGGGGTCTCCGCGCTCTCCGGTTCTTTCTTCTGCCGGGCCTCCGCTATCTTCTTCCAGCTCTTTTGCTAGCGGGGCCCGGTCTTCCCCGTCGCCTTCTTCTTCTCCCGCTCTCCGGTTCTTCTCCCGCTCTCCGGTTCTTTCTTCCGCCGGGCCTCCGCTAACTTCTTCCAGCGGAGGGGCCGGTCTTGCCGTCGCTGTCTTCTTCTCTCTTCTCCTCGATGTTGACTCGTCGCTTCCTCCCGCTGTAATACTGGCTCTTCGCTCCGCTCCGAATTAATATAGGCTTCTCATGACGTCACAGTCACATGACGTCACAGTCACATGCTCCGGGGCCACCCGGAGCATGTGACTGTGACGTCATGAGAAGCCTATATTAATTCAAGGCAGAGTGAACAGCCAGTATTACAGCGAGAGGAAGCGACGAGTCAACTTCGAGGAGGAGAAGAGAGAAGAAGACGGCGACGGGAAGACCAGCCCCTCCACTAGCAAAAGAGCTGGAAGAAGATAGTGGAGGGGCCGGCAGAAGGACAACGGAGAACCGGACGAGACGACGGGAAGACCGGGCCTCTCCGCTAGCAAAAGAGCTGGAAGAAGATAGCGGGGTCGGGGTCTGCGGGCGGGGGGCTTATCAGAATCAGGGAGCCCCCTTTAATAAGGGGGCCCCCAGATCCCGGCCCCCCACCCTATGTGAATGAGTATGGGGTACATCGTACCCCTACCTATTCACCTGGTGGAAAAAAATGGCAATAAAAACACAACACAGCTTTTTAAATTAATTTATTGCACAGCTCCGGGGGTCTCTGCGCCCCAGAGCACCAAACCCCCCAGGTTTAGGGCATGCGGCCTGGTACGGTTCAGGAGGGAGGGGGGGCCGCTCTCTCATCCCCCCCTCTTCCCCTGCGGCCTGCCAGGTTGCATGCTCGGATAAGGGTCTGGTTTGGACTTTGGGGGGGACCCCCATGCCGTTTTTTTGGCGTAGGGGTTCCCCTTCAAATCCAGACCAGACCCAAGGGACTGGTATGCTCCTGGAGGGGGAACCAATGCCGGTTTTTTATTTAAAATTTGGCCTGGAGTTCCCCCTCAAGATTCATAGCAAACACAGTGCCTGGTGTTGGCGGGGATCCAAGTCGGATCCCCGTTCATTGAAAGTCGGACATATGTCGGCTTCATGTCGCGATGCAAAGTCGGATCCAAAGTAGGACGGCTGTCGTGTCGCACTAGTGTGAACCCAGCCTAAGGCTATATTCCAGATATGGATTTTTTGCATAGTTACATGGTCCACCTTGGATCAATGCAGGTATGCATATTCCATACCTGTGGGGTCCCCGTGGAAGATGGAAATCACTGTAGTAGTCACTACTACAGTGATCACAGCTGTCTTCCAGGTCCAATGCCGAGTGGCGGCTGCCCTGCTGTACAAGAACCACAGGGGGTGGCCGCTTGGCTTGGGCACCATTTGCTGATTGATACAGTAAATGCAAGGTGTTCTCTGATTGCTCAAGGTGGAAAAGCAGGGCGTTGAACCTGAAAAATTATAACATTCATGACTAAACATCTCATGGAACTATACTACTTGTGCCTTTAGTAATGGCTGACACAATAATAATGCTGTATTTAGATTGAGTAGATCTAATAATGTTGATGTCAGTAATAAGGACAATTTTTTTTTTTCTCTTTATGCCAGGGAATGCGGGATGCAGACAATTTTTGCTCCCAGGCAGCTCAAGCGGCTAGAGAGCTGACTAAAGCTGAGGCGGAAATTGATCTTCTGCAAGAATTGCTGCAAGATAAGGAGAGACAGGTAAGGACTGCAGGGCCTAGTCTTTAGTTATTTGTACAGGATGGTACAGGTTTACTGCATATAAACATGTCTTGAACTTTCAGAATTCTCATCCAACATTGTTTTTAAAGTGATTGTAAGCACTTACATATACCCAGTGAAGTGACTAGCGTCAGATGATACACAGAGATGAAACAAATCCTACATAAGTTGTACCTGTTTATCTGATGTCTTATCTTGTTTGCAGTCTTACAAAGTCCACAATTTTTATAGCTTGTCTGAGCTTTCAGAAAGCAGGGGGCATATAGCTGAATTTACACTCTGCAGAGCTCAGCGAGAGCTGATTGGAGGGAATGGAACAGAACCCCTTACACACAGCACACAGGAACAGATCTGAAGCTGTTAATCACAGGTTGTGTGCTGGTGCTCCCTCCCCATTACATTTTCTCTTTGAGGAAAGCAGACCTGTCGCTGCTCATGCTATCACAAGAGATGTTGTCTATCCCTTGTGATAGCAATAAAATTGATCAAAAACTTTTTAAAATTGTGTCAAATTTTACAATTTTTTATTTTTTTTAATGTAAAGCACCTCCGTCCCTCTGTCTGTGGGCAGGGGGCTTATTGGAATCTGGAACCCCCCCCCCCTCATGTGAATGAGTATGGGGTACATTGTCCCCATACTCATTCACCCAAAAAAGTGTCAAAAAGAAATTTAAACAAATAGACAGTTTTTGACAATTCCTTTATTAAAAAAACAAACACAATTTCCCCTGTTGTAGATTCATCGTCAATCCATGATGCCCGCCACCACCTAGCCTTCTATTCACACATTTACCAAGTTCTGCTAGGAAGTTGTTTATGCCCCTGCGGACACCAGTTTTGGGCAAAAGGTCTTGTGGGCAGTTTTGTAGTAGGGTTCCTCTCCTGTTTTGTTACAGGCTTTTGGGCATGCTGCCCTTGTTGCTGTGTAACCCACTCCTCATGTTCAGTGTTTTGGGACATCCTAACCAGTTGTCTATATAAAGGCCTCTGTGCCATGTGATGTACTCCAAAGAAAAGGAATTTACAAGTAAACCAAAAAGCCTAATTTCTTTTAGTTCTGACCTCATCTTTGCAGACACCATTTTATCCGGGGTTGTCGGGTCCGTTCAGGAAAATTCCTCTTATTTATTATACGCTATTTCAGGTCAGGCCAGTATACTATGGATTCCTCGCAGAGTATTGAAATGGAACTGCAGCGGTTTATCTGACCCCGTCTCTGCGTGCTCCATGTTATACAGTACATGGTTCAGATCATATATCCTGTTGAGGAATATTTCCTTATTTTGCTGTTATACCTACTGGGCAGTGTGGGAGGAGATATAAGGTTTTCCCCATTTATACCCTTCTGTACGCTTTTACATAAAGGTTTACAAGGTGCATATTGTATTGGCTCCCTGTGACAGCAAGTTTTACTGTATCCATGTGCTTTTATATTTAAAACCGGCATTTGTTTTCCCTTTTAGGTTTTTTTTCCCTTTATTTTCACCCGATGAGCCAGCCAGTAAATCTATTGTTTTTTCAGCAGAACAAGCTGTCCTGCAGGTGTAGCAGTTAGAGAGATGAGAAAAACCATTGAACACCGACAGGAGTGTTTTTAATGGTCAGCTTTTATTTATCTAAAAATTTTTTATCTCAAAAGGAAATAACTGTTGCTGTAACTGCTTGAAGAATGTTAGCTGGAGTTCAGCTTCAATTTGTTTAGTGTTTTTAAATCTTCTAGTACATTGAACACTCCCTTCTCCCCAGACTGACAATGCTGCTGACCAAAGGTGTCTCTATGCTCCTTCATTCAGAGTGTAGGCACTCTAATACAGGACGGGTGTTACTAGCCAGATCACCAGGTTCTGACAGAAAAAACTCTTAAAAAGAAAACTAATGCAGCCACCATATCTAATGATTAGTAATCTGCAATGTATTACATTTTGGGTTTAATACTGCTTTAAAGGAAAGGGTGCTAGAGTAATCCCTCAGGAATACTAATGGGCCAGCTGACCTTAGAGTATACCAGAAGTACATGAAATAAAAGTCAGTGGGACCACTGTAAGTGCAGGCGGGTTGCAATAACCACAAAGCTGTGCCTGCACACCTTTGCTGGGTACCAAAGTACAGGTTGTTGGAAGAGTAAACGTCTGTCTGTTCCACCTATAAAGTGCTAGGCACTGTGTGTTAAGAGCCATGTCTCAATGCTCCACATGAGAGGAAACTGTGGTTAGTTTGAAGAGCTAGGCATTTGCATGCAAGCTCCTCCATTGAGCTGTGTCATCAAAGTTCCCAGGTCCCTGCCAAAATTAAAAGCAACTGCTCAGACAGAAGCAATGCCTGGCCACCATAGTTTATTCACAAGCACTTATTTACTGTTGCATGGCCAAGAGGACTCTTAGGCCACTTTCTCACTTTACAGGTGCTATTGAGCTAAAAATAGCGCCTGTAAAGCGCCTCTCCTGTCACTCCAGTGTGAAAGCCCACAGGCTTTCACACTGGAGCAGTGCGCTTGCGGGACGTTAAAAAAAGTCCTGCAAGCAGCTTTGCAGCGCTTTACGAGGAGCGGTGTAAGTGCCCCTGCCCATTGAAATCAATAGGCAGCGCCGCCGAACCGTCTTCAAAGCCCGCTAGCGGCTGAAAAGCGCAGCTAAAACGACGGTAAAGCACCTTTAAAAATAGCCACGCTTTACAACAGATGCCCCCAACGCCCCAGTGTGAAAGTGCCCTTATTTCTGCAGAAATCATCCTCAGGCTGCAGTACTCCCAGAAATTGCTGTGATCTGAGCCATCATTGGATGGCTCGGTTCTCAGACACAGTACAGTGGTGAGTGGAGCAGCTCTGTGCCTTGTAATTGCCAAGAAAACCAATCATGGAGATCACAAATGTCAACAGACTAGTGTTTAACATGGAAAGTCCCTCGCCTTCCTCGTTCAATGAATCATTCATTCATTAGTAGAAGATTATAGGCAGCAGCAGATTTTTTAAGTATACCTTCAAATATGGGATTATTTTTAACACTTTTACCCCGCTCTTTTCCTTTAAATCTAAGCTTTATTCTGTCTCTGCAATGCCTGTAAATTTAGCCCTTCACAAGGGAGAAACTATCAATGAATTCTGCACTGCCAAGGACAAATCTTTCTCCCCATCTGTTGGAAGGGCGACACCTGTTCTCCTGTGGCCACCTTCGTAGTATCAGGTCATGTTTCCTTTATTATCTGGCTAAATTTAGTGACCGGTCATTTATCTGTTTTCCACACTCATAGTAGTAAATGTGTTTACCTGTCTACATACATGGAGTTTCAGTGCGCTGTCATGCCATGAAAATGTGACATGTGCTTCTGTCCTGTTGTGTTATCCCAGCTCCGGGAAGAAATGCAGAATACAGATGCTGGAGCCACCATCTCCAACTCCCAGCAATTGGAGATTGACAAACTCAACCAGACTTTGCAGAGGCAGCGAGCTGAGATAGAGCGCCTCAGACACGTGCTGGAGCATGTCCGAGCTGGTGAGATGCTTTTTACTGATTAAATAAAACATATGACATAGTTACAACACTCTAGGCTTTTTTCAGTTATAGATTTCATAGTAAATATATTTGTCTTCCAGATAACACTGGAGAGATCAACAATCTGATGGATGAGATTGATTCCCTTAGAAATGCCCTTGGTTATCAGAATGATTATATCAACAGCATGACCGACCCGTTCCGAAGGAGAGGCTACTGGTATTATGTGCCATCTTCTTCCAATGTAAGTGTATTATGCTTGGAGGAGCACTACCATAAGGGCATGCTGTAATAAAAACAGGAATCTCTGTGATTAATGTGTATGTATAAGTTGTGATCATTGTTAAGGACATTTTTTACCCTCTCAGCTACATTTGAAGGCTCATGTATAGGAAGTAGGTTTGTTGGTAAATAACCGATTGCAAAGTGCACTGGTAGTTTTGCATGGGCCATTATGTCACAATTTAGGAAAATAAGGAAGTCCTGCTCTTGTTTTTTTCCCCACATAAGAAGGTTTAAATTGGTTCTAAAGGCTGAAGTTTTTTTACATTTATGCATTCTCTCCATTAGGGT
The DNA here is from genome assembly GCA_029206835.1 of Rana muscosa. Lineage (NCBI taxonomy): Eukaryota > Metazoa > Chordata > Amphibia > Anura > Ranidae > Rana > Rana muscosa. Next base: position 191,194,564 of record CM055125.1, on the reverse strand, counting down.
AAAAAAAAACTTCTCTGTGCAGCTCCCCCTAGTGCCCACTTATACGTATCTGAGCCCAATCTCGATCCAGTGCTGTTTACGAGAGTAGCGTCTCTTTCGGCTCTCTCCCTTCTAATAGGCCATTGGCTCCCACTGCTGTCAATCACAGCCAGTGAGGAGGGAGCAGGGGGGGCAGGGCTTGGCCCGCACAAGTGCCCTCATAGTAAGTGGCTTGCTATGGTGGGCACTCGGCGGGGGACCCGAGAAAAGGAGGATCGCGGCTGCTCTGTGCAAAACCATTGCACATAGCAGGTAAGCATGACGTGTTTGTTATTTGAAAGAAAAAAAAATATGTGTTTACAATCACTTTAAGGGTATTTGGGAGGGGGATATTATGCTCCATCTTTTGTATATTGTGCTCCATTCATTTTACAAATGGCCTCTGTAAGGGGGCTGGTTGTGGAAGAGTCTTGTGCCCCTTCAATGCTATTCTTCTGCCCCCCCTTACTCTCCCACAAGCTTTTTAGTGCTGCCATTGTAACAGACCAACAGCATGGTGTCACACAAGCCTAGAGGCTTGCCTAAATTTCACAGTGCCAAGGTGCCCTATAACAATAGTTAAAGCATTTTAATGCCTTATCCTTGTCTTCCCCAGAATTAAATACAACGTTGTAGAATGATATGTATTGCTGCTGTGCTTTAAATTTTCTTGGGAAGGTCTAGATAGGACATTATTTTGGATTTCCTAATACTCCTGTCTTTTTTTTTTTTTTTTCTGCTGTCCTTGTCTGTATGGCAGCAATAAGTACTGGAACTACACGATTGTATAAAAAACACATAGGGTTGATTTACTAAAACTGGAGAGTGCAAAATCTGGTGCAGCTCTGAAATGGAGCCAATCAGCTTCTATCTTTAACTTGTTCAATTAAGCGTTGACAAAAACATGGAAGCTGATTGGTTCTTATGCAGAGCTGCACCAGATTTTACACACTCCAGTTTTAGTAAATCAACCCCATAATGTCTATGAAAACCTATTCTTATATACAACAATATATTCAACAATACTAAACTGGGTTTTATATGGCAGAACTCCGGCCGTGATTCAATAAGTACCAAAGACTCTGGTGTCAGTTTACGTTACCCACTGACTTCATCTCCTGCAAGATGGAAAGGTGGTCACCACAGACACAGCAAAAAGGAAAAGCATTTGTCTCAAGCAATGGGGCATTGGGTATACTCACCATTTCATCATAGGCATCACAGGTGCCACAAAGGTAGGTTCAGTAGCAGTACTAAATTGTTTGCCTGTGAAACACCGAATTACTTTTCTTTTAGAAGAGATCTTATCATTTTTGCTGTAGCTACAAAAAGCGTGACTGTGCTTAGGCCCATAAGGTCAGGAGACCTCATCATGTCTCCTTTCATTACCAGACGGATTCTCATCTTCAGAACTAGCTATACATGTGCAACTTTGAGAGCATTGTATACTTTCAAATGTTTTTTGTTTTAACTAGATATTAGCAAAAGTATAGTTAATATTCCCTGTGCTGTTTGTTTGCCTTACCTTGTAATCATGGGCTTGCATATTGTGGCTGCAGTTTGTAGTGTCCTGGCTGATTGTGATGAAAAAAGATCTCCTGCAGCATGTGTGTGAGCTCTGCCTGTGTCAAATATAATTACTCTGTAGTTCTCACCTGGTATACACAATGAGGTTATCAGGCGAATGATCCTTTTTTTGGGGGGGGTTTTTTTGTATGCTAGTCTCCATATCAAAAATGAAGAGGTTACTAAAGTTTTAAAATTCTCGTATGACAGAATCACAATTTGGAAGTGATGTAATGTGTTGTATTTTCAGATGAAAACTGTACTGATTAAATGAAAATCATATGATCTGATATCGTACGAGAAAATTTTTCGGGTTTGCTCCTTCGGATAGTTTTGGACGAAAGCTGTGTACCAGCGATCAGATTATCGTACGATCGCTTCAAAAGCTGTGTTTTTTGTATGATTTTCTGATCGGGTGTACGGGCCTTCTGACTATTGAGTTATGCAACTTCCGTCAGGTGATTGGACATTGGCAAACAAAGTTGTAAGGACGCCCCAGCAAAACCTCTTCCTTAATGTTGGTTTGGGCACTGGATCCTGCTTGTGTGCTCACCTAGGCACATGGTGCAGCGTGTTAAACTAGCCGCATGTGTGCTTTACAGCTCCACTGCCATGACACCTGCCACCTGATGTAACCCTGTTCCTGCAGCCCTCATTGTGCTATATGCCACCAGGTGAGTGATGAGCTAGGGGCCTAGTCCTTATGTTCCAGTGGCTGCCGGGACAGGAAGACACTGAGGTAAAGTCAGGACTATGACCCTATCTAGGAAGTCCAGGCTGCTGCCTCCTTGTTAATTTTGGCACAACGGGAGTTAAAGCCACTTCCCAAGTTTATATTGGGTGCTAAGTTGTGCTGTTTTTGGCTAAAACCCATAATGGGTTTTACAGCCACTGCTCTCATTCAAACATGGGCTCCTTTTTTTTTTTTTGCCCCCACGTGGGTCTGAGGCTGTCTCTGTGTGGCCTTACTCCCACCTGGACTTACTACAATAAAGAGTCTATATGTTCTCCTTTTTTTGTTTTAAGTCAATTTTTTATTTTTATTTTTTACAGAAAAAAAACTGGTTATACTTACCTGCTCTGTGCAGTAATATTGCTCAGAGCTAGTCCATTACTACTTTGGAGGTACCACCCCTCTTCTCCCATAAAGTGCCCCCATAGCCAGCCTTAATGCATTAATGCTGGGAATGCATTAAGGTAAAATAGTTTGCCTTTAAAAACACTTTTAGTTCTGCTTTAAGGGTCGAGTTCCACCCTTCCCTGTCAAGATGTACTCCACGAGACCTGTGAGCACTTCCTGGGCTTTTTCGTCAGGCTGTTTCCCAGATTTGCAAGGCTGCCAACTGGTCCTCTGTTCACACTTTTCCAAAGTTTTATCAGGTGGGTGTTCATGCCTACGCTAATGCCAGCTGGGATGTTCAGGCTGCCCTCTGAGCTGCCGGCAGTCCCTAGTTCTATTGTTTTTTGTGGACCTAGTAGTGTTTTTTTGTTAATTTTACCCATCCCTAAGTAATACTGCTTTTGGGCATGCTGACAGTCTCTGAATTCCTGTATTCCATAATGTACGAGAAAGAAAACAGGATTTTTGTACTTTAAAATCCATTTCTTGTAGTTCATTGAAGGACACAAGTGTGTCTTTGCTAATGCTCCTCTTGTACTGTGTGTCCACCAAACTGAGACATGCTGAGAGCAGGAAGGGTTATACTGGGGTGGCCACAATTTATTTATTTTTTGCCAGGGTTCAAATCCTTTAGTAGGCAGCACTAGAATCCAATATTCTCTGAATTTCTGAGTCCCCCCCCCCCCCCATGAACTCCAAAAAATATATTTACGGTAAGTACAAAAATCCAGTCATCTAAAACAGGTTCCCTTTAATGACAGAAGTTTGGTAATTGTAGTTGTCTGGGTTTGTGTAAAACGATAAATGGACTGGAAAGTCAGTTTGTCTCATTTTAGTAATCCTTTTTCTTTCCTTGGCAGATAATGAGGTTGATGGAGGCTCACACAGTGATAGCGATGCACTACCATGTCATTTTGTCCCTCCTCCTGGCTCAGTCATTTATACAGTGTTTCCTAATGGTACGCCAGTCCCCCAAGGAACGGTCATTTATGGACCTCCACCTCCCTCCACTGGGAGTTCTGTGGCCCCTGGGACTGTTATATATGGGCCCCCACCTCCTGGCACTCAGTTTGTTTATGGTCCTCCTCCTCCACAGTTTACTATTCCAGTCATTCCAGCTGGCGTTCTGCACTGCAATGTGTCTGCACACCACAATCTGGTGAGTCCCATTTCCCATTATGTATAATGGATAATTACATGTAGGAGTACCACCATCTGGCACTGGATAATGTTGTACTATTTAATCAATTGAGTTCTTTTCTGTAATTCAATAAATATTATAATGTATTTTAAATGAGGAAATGTGTAGAAATCTCTGTACACTAAATGGGATTTCCACCTTGGAGAGTTGTTATTGGAACTTCCCTCACCTTGCTCTGATGACAACTCAAAATGTTTCGATTTCCCCTTCCCCTTCCCGTTATGACTTTCTGTCATGATAACAATGGTCAACTAGACAAAAAGGGGGGTGAATCTCCCCAGCACAAACAGCAAAAAAACTTTCTCTACTCCTAAACTAAAACTGGTTTCTTTTACATACACTTTAAATTTGATGATTGTATATGTAGAAATGTAAAAATATTATAGATTCCCATAAAATTTATTTTTAATAGGAAAATGAAGTTACTCACCTTGAAGATGTAATTGATCATCTAAAGTCTCGACATAAAAAAGAAAATAGGGCAAAAGCGCAATTAAAAGGTGATATTGAAGAATTGGAACGTCGCAGACAAATGCTGAGAAGAGACGTCGACGATTTGCACAATGCTGCCCAGAAACGTAAGCGCAAGTAAGTGTCTCATGTAGAGGAATGATCTAAATGTGTAATAAAAGTTGTGATTTTTAGATTTCTAGTACTTATTGGTTTTGTCTTTGAGTATGTTTTAGCATAGCTAGTAATTTGTGCCGTTTCAGGAAATTCATGGAGGGACATCTGGACCACCTGATTACAGAGCTGGAGCTGGAGAGATCATTGCAGCATCATGACAGTATTGAGGATGAGATTGATTGCATAGAAAAAACACTTCTGAAGAGAAGGGCAGAGCTCAGAGAGGCTGACCGGTTGCTGGCAGAAGCAGAAAATGAACTGAAAAACACAGAGGAAAAGGTTGGTAGTTAACAGCTCTGTATGTAATGTATTACAGTACCTGCTGTAAAGACTGCACATTGAAGAATGTGATACGTGACAGTTACTGTCACCCTGTAATTCTCTGTTTTCCAGACTGCAGATTTAAAAGAAAAATACAGTATAGCCAAGAAGCATTTATCTCAAACCGAGAACGACGCAGAGGAGCTGGAGAGACGGGCAGAGGAAATGGCTGTGAATCTTGTAAAAGCTGACCAACAGCTGCGGTATGTCACAAGGTGTTTCAATGTACAAGTACAGTAGGTGCTGCCGATTTTGTGTCAATCTCGCGTCTTCTAGCGGCGAGATTGACACCCTACGAGCCCCGTCGCGAGAGCCAGTGCCGAGCTTACTCGTCACCGGGAAAAATGTTGTTTTTCCTTTCGCAATGAGCGACACGCATTGCTGACATTGAGGCCGGTGGACGGAGATCCGACGTGGATTCCCGCCAATACCAGGCACTGTGTTTGGTATGAATCCTCAGCGGGAACTACACGCTAAATTTTAAATAAAAAACCGACATGGGTTCCCCCTCCAGGAGCATACCAGGCCCTTCGGTCTGGTATGGATTTGAAGGGGAATCCCCTAAGCCGAAAAAACGATGTGGGGGTCCCCCTCAAAATTCAAACCAGACCCTTATCCGAGCACGCAACCTGGCAGGCCGCAGGAAAAGAGGGGGGGACGAGAGAGCGGCCCCCATCCCTCCTGAACCATACCAGGCTGCATGCCCTCAACATGGGGGGTTTGGGGCAGGGGGGCGACCTGCGGCCCCCCCCACCCCAAAGCACCCTGTCCCCATGTTGATGGGGACAAGGGCCTCTTCCCGACAACCCTAGCCGTTGGTTGTCGGGGTCTGCGGGCAGGGGCTGATCGGAATCCGGGAGCCCTCTTTAATAATGGGGCCCCCAGATGCCGGCCCCCCACCCTGTGTGAATGACTATGGGGTACATCGTACCCCTACCCATTCACCTGGTGGAAAAAAAATGTCAATAAAAAAACACACAGCTTTTTAAAGTTAATTTATTACATGACTCCGGGGGTCTTTTCCGACTTCGGGGGTCTCCGGTGTCGTCTCCGCGCTCTCCGGTTCTTCTCTAGCTCTCCGGTTCTTTCTTCCTTCTGCCGGGCCTCCGCTATCTTCTTCCAGCTCTTTTGCTAGCGGAGAGGCCCGGTCTTCCCCCTCGTCTCGTCCTGCTCTCAGTTGCCAGGGTTGTCGGGAAGAGGCCCTTGTCCCCATCAACATCAGCAGGTCGCCCCCCCCGCCCCAAAGCACCAAACCCCCCATGTTGAGGGCATGCGGCCTGGTACGGTTCAGGAGGGAGGGGGGCCGCTCTCTCGTCCCCCCCCTCTTTTCCTGCAGCCTGCCAGGTTGCATGCTCGGATAAGGGTCTGGTTTGGATTCTGAGGGGGACCACCACACCGTTTTTTCGGCTTAGGGGATTCCCCTTCAAATCCATACCAGACCGAAGAGCCTGGTATGCTCCTGGAGGGGGAACCCATGCCAGTTTTTTTTTTTTAAATTTGGAGTGGAGTTCCCACTCAGGATTCATACCAAACACAGTGCCTGGTATTGGTGGGAATCCACGTCGGATCCCGTTCAATACAGTGCCGCGTCTCCTTCTCGCTATTGCAGCGAGCGCGAGATGTCGCCACGATGTCGGCACCCTGCCGCCGAGAATCTCCGCGATGGGATCGCGATGGATATACAATGTCGGTGGCACCTACTGTATGTATGATCAGGATTGCACACCTTCATTTCACTATTCGCGTTGTCAAAAGCCCCATACGGATAAATAGATCAGGTCCAGTTTTCAGTAGAAGACATGGAAACAAACTGCCAAAATCAGTACACTTTTTAGGCTTGTGCCCCCTGATTATAATGCCTGACAGGCTGTTCGATTTTCCCATTTAGCTCCTGAGTTTTGTATTTGTTTATTTATTCCTTGTGTAGGATAATACAGACTTTAACGGAATCCCAGTTGGTCCACATTTGCATTTGTTTTGCCTTAGTGTGCATTAGTGTGCATTCATGCAATGGACAGAGGGTGCTGGCCTTATTGCTAGGGAGACAAACATAACTCCCAGAAAGATTTAATCAGGTCAGCAGACCTTAATATGAGCACAGGCATTGAAAAGTGTCTGCTTAAACTCATAGATACACATTGTCATGGTGCTATAATTGACAATAATTGTATGTGTGAAGCTTCCCAGACACAGAATAAAATGACCTTACAGTTTTTGCATGTTTATAATTTAAAGTTTATGTACTTAGGGCTCTACAAGCCAATGCTAGAAACTTGGAACAGCACAGAGCAGAGCAGGAAAACATCCTGCATGAGATAAATAGTGTTGTGTCTGCAAAAGATGTTGAATTCCAGTCTCTGAACCACAAGATCCAAACCATGGCTGACAGGTAGGCATTTTATGTCCCACGTTTATGTATGATGCAATATATCGCTTTGGTAAATTGGTGAAATATTCATTATTCTCTTCATTTTTCTCTATAATTTTCTATTAAAATTTCACACTTTCAGTCTTCAGAAGTTGCAGGACGACATCCTGATAGCGGAGGGGAAGGAAGACCACCATCTGCAGACACTGAAGGAAGCTGAAAATCTCCTTATGGAGAAGAAGATGGCTCTGGAGAGACTAAACAATCAGGTATGTAAATTAATGCTTTCTGTTCCACTAGGGCAATATATAATATTGCGATAATCTCCCTTTGAACTAATTATTGCTGTTCTTGTCCTCCAGATTTCAGCACAGCAGGAGGAGATTTCAGAATTGGACCGGCTCTTGGGACGGAAGAAAGAGGAGCTGCATCTCCTGCAGAACCACACTGAGCTAAAGAAGGCTGATCTAAAGGAGGTCCTGCGAGATGGGGAGATGGAGGCAGCTGACAGAAGGCAGGAGATAAAGGTAATCCATCCAAGCAGTTGGGATACACATAGAGAGAGCCTTTAGCACAGCCCTGCTTTTGATAAACTGTATTCGCATATCAACACATCCTTACAATCCCATATAGAAAGGTATATAGCTTGGTTATGACAACACAGCATATCTGTTTTACTTAACTCTCCATCCAAAACTACAGCATTAATACACCACGAACACAGAGCCATTTATGACACTTTACTTCTAAAACCACGGGTCTATAGCCCAGAGACATTCTAAATACAGAGTAATTTATCCAACTTCCCATCCAAAACCCCTTTTTTTTACCACAGATACAGCCTGAATATAAAACCATTTATCCTCTTCATTGCAGAACTGCTGGTTTATAGCTTGGTTATCAAATTTTCCAATTTATTAACCAGAGTTACTGGATTATAGACCACATGCATCCTAAATATGGTACCGTTGTCAATCCAGAGCTGCTGGTTTTTAACCCAGATACAGTCTATATGTAGAACCATGTATCCAACTGTCCATTCAGAACCACTGGTTTAAATATAGAGTCATCTACTGCTTATAGGTGTTTCTAGGTTGTTAGCCCTCATCAGTGCAAGAAAATGGAATCTATGGCTGCTATGTAGTATGGTTTTGAATGAACCTGTATGGCTACTATGTAGTATGGTTTTGAATGAACCTGTGTGGAAGGACAAGTAAGGAGCTACTGATGTGTGCCACAAAGTAGAGAAGCACATGCTATTACAGAACAGAATTTTGAGTACAATGTAACATATTTCATTTTTTCTAAAGCATATCTTTTGGCTCGAAAAGTTTTAAACTTTGTGCCTTTCTTGTAGTGAAAGGCACCTCTTGGGTGCCTAAATGTCTAGTCATATTTTCTACAGAGCACCCAGTGAATCATTAATAGTGACTCTGAACTTTGCCCGCCCGCCTATTGATTAGTGAGGCTATCTAACATGGAATATTAATGGAGAAATAGGAAGACTCTGGAGATGAATAGAATTAAGAGCATCCATGTATTTGGGGGCTCCTAGGCTGCTCTGCAGAAAAAATGGTCCTTTTTTGAGCACATAGAGATTTCTCCACTAGACAGCAAGGGCCAGTTTCTAGCTTTTTTTTTATAGCCGTATATTAATTAAATGAATTCATAAATGATCTCTGATGTTACTGTCAGCCAGTTAAAAGTACTGAACCATCTATCTTCTGCTTTGTCTTGTAGGAGGTGAAATCCTTTTTGGAAGATTTAAGTGTTGAGAAAGGGGAACTGAATGCGCAACTGAATGAGAAAAGACTGCAGCTCTCCAACCTTAAACAAGAAGTGATGCAGGAAGAGGAAAATCTACAAAAACTCACCTCTCAGGTTCACAAACAGAAAACTGGTAATAATATATAGAGCATGCCTTCATTCATTCCAGTAGAAAATGGAAACTTGCTGCAAACCCCTTGAATTTATTATTTTTCAGCATATCACCTACCTGTGAGGAGCACCAATCTGTTCAAATGTGTTTTTTTTTAAGTTTGCAGTAAGATACCCAGTCAGAGATCATGCTTCTGGGGTGTAGATCCTCCTCCTATCTTGGCACAGTCTAATGACTTCTTCTACTAGATACAAAAGCATATAAAGGGTGCACTTTATTCCAAACAGGAAGGACAAGCTTTTATAGGCAAATAAGCAAGAAAATTAATCTTGATCACGGGTACTCTATTTATTCAATAATTTGTATAGCCAATGCATTTTAAGACCGATAACATTTCCTTTCATCAGGTATATATTTACCAAATTTCTGTAGTTCTAAACCTTTTAGGGGAAAAACAAATTTATTATTTTTTCCCACAGGTGCCTGGAAAGCATTGCACACACGATCAGTAGATCATAAATGCAATATCAGGCTCCTGCAGATTCTCAGTATAGCTGGCTGCCCGTACTTCCCATATGGTGAGACAGTTACTGAAGAGCAGGAGGATCAATAAACGACGGGAACGCTCACCAGCATCGTCACAGTTCATTAAGAACTACAAGCGATCTGCCGTAGTGTCAAACTGTTGTTAAATTTGGACAGTGGGTGCAGGGAGAGGAACCCCACCCGCTGTCTCCGCATCCAATTTGAATAGCAGGAGAATGTGACCAGCTCTCTATGGAGCCGGTTCACATATCTCCAATGCGACTCCGGTGCTAATTTGCATAGAAGCCCTATGTGTTTATTGGTCCGTTTCAGGTTCGAATTAAGCCCAAAATCCTGGATAAAATTTGGATCTGAAACAGTGAACCAGAACACACAGGTCCCTCCTGGGAGCCACATCAGCGTCCAGTGTGAACCGAGCCTTAAAGAAAATAAGGACAGAGGGCGTACCAGCCTTGCACATTACCTTTGCAACACTGAAATTTATTAAAAGTAGAATTGCATACTCACAAACAAGTTATTAAATCAGGCAGATAATAACTCCATTTGCATCATCGAGCAATGTGTTGCCAAGGTAATGCGCAAGGCTGGTGCACCCTCTGTCCTTATTTTCTTTTAGTGACAGCTTTGTAACCACAGACATTTTGTACATACTGCACTGAAGAAGGGAACCCTTTTTTTTTTTTTTGCCCCATATGATTTTTGCCAACATACGATCAAGAAGTGCATCTGTAATCAAGATCAGTTTGCTGCTTCTTTATTCATAAAGGTTTTCTGTTCCTACGTGCAGTGCTTGCCTCATCTGCTTTTTATTCAGTTTTCATCCCCTAATGTGTGGTTGTGGACTGTTACTCTATTGTTCAAGTGAGTTACCTATGGACACCGGATGGATTGTGTTTTTTGAGCTAAAATGTTTCTTGCAATAGCAGTAAAGACCTGTACTACTAGCAGTCTTTAAAGTCTTATAACTTATTATAGTTCGTCTTGAAATGTTTTTGCTCTGCTGTGGCTCTCTGCTTGTGAAAAAATACTTTTCTCTTGTAGAGTTAAAGCATGTGCTGGAAATGCAGCAACTAGAAACGAGCGAGCTTCAGGGATTGAAACTGCAGCATGACCATAAAATGAATGATCTGGAGAAGACTCAGTCACTGATGCTGCAGGTGAGTTCTGCCAATAAGCCTCATCCCAACCCAGCATTGGCCTCATGCGGAAATGCTGCTTTCAGGAAATATGTTGTACACACATGCACAGGTAAATACAGATGCAGAGAAGCATCAGCGTTTACAAGAGTACGATATTGTGTACAGGCATTGACTTGTATAGCAGGCTGTATGTAGCATCTGTGGCTTCCCGGGTGTGGGAAAGCACCTGAAAGTTTGTACGCTCCGCATATTTTCACACTCACCATCCATGTATATGAGGCCTAAAAAGTTTTTGGGAGGCTCAGACTGAACAGTAATGTACAGAGAGGCAGATGGCTGTATATGTGTTTACAATACGAGTAATATAACTTGCTGCAGAGTAAAATAATGTGCTGAGACACATTAAATTGATGCAATATACTTTTTCATTTTCCTTATGTTTTTGGACACTGGGCATGGAATTTTTAAAAAAAAACAAACATATGTGACAAAGAAAAACTAGGAAAGAAAGAAGGGGATAAAAGTGTTTTTCTTTATCATACATCATGGGACACAGAGCCTTAAGTAATTTACTTAATGGGTAATAGGCCTACCTTCAGGTGTTGACACTGGTAAACCCTAATTAAGGAAGTTTACTCCCTATATAACCCCTCCTCCTTCCAGGAGCACATCAGTTTTTTCGCCAGTGTCTAAAGGTGTTGGTCACGAGTGAAGATGTGCTCTGAGGAGCTCCAGGAGGGATCCATGCTGGATTTAAATTCCTCCATAAAAAGAAGCCAGATCCACCACAGTGCCACTGAGGCCTAAATGGATGGTACCTGGGACCTCGTATCCGAAGCACGAGGTTTTGCCTGTAACGCCTCTCTTTGTAGGGCTGGACCCCAGGAAACCAGGGCTTAGGTCTTGTTACATTACCTATTTGCTTCCTGATGGGGTGCTATACATGGCCCAAGGCAGTGGAAATCCCTTTTCAGGGACCCCCGTCCTTGAAGGTTTGGCTAAACACAGCCCACCGTGATGGGTGAAAGCTGGATTTTTTCTGTTAATTCAGAAAATCCTGCGACGATGATAAGGTAAGGAAGAAACTTAGGTATTTTCAATGTCTATGTATTTCTTGCATTAAGGAAAAGAGATTGTCATGCCTTAAAGTCTCCTCTAGAGGGAGCCTATGCACTTGCCATACTCTGTCGTCTTCACTAAGCTCAGTCCGTGCTTTATTGGTACAGCAGGTAGAAGGGAGATTCTTACCAAGGTAAGATAAAGCCTTTTAAAAGAGTTTTTTCCCCCCTCTGATGGGACCAGTGGGTTAGGGAGACAGCAGCGCTGCACCCCCCTTACTTACCCCCTCCCCCCGCCGTGGGGGACGCAGAGGTCCCGCTATGTACCCCGATAGGATTGTCTGGCTGTTTTTTTGTTTCTCTGCCTCATTGCAGTCTCTGCTCCCCTCCCCCTCCCCTTCTCTTGTTTGGTCAGGGATCCAAAAAAATAAAAAACATTTTTTTTTTTAAATGGAAAAAGGGGGCGGCTTTTTTCCCCAGAGGGGGCGGAGCCTAAACGCAGTACCGCGAAAATGGGAAACATATAGCCATGTCAGTCTCTCCTCCGCTGCTGAGGAGGAAGCATACACAGAGACACACGAGCTGTGAGACACGTATGGGTTGCACTGGCATTCCTGATTCAGGAAAGACACTCTTTTCAGCACTAGGCTGAAACTTTATAGCGGCTTTTAAAGTCATGACTATTTCTTTATCGTACACCACGGGACACAGAGCTAGTCATTACATAATGGGTTAAGGGTCACCAGCGGTGATTGGACACTGGCACAACCAATGGAAGACAGTTCCCCTCCATATAACCCCTCCCATCAGGGAAGTACCTCAGTTTTTTCGCCAGTGTCGAAAGGTGTTGGACGCATTAGGAGGTGCTAAAGGAAAGCTCTACCAAAGAGACCCTCTGGGGGTAAAAGAGCTATGCTTTCGGATCCATCCAAGACGCCTACAAATGAGCTGAATCTGGATGGGATCCGGGCCTCATCCATGAGGCGTCGCCTGTAATGTCTCTCTTCGGAGGACTGGGCTCTAAGATCCAGCACTTTCGCTATTTCGCTATAAAGTCCTGGTAAGAGTCTTGTACAAGGCCCAGGGGAGAGGTATCCTTTAAATAGGAACCCATATCCCTGAAGGTTGGCACACATAGCCCACCGTGAAGGGTGAAGTTTGGTATCTGTCTGAAAACTTTCAGCAGAAAAACCTGCGGCGTGGATAAGGTGAGATTAGAAGGTCCATAACTAGGTTGGGACCTTTTTCAAAAAGTGGATGTCTTCTTTTTTTCCACCACTGGGGGGAGTAAAGAGCTGAATATACTCACCTCACTCTGTTCAGTGTCGGCTTCGGCGAAGTACACTGCTCGTCACCTCCGCTGCAGAGCTTGCTTGAGCACCCCGCTCCTCCTTCCGGTGGCCGATACAGACACCTGCAGATGCAGGTAAGTGGGGACAGGGGCTGATGAGAGTCCTCTCTCACTATGGCCACCACCATAGCGCTAAAGGCCGCGCGCGCGCGCGGGAGCGCGCTTTATCGGAGGGGGGGGGGGCCGAGGCGTGCGCGGGCACGTGGCGCGCGCAGGCACAGAAACGGCGCCAAATTTAAAAGACTGTCAGTGTAAAAAGCACTGCAGCAGCAAGCAAGCTCGTTAGTTCTCTTGTTCCTGGCAGAGAAACACAGCAGCTATACAGGGACGTAAGACTCCATGTGGTTGGATTGGGTACTTCCTAGAAGACATCCATGTTATGCATAGTTATGTGTTAAAAGTTGCATACTTAATGTATTTGCTAAACTGAACACGGTAGTATATGCATTTAGGTACCTTGTATTTTGTCTAAACAGTAAGTCTTCCAGGGGAAGTAATGTGGACAAAAAGAGATAAAAGAGCACCGCCGCCTGAGACAGGGGGCTCTAGCTGTGCTGACTCGGTACCTTCCTCTCCTGTGTTGCCAAAAGCACCTGTACAGGATGAGCCATTACCTCTGTCAGGTATGGCGGCTTCCCCAGTGAAGCCTGGGCCTGCATATGTCACTGAGGACACTTTATCAGCTGCCCTAAATAATCTGGAGGAGAAAATTGCTACTTTAATCGCTAAATCCTCTAAAAAGGACAATAAGCGAAGCAGATCTCCTCCAGTATTGGGCCTCCCTTCAGAAGTACCTGAGGAGGAGGAGGATGAGGAGGAGGCTACATCAGCAGAGGATGAGGAGTCAGACGGATCAGGGATATCGGATGAGCCTTTTTCGGTATCCCAGATTTTAAAGTCACAGGTGCAATGCTATGCAGGAGCCGTGCGAGCTGCATTTAGGTTACCCTCTTTGGAGGTAACAGAATCACCTGTCTCCTCCTTAGGATCATTAAGATCCCTGCAAGGTGCATGCTCCTTCCCGGTTCATCCGTTACTAGAGGATCTATTGTACGCAGACTGGCAACATCCAGATAAGCGTTTTTCACCTCCAAAAAAGTTTAACATTCTTTATCCTATGGAGGAAAAATTTTTAAAGAAATGGAGCCTGCCTACGGTAGATGCGGCTATTTCTTGTGTAAATAAAAACCTGACATGTCCAGTGGATAATGTACAAGTGTTTAAAGATCCTTCTGAGAAGAAGTTGGAATCCTTACTGAAATCCTCCTTCCTTTTGGCCGGCTCAATTATCCAACCTGCAGTAGCAGCAGTCGGTATGTGTCAGGTCGTCAGCCAACAGGTAAAGCAGGGGCTGAAGGAGCTGCCTTCAGAGCAGGCTAAAAATTGGGAGAATTTACCTAAAGCCTTATGCTTCACAGTGGATGCCATGAGAGATTCTATCATACAGGCATCACGCCTTACACTCCAGCTGGTACAGATGCGCAGAGTACTTTGGCTTAAGCATTGGTCAGCGGAAGCCCCATGCAAAAAGTTGTTGGCAAGTTTCCCGTTCCATGGCGAACGCCTTTTTGGGGAAGATTTAGAAAGATATATCCAAAAGATATCAAGTGGTAAAACGACACTTTTACCTGAGAGAAAGAAAAACAAGAGACCTTGTTTTAAACACACTCTCTCCCCAGCTCCCGGGAAATCGGACTCCAGCCAGTGGCGACGGCCTTTTCAGCCGCCCAAAAAAGCCAAAGAACAGGCTCAGAAGAACAAGAAGCCGTGGGGTTCAAGAGCTAATAAGCAAGCCCCCAAAACCTCTCATTGAAGGGGCGCCCCCGCTCGGCCGAGTGGGGGGAAGGCTTCGTCAGTTCTCAGCGACTTGGCGGACAGAAACCCAGGACAAATGGGTGGTATCCACAATATCCTCAGGGTACAGACTGGAATTTCGAGAGATCCCATCTTCTCAATTCCGAAGTTCAAGACTCTCCAAGGATCCACAAAAAAGAGGATCCTTCTTCAAAGGTTTGAATCACTTAATAGCTCAAGGTGTGGTTACAGAGGTACCCCAAAAGGAGCAAGGTTCAGGTTTTTACTCAAACCTCTTCGTGATTCCAAAACCGAACGGAGAAGTCAGACCCATCCTGGATCTAAAAAATCTAAACCAGTTTCTGAACGTTCGCCATTTTCGAATGGAAACGATTCGATCCGTGGTCGCTACTTTAAAAGGCGGAGAATTCATTGCGTCCATAGATATCAAAGACGCATATCTACACATACCAATCCTCCCCGCTCACCAAAGATTCCTAAGGTTTGCGGTAGAAGATCGCCACTTTCAATTTGTGGCCCTGCCATTTGGTGTAGCCACCGCGCCCAGAGTATTCACAAAGGTGCTAGCTCCTCTGTTAGCAAACCTAAGAACACGGGGCATTGCGGTAACAGCCTATCTGGACGATCTACTATTAATAGATCAGTCAAAGGAGGGATTGGATCACGCTGTAGACACTACAGTAGGATACCTGGAGCATTTAGGATGGATTATAAACTTACAAAAATCCTCTCTCCAGGCCCAAAGAAGGATAGTGTACCTGGGCATGATCATAGATACAGCCCAAAGCAGGGTATACCTGCCAGAGCCAAAGATACAGTCTCTGAAAGACCTGATCCACAAGGTCAAAGCAAACAAGAGGCCGTCTATTCGCCTTTGCATGAGACTATTGGGAAAGATGGTAGCCTCCTTCGAGGCGGTCCCTTACGCCCAGTTTCATTCGAGACTACTTCAAGGCAATATTTTAGCCTCCTGGAACAGGAAGAGCCAAGCTCTGGATATACCCATGCGCCTGTCCTCACAAGTACGCCACAGCTTCAATTGGTGGCTAGAAGCCAGGAATTTACGGAAGGGAAAGTCCTTCCTCCCAGTGGCCTGGAAGGTGGTATCTACGGATGCCAGTCTATCGGGCTGGGGTGCAGTATTCGAGGAGGCTTCTACCCAGGGAACCTGGGCCAAGACTCAGGGGATCCTGCCCATCAATGTGCTAGAGATCCGGGCGGTATATCTAGCCCTCAAAACCTGGACATACAGGTTACAGGGCTACCCAGTTCGGGTTCAATCCGACAATGCTACGGCAGTAGCTTACATCAATCACCAAGGAGGCACCCACAGTCGGGCAGCCCAAAGAGAGGTGAACCGGATCTTGGCATGGGCAGAAGAGCATGTACCTTGCATCTCTGCAATCTTCATTCCAGGGATAGAAAACTGGCAAGCAGACTACCTGAGTCGTCAGCAGCTGCTACCAGGAGAGTGGTCTCTTCACCCAGAGATCTTTCAGGCCATATGTCTGAGATGGGGAAACCCAGATGTAGACCTGCTAGCTTCCAGGTTCAACAAGAAATTGGACAACTTTGTGTCCAGAACGAGAGATCCTCTAGCCTACGGGACAGACGCTCTAATAACTCCATGGAATCAGTTCTCACTGATCTATGCATTCCCTCCGATCCCTCTTCTACAAAGACTGCTTCGCAGGATCAAGGAGGAGGGAATACCAGTAATCCTAGTGGCCCCAAACTGGCCCAGGAGGCCTTGGTATGCCGAGATCGTAAAAATGGCGATAGGAAGGCCCTGGAAGCTTCCACTTCGACACGACCTGTTGTCACAGGGTCCAGTATTCCACCCTTCCTTACAAAGGCTAAATTTGACGGCCTGGCTGCTGAGACCCACATTTTGAAAAAGAGAGGGGTCTCTGGCCTGGTTCTTTCTACGCTCATTAATGCTAGAAAGCCAGCCTCCAGACTCATCTATCATAGAGTCTGGAAAGCATACGTTTCCTGGTGTGAATCCAGAAGTTGGAATCCTCTGAAATATGAAATAAGTAGGATTCTTGCTTTTTGCCAGTTAGGAGTGGATATGAAATTAGCCCTTAGCACCATCAAAGGGCAAATATCGGCTCTATCAGTCTTCTTTCAGAGACCATTGGCATCTCACTCCCTAGTTCGGACATTCATTCAGGGGGTACTGAGGATAAATCCTCCAGTCAGGTCTCCCTTGTGTCCATGGGATTTGAATTTGGTATTGTCAGTGTTGCAAAAGCAACCTTTTGAACCTATTCGCCATATTCCTTTAATTATATTGAGTAGGAAGTTGGCCTTTCTGATTGCTATAGCTTCTGCTAGGAGAGTATCAGAGCTAGCAGCTCTTTCTTGTAAAGAGCCTTATCTAATTTGTCACAAGGACAAGATCGTACTACGACCCCATCCGGCTTTTCTGCCTAAGGTGGTGTCGGCTTTTCACTTGAATCAAGACATTGTTCTGCCTTCCTTTTTTCCAAACCCGCGGACGGCGGGGGAAAAATTATTACACTCTCTAGATCTAGTGAGAGCGGTAAGGGTGTATCTGCAAGCAACCGCTCAGATACGTAAAACAGATGTTTTGTTTATTTTACCAGATGGTCCCAAGAAGGGCCAAGCGGTATCAAAATCCACCATTTCCAGGTGGATTAGACAAGTAATTGTTCAAGCTTATGGTTTAAAGAACAGGACTCCTCCTTTTCCTGTTAAGGCGCACTCTACCAGGGCGATAAGTGCTTCATGGGCAGTGCACCACCAGGCTTCGATGGCTCAGATCTGTAAGGCTGCAACTTGGTCCTCAGTCCATACATTTTCCAAATTCTATCAAATAGATGTGAAAGGACATGAGGATTCCGCCTTTGGGCGAAGTGTGCTGCAGGCAGCAGTATAGGGCTTCTGGTCCGCAAGCGGTCGGTTTGATCTGTGTCTCCCCCCCTTCATATGAGCATTGCTCTGGGACGTCCCATTATGTAATGACTAGCTCTGTGTCCCGTGGTGTACGATAAAGAAAATAGGATTTTTATAACAGCTTACCTGTAAAATCCTTTTCTTGGAGTACACCACGGGACACAGAGGTCCCCCCCTTCTTATGGGAACCTTACTGCTTTGCTACAAAACTGAGGTACTTCCCTGATGGGAGGGGTTATATGGAGGGGAACTGTCTTCCATTGGTTGTGCCAGTGTCCAATCACCGCTGGTGACCCTTAACCCATTATGTAATGACTAGCTCTGTGTCCCGTGGTGTACTCCAAGAAAAGGATTTTACAGGTAAGCTGTTATAAAAATCCTATTTTTCAGCGATTTAGTGCAAATTGTATAGCGCCTCTGTTTTTGTACTTAGGACTATGCCTACCAAAAAAGACCTCAAGGGCCAAAAAAGCAAAGATTTCACCCCCAGGCATTGAGACTTCTAGCTGTAATTCCATGCTGTCATTCTCGCCTGAATTACCAATTATGGCAACACAGGGTGAGCCATTGGAACAAATTGATGGTGCAACTGCCTCTCACATCTCAGCACCTAGATATGTGACTGAAGATGCCCTCTCCTCCTCCCTCCAGGGTATGGAAGAAAGATTAGCGGCTTTAATCGCATCCTCTATTCAGAGTGATAAGAAACGTACTAGCCCTTCCCCCACTTTAGCTTTACTAGGGGAACAGTGGACTCACAATGAGGTCTTACCCTCAATCGATCAGGAAGAAAGACAAACCGATGATTCCTCCTTGGAGGAGACAACGGTAGATGAACCTTTTTCAGCTTCCCAAACTGAGAAATTGCTGATACAATCTCTTACAGAAATGGTTCGCTCCAACTTCATGCTGCCTCTAACAGAGTCTCATGAAAACCCGGCCTCTTCCTTAGGTTCTTTGAAACCTTCCCATGCTTTGCATGCGTTTCCAGCACATGCATTGCTAGAACAGCTTATTTTTCCGGAATGGGATCATCCGGATAAACATTTTCTCCCTCCTAAGAGTTTTGCAAATCGCTATCCTCTAGAGGAAAGATGCTCCAAAAGATGGAAAGTACCAGCAGTTGACGCTGCGATTTCCAATGTGAATAATAACTTGACTTGTCCTGTAGACAATGCACAAATGCTTAAGGATCCAACAGATAAGAAGTTGGAATCCCTGCTAAAATCTGCCTTTTCCATAGCAGGTGCTGTCACTCAGCCAGCAGTCGCCGCAATAGGCGTCTGCCAATCCCTAAAGGACCAATTTAAATTGGCCCTTAGAGAACTTCCTACACAACAAGCTCGGGATTTGGCTGAACTACCTAAGGCATTATGTTTTGCCATAGATGCCATTAAAGATTCCATTCACCAGGCATCCCGCCTTACGCTTATGCTTGTACATATGCGCAGGATCCTGTGGCTAAAGAATTGGTCAGCTGAAACACCATGTAAGAACCTCCTAACTGGGTTTCCCTTCCATGGGGAGCGACTTTTCGGAGAGGACTTGGATAAATATATCAAGACAATTTCTAGTAGGAAAAGCACGCTTTTACCCGTCAAAAGAAAATACAAACGCCCTTCATTTAAACGGGCCCTTTCCCCTGCGCCAAGGGCTTCCGCCTCTAAGCAGTGGCGACGGCCTCTGCCGTCAGACTCTAGAGGAGGATCTCAGAGTCAGACCCAGGCTCAAAAGAAGCCCTGGGGTAGGAAATCTGCAAAACAGAATCCTAAAGCCTCGTCATGAAGAGGCAACCCCCCTCACCAAGGTGGGGGGAAGACTTCTGCACTTTTCAGAAGTCTGGAAAAAGGAGATTCAGGACACATGGGTCATCTCCACGGTAACGCTGGGATACAAGCTGGAATTCCGGAACTTTCCACCATCTCGTTTCCTAAGATCAAGCGTACCCAAGGATCCAGAGAAGAAACAATCTCTGTTTCAAGCACTAGACCGATTAAGATCTCAAGGGGTGATCATACAGATCCCCACAAGAGAACAAGGTCTGGGGTTTTATTCAAATCTTTTCATGGCACCAAAACCAAATGGAGATGTCAGACCCATTCTAGATCTAAGAGAGCTAAATCAATTCCTGAAGATCTGCTCCTTTCGCATGGAGACAATCAGATCAGTAGTTTCTATCCTTCTAGGAGGAGAACTTCTCGCGTCAATCGACATCAGGGATGCATATCTGCATATCCCTATATTCCCTGCTCATCAAAAATTTCTGCTGTTCGAATTGGAACAACAGCATTTCCAGTTTGTAACCCTGCCCTTCGGGCTAGCCACAGCACCCCGGGTGTTAACCAAGGTGCTGGCCCCACCTCTAGCCAGGTTAAGGGCACAGGGCATAACAATCATAGCGTACCTAGACGATCTATTACTTATAGATCAATCAGTGATTCGCTTGGAGCAAGCTGTACGCACTACAACCGACTATCTGAAAGCATTGGGTTGGATTCTCAATCTGGAGAAATCTTCCTTAATACCGCTAAAAAGACTGGAGTACTTGGGTCTGATCATAGACACAGCCCAGGAAAAGGTGTTCTTGCCTCTAGCAAAGATCAACTCCATAAAAGAATTGGTACGGCGGGTCAGGTCAAATGGCAATCCCTCCATTCGCCTCTGCATGAGGTTACTAGGAACCATGGTGGCTTCATTCGAAGCAGTTCCTTTTGCCCAGTTCCATTCAAGACTGTTGCAAAACAGTATCCTGTCTGCTTGGAACAAAACAATTTAAGCCTTAGACTCGCCAATGCGGCTGTCCCCAAGAGTGGCCCAAAGCCTCACTTGGTGGTTACTAACCCAGAATCTGCTGAAGGGAAAATCCTTCAGACCAGTTATCTGGAAGGTCGTAATGACGAATGCCAGCCTCTCAGGCTGGGGAGCAGTACTAGAAAGGACAACAGTCCAAGGACAATGGTCAAGGACCGAAAGAGGCTTGCCCATCAATATCCTAGAGATTCGGGCAGTACGTCTGGCTCTAAAGGCCTGGACTTCCAGGCTACAGAATTACCCTGTCAGGATTCAATCCGACAATGCCACAGCTGTGGCCTATATCAATCACCCAGGGGGCACCAAGAGTCTCTCAGCGCAGAGAGAGGTGAACCATATTCTAACTTGGGCAGAAAGGAATGTTCCTTGCCTTTCTGTAATAGTCATTCCCGGAGTAGAGAATTGGCAGGCGGACTACTTAAGTCCCCAGCAGTTATTCCCAGGGGAATGGTCGCTTCACCCCGACATATTTCGGGCTGTTTGCCAAAGATGGGGGACTCCGGACGTAGATCTCCTAGCATCCAGATTCAACACGAAGTTGGTCAACTTTGTGGCCAGAAAAAGCGATCCATTCGCATGCGGAACAGATGCGTTGGTGACCTCATGGGATCAGTTCTCACTGATATATGCATTTCCCCCCCATCCAGTTGCTGCCTCGACTTCTTTGCAGAATCAAGCTGGAAAGGAAGCTGATTATTCTGGTAGCACCAGCATGGCCCAGAAGGTCATGGTATGCAGAAATCGTAAAGATGGCAGTGGAGGGCCCATGGTCCCTCCCACTACGGTCAGATCTGCTCTCTCAGGGACCGATATTCCATCCTTCCTTACAGTCTCTAAATTTAACGGCTTGGCTGTTGAAACCCACATTCTAAAGAAACGTGGGCTTTCCGGGTCAGTTATCTCCACCCTTATCAATGCCAGGAAGCCAGCTTCCAGAACTATATATTATAGAGTCTGGAAGGCATATGTTTCCTGGTGTGAATCCAAGGGTTGGCACCCTCGGAGATATATCATAGGCAGAATTCTTGCCTTTCTACAATTAGGGGTAGAGATGAAGTTGGCCTTAAGTACTATTAAAGGCCAAGTCTCAGCTTTATCGGTCTTATTTCAAAGACCACTTGCTACTCATTCTTTAGTCCGGGGCTTTATACAAGGAGTAACGCAGCTTAATCCCCCCCGTCAAACCTCCCTTGAATCCCTGGGACTTAAGCTTAGTTTTGTCTGTGTTACAAAAACAGCCATTTGAACCAATACAACATATTCCCCTAGTCCTTCTGACAAGGAAGTTGGTATTTTTGGTTGCTATATCCTCAGCAAGGAGGGTATCAGAGTTGGCTGCTCTTTCTTGTAAAGAGCCGTATTTAATCTTTCATGAGGACAGAGTGGTACTACGCCCTCGTCCAGGCTTTTTGCCAAAAGTAATTTCAGGTTTTCACCTGAACCAAGATATTGTCCTGCCATCGTTTTTTCCAAAACCATGTTCCAGGGAAGAAAAGTCACTACATTGTCTTGATGTGGTGAGAGCAGTGAAAATCTATTAAAAGAAAACTGCTCATATTCGTAAGACTGATGTCTTATTTATTCTGCCGGAGGGTCCTAAGAAGGGACAGGCAGCGTTGAAATCCACTGTCGCTAGGTGGATTCGGCAAGTGATAATTCAAACTTATCATTTAAGGGGCAAGATTCCCCCGTTTCGAGTTAAGGCGCACTCTACCAGGTCGGTTAGTGCTTCTTGGGCAGTGCGTCATCAGGCCTCCATGGCTCAGATCTGTAAGGCCGCAACTTTGTCTTCAGTGCATACATTCACAAAATGTTATCAGGTGGATGTAAGGAGGTATGAGGATATCGTCTTCGGGCGCAGTGTGCTGCAAGCAGCAGTGTAGATCCTCAAGTCTGGGTGTACCCTGCGGGTTGTTTCTCCCACCCCTCAAGTGGCATTGCTATGGGATGTCCCATTAAGTAAATTACTTAAGGCTCTGTGTCCCATGATGTACGATAAAGAAAATAGTTTTTTTATTACAGCTTACCTGTAAAATCCTTTTCTTGGAGTACATCATGGGACACAGAGGTCCCTCCCCTCTTTTGGGATTTAGACATATTGCTTTGCTACAAAAACTGATGTGCTCCTGAAAGGAGGAGGGGTTATATGGGGAGTAAACTTCCTTAATTAGGGTTTACCAGTGTCAACACCTGAAGGTAGGCCTATTACCCATTAAGTAAATTACTTAAGGCTCTGTGTCCCATGATGTACTCCAAGAAAAGGATTTTACAGGTAAGCTGTAATAAAAATCCTATTTTTTTTTTTTTTTTTTTTAGCTACACTGATTGATTTGTCACTCACACAGGGGGATCTGTAAAGGCACAAGTGCTTAATTTTTTATTATGTCAGAATTGTGAGTATACATTTGTGTGCTAGTACTATTTGATTTTCTTTTTTACCTGGCAACGTGTGATATTGCAGGGTAAACTGGAACTGGAGAACCTGCAGAGAATGTTGCAGCGCATACACAGTGAGGCAGACTGGAAGAAGCAGCTGCTAGAAAAAGATCACCAGGAGATAGAGCTTCTTATGACACAGATGCACACGCTGCAGGAGAAGGTGGAAATCCTGAGTAAAGAAAAGGAACAGCTGGAGGAGAGCAGAGATGACCTGGAGCACAAACTGGCTCATACTAAGAAGTAATTGCTAAACTTCTGATTTTATCTGACATACTGTGATGACCACTACAGAAAACAGCTTTCCAGTACATTGTTTGGTCTGTTTTTATGCTGCCCAGCTTTCTTCTTCTCTGTAATATTATCTGACTACTTCATTTACACATCTGTCCCTGGAAATATGTGTATATATTTTTTTTCTTCTCTATTAACATTCTTAATACTCTTTAAGTTATTTCTTCAATTAATGCTTCAGACGAGATGCCTAAGCTAGTCTCTATACAGCAGCTATGTAGTTTGGCGTTTTCTCTGCGATAGCTTTGGAGGGCACTTGGCTCTGTGCTGCTTTCCAGACCTTAGTGTACTCTGTTAGTATGGGGCAGGGCGCTCTCCAGGTCCAAAGCAATGGCACGGTCTCTGGTGTGACCCAGTCTCCGAAGATTCACTTGTGAGTAAGCCTGTGGACATGGTAAGGGTCCCCTTCAGGCACTGAACTCTGCATGTGGTGCTTTCAAAGCCCTTTTTACTCTGCCAGTTAGCAGCAGACAGAGTGCCTTGCAAAGTAGAGGCACAACCTCTGGAGTGACCCAGTCTCTGAGAACTCATTTGTCGGTAAGTCTATGATAGTGTCCTTCAGGAATTGAACTCTAATGGTGCTTTCCAGGTCTTGTTTACAGTGTTATTGGCTGCAGGGCATCTTCCTGGCCTTGAGCAGTGACAAAGGCCCTGCTGTGACCCAGTCTCTCTGTAGAGTCATTTGTTGGTAGGTTTTGGACCCTGCATTTTGAAGCTTTGTAGACCACGTGTAATGTGTCAGCCATAGAGTGTCTTCCTGACTCTGTTCTGTAGCAAAGCCTCTGGTGTGATCCAGTCTCCATAGACTCACTTTCCAAGAATATCTTCATTATGGTTAATACATTTTCATATACGCCTTTTGGACTTTCAACTGTGCTAATGGCACTTTTCAGACTTTCGGGTATTCTATCTGTAAACACAAAGCAATTCTCTAGATTTAGGACCTTGGGACAGACCAAGTTTCGTGCTGATCACTTAATATGTATAACAGGTATAGCTGTAGTGACAGGAGCTAATCCATACCTTTTGAATGTTTTAAATTTCTGCCCTTTATTGTTCTGTGGAAATGGTCATACTTACCTCTGACATCATCTGCTACTTAAATACACGTGCATTCCAAGCCTTTTCTTTATCGTACACCACGGGACACAGAGCTAGTCATTACATAATGGGTTAAGGGTCACCAGCGGTGATTGGACACTGGCACAACCAATGGAAGACAGTTCCCCTCCATATAACCCCTCCCATCAGGGAAGTACCTCAGTTTTTTCGCCAGTGTCGAAAGGTGTTGGACGCGTTAGGAGGTGCTAAAGGAAAGCTCTACCAAAGAGACCCTCTGGGGGTAAAAGAGCTATGCTTTCGGATCCATCCAAGACGCCTACAAGTTAAGCCGAATCTAGATGGGATCCGGGCCTCATCCATGAGGCGTCGCCTGTAATGTCTCTCTTCGGAGGACTGGGCTCTAAAATCCAGCACTTTCGCTATTTCACTATAAAGTCCTGGTAAGAGTCTTGTACAAGGCCCAGGGGAGAGGTATCCTTTAAATAGGAACCCATATCCCTGAAGGTTGGCACACATAGCCCACCGTGAAGGGTGAAGTTTGGTATCTGTCTGAAAACTTTCAGCAGAAAAACCTGCGGCGTGGATAAGGTAAGATTAGAAGGTCCATAACTAGGTTGGGACCTTTTTTCAAGAAGTGGATGTCTTCTTTTTTTCCACCACTGGGGGGAGTAAAGAGCTGAATATACTCACCTCACTCTGTTCAGTGTCGGCTTCGGCGAAGTACACTGCTCGTCACCTCCGCTGCTGAGCTTGCTTGGGCACCCCGCTCCTCCTTTCGGTGGCCGACACAGACACCTGCAGATGCAGGTAAGTGGGAACAGGGGCTGATGAGAGTCCTCTCTCACTATGGCCACCACCATAGCGCTAAAGGCCGCGCGGGAGCGCGCTTTATCGGAGGGGGGGGGGCGAAGGCGTGCGCGGGCACGTGGCGCGCGCAGGCACGGAAACGGCGCCAAATTTAAAAGACTGTCAGTGTGAGAAGCACTGCAGCAGCAAGCAAGCTCGTTAGTTCTTTTGTCCTGGCAGAGAAACACAGCAGCTATACAGGGACGTAAGACTCCATGTGGTTGGACTGGGTACTTCTTGAAGACATCCATGTTATGCATTGTTATGTGTTAAAAGTTGCATACTTAATGTATTTGCTAAACTGAACACGGTAGTATATGCATTTATGTACCTTGTATTTGTCTAAACAGTAAGTCTTCCAGGGGAAGTAATGCGGACAAAAAGAGATAAAAGAGCACCGCCGCCTGAGGGAGGCTCTAGCTGTGCTGACTCGGTACTTTCCTCTCCTGTGTTGCCAAATGCACCTGTACAGGATGAGCCATTACCTCTGTCAGGTATGGCGGCTTCCCCAGTGAAGCCTGGGCCTGCATATGTCACTGAGGACACTTTATTAGCTGCCCTAAATAATCTGGAGGAGAAAATTGCTACCTTAATCGCTAAATCCTCTAAAAAGGACAATAAGCGAAGCAGATCTCCTCCAGTATTGGACCTCCCTTCAGAAGTACCTGAGGAGGAGGAGGATGAGGAGGAGGCTACATCAGCAGAGGATGAGGAGTCAGACGGATCAGGGATATCGGATGAGCCTTTTTCGGTATCCCAGATTTTAAAGTCACAGGTACAATGCTATGCAGGAGCCGTGCGATCTGCATTTAAGTTACCCTCTTTGGAGGTAACAGAATCACCTGTCTCCTCCCTAGGATCATTAAGATCCCTGCAAGGTGCATGCTCCTTCCCGGTTCATCCGTTACTAGAGGATCTAATGTACGCAGACTGGCAACATCCAGATAAGCGTTTTTCACCTCCAAAAAAGGTTAACATTCTTTATCCTATGGAGGAAAATTTTTTAAAGAAATGGAGCCTGCCTACGGTAGATGCGGCTATTTCTTGTGTAAATAAAAACCTGACATGTCCAGTGGATAATGTACAAGTGTTTAAAGATCCTTCTGAGAAGAAGTTGGAATCCCTACTGAAATCCTCCTTCCTTTTGGCCGGCTCAATTACCCAACCTGCAGTAGCAGCAGTTGGTATGTGTCAGGTCATCAGCCAACAGGTAAAGCAGGGGCTGAAGGAGCTGCCTTCAGAGCAGGCTAAAAATTGGGAGAATTTGCCTAAAGCCTTATGCTTCACAGTGGATGCCATGAGAGATTCTATCATACAGGCATCACGCCTTACACTCCAGCTGGTACAGATGCGCAGAGTACTTTGGCTTAAGCATTGGTCAGCGGAAGCCCCATGCAAAAAGTTGTTGGCAAGTTTCCCGTTTCATGGCGAACGCCTTTTTGGGGAAGATTTAGAAAGATATATCCAAAAGATATCAAGTGGTAAAACGACACTTTTACCTGAGAAAAAGAAAAACAAGAGACCTTGTTTTAAACGCACTCTCTCCCCAGCTCCCGGGAAATCAGACTCCAGCCAGTGGCGACGGCCTTTTCAGCCGCCCACAAAAGCCAAAGAACAGGTTCAGAAGAACAAGAAGCCGTGGGGTTCAAGAGCTAATAAGCAAGCCCCCAAAACCTCTCATTGAAGGGGCGCCCCCGCTCGGCCGAGTGGGGGGAAGGCTTTGTCAGTTCTCAGCGACTTGGCGGACAGAAACCCAGGACAAATGGGTGGTATCCACAATATCCTCAGGGTACAAACTGGAATTGCGAGAGATCCCATCTTCTCAATTCCGAAGTTCAAGACTCTCCAAGGATCCACAAAAAAGAGGATCCTTCTTCAAAGGTTTGAATCACTTAATAGCTCAAGGTGTGGTTACAGAGTTACCCCAAAAGGAGCGAGGTTCAGGTTTTTACTCAAACCTCTTTGTGATTCCAAAACCGAACGGAGAAGTCAGACCCATCCTGGATCTAAAATCTCTAAACCGGTTTCTGAACGTTCGCCATTTTCGAATGGAAACGATTCGATCCGTGGTCGCTACTTTAAAAGGCGGAGAATTCATGGCGTCCATAGATATCAAAGACGCATATCTACACATACCAATCCTCCCCGCTCACCAAAGATTCCTAAGGTTTGCGGTAGAAGATCGCCACTTTCAATTTGTGGCCCTGCCATTTGGTGTAGCCACTGCGCCCAGAGTATTCACAAAGGTGCTAGCTCCTCTGTTAGCAAACCTGAGAACACGGGGCATTGCGGTAACAGCCTATCTAGACGATCTACTATTAATAGATCAGTCAAAGGAGGGATTGGATCACGCTGTAGACACTACAGTAGGATACATGGAGCATTTAGGATGGATTATAAACTTACAAAAATCCTCTCTCCAGGCCCAAAGAAGGATAGTGTACCTGGGCATGATCATAGATACAGCCCAAAACAGGGTATACCTGCCAGAGCCAAAGATACAGTCTCTGAAAGACCTGATCCACAAGGTCAAAGCAAACAAGAGGCCGTCTATTCGCCTTTGCATGAGACTATTGGGAAAGTTGGTAGCCTCCTTCGAGGCGGTCCCTTACGCCCAGTTTCATTCGAGACTACTTCAAGGCAATATTTTAGCCTCCTGGAACAGAAAGAGCCAAGCTCTGGATATACCCATGCGCCTGTCCTCACAAGTACGCCACAGCTTCAATTGGTGGCTAGAAGCCAAGAATTTACGGAAGGGAAAGTGCTTCCTCCCAGCAGCCTGGAAGGTGGTGTCTACGGATGCCAGCCTATCGGGCTGGGGTGCAGTATTCGAGGAGGCTTCTACCCAGGGAACCTGGGCCAAGACTCAGGGGATCCTGCCCATCAACGTGCTAGAGATCCGGGCAGTATATCTAGCCCTCAAAACCTGGACATACAGGTTACAGGGCTACCCAGTTCGGGTTCAATCCGACAATGCTACTGCAGTAGCTTACATAAATCACCAAGGAGGCACCCGCAGTCGGGCAGCCCAAAGAGAGGTGAACCGGATCTTGGCATGGGCAGAAGAGCATGTACCTTGCATCTCTGCAATCTTCATTCCAGGGATAGAAAACTGGCAAGCAGACTACCTGAGTCGTCAGCAGCTGCTACCAGGAGAGTGGTCTCTTCACCCAGAGATCTTTCAGGCCATATGTCTGAGATGGGGAAACCCAGATGTAGACCTGCTAGCTTCCAGGTTCAACAAGGAATTGGACAACTTTGTGTCCAGAACGAGAGATCCTCTAGCCTACGGGACAGACGCTCTAATAACTCCATGGAATCAGTTCTCACTGATCTATGCATTCCCTCCGATCCCTCTTCTACAAAGACTGCTTCGCAGGATCAAGGAGGAGGGAATACCAGTAATCCTAGTGGCCCCAAACTGGCCCAGGAGGCCTTGGTACGCCGAGATCGTAAAAATGGCGATAGGAAGGCCCTGGAAGCTTCCAATTCGACACGACCTGTTGTCACAGGGTCCAGTATTCCACCCTTCCTTACAAAGGCTAAATTTGACGGCCTGGCTGCTGAGACCCACATTTTGAAAAAGAGAGGGGTCTCTGGTCCGGCTCTTTCTACGCTCATTAATGCTAGAAAGCCAGCCTCCAGACTCATCTATCATAGAGTCTGGAAAGCATACGTTTCCTGGTGTGAATCCAGAAGTTGGAATCCTCTGAAATATGAAATAAGCAAGATTCTTGCTTTTTGCCAGTTAGGAGTGGATATGAAATT
This sequence comes from Rana muscosa, assembly GCA_029206835.1. Lineage (NCBI taxonomy): Eukaryota > Metazoa > Chordata > Amphibia > Anura > Ranidae > Rana > Rana muscosa. The sequence continues at coordinate 191,165,416 of CM055125.1, read as the reverse complement.
AGCCCTTAGCACCATCAAAGGGCAAATATCGGCTCTATCAGTCTTCTTTCAGAGACCATTGGCATCTCACTCCCTAGTTCGGACATTCATTCAGGGGGTACTGAGGATAAATCCTCCAGTTAGGTCTCCCTTGTGTCCATGGGATTTGAATTTGGTATTGTCAGTGTTGCAAAAGCAACCTTTTGAACCTATTCGCCATATTCCTTTAATTATATTGAGTAGGAAGTTGGCCTTTCTGATTGCTATAGCTTCTGCTAGGAGAGTATCAGAGCTAGCAGCTCTTTCTTGTAAAGAGCCTTATCTAATTTGTCACAAGGACAAAATCGTACTACGATCCCATCCGGCTTTTCTGCCTAAGGTGGTGTCGGCTTTTCACTTGAATCAAGACATTGTTCTGCCTTCCTTTTTTCCAAACCCGCGGACGGCGGGGGAAAAATTATTACACTCTCTAGATCTAGTGAGAGCGGTAAGGGTGTATCTGCAAGCAACCGCTCAGATACGTAAAACAGATGTTTTGTTTATTTTACCAGATGGTCCCAAGAAGGGCCAAGCGGTATCAAAATCCACCATTTCCAGGTGGATTAGACAAGTAATTGTTCAAGCTTATGGTTTAAAGAACAGGACTCCTCCTTTTCCTGTTAAGGCACACTCTACCAGGGCGATAAGTGCTTCATGGGCAGTGCACCACCAGGCTTCGATGGCTCAGATCTGTAAAGCTGCAACTTGGTCTTCAGTCCATACATTTTCCAAATTCTATCAAATAGATGTGAAAGGACATGAGGATTCCGCCTTCGGGCGAAGTGTGCTGCAGGCAGCAGTATAGGGCTTCTGGTCCGCAAGCGGCCTGTTTGATCTGTGTCTCCCCCCCCTTCATATGAGCATTGCTCTGGGACGTCCCATTATGTAATGACTAGCTCTGTGTCCCGTGGTGTACGATAAAGAAAGTAGGATTTTTATAACAGCTTACCTGTAAAATCCTTTTCTTGGAGTACACCACGGGACACAGAGGTCCCCCCCTTCTTATGGGAACCTTACTGCTTTGCTACAAAACTGAGGTACTTCCCTGATGGGAGGGGTTATATGGAGGGGAACTGTCTTCCATTGGTTGTGCCAGTGTCCAATCACCGCTGGTGACCCTTAACCCATTATGTAATGACTAGCTCTGTGTCCCGTGGTGTACTCCAAGAAAAGGATTTTACAGGTAAGCTGTTATAAAAATCCTACTTTTCTTGCCTTGTGGCTTAAAAAGAAGCACTATCCCTCTGCTATTTTTTCTTGACGCCCATAGTTCTTTATCCAATCTCTGGGTTGTCATTCCATTGCCCGCCTCCAGTGATTTTATCTTTTTCAGCAGCCTACAACCCTCAAATACCAACTGCTTGGGTTTGTGAGTAAACAAGGCCCTGCTGCATGTTGGGTCTAGTTGCTTGATGCTCACAGTGCAACACGTACAACCCAAATTTCAAAAAAGTTTGGAGACTCTGTAAAATCTACATAAAAACAAAAAGCAATTATTTGCAAATCTCATGAACCCATATTTTATCCACAATAGAAAATAGAAAACATATTAAATGCTTAAACTAAGAAAATGTACCATTTTAAGAAAAAAAAAGTCATTTTGAAATTGATGGCAGCAACATGTCTCAAAGTTGGGAAAAGGTAACAAAAAGCTGGCAAAGTAAGGCTCCATGTACACTAGCAGCTCCTAAACTTGAGTTTAGGAGCGTTCAGCGTTTTTTTTGCCAAAGCTCCTAAACTTAACTCCATAAAAGCCAATGTTTCCATGTACACATAGGCTGTAAGGATCGTTTAGGAGCTGCTGAGGTTAGAGGAGGTTCAACCTCCCCTAACCTCCCTCTCCTGAAAGCGGAAGAATAGCGTTCAGAATAGGAACGTTTTGACCGCCGGACACAAAATAGCGGTAAAATCGCGGAGCGGCGGTCGGCAGTCACAGTAGTTCAAGTGTACATGAAGCCTAAGTGCTACTAACAAAAAAAGGAAAAACATCTTGCAATCAATTTAGGTTATTTGGCAACGGTTCAGTAACCTGGTTGGGTATAAAAAGGGCATCTTAAAGAGAGTCTCAGAAGTAAAGATGGGCAGAGGTTCATCAATCTGTGAAAAGTTACATCTAAACATTGTCAGGCAATTTCAGAATAATGTTCCTCAACATAAAATTGTAAAGGCTTTAAATATATCATCATCTACAGTACATAATATCATCAAAAGAGTCAGAGAATCTGGAAAAATCTATGTGCACAAGGGACAACGCTGAAAACTGAAAATTGAATTCAAATACTTACCGTAATTTTCCTTTCCTGACGAGCTCCATGTCAGCACAGCTTGGTGAGGCCTCGCCCACCCCTAAGTAATCAGGACTTAACTATAAATTTTTCACTCACCTCGGCCTCAGCGTTTTGTAACTATTACTACTTAACTGGGCAGGTACTGCGCTGACATGGAGCTCGTGAGGAAAGGAAAATTACGGTAAGTATTTGAATTCAATTTTCTGTTTTCCTGACGGCTCCATGTCAGCACAGTTGGGAATTAACTAGCCAAAACAGGGGAAGGATAATGCTACACACTCCCCAACTCTGAATAAAACAGTAACAGAAGCCATGATGCCTCTGACAAACTCAATAGTCATTAAGCCATGAATATGAATATTTTGGTGTCCACATAGATTGCAGATAGTTTGAGACACCGGCCTGCTGTCACTCTCAAGGTCCAGCCACCCCTACAACTCGCAGGCCAAGGAGATGAGGTTACCAACCAAGAGATAATAATCTTGCTGAAAGCCGTAAAATCATTATGTGTTCCACCTGAAAAAATGACAAACAGATGCACAGATTTCCTGATGGCAGAAGTCGCCTTGACTTAATATTTTAGAGCTTAGCCCACATCCGGTGGGCTAACTTCTTGAGTACTCCGCCAAAGGGAACGTAGAAGGAAAACCTCTTGTGTGATATGAACTCTGAAGGTCAGTTCAGGCACAAATTTGAGCATTGGCATGAGCACCATCCTGTCTGGGAAGTACGCGAGTATGGGTTCTCTAAACCCCAAGGACACCAATGCTGATGTAATTGCCACAAGTAAATCAGTTTCAGTGAGAGGTACCACAGGGTGATTGAAGGCATCTGATGAAATAATTAAGCGTTGGAAGTCCGCTGAATGCCGGTGAAGACAGAGATAGCCAAAATGCATGCCTATAGCATGCTTGCGCATAGAACCAAATCAAGCCACGCCTGTAGCCATTCGGAGCAGGCTTCTGAAGAGTCCAGCGTAGAATCTTGATCAGCGAATATACTGGGCATATATGCCTTGTTTTTCTATAGGTATGCTTAGCGCTGTCTCTTCTTGTCTCGTAAGATTATTCAAATCTTCACAGAGCATTCGACCTCCATTAGCCTCCGCCTCTCCAGACCCAGGCCATCAGCCTGAGCCTATCGGATGTTGGATGAATGGGACTGGAGAAGATTTGATATACCAGGCAGAGGGAGTCGCTTCTTGACACTCATCAGGATGAGTAGTGGGTACCATAATTGTCACCTTCCTTTGGCCCCGCCTTAGCTGGAAGCTGAGAATCAGAGGGAGCAGCAGAAAAAGGCATAAGCCACCTTGGCGATCCATTCTGCGGTCAGCACCTCCACTCCGAGAGCTTGTGGATCCTGGGCCCTGGACTGGAACTTCAGCAACTTAGTGCTGACTGGGAATGTAAGCGGTCTACCTCTGGCAGAAAAAACACCAAGCTCTGTTATTTCTCGGAAGACTCGCAGAAGCCTGGATCTTCCATTGTCGTCCAGACTTGTCCTGGACAAGTAGTTCGCCTGAAGATTCTTCCGACCAGGAAGGAGGATTGACTTGGGTGAATTCTAGAATAAAAGAAAACTTCAGAAGTGAGAGACTGAGTCTTGTTTCCAGATGTAGGCCACAGTCATTGTGCTGTCCAACTTTCCCAGGACAGGCTTATCCTGGATGAGGTGACTGAAGGCCAAGAGCCTGAAAAGGCTGCCCTCAACTCCAGGACGGAGTCTTGGATCCTTGACAAAAGACCATTGGTTCTGAGCTCATTGTTCCTTAAGTAGGGCTCCCCTACACTGGCTGAAGTCTGACTGTACCACCAGGTCGTCTGAGCTGCTGGAGCGAGGCAATTTCTATGGCTCAATCTGAGACATGAAGGATGAAAGATCTCCAAATATGGCCCAAAAAGCATTTCTTAGGGGGCCACGTGTCCATTACCAAAGCCGTCCCTATGTCCACAGAGGAACCACATAGTGCCCCTAGGGCATGTATGGGTGGCACAATCCCAAAATAACATAAAGCATCCTGACATGGAAGTTTAACTGACATCTTGGTTTATGCATTGGCTTCCCTGTCTTTCCTGGACTCCCATCCAGAAAAAACGCAGAAGCTAAGCTCTCTGGCGTGAGCGTGAGGCGTGGAAACTGACTCTTGAATTTTCAGTCTTTAACTCAGTAGACCTTCATCTTGAGGCAGGAAGCCAAATTGGCCACTATTAAATTTAGGCTTGCCCTTCTGCGATTAAGAAAAAATGCAGTGCTAGCGTTTGTCCTTGAGGGTCAGATCTCCTGATGGTAAGTTCATGTAAATGGCCACTCCCACAAGGGACACATACTGACCAGAGGGGTGTTATACCAACCCCATGACCTCTATTCGTTCAAAAGGGCATAACTTTGACATCCTGCTGTGACGATATTCTCCAATCTTGACGAACAAGCACTTGATCCATTCCACATCCAGCTGTCTTCTGGAAGTACTTAAAATACTTCCAAAGCTTCACCTCTATACACAGGCATTTGACCAACCTTACCAATCTGGACACAAGTCGTCCTTTTTTTCCTGTTTAGGAGAGACTGGAGAGAATTGATTGGCCTGAGCAGGCCCTGAAAGAAGGCTGGACATTGCCAAACAGACGGTCCCCGCACGAGACGACTCTAGTCATTCCTTTTAGAGCAGTGGTTCTCAACCTGGGGGTCGGGACCCCCTCGGGGGTCGAATGATGATTTGCCAGGGGTCACCGAATCCTGGGCTGTTCCTGAAGCCCGCATCACTCTCCCAGCCTTTTTGCGGCCACCCAGCAGGGCTATCCCTGGAGCCTGTGGCCGCCCAGCTGGGCTGTTCCTGGAGCCCGCAGCCTTCCACTTAGCCTCTTCGCAGGCGCCCAATCAGTTCACGGCATGACTGGGGGGCAAAGACTAGAGGTCAGCTGACTGGTGAGGAATGTGAGGTGGGAGGGGCTGGAGGAGACCCCCATCTCCTGATTTCGGCATAGGTGTCACTGCTATGAGACACCCCAAAGTCGGAAACACGGTGAAGCCGGAGACACAGTGAGTGACACTACCTGTGATTATAGTTGCCGTTAAAGGGACTCAGGGAGCGCTAAATGTCTGTGGGTTAGGGGCACAAATTACTTGTCTTGCCTTGGGTGCTGACAACCCACGCTACAAAAATAATTTTACTGTTAGGGGTCCCCACAACTTGGGAAATTTTATCAAGGGGTCACGGCACTAGAAGGTTGAGAACCACTGCTTTAGAGCATCTTGACCATCTGCTTAATTGTGACAACTGGTTAGGTGTCATCGTCATCTTTATCCTAGGTTGCTTGTCCTAGGCCACATCCCTGCAGTCATATTCGTCTGTTTCTCTTTGGAAGGATCTGAAGCGGATTGTTTGCTTGGGAAGGCTTGGAGACTTCACAGGGTGAGTGGAAAACACTTTTTTAGAGTGTATTGACCACGTTTAATGAAAGCGACACCTGTTAGGTGTCGTTATCCTTATCCTTGGTTGCTTGAACAAAGTAGAATGTATGCAGTCATGTCCATCCGGAAGTTTGGAAAATGGGCTGCTTCACCCGGTATGGATAGGCAGCTTCTCATTGTCAGAGCAGATAACCCTTTCACAGGGTGAGCCAAAAACACCCCTTTAGGGTGTATTGGCAATGTGTTTATTGGAGGTGTCACCCTCATCCCTGGCTGTTTAAGCCAATGGGATACATACTGTCATGCCCATCTGTGTATTCCTCTTATAGAGCCTGAGGAGGTATTTTTGCTTGGGAGAGCTATGAGGCTGCTCCTTCATGTTCATCCATGTCTTCTTATTGAAGGGCCTGAAGCATGTTCGCTCTGAGATTGGTAAACACTAATAGCTAACCTCTCCACAGGGTTTGCGCACCATTCAGCAAACCAACCCATAGCCCCAGTTCACACTGGTGCGTTTTTTGACATGCGACCCGACCTCAGTCAAATTGCATGTAAAAATAGGCGGCAATCGCACCGCCCTAATCGGTGCAACGCTGCATCTGCGGCGCCGCACCAACTTAAAAAAGGTAGTTTCGTATTACTTTTGCGATCTCGGGGCGCGATCTATATTGACATCCACACAGAGACCTGCACAGATGTCTCTGAAAATCGCGATCGGAATCGAGACTGACCAGCGGGAGAAAAAAACAGAATTGCACAGCCTCATTCCCGCAACCCAGCGCGACCCTGGACAAGGAAAAAAAAAAAGTTAAATGCAGTAAATAGATTGCTTAGTAGCAAACCCTGAGGGGTTAACCACAGCTAGAGGGAGACAGAAGCTTCCATCTACAGCTGTGATCAACAAGGTGGAGGTTTAATTAGCTAAAACCTAGTCCTGGAAGGAATCGGGACATGATGAAAAGTTTCTTCAGAACAGCAACAAAAAGGTAGGAATTTGTAACAAAATTACAATTATCTCCTGCAGTGTACACAACCCAAGGGAATTGTAGACATCATAAACATGCTTCTCCACATTTTTTTTATTTATTTAAGGAAATCCAAAGGCCACATAGAAAAACAGAAGGCTATCCCATATCTCAACAAGCCATGGCTGGCTCCAGTAGACATCACAGATGACTCGTCTACCTTCTTTTGAAATTGCTGGTCTTTGGAGGGGGTTTGGCATAATGGCACGACGGTAAAGCAAACATGAGAAGCCACCAACAGATTATTGCCATGTGTGAACAGACAAAGTGTTACTTTGTGTACCTGTTATGCAGAGTACCCACAGTGGAGGAGTTCCCCAGTAATACAGCGAACATTTGGATACAAAGCATTTAGCTCACCCAACCTCCGTCATCTGACCGTCGACACTGGCACAGCGTGGGCTGCGCGTGCATAGGGGAACACTCTGTCATGACCGCTGTCCACTTTATGGACCTTGCGGACCCCAGACATGGCTGTTAGCCATGATAAAGCCACCTCTAGGACCAGCAGCGGGGCTCCCTGGATATGGTCATTTAGATGAGACACCAGGGACTTCGTCCAGCTTAATCCACACGAATGGACGGACGGCCAGCCCTTTAGACCAGCCAGGTAGAGGACCACACCCACGTCCTGCACATAGGAGGAAAGGAGAAGAACGCTGAGGCCGAGGTGAGTGAAAAATTTATAGTTCAGTCCTGATTACGTAGGGGTGGGCAGGGCCTCACCCAGCTGTGCTGACATGGAGCCGTCAGGAAACACAATATTGGATGCCCATGATCAGATGGCACTGCATTAAAAACAGCCATGATTCTGTGATGGACATCACTGCATGGGCTCAGAAATACTTCCAATAATCACTTTCTGTGAACACGGTATGCAGTGCCATCCAAAAATGCATGGTAAAGCTCAATCATGCAAAGAAGAAGACACATCTGAGCATTATCTTGAAACGCCAATGTCTTCTGTGGGCCACAGCTTATTGAAAATGGTCTGTTGCAAATTGGAAAACCGTTCTGTGGTCAGACAAATAGAAATTTTAAGTTATTTTTGGCAGTCATAGGCACTGTATCCTCCAGACTAAAGAGGGAGGGACCTTCCAGCTTGTTATCAGTGCTCAGATCAAAAAACTGCATCTCTGATGGTATGTGAGGTGCATTACTGCATATGGAATGGGCAGCTTGCACATCCGGAAAGGCACCAGCAATGCTGAAAGATATATCCAGGTTTTAGAGCAGCATATGCTCAGGCAAGAATGGGGCAACATTCCTCCCCCAAAATTCCAGCAACTGGTCTTCTAAATTCTAAGGCCTCGAAACACGACCAGTTTTCTCGGCAAGAAACGACAAGAAAACTGCTGACAGAGCTTTCTTGCCGAGAAAACCGTGCGTGTGTACGAGACTTTCGGGTTTCTCGTCAAGAAAACTGCCCAGAATCTCGACGAGAAAAATAGAGAACCTGCTCTCTATTTTCTTGTCGGTCTGTTTCCAGACGAGAAACGCAAGAGTGTGTATACTTACCTGTCGCCGTGGAAACCCGCGCATGCTCGAAATGACTTTGACGCATGCGCGGTAGCTTCCCAGGCATAGGTAGGGTGTAGCAAGATGGCGGCGACGGCATTGAATGTGACGAGTGCATGCTCGTCGTAGTCGATGACGTCACCGCGTTCGTTCCATTCAAAAGAACAGCGGTTCTTTTAAATGGAGTGTGTGTACACTCGGCCGGGACAAGATTCTTGTCAAGAATCTTGTCAGGAAAAACGATGGGTTTTTTCCTGACGAGAATCTCGGCCGTGTGTACTAGGCTTTAGACGTTTACAGAGTGTGGGTTAAAAGAGGGGGCGGTAAACATGGCCATGTCAACTTTTTTGGAATTGGTCTTGTACTTTGCCAGCTTTTTGTTGCCTTGTCCCAACTTTTTTGAGATGTGTTGCTGCCGTTATTTTCAAAGTTACATTATTGTTAGCTTAAAATGGTAATTTTTTTCAGTTTTAAATGTTTTTATGTTTTCTATTGTAAAAAAAAAAAAGGTTTTGATATTCGCAAATCATTGCGTTCCATTTTTATGCAAGTTTTACACAGCTCCCCAACTTTTTTGGAATTGGGGTTGCCACCACAACAATTCATTGCCACGTTCAATCAATGTCTCAACATTTATCTGTGTTGCATCACAGATGCGGGAGTGCTAATGTAATGAATTGCATCTCTTCCAATCATTGAGTTGACTGTTTGTGGCTGTGTCAGATGTAATTGCTGCTAAGCTCTCACCTGCAGAACACTAGACTGAGAGGCCCAGGGATTGTGGTATATAGAATTTCTTCACAGGGAGTGTCAGTTCTTAGTCTATAGGCAGAGGTGTGCAGTGCCATCCAGCATTCCTCATGGTTGAACACAAACAGAAACTGCTAACAAAGGAATGTGAAGATTTACTCAACTATAGGCTATTGGTAACAAATGAGGCTACAAAACTACATAATCCATGCACATCTTATGCAGGGGAAATGCACAGAGTGCAGGTAGGAAGGTGTATAAAGCCTCTCTAGTTCTAAGAACAATGTTTCTTAAAGAGGAAGTAAAGCCAAAAAAAACCCTGCAAGACAAAGGCATAATGAGCTAGTATGCATAGCATACTAGCTCATTATGTAATACTCACCTCCGATCGAAGCCCCCGCAGCCGTCCTCATACACCACTCGGACGGCCGACACATTTCCCTGGGGTTACTTCCGGGTATCGCGGCTCGGGCGCTGTGATTGGTCTGGAGCCGCGATGACGTCACTCCCACGCATGCACGGGCACAGGCTCCTTTAGGAACGGCACGATCTCTGTTGCTAAAGTGCGCCTGCGCCGTTTTCTACGGCGCCCTCTATTTTTGCCAATAATCCCCTTAAACTCACATGATCGTTCCCTTTTCTTTGGCATCTGCAGTGAAAGCTCTTTGGGAGGGGATTCTATTACTCTACTGATGTATGCTCTCTACCTTGTGAATTTGTGTCAGCCCTGATTGGTGCTGTGCCAGTGACATGACTAAAAACAAAACCGTTTCCGAAGAGCAGTTCAAATTTGGTGATAAATATCAAATCCTTTTTACAACTCCCTATAAATCTTTATTGAACGTCAAATGTGTATTTTTTGTGCATTTAATATGATGTGTTTTTGTGAGTTTCTTAGTAAATGTATTCAGTCAGTATAATATATCCCGATTCCCACCCCCTTAGTGTTTTTATCAATGGGAGGACATTGAGGAGGGAGAGGAGTGTCATTTACCACCGTGTATACGCCCTCTCTATAGTCTTGTATGCTGCACAGATAAGGAAACAAAGAGCTTAGAAGGGAACGGAGTTTGAGCATGCTCCATAGAGGACAGCAGCTGATGTACACAATCTCAAGCTGCAGTGGGGACACAGAGAGGAAGGCAGGGACAGCTGAAAGCAGGCTCAAACAGGTATATTTCACTCCACACAAAATTAATGCTTTATTGGCTTTGTAAGTATGAACACTCTGTTATATAACATGTGATGAGTTTTTCGATCAGGGTTTAAAAGCACTTAAGAGTTGGGAGTTACAGTATCTATGGCTATGCCATGTCTCCACGGGATCCTGTCCTCCTTTTCTTTTATTTCTTACTACAATTTCCCCCCTTGGGGCTCCTCTCTCTGCTCCCACCCACCTGGTCATTTTTCCACCCTTTTTTTCGAGGCTTCTACCCTCAAAGATAATGTCCCTCCTTCTCTCCCTAGCTCATGCCCCTTTAAAATTGGATTCTGGGGCCTTTACAGCACCTAGAATCTGCATTCCTCCCTTTAAGTGGAGCCACCACCTAAATTCGGCTTCACATTTCTCCCAAGCCATTGGTTGCTAGGCAGCTGTTCAGTTTCCGTCATTGCTTCTGCTGCGAGGTGTTTCTACTGTTAACAGTTTGTTTTAAGACCAATTGGCCTTTATTTTCTTCCTGTGGGTCTGTTGCAGCTATTTAGCAGTCTTGTTGCACTCCTCCCTTCGACTATTGCTTAAGGACATCCCATGGTCGATGAATCGATTTTTGTGTCCTGTACTGTACGAAAATGAGAAGAGGAATTTTGACATGCCTGTAAATTCCATGACTTGAAGTTAGTATAGGGCACAGGTTTCTCACCTCTCTTCTCTTTTATCTCTCTATTGCTTGCTAACAAAACCGTTTCTCGTGAAGTGGGCAGGGTTATATTACACTATGGGGCAGGCCCATAAAGCTTTTTCCAGTGTCCATGCACCTGAAGGTAGTGGCATAAAACCCACAGTCTATGTATCAATTCCAGTGTCCTGTACTGTACTCCAAGATATAGAATTTACAGGTACATTAAAAGTTCTTTTTTTATTACACATTGTGATTTGTAACTGTTTTTCCTCATGATCAGGGCCCAAGCCAACACAGAAGAAAGTACAAGGACGGCGAGCAGCACGCTAGACAAGCTGGAGTCTGATATAAAAAGCCTACAGAGTGAGCTTAGTCAGCTGAGCAAGCAGAAACAATCATTGAGAAAGGAAACCACAGCCACTCAACAGACACTGCAAGGTTAGAGCTGAGACTGTATTTGTCATCTCTGACTAGCTTTTGTCCTCTTTCTTGTCTCACACAGCTACTAACATCCTTGACCACATCTGTAATCCCGACTAGCCCTTTTCATGTCTCGCACAGCAACGAATTCCTCTGATTGCATCTCACCCCAGACTTCTCTTTGTCCCCCTCTCCCTGCCTCACACAGCTAACTGCTCTATCTTCATCTATAACCCCTGACTAACATTTGCCTCCTCTATCCTGCTCTACAAAACTAATAACAACCCATAACTAAATTTGTAACCCGGTCTACCTTCCCCACCAGCTACTAATAGGTCAGACTGTGTCTGTCACCAAAGTTTGACCAATGTGCCCTGTCTTTACCCACATAGTAAAAACACCTTTGCTTGCATCTGCCAACTCTTATTATGCAAACCTTCGTCTGTTTCTCATAACTCCCACATAGAGTATAGGAAGGGGTTCTTTAGTTAGAGTGGTTGAGCTTCTGCATGTGTTAATGTCTGCATCAGGAATCAAATCCCCTTTTCTCCACTAAGGGGGCTTAATTGGCATCAACCATGGAAAGGGTTTGCTTTTTTTTGGACCGCAATGTCTGGACATTGTGCGGGGGATTTACTAAAACTGGTGCAGACAGAATCTGGTGCAGCTGTGCATAGCAACCAGTCAGCTTCTGTCAAAGCTTAAAGTGTTCCTAAACCCAGGACCCTGCATTCACTATATCGGTCTCCCACAGTAGACAGTACACAGAACATGGAAATGCAATATTTTTTTATTATTATTATTTCAGGTACTTGTATATCGCCGTCAATTTCCACAGTGCTTTACATTTACATGAGTCCCTGCCCTCAAGGATCTTACAATCTCTAAGGTCCCTAACTCACATCCCTACATGCACATACTAGGGCCAATTTAGACTGGAGCCAATTACCTACCAGCATGGAGTGTTGGAGAAAACCGGAGTACCCGGAGGAAGCCCACGCAGGCACAGGGAGAACATGAAAACTCCAGACAGGTAGTGTCGTGGCTGGGATTCGAACCAGCGACCCTTTTGTCGCTAGACGAAAGTAAATATAAACTGCTAAATAGCTTTTCTCATCAGCAGTATATAGCAGTCTTGTGACTTCTATCAGTGTCCAGTTAAAGCTTGTAGGAGGAGTTTTCATTCTCCTCTGACCTATGAGGATGCATGACTCCTGACCCTCTCTGTGGACCGTGCAGATTGGGCCTGTGCTGATCACATGCACCCTCTCCCAAAAAATAAAAAAACCTCCTCTCTAACAATACACACCAAACTGAGTATGTGCATAGTGCCCCCAGTGCTCTGTACTATCAGCAGATGGATTAGGGACTGTGGAAGAGGGGGAGGATCAGAGAAGACAGGTTTAAACCCTCTTTTTACACAATGCGGAGGATTAACCCCTTAGGTTCCACAGTGAGTATAACAAGCATTCTTTACTGCATATACAGACTGATTTTACTGTTGTGGGTTTAGTAACACTTTAATTGAACAAGCTGAATTTATAAGATGATTGGTTACTATACACAGCTGCACCAGATTCTGTGTGCACCAGTTTTAGTAAATCTCCCCATGTGTGCCTTTGAACTATAAATGCATGGATCTTGTGTAATTTGAGGAAATCTGTTTTTAAAAGTCAAGTCCACTTTTAGGAACATGGTACATGTTACACCAATATTTTTAAGCAAAATACCTGTGTGATTAACCTCCTAGTGGAAGCAGTCATGTGCCACATACTAATGTGAATAGTAGTGGCGGCCTGTCCATACGGGGCGCTGGAGCGCCGCCTCCTTAATCCATGCGCCTGGCCCCTAATCTACATGCTGGGCGCCAGACGCATGTATTCCAAAGGGGTTTTTTTTTTTTTTTTTTTTTTAGAAGCACATGATTAGAGCCCGAGGCTTTAATTGGCTTAAAAAAGGGTGGACTTGGGGTGCAGAGTACTGTGCCCTGAGCCCACCCAGTTGTGTGACAATAGCCAATTAATATTCGCTATTGTCTTCCTGACTCTCCTCCCGGCCAATCAGGAAGTGGGTACCTGAGACCCGATTGGCCGAGAGGAGAAGCGATCTTATTGGAGGAGACGCAGGGGAAGCCACCGTGAAGCTGAGTAGGAGGAGATGCAGCCCGCTGTCCGTGACCTAGATGGGGTAAGTGCGGGGCTGGTGACCGACCGACTGAGGAGAGGGGGTACAGGTGATTCGACCAACCGGTGGGGGCTGATCTGACCGACTGGGGCTGGGGGATTGTTTGCCAACCCCTAACCCCACCCCCCCAAAAAAAATATAGCACCAGCCGCCATTGGTGAATAATTGACTTCGCCAAGGCTGTTAACTGGCATGTGAATTGGTAAAAATCTCCATTTACTACAGTAGCAAATCTAAGGAAAAGAAAGAATGTGCAAATCTAAAAGTCGCATCAAAATTTTTTAAAGTAGGAACTAAACTCTATCTGCCAAGGATGGCATCATTTTAGCCTTTATTTGCCTTGGTGTTGCACATGTGACCAGCGGTGACACCAGCCATTTGAAGGCTTAATAGATCAGTTGAGAGCTTAAATGTGACATACATTGCTAGCAGGCAGAATGTAAATGGAAAACCCTGCAGATATAATATTGGTATGTTAAAGGGTTTATTGACATTTATTGAGCATTGAAAGTAAAATTAGCAGCAATAATTAAAAATTATGAATTTACTGAAATACACTCTTTAAACTGTTGCTACTATTATTTACTTCTCTCCTTTTGTCCGAATACCTCTCACTATTACTTCTGCTAGACAGCTTGGTTTGTATGTTAATGGTGGACAGAAAGACAGAAATACAATTAGTGCATGCAGACAGTTACAACATAGAGTGCTTTATTGCATAGTGGTCCTTCAGCTTGGCATTAAGCTGGCCATACACTGGAATATTTTCATATGCACATTCAAGCAAAAATACTCATCAGTACATTCGATAATGCTATCGGAAACTTGATGAATGCTGTTCGAAAGTATTTCAAAATTTCTTTTAAAAAAAAATGTATTTGATTTTCAACATAGAAAATACATTTGTAGAACATTAGAAAAAAAATCAGCGTTAACCTCAGCTGATACAGAAACACAGTGGGGGTTATTTACGAAAGGCAAATCCACTTTGCACTACAAGTGCAAAGTGCACTTGAAATTGCACTGAAAGTGCACTTGGATATGCAGTCGCTGTAAATCTGAGGGGTAGATCTGAAATGAGGGGAAGCTCTGCTGATTTTATCATCCAATCATGTGCAAGCTTAAATGCTGTTTTTTATTTTCCTTACATGTCCCCCTCAGATCTACAGCGACTGCGCTTCCAAGTGCAATTTCACTTGTAGTTTGCACTTGTAGTCCAAAGTGGATTTGCCTTTTGTAAATAACCCCCATTGTGTTCAATTTCTGTACACACCACATCGAGCTCAAAATGACAGGTAAAGGTAACAAAGTGGATTATCAGACAATAATGACCAGCAAAGGTGATGCATAGGATTCAGATTGAACACCCACTGAACACCCACTGAAATGAATGAGAAGCCAATACCCGCACACAATAACATCAGGGGATGTTCTAGGAAAAAGGAAAACGTTATTACCAGTTCCCGCCTACCCACAGTATACTCTTTTTGGGAGCAGGTGGACAGCATGGGCAGACTGGATCACATACTGTACATGTCCAAATCTCGCAGTGCTGAAAAGCGAAAAATGCTCTGGACATAAAGGGGGTAAAACCTTCTGGAGGTCAAGTGGTTAGGTAAATGCAGGTTAGCCTATGTGTCCACACACACAAAGGCTTTTAGAGGCAGATAAAAAAAATCTACAGCCAGTCTGACCAGGAGCAACAATGGTTTGGCAAAAAAACGCGTCACGTGTGTAAATGCGTCTAAACACATGTTAACGCTAAGCGTATTTAGCGCTTGAGCATTAATTAATTTTAACGGCCAGAATAAATTCTTATAAATATAAGCGGCTGTGCCAAAATGCTGCTGCCAGGAGGAAAGGAGTCTAGGAGAGTTGGCAAAACGTCCAGTGTACATGAGGCTTTCTAGAATGGTAGCACAGAATTTT
The DNA here is from genome assembly GCA_029206835.1 of Rana muscosa. Classification (NCBI taxonomy): domain Eukaryota; kingdom Metazoa; phylum Chordata; class Amphibia; order Anura; family Ranidae; genus Rana; species Rana muscosa. The sequence goes on along the minus strand of CM055125.1, from coordinate 191,150,029 downwards.
TCAGGGATTTCCACTTATCTAAAGTAGGGGGAGCACATGATCAGAAAATCGGATGAAAAATAGAGATTTTGAAGGGGAAAATACAATAATCTGATTGTTATTACACAGCTTTCAAGAGCCAATCATGACAGTTTGTCCAAAATTATCCAAGGGGACAAACGCAAAAAAAATTCTCATACGATACCAGATCATACCATTTTTGTTTTAATCAGTACAGTATTCGTCCAAAAATACAATGCCAATACAATACATCACTTCCGAAGTTGTATTCTGTTATACAAAAACTTTGGTAACTTTAGTAGTTTTCGATATAAGACTAGAATGCAAAAAAACAGAGGATCATTTGTCCGATAATCTCATTTTGTATACCACCGGGCTCTAGCTTCCCACTGAAGGACATCTGCTGTTTTATGCTAGAAAGGCAAAAGGCCAAGCAGAGTTGTCACGACCCTTCTAGCCTACTTCAAAATTTCTTTGCTTTTAACATAAAATTTTAAAATAAATGTAATTTCCTGAATAAAAACCACATTCACTATTAGAATTTTATTCATTCAAGAATTTTTTTTCATACTCACCCTTTGATTTCTTTTCATAACTACAATTGTAAAGGATCATTGATTTGAAACTATTACCTATTAGAAGTATGAATGAGTGTTCCGAAAACTAAAGTTTTCAAACAAAATTCTACTTGTGTATGGCCAGCTTTAGTACTGCACTGCTGTGTGTTTTGTCTCAGATAGTAACGTTTGCTTATTTTGTCTATTTCAAAAGCCAGTCTCTGAATTAAACACATAATTATTATTATTTTTTATTTTTTCAGGCATCTCATCATAATGCATTCATAACCAAAATAAAGTTTATATTTGTTTGCTATAGTGGATCTGAATTTTATAATTTCTTTATACTTACAATTAAGAAAATCCTCTTCTGGCAGTTGCCATGAAGATTGTGGGCATGTGAAGCCCAATTGCAAACTCTTTCTGTATTTGCGAAGGAGAGGTGCATGCTGGTTACCCAGCATGCACCTCTCGATCTTGCGCATGCGTGATGCTCCGCTGGCCGTAGCGCCGATTGTTTAGAAAGTTGCCATAACAACGGGCAGCGACAGAGGAAGAGCCTACCCCGTTGTTATGGCAACATAGATGTGATCCGCCTTAAATCGTGTAATTTCCTGTCTGGAAATAACGGGATTTTTGCTCAGAGTACTGCCCACTGACTCCTGGGAAATAACTCACATTTTCCAGGAGCACAGGCGAGGGAGGGAGTGATGCGGAGCGCCGCAGACCCGGAAGTGGCAGATTAGGAGCCACTACATAGCAACAGGGCGTTTCTGGTGAGTAAAATGCCCCCCCCCCCTCCCAAATGTTAATACTATGAAAGGATTGTAAATGTGTAAAAAATTGTGTTTTTTTTGTACTCACCGTAAAATCCTTTTCTCTGTCGTCCATGGACGGACACAGCTCCATAAATCTTGACAGACATGTGGGTTATGTTCCTGTTCATAGGAGAGGACTAGGCAAAACATGTTAGTTATCTTAAAACATGTAACTTTAACAGAGTTGAACAGCCCCGTCCAGGGGACGGTCCCCCTGTACATAACCCTCCACCCTGCAGTCAGCAGCCTCAGTTCGTAGAAAAGCAGTACAAACTAAAAAAAGAGGGGTGGGTGCTGTGTCTGTCCATGGACGACAGAGAAAAGGATTTTACGGTGAGTACAAAAAAATCCTATTTTTCTCTTTTCCTCCGTGGACAGACACAGCTCCATAAATCTTGACATGTGGGACGTCCCCAAGCATTGTCAGAAAAAACGAGGGGTGGGAACAGCAATCAAATGAAGACTTAACTTCACCCCAAAGAAACAGAGCTCCTCAACGGAGGAGTTGCAACCTCAAACAGCCGCCTGCAAAACTTTGCGGCCAAAGGAAGCATCCGAAGATGCACTCACATCAACCTTGTAACACTTTGAGAAAGTGTGAACAGATGACCAGGTCGCCGTCTTACACACCTGTGAGACAGATGCTAGATGTCGGAAAGCCCCGGAGGCACCAATTGCCCTGGTTGAATGCGCCGTGACAGGAAAGGGAGGCGCCCGCCCCTTAAGGGCATAGGCCTGGATGACGGTCTGCCTGACCCACCTAGAAAATGGTGGCTGACGAGACCGCCAGGCCCTTCTGTGGACCAGACACCAAAACGAACAGTGAGTCAGAACTCGAACGGAGCAGTAGTAGACAGGTACACCCGTAGAGCACGTACCACGTCCAAGGTATGTAGCGCAGCCTCCTTAGGATGTGACGGCCGAGGACACAAGGATGGAAGGACAGAGTCCTCGTGTAGGTGAAAAGCCAAAACTACCTTAGGAAGGAATGAAGGTTGCGAGCGTAGTACTGCTTTATCCTTATGGAGGACCAAGTAAGGTGACTTGCAAGACAAGGCCGTCAATTCAGAAACCCTCCTGACCGATGTAATGGCAACTAGAAAGGCATCTTTCTGAGAAAGTGTTGAGAGGAATCTCCCTGATGCTCTCAAAGGAATGCTCCTGGAGTACCTAGAGCGCCAGATTCAAGTCCCACGGAGGTAGCGATGGTCCAATTGGGGGAACCACGTGCCGGACCCCCTGTACAAACATACTTACCAGTGAGTGAGCTGCCAGGGATTGTTGGAAGAAGACTGAAATCTGTCCCCTAATAGTGCTTAAGGCAAGTTTCAGATCCACTCCGCGCTGTAAGAACATCAGGATCCGAGAAACCGAATATGCCCGTGGGCGCCAAGCCATCTCTACACACATAGAGATGTAAGCCTTCCAAGTGCGATGGTAGATCGTCCGGGAAGAAGATTTCCAGGCCCTCAACATGGTGGAGATTACCAAATCTGACAGACCACGGTCCCTTAGTACCTGGCTTTCAATAGCCATGCGGGTAAAGCCAGCGACTGTAAAGCAGGATGAAGTATGGGACCTTGACAGAAGGTCCTCCCGCATTGGCAGCCGCCAGGGAGCAATTGCTACCAGTCTCACAAGGTCGGCGTACCAGGGACGCCAGGGCCAGGCTGGGGCGATTATAATCACCAGAATCCCCTCTGCCTCCATTCTGCGGAGCAGACGAGGAAGCAATTTCATTGGGAGAAAGGCATAAATTTACCTGATACTGACCCCATGGAGCCACCAACGCGTCTGACGGGATTCCTGGACCTGGTCACAAACCTCGACGCCTTGCGATTTGAGTTGAGAGACCAGGAGATCCTCAACTGGTGTGCCCCATTTCTGATAAAGGAGTTGAAAACACCTCCGGGTGTAACGACCATTCCCCTTGGTCCAGCATGTGGCGACTCAGATAGTCGGCCTGCCAGTTTCTACGCCCGGAATGTAAACAGCCGATAGAGCCGGCACGCTCCTTTCGGCTCATCTTAGGATGTGAGCGACTTCCGACGCTGCGGCCGAGCTCCTTGTTCCTCCCTGATGGTTGACAGCCACCACCATGGCGTTGTCCAACTGGATCTGACCGGACGCCCTTGAAGTCTCTGCGACCACTTGGAGAGGCACAGTCTGATCGCTCGAAGTTCGAAGGACATTGATCGGCAGACTAAATTCGTCCGGAGTCCAGCAACCCTGGGCCGACTGGACCCCCAGACCCCCCCCCCCCTCAACCTGTGAGGCTGGCATCCGCCGTGATCACAGTTCAATGGAAAGGAAGGAACGACCTCCTGGACTGAAGAGACGGGGATCTCAGCCACCCTCTCAGGGAAGCCTTGACCAGGTGACTTACCTGAATCCAGAGACAATGGAGATCTGTTCCATTTGAACAGGATCTCCTTCTGCAATACTCGAGTGTGGAATTGGGCATACGGTACTGCCTCGAAGGAGGCCACCATGAGGCCCAGGTCTTGCATGCAAAAACTAAGACGACCATTTGCGGGACGCTAACAATTTCACCGCCGACCGGAGCGTGTGCAACTGCTCCAAAGGAAGGAAGACCTTCGCCTCCAAGGAGTCCAGGATCAAACCTAGGTACTCCAGACACTGAGTCGGTACCAACACCTACTTCTGTATGTTCAGTACCCAACCAATATCCCAGAGGGTCTGACTGGCTATAGACATGTCCTCCTCTAATTCTGAGCCAGAAGCAGCTCCCAGAAGAAGATCGTCCAAGTAGCCCACGATAGCAATGCCTCGCTGTCTCAGAAAAGCCAGATCGGGGCGAGCACCTTGTTAAAAACTTTTGGTGCCAACGCTATGCCAAACCGCAAAGCACAGAAACCTCTGATGGCTATTGCAGATGGGGACATGCAAGTATGCGTCCTTGATGTCCAGGGACGCCAGAAAATCCCCCGGATGGAGCGCAGCAACCTCTGAACGAATGGATTCCATCCTGAACTTTCGCACCCTCACAAAGGTATTGAGGGCCCTGAGGTTCAAGATTGGACGGACACCGTCCTTCTGTGGGACTACCAACAGATTCCAATAGAATCCCTGAAATCTTTTCTCCAGGGGCACAGGTAAAATTACTCCGCACCTGAGCAAGTCTCATACTGCTCCCATCAAAGCAGACCGACGAGCCGGAAGGAGAGGAAGATTTGAGGGAAAGATCTGTTTGGTGGAAAAGAAAGAAAGTCTATCTTGTACCCCGAAGTGACCACCTCGCAGACCCACTGGTCAGAGAATAGGGAGGTCCACTGAGCTGTAAACTCGCTAAGCCGTCCCCCCACCCTTGAGTCGGGCGGGGGCAAAATTTCATGCGGTAGTAGGTTTGTTCGGCTTTCGCACCCAGGGACGCTTCTGTCCCCCAGCTGGAGCCTTGTCAGTCTGGGAGGATCTCTGACTGACGAAAATACCGCTTCTGTGCGGAATAGGGGGGCCCCGGCTAACGGGGCGGCTCCTTCCCCTTAGAGGACTGCGGGAGAAGTGTGCTCTTACCTCCAGTGACATCCTTAATAATGTCGTCCAGCGAGGTACCAAAAAGCCTCTAAAAGACAATCTGCGAGAGCTCTCTTGGATGCTTGGTCAGCGGACCAGCATTCCAGCCAAATCAGGCGGCGCAGTACCACCGCAGATACAGAGGCTCTGGAAACCATTTTACATACACACTGAGTATGTATTGGTGTATATGTTTTTACTGTGGCGCCGAAGGCGCGCATGTCTTTGGAGCGTGGGAGGAAACCGGAGTACCCAAAGGAAACCCACGCAGACACAGGGAGAACATGCAAACTCCAGGCAGATGGTGACGGGGTCCGGGTGCGAACCAGTGACCCCCTTGCTGCCAGGTGACGGAGATAGCCACTACACCACTGTGCTGCCCTCCATTCAGTGAATGTCTGAGACACCAAAGTCGCAGACAATATAGGTCGCAACGCTGACGCCAGCATGGTGACCCTGGAGCGGGTCACCACTTCGGACCTCCTATCAGTAGGTTTCTTAAGAATAACGGACCGCCATGCCCTGGGGGACCACAAAGGGCCTCTGTGGCCATTCCCATTCCTTATCTATGAACTTATCAAAGAAAGTAACATAAGGAAAAACTGTCATAAAGCAGTCAGATTTGTGTGACCCAAAGGAGACAGACTCCTCTGCGGAAGTCCCAGCTGCATCTACCAGCTGGATAGTGTCCCGCACAGCATCAGAAGTGCACTCATAAGTGCCCTGTCTAACATTCCCCAGAAGATGGCGGGGGGAGGGGGCACTTTTGAACACCCCTTACGCCTGCACGCCATTTCTACCCTGGAAACAAATGATTCCAGGACAGGACAGCGTATCCATGGAAACTGAAGGTGCAGGGGCACCATTAGCTGCCTCTAGCAATTCAGGAGAAGAAAGGTTACATACTGAGTCCACCCTCCTTGCTGCACTGACCGGGGGGGGGGGGGGGCGGCGGGCGGCAACCCAGGGGACTCACCTGTGTGTGTGTGATGAAAAAACTGTGAGGAGAATGAGCCATGCGCCGTTCAGAAAGCCAGTGCTAGAGGCCAAAACCCACTCCAAAATGGCCGCCAGACGCCTCAGATAAAAAGGGCGCGGACCACAAGAAAATGGTCGCCCGCAATACCGACCTGCGCCGCAGCGCGGCCACAACAAAATGGCCGCCAATGGGAATTTTAATAGAGAAAAAAGCACACTAAAAATGGGGTCGGCGCAGCAAAAAATGGCGCCCGGGCCCGGGATGTGGACGAGAAGGCCATGCAGAGACTTCCCAGGAGTCAGACCCCACCTCACAGAAGCAGACCCCAGCGCCACACGGTCCCCCATAGGGAGCCCGGAGCCCCCCCCTACAGGTACACCCCAGTCGCAGCGGGCCCTAGGGAAGGAGGGGAAAGGGCGACAGAGAGCAGGGAAAGGGAGGACAGGAGAACCCCTTAATCCCGGGAATGCCCAGCTGTTTCATCCTGCCGAGACAGGAGGAACCGTACTTGCCCGTCCTTGCGAGGACATGCTGGCGCGTCCCTGACAGACCCACAACCGATGGTATGGTGTCGGCCCGGTCCACTGTGAGTGAGACAGCAAGCAGCCCAGTCATATGTGGACCCCGGAGCATGTGCTCACCGGCCACCCCTGGAGCCATGGGGTACGTCGTGGCAGAACCAGCGCGTAGCTAAGGACTGGCACGCTCGATGGCTGGAACTGGGAAGACTACAAGGATCTATAATATCCAGCCTGTCGCCCAGCTGGAAGTTGATAGAAGATATCACATAAAAATAAAATAAAAAATTCTTCAGGACTCTGGGCCCAAAGGGAGTCACGTCCTTCTCCTCTGCTAGGCAGAAAAAAAACTGAGGCTGCTGACTGCAGGGTGGAGGGTTATGTCCGGAGGGACCGCCCCCTGGACGGGACTGTTCAACTCTGTTAAAGTTCATGTTTTAAGATAACTAACATGTTCTGCCTAGTCCTCTCCTATGAACAGGAACATAACCCACATGTTAAGATTTATGGAGCTGTGTCCGTCCATGGACGAAAAGAGAATTTTTTTTAGGGTGGAACTCCGCTTTAAATAAATAATGAACTGTTTCTGTTCTGCCTATTCTTTTTGTTCTTTTCTGCAAAATGTATTACCTTCAGTTTCCCATTTGTGCAGTTATCTGAGGATGCTTCTTGAAAAAAAAAAAACAGAGCTGGTGTTTATAATGTTTTCTTTTTTCAGAGAAAGCGGAGGAGGTGAAGCTGCTGCAAGATGAGCTGACTGACTTACGGGATCAGCTGAGGGTGGTAGAGCAGGTAAATGTTTCATGCTTTGTGTGTCTGAGGGTAAATCTATTGATGTTGACCTATACTAACCAGTCATGTTCTCCCTGTCGTGTTTTACTATAGTATGAAAGAATAGAAACGGGCAATCTGATTTTTAGGAGTATTCAGTTAGGCCTCATCATATCCTTAATTGACTATTGTAATTCTGTTCTCCTTTGCGGTTAAGCAGTAGTCATACTGGTGCCACTCTAGTCCATCCATCAATCTGCTGCTTGACTTATCCAGCTCTCTTCTTCACCTTTCCAGTGCTGCTCCTCTCTGTCAATATTTCCACTACCTACCATTTACTTAAAAAAATTTAGTTCAGATTAAGTTCACTGGTCTGGTGATAGTGGGAACTGGGAGCTAAAGTGGCAGCAATCCGGAACACTGCTGCTGACTTATACTGGTCAAGTGATACTGGGGCTGGTGTGGCGACAATCAGGGATACCGATATTGTCTTACACTGGTGTGGTGATCAGGGACACTGTAACTGGTGTGACAGTGACTAGGGACAATATGACTGGTGTGACAGTGATCAGGGACACTGGAACTGGTGTGGTGGTGATCACAGACCATACGACTGGTGTGACAGTGATTATTCCACTGACTGGCAGCACTGATCTGGTGACATTGTACTGCTGTATCAGTAATAATGGCTGGCGGCACTGACATTCAGTGATATCAGAGCAGCCAGACATTGTACTGTATTTCCACAGTGTCACCTTAGTATAAAAAAAATAGGATTTTTTTGTACTCACCGTAAAATCCTTTTCTCTGTCGTCCATGGACGGACACAGCTCCTTAAATCTTGACAAAGTGGGTTATGTTCCTGTTCATAGGAGAGGACTAGGCAGAACATGTTAGTTATCTTAAAACATGTAACTTTACCAGAGTTGAACAGCCCCGCCCAGGGGGCGGTCCCTTCGTACATAATCCTCCGACCTGCAGTTAGCAGCCTCAGTTCGTAGAAAAGCAGAACAAACTAAAAAAGGAGGGGTGGGTGCTGTGTCCGTCCATGGACGACAGAGAAAAGGATTTTACGGTGAGTACAAAAAAATCCTATTTTCTCTTTTCGTCCATGGACGGACACAGCTCCTTAAATCTTGACAAAGTGGGACGTCCCCAAGCAGTGTCAGAAAAAACGAGGGGTGGGAACAGCAATCAAAAGAAGACTTAACTTCACCCCAAATAAACAGAGCTCCTCAACAAAGGAGTTGCAACGTCAAACGGCCTCCTGCAAAACCTTGCGGCCAAAGGAAGCATCCGAAGATGCACTCACATCAACCATGTAAAACTTTGAGAAAGTGTGAACAGACGACCAGGTCGCCATCTTACACACCTTGAAGACAGATGCTAGATGTCGGAAAGCCCAGGAAGCACCAACTGCCCTGGTTGAATGCGCCGTGACAGGAAAGGGAGGCGCCCGCCCCAGATGGGCCTGGATGACGATCTGCCTGATCCTCCTAGAAAGATGGCCGATGAGACCGCCAGGCCCTTCTGTGGACCAGATACCGACACAAACAGTGAGTCGGAACTCTGCAACGGAGCAGTAGCATACAGGTACACCCGTAGGGCACGTACCACGTCCAAGGTATGTAGCGCAGCCTCCTGGGATGCGACGGCCGAGGACACAAGAATGTAGCACAATGTCCTTGTTTAGGTGAAAAGCCAAAACTACCTTAGGAAGGAATGAGGGTTACGGGCGTAGCACCGCTTTATCCTTATGGAAGACCAAGTAAGGTGACTTGCAAGACAAGGCCGCCAATTTAGAAAACCCTTCTGACCAATGTAATGGTAAATAGAAAGGCAACTTTCTGAGAAAGAGTGGAATCTCCCTGATGTTCTCAAAGGGAGGTTCCTGAAGGACCGAGAGCACTAGAGTCAAGTCCACGGAGGAAGCGGTTGTCCAATCGGGGGAACCACGTGTCGGACCCCCTGCACAAACGTACTTACCAGTGAGTGAGCCACCAGGGGCCGTTGGAAGTAAACAGCCAAGGCAGAATCTGCCCCTTAACGGTGCTTAAGGCAAGTTTCAGATCCACTCCACACTGTAAGAACAGCAGGATCCGCGAAACCGACTATGTCCGTGAGCGCCAGGCCATCTCTTCACACATAGAGATGTAAGCCTTCCAAGTGCAATGGTAGATCGTCCGGAAAGAAGATTTCCGGGCTCTGAACATGAAGGAGATTACCGAATCTGACAGACCACGGTCCCTTAGTACCTGGCTTCCAATAGTCATGCCGTTAAAGCCAGCAAATGTAAAACAGGATGAAGTATGGGACGTTGAGACAGAAGGTCCTCCCGCATTGGCAGCCGCCAGGGAGCGTCAGCTACCCGGCTCACGATGTCGGCGTACCATATTTGCCGGGACCAATCTGGGGCGATTAGAATCACCAGAATCCTCTCGGCCTTCACTCTGCGGAGCAGACGAAGAAGCAATTTCATTAGGGCAAAGGCATAAATTCCCCATGGAGCCACCAACGCGTCCGACACGTCTGCCCAGGGATCCCTGGACCTGGCCACAAACCTCGACACCTGCGATTGAGTCGAGAGGCCAGGAGATCCACAACTGGTGTGCCCCAATTCTGACAAGGTAATTGAAACACCTCCGGGTGTAATGACCATTCCCCTTGGTCCAGCATCTGGCGATTCAGATAGTCCGCCTGCCAGTTTTCTACGCCCGAATGCAAACAGCCGATAAAGCCGGCCCGCTCCTTTTGGCCCAACCTAGGATGTGAGCGACTTCCGATGCTGCGGCCGAGCTCCTTGTTCCTCCCTGATGGTTGACAGAAGCCACCGCCGTGGCGTTATCCATTGGAACCTGATCAGACGCCCCTGAAGTCTCTGGGACCACTTGGAGAGGCACAGTCTGATCGCTCGAAGTTCGAGGACATTGATCAGCAGGCGAGATTCGATCAGAGTCCAGCAACCCTGGGCCGACTGGACCCCCCAGACTCCCCTCCAAACCGTGAGGCTGGCGTCCGTCGTGATCACAGTCCCATGGAAAGGAAAGAACGACCTCCCGGACTGAAGAGCCGGGAATCTCAGCCGCCCTCTCAGGGAAGCCTTGACCAGGTGACTTACCTGAAACTAGAGACAATGGAGATCTGTTCCAAGTTGACAGGATCTCTTCCTGCAATACTCGAGTGTGGAATAGAGCAGACGGAACTGCCTCGAAGGAGGCCACCATGAGGCCCAGAACTCGTGCAAAAAAGGGGCGAGACGACCATTTGTGGGATGCCAACATTTACACCGCCGACTGGAGCATGTGCAACTGCTCCAAAGGAAAGAAGACCTTCACCTCCAAAGAATTCAGGATCTATCCTAGGGACTTCAGATACTGAGTCGGTACCAACACCGACTTCAGTATGTTCAGTACCCAACCAAAGTCCCAGAGTGTCTGACTGGCTATAGACATGTTCTCCTCTAATTTCTGAGCCAGAAGCAGCTCTCAGAAGAACGTCCAAGTAGCCCACGATATCAATGTCTCCCTGTCTCAGCAAAGCCCAGATAGGGGCGAGCACCCTGTGAACAACTCCTTGGTGCCGACGCCAAGTCAAATCACAAAGCGCAGAAACCTCAGATGGCTGTTGCAGATGGGGACATGCAAGTATGCGACCCTGGTGTCCAAAGATGCCAGAATTCCCCAAAAACAATACATACACACACTGTGTATGCATTAATGCGTATGTTCTTACTGTGGCGCAGAAGACGCGCATGTCTTTGGAATGTGGGAGGAAACCGGAGTACATGGGGGAAACCCATGCAGACACAGGGAGAACATGCAAATTCCAGGCAGATGGTGTCGGGGTCCGTGTTTGAACCATTGACCCTCTTGCTGCCAGGTGAGGGAGTTAATCACTACACCACTGTGCTGCCCTACAAGGTATTGAGGGCCCTGAGGTCCAAGATTGGACGGACACCGTCCTTCCGTGGGACTACCAACAGATTCAAATAGAATTCCTGAAACCCTTCCACCAGGGGCACAGGTAAAATTATTCTGCACCAGAGCAAGTCTTGTACTGCTCCCATCAAAGCAGATCGACGAGCCGGCTAGGAGAGGAAAAATTTGAGGGAAAGATCTGTTTGGTGGACAAGAAGAAACTCTATCTTGTACCCCTAAGCGACCACCTCGCAGACCCACTGGTCAGAGAGCAGAGAGGTCCACAAGCTGCAAAATCATCCCCCCCACCCATGAGTCGGGCGGGGACAAAATATCATGCGGTAGCATGGTATGTTAGCCGGCACATTCGTGTATGCACCCAGGGACGCTTCTGTCCCCCAGCTAGAGCTTTGTCAGCCCGGGAGGATCTACTGACGAAAATACTGCTTCTGCGTGGAATCGGAGGGCCCCGGCCAACGGCGCGGCTCCTTCCCCTCAGAGGACTGTGAGGGTGGACCTTGCCTCTTGTTTTAAGGCCCCCTGCTAGATTTAAGCTGGCATCATATTGTTAGAGGAAATCTCTGTAAATCAAGGGAATTCCTTGGGGACCCCAAGGTCACCAAAACTAGTGTCCCCATTAGAAGATTCCCCCTCTCTTACTTTTCTGGGGACAACCCAAAATTTGGGATTTTCTTTTACTTTCACTTTCAATGATGATGGTAAATAGGATAAATAGAGAGGGTGAACCTCCTTAACGGGGGGCACAGAACGCAATAAAAACTGGCAAGTGTTCTAATCCTTCTCCACTCTAACCAAAGCCAAAAAAAAACCTTTCACCTTTAGAAATACTTTAATGCCTAGTACACACGACCGAGAATCTCGTCAGGAAAAAACCCGTTGTTTTTCCCTGACGAGATTCTTGGCAAGAATCTTGTCCCGGCCGAGTGTACACACGCTCGATTCAAAAGAACCGCTGTTCTTTTGAATGGAACAAACTCGGTGACGTCATCGACTACGACAAGCATGCGCTCGTCACATTCGATGCTGCCGCCGCCGCCATCTTGCTACACCCTATCTATGCCTAGGAAGCTACCGCGCATGCGTCAAAGTCATTTCGAGCATGCGTGGGTTTCCACGGTGACAGGTAAGCGTACACACTCTCGGGTTTCTCGTCGGGAAACAGGCCGATGAGAATCTAGACGAGAAAATAGAGAGCCGGTTCTATATTTTTCTCGTCGAGATTCTGGCCAGTTTTCTTTACGAGAAACCTGAAAGCCTCGGCACGCACGGTTTACTCGGCAAGAAAGCTCTGCCAGCAATTTTCTTGCTGGTTCTTGCCGAGAAAACCGGTCGTGTGTACGAGGCTTTAGCCTAAACTGAGTGATGTGTGCAGAATAAATGTATTCCCTGAGGGAATGAAAGCTGGTGTATTTGTGCTCAATTTTGTTTTAGCAAGCTTGGAGAATGGAATGTCTGTCAAAACTTCCTTTCCCCGAAGTTAAGGGTTAGATATGTAAGGCTTACGTTTTGTTTTGTTATTTTCTGCAGATTAATCAAACATTTCTTTTTTCTATTGGACTTTGGTATGCGTGTGTTTGAACTACTCCTTAGGGTTTTGGCTTAGCAAACATGTTCTCCCTGTTGACAATGTTAGTTGTTGGTCTGGTTTTCTCCTGTTTTGGGTAGTTTTTTACTCCTGTTTATTGATTGATGGTTTATTTATCCGTCTCTTCACTGGTCGAGGTCCATCTTTCCTTTAGGTAGCAGTTTTCCCTTGGTCTAAAACAGATTGATTGGTAGGTGTTACCTGGTCATAGAAACGTTCATACTTGGTTTGGCTGTTTCTTCATCTAGCCATTTCTTTAGGTGTTGATTCCTTTCAGTTGCTGTTGCCTGCTCCTCAGTTTTACTGCTTTTGGATATCAGACTGTTTAGGAATTCTTTAGTCAAATTATTTTACTGTAAAACCTTTTTCTTGAAGGGAAACGGGTCCCTCTGCTCTGTTATTGGCTCCTGTATTGCTTGCTCACAAAACCTAAGCAAGGCATGATGGTTTGAGGTGGGGTTATACAGGGGCTGGCATTTTTTACTTGTCAGTGTCCTAGCCTCCTGTAGGTGGCAGTATAATCCAGCTGTTATGTTATCTGACTGAGAATTCTGGTGTCCCTCAAGGGAGTTCAGGAAAGATTTTATAGTAAGTACAAAAATCTTATTTTTTTCTGAGCAATTTTCTACTGGTATAATGTAAGATGGAGAAGCTGGAATGAGATTGGGAAAATGAAGCAATTGTTCATATTTCTGTAGTCAGGCATTTTTTGTTATTAGATGAGGTTAAGTCGCTACAGATTTTTTATTTTATTTTTTTTTTTAGGTTACAAACAGGAGCATTTCCATGACAGAAAAATTATCCATAGAAATACAGAGACATACAAAGAGAACAGAATCAATCCATCCAAAACAAATGTTACCAAATTTCTCACGTCACAGACAACATATTTGATGACAATGGACCTCAAATGCTGATAAGCACCCCCCTTTTTTTTTGTTTATAGGGTTAACAATAAACCTCATACTCAGATATTCCAAACATAAACAGTTAGTTTTTGAAACAACAAAACCAAAAATATCCCCGTCCTGGTAATGTGTGTGTGTGTGTGTGTGTTGGTTCTCCTCAATACACCATCCAAGAGAACATCATCCCTTCACCTCCCATCCCTTAAAGGGACACTAAAGGTTCCCGTTTAAAAAAAAAAAACATGTTATACTTACCTCCACTGTGCAGCTCGTTTTGCACAGAGTGGCCCGATCCTGGTCTTCTGGGGTCCCTCGGCGGCTGTCTCGGCTCCTCCCCGCAAGGACTCATGCGAGCAAGCATGGTGTGGAGTTATTGCGGGTGCGCTCCCGTGATGCAGCTGTATCACTCGGCCCCGCCCCTGGCGCGCCGCGTCATTGGATGTGATTGACAGCAGCGCCAGCCAATGGCTGCGCTGCTTTCAATCCATCTACTGTAGCCAATCAACGGCCAGGCTCAGGAACGAGGAGGATGACGGGGGCGAGCGCGGGACTTTCGAGGGGTCAGGTAAGTAAAACGGGGGGGGCGGTATTGTCGGATGTTTTTTCACCTTAATGCATAGTATGCATTAAGGTGAAAAAAAATTTACCTTTACAACCCCTTTAACCTTTCAAATAACGACTTCCCCTTCTAGTGGATCAGAGTCAACCCAGAGGAACCAAACCTTTCTAAACTTTTTTGGAGACCCCTGGCTTTATAGGTCATTTGATAGAGCGGAATATCCGTATTGACCAATTTCAACCACATTCCCACAGAGAGGTATTCAACATGGATCCATCTCCTCACAATAAGTTTGCGGGCATAAAAGAAAAGTAATCTACGGAACAATTTTGTATCCGCATCCATCTCCTCATCTTCAATAACCCTCAACAAACCTAATAAAGGCAGGTGCTACAGTTTTTTTATTACATTCATGTTCTCTTATAGGATCTGAGAAATACTACAAAGCAGAGGGATGACATGTTGCGTGAGCAGTCCACCCTGAAAGATGAACTGTTAGAAACCACAAGCCGATACAGGCTGCTGCAGGAAAAGGAGAGCAGAAAGGAAGAACACCTGAAACAGCAGCAACGTGCAATTGAAGGCAAGGAAGGCGAGATCAAGCAACAAGAAACTGTAAGACCAGCACACCGCTAATTTAATGATTCTGTTCGATATAGAATGCAATTTTGTGGAATTACAATCAAATTCAGCATAGTTTTATACAGTAACTATGTGAAAACCTCTTACCACAGAAGGTTTATTATTATTAATAATATTAATAGTTGCAATTATTGCAACAATTCCTGACTTAAAGCGTATCTAAACCCAAAAACAAAAAATGCTTAATATATTGCAGCTTACCAATCTTTAGATGTGGTGACTGCATGTTTATTTTTTCTTTATTTTTTTTGTTCCTTCATCTTTACTTGGTGATCCATTCAATAACAAACTTCATCTTTGGAGAAGCAACACACACACTTGGCGAGGGTAGTGTTAGATGGATTAGTGGATTTCAATGGGTTTTTCAGAAGTGACTAACAAATAAAAGCCTAACTCCAGCAAATACTTTTTAAACAGATACAGAAACGGTTTATCGTGATTGTATAGTACAAGACCGCAAGTCATATGTATACAAGATAGTCTCTTAAGCATAACTCCACACAAAGCCCACTTGCACGCAATGCTCAGCTCAATAACCCATTGACGTGAGAGACAAAAGAAAAGGTTCTATGAATCCCTGACATAATATTGTTCATCTAACTGTCTCATTGCCTCTGCCTCAGACTTGCTGTGACATCAGAACCACATTCCCACCCTTGTTACTGGCTTTGATTGCTAATCCTCAACAAGTTTTATGTTATGATTATCATATTTGCCTTCAAACATAGACCCCAGGTGCAGCTGTCCCCTGCCGACTCGAAGACCGAGAACTGCGTGATCAAACACTGCTGATCGCTCAGCTCTCCGGCCTCAGCTTGCCTCTCTGCCCCTCCGGTGCTCAGTGAAACTGTCCGGGTGAGAGACTTTGGTTCAGAGAGATTTTAAGCGTCAGAAACAAGAATAGATTTTTTTTCAAACAATTTCCAATCCTGCAACTACTCCCTCATGTTTCCCCCTATTTATAAACTGCATCTTCTTATTTCACTTCTAACACCACTGGATGAAATTACTTTTATCTTTATGACACTTTTAACATAACATTTACAACAAAGTAGCCTTGGTCTATGAATTGGAAAGTCTCCATCAGTAGAACAGGATAGGTTATAACAGTTCACAGGACTCCAACAACCACTAATACTATTTTATTACTCTCCAGTTTACAGACAAGTTAGTATTTCAGGACCACTTCTAAGTATAAGGGGCATAACATGTGTGAATATTAGGGATGAGCTTTCGAGTTCGACTCTAACATTGCCTGTTCGGCCGTTCGCCGAACAGCGAACAATTTGGGGTGTTCGCGGCAAATTCGAAAAGCCGCGGAACACCCTGTAAAACTCTATGGGAGAAATCTAAAGTGCTAATTTTAAAGGCTTATATGCAAGTTATTATCATAAAAAGTGTTTGGGGACCCGGGTCCTGCCCCAGGGGACATGTATCAATGCAACAAAAAGTTTTAAAAACGTCAGTGCAAAAACCTGCGTTGGGTATAAGTGAAATCCAGTGCAGCAAAAAACTGCCTCAGAATGGACACTACTGATATTACTGCTCCTCAGCAGCTATGTGGAGTCCTCACACATACAGTTCTCAGTCCTATGTAGAGACCGACTAAGTGCTCCTTAATAGCTGCTGAGGAGCAGTAATATCAGTAGTGTCCATTCTGAGGCTGTTTTTTGCTGCACTGGATTGCACTTATACATAACGCAGGTTTTTGCACTGTTGTAATTTGCACATGGTTTGCAGTTTGCACATACTTGCAGTTTGCACTTCTGGTTTATATGTATTTAGATTAATTTATGCAACGGTTTATCTGATTTATTCACTTAGGGTTGATTTTATAGCGCATCAATATTACATTTATTATAATGAATTGTCGGCTCCCGGCAATACAGAGAAAAATAATTGATAAATGCATTGATACATGTCCCCTGGGGCAGGACCCGGGTCCCCAAACCCTTTTTTATGACAATACCTTGCATATAAGCCTTTAAAATTAGCACTTTAGATTTTTCATGTTCGAGTCCCATAGACTTTAACGGCGTTCGGATGTTTGAACAAATTTATTGCGTGTTCGCAAGTTCTGGTGCGAACCGAACTGGGAGGTGTTCGGCTCATCCCTAGTGAATATATACTATCTTAAAGGAAGATGGGTAATATCCCTGCTACAGCCAACCTATTACTATGTGTACAACGTGACAGCGCAGCACTAAAATAAATACACAATATGTGCAAAATGTAAAACTAGACAAAAGGTGCCACCCAAAATTACTAAAAGAGTAAATTAATGTAAATTTATGTTAAAGGGTATCCCCCAACAAGATATAATATAAACAAAAATAGTCCATAATAAAGTGCTTATAGTGTAAACAGTCCTGAATACAACTTGCCTTAATGTCTGGTAAGTGCATATAAGAGGTGGGGGTTTGGCACACTGCTGGTGAGAAAGAGAGTATTCTTGTACCTTGGCACTCTTTGCATGCACTGTTTGGAGGGAGAAGGCTAAAATGTATTTACGTTGTATTCAGAACTGTTTACACTAAAAGCACTTTATTATGGACCATTTTTATTTATAATCTTTTTGGGGGGATACCCTTTAACATATGAATAGTTTACATTAATTGTTTCAATTAATTTACTCTTTTAGTAACTTTGGGTGGCACCTTTTGTTTAGTTTTTAATTTTTTTTTACAGTGCTGCACTGTCACATTGTACAAGTTTGATGTAGGGTTGGCCGATCACCTTCTTTTTGCTAGCTGCTGTGTTTTATTCCTTTTTGAGCGCCTACTCATACTATTCTGACCTATTATTACGTGTAGCTGTTTAGTATGACACGCAAGACAGACAACAAAATAACCAAAAGGTCTATATAACTTTCCCTATCCTTTCCCTGTGTCACCACTCATATATGTTTTTATCTACCACTGGATATCTCCTCACACTAGATCAACTAGTGAGGTATCTATTCAAAGCATTTACCTGAGGTGATCAATCTATGGCTAGCGTGCCTCCCACCCAGACTTATGGCTTCTTCCTACTGAAAGATAGTGAAGTACCTATGGGCTTTACCAGCGATTATCTGTCACAACAGCAGTTACGCTGGGCAGTGGAAACTATCTAACCTGTGACCCCCTCCCACTGATATAACCAGCATATATAGCTTATAGTTATCCTGGTCCTCCTCCAAAACTAGTGAGGGATCTTAAACGACACATTCTTTCTAGGCTGGCCCCTAACCCAATATACCTCATGCACATTGCAGGTGCAAGTGCAAACAGCATATTGAAGATGAAGTCCCCCCACCTTCACCTTCAATATGCTGAGACCCAACAATACAACAGGGGAAGGAGAGCTGTCCAATGACCGCTCAGATCAAAGGCAGATCGCAGCCATTCATGACTGCACTGGTGGCCCCAGTTTGTTTTCTGAAGCACTGTTATAAATAGACGCACTCCAAAAATACCCATCCACCTTCCTGCCATTTTTCTTTTTTAAATACAGCAGAACAAAGGTGGCTAAAGATATTTGCCACATGACACCTGACATTATTGACAGCAAAAATCTATCTTTTAGCGTTTAAAACACATTATGAAGGACATCCAGCACCAAGAAGATCAGCTCAGGGCTTCAGCGGCTAGACTGGAAGATCAGAAGCAGAAATATGAGCATGAACTATCAAACCAAGAGAACACTCTGGAGAGAATAAAATCCAAAGTCCTTGCACTAGAGGAGCATGCTCATAAGTTGCAGCAGGAGAAGAGATGGTGTGGAGATCTGGAGGAGTCTCTGGCCAATGCACGTAAGTTTCCCAGTGCAGAGTAATCTCCATTGTCAAAGCGTAATTATTAAAAATGTTCTTTTAACCAATGACATTCCATAAGATTTCGGTCTGTGATAGAAAACAAATATTTGGATCTGTGTTTTGAATTTAAAGACTTGCAAACAGTATGGAAATGGCTTCCTCACAAAATGGTTTATCCTGGTTTTTGGATATGTTTGTGAATATCCTTCCCAACTATCCTCTCAGTAGATCAATATATCTTCTATATAAGCAAATATTCCCTTTTTATAGAGCTTCTAGATAGTCCTGGAAATGGGTCCCAGGTAATAGCCATAAGCTCAACTCACACAATACAAGTTGACAGCACAATCTTTGTTCAATCTCCTTCAGATTTACCAAACCTATGGCTACAAATTGACTGGATAACTAAGGTAGGTCCCTGTATTACAATCAGGCATGACCCTTGCACTACATATTTGTTAAAAGATCTAAAGAAGATTATATGATCAGATTTCAATGTGTATGGTGACTCTAGGGCCCCTTTCACACTGAGGCGTTTTTACTGCGTTTTCGTGGTAAAAATAGCGCTGTAAAAATGCCTGAAATAATCCTGCCCCAGCATTCTCAATGTAAAAGCCCTGAGGGCTTTCACATTGACGCGTTGTGCTGGCTGTGCGTTAGGAAAAATTCTGCAAACAGCTTTTTTGGAGCATCTTTGGGGCGCAAAAAATAGCGCTGTAAAAACGCCTATCCCCATTGAAATGAATGAGAACTGCGGTAAAAACGCATGAGCGTTAGCGCTATTTTATAAAATGGCGCTAACGCCTATGCGTTTTTACCACGTTCGCGCTAAAATCGCAGTAAAAACGCATAGGCGTTAGCGCTATTTTTACCACTATCGCGGTAAAATCGCGGTAAAAACATTGTAAAAAATTGTGGTAAAATCCCAACGCCTCAGTTTGAAAGGGGCCTAAAAGAAGTCTGCTGTAAAGCAGAATGGAGCTGGTATGAAATTCAAAAGTATACTTTTATAGCTACTGAGTGAGAACTGCTTGTCCAATTAAAAAATTCTACAGTTTATCAGCATGTTGTAGAAGCGGCACAAACGCACACTATAAGAGAGCTTCAATTTTGCACATTAGCTGCTATCTTGTTAAAAGGAAGGGAGGCAAAAGTGAAAACTGTTTGTACTTTGTGTATTTTGTTTCTATATTTATAGTAATAAAAAAAAAATACAGGAAGTAAAATTGAGTTTTAGTCTCCCACTTGGTTTAATCCTAAGCTACAGATTGCAAGTTCAAAATAATATTATTGGATAAGCATTAGCTTAGTTGATTAGAGATTTTGGTTGCATTCAAAATTAAAAACTGTTTTTCATTTTTAGTTAGAGCAGTTTATAAATAATAACTTCACCCCCTGGACTAATCCAAAATGGCTTTTGTATTCCTTGTGGGGTAAAAAAAAAAAAAAATCTAAAAACCCTGCACTATTATTGTAGAAAATACACTGCCATAAATAATAATAAAAACATCAAAGAGCAGCTATCACTCCACAATGCAATCACCACACGAATCTCAATAAATATATACACAATAACAGTGAACCGCTCCTTAATAAAAATGACCAAATGTGCTTATACACAATAATGTATACAATCATCATATATCATGTGGAGTAAATAGATGAAAAAATAAAGCATGTGAAAATCGTCCCATATATTATCCAATTTGTTTGTTTGTAAGTGTACAGAAAAAAAAAAAACAGTTCATGTGCCTTCAATAAAGGTAAATCTTCCACAGTATCAGAAATCTTTCACCATGGACTATCGCCCACATGCCCAATCGGGTGTCTTCTCACCTGATGTGATGGAACCCTAAAAAAATCAAGGTGGTCAGAAGCGCTTTTAATCACATCTCCATATTCCCTTTGCGCAAAAAAAGCTCAAATAAATATATGCAAAGAAGATCCATTAATGGTAGTATTGGCAGCAACGTTTTAATAAAAAAAAAAAAAAGACGTAACACTCACAATGCATACAAGTGTCTACCCACAGCATGCATATACACAGTATAGCTCTGTCAGTTCAGCAAGATGGAGCCTGGGCCCTCCCAGCGTAAGATCGTCACACAGGTCCTGCCTGCCTCATGCGTATTGCCCCATCCAGGCTTTCTCAAAGGCCCACTACCATGACTTTACAATATGGCAGCGGTATTTAGCACAAGTATGGTAGATTGTTGCCGCCTTTATGCTGTTGTCACAGTGCCCACGCATGAGTTGTAATGGAGGGGGCAAATGCACAAGCATTACTGGAGTGTGGTGGAACTTCT
This sequence comes from Rana muscosa, assembly GCA_029206835.1. Taxonomy (NCBI): domain Eukaryota; kingdom Metazoa; phylum Chordata; class Amphibia; order Anura; family Ranidae; genus Rana; species Rana muscosa. The sequence goes on along the minus strand of CM055125.1, from coordinate 191,129,118 downwards.
CTGTCCTTTTTGGGTGTACCTTTTGCAGCTGTCTTTAATAGAGGTGACTGCCATTAGCCCCATTTGTGTTTTCTATAAGTTAACTGTTCATACATGGCAAGCAGAGGCAGAAAAATGCTGCACTGGAAATAGAATTGTTTGCGTTACATTTCTGCACCTGAAATTCAGTAGGTACTATGATTGAGCTCATAGTGGTCACCTAATGAAGAACCTTTTCTTTAATTTGCAATGGGGCAGTAATGGTTTCCATCCAGAGGCAACACAAGAGTTGAGTACAGTAGATGTCCAATTTGAAAATTCTTAATTTTTTTTATTTATTTTTTGATTCTCAGGGGTGTATTTAAATCAAATACATCACACATGCACATTACTGGAGGGGGCCCATGCACACACTATTTGAGTGCTCCTCCATACATAATATTAGGTTTACCTCTGCCCAAGACATTCATGTAGGAACAGTGGCAACAGATGCATTTGTTGCAAATAGGTTCCTGCTCATAGGGGAGACCAAAGGGCCTACCTGGCCATATACAAACACCCACTGAAGATTACACATAGAAAGAAGTGCTGGCAGGTGTTTGGTAAGCCTACTCTGCCAGCCCCACTCCTAACATTTTCCAGCCACCTTCTCACTACTCTACCAGTAATTCACACTACCACCATGCCTGTACACGCCTCCATTCTCCTTGCTATCAACACCCACCAGCACACCTTCATGCCGACTCACTACTGGGCATGAGCCTCACCGCCATACCCACAACCATGTCTCAAAGGACTGTCGCCACCAAACCTGCCACCATCCCAGCTGCCGCTCTTCATCTCCCCCCATCCCCAACCTTGGCCATTCTTGAACTGGCCCACTCTTGCTAGTCTTTCTTTATAATAATGTTCTGATTTAAAATTACCAGATGTCTTCAAGAACAGAATGCATAACTGAACAGTGGCACACCTGGATTAGGTTGAGCTTATTTGTCAGTTGTAAAGCCAGTGTGTGGGCTTATTTAATCACTCTTAAGCAGCTTCTAAAAACACTGGAAATTTTTCGACAGCCATGGGGATAAAGAAGTCTATTTCATGGAAAATTATTGTATTTCCAGGCCATCTCATGGCAGAGCACGAGGTGCAGTTACGGGATAAAACCAATGAGATTTTGGAGCTGAAGAAAGAGGCTGAGTTTTACAGGAATGAATTGAGCAATTTGAGAGAACAGTTGTCATCTGAGAAAAAGAATGATGAGAATAGAATAATGATGCTGAAAGAAGCTAATACAAAACAGCGGGTGCAGTTCGAGAAATCGGCAGAGGTATTGTATTGTCTGTGGCAGATCTATCAAATTCTGCCGGTGTATAACATTTATCAATAGATATTCAATGTTCCCATAATGTGATTGCTGAGCAGCCTATCCTGTGCTGGCTAACAATTGACACTTGTCAGTGTTGTTCTTCTGAGGGATTACTGTACAGGAAGCAGTTGCTGTGCTGGAAAAATACTCTGGAGCTATTTATTCCACCCCAATTTATACATATTCACTTCTGAACATATATTTATCAAATATTATTGTAAAACTCATCTACATAAACCAGTAATCTATATGTCACTGTGTCTTAAAGCAGGGGTGCCCAACCATTTGAAGAGAGAGGGCCACTTTAGCGACTTGGTAACCAGTCGTGGGCCACAATGATCATAGCGGGCAGATGACAGGTCTGTGTTCACTCTGCATATGCAGAAAGGACACAGCCCGCTCTACTCTATGGGCCCTCCAATCCAATCCGCCCAGACAGAAGGGGATGGACCCCCTCCCCTTTTTTTAAGCAGATTGGATTGGGCATAGGCGTGTGTAAACGGACACAAATCCATCTACATCTGCTGCTCTATAGAGGTGAATGGAGGGTCTTTTTGTGTCCGCCCGAAAAAAACGGACAGGCAGACCCAATCGGAAACGTATGAAGAGAGCCTAAGGCTGCTTTCCCACTGATGAACTGTGTTTTACCTGCACCTCAACTGACCCCAATCGTCACCTATTCCTCAGGGTTCCTGCAGGTGTGGTTGGCGGCTGCTGCTGTCCCCCAGGCGGGTATGGTCGGCAGGTGTTGATCTCCCCTAGGCAGGTATGGTTGGTGGCTGCTGCTGGCTGTCATCCAGGGCTGGTGGGTACTGCTAGCAGGTATTGCTGGCTGGTACTGCTGCCTGGTATTGCTGCGAGTCCTGCTGGCTGGTACTGCTGCGGGCCCTGCTGGCAGGTATCCCTGGTGGATGTTACAACTGGTGGGTATCCCTGGTGGATGGTACTGTTGGTGGGTACTGCTGGCACTGTTGGTGGGTACTGCTGGCACTGTTGGTGGGTACTGCTGGCAGGGGCACTGTTGGTGTGTATCCCCGATAGCTGCTGTCCCAGATCGCGGGTTCCCGACCCACCATTATTGAGCATCAGTGTGACAGGAGCGCTGGAGGAAGCACGTGGCTGCAGTAGAGAGCAGAGCCGATGCTTCTTGTATCTCTCCTGTCACAGACTGAGTACTGCTGGCACTGTTGGTGAGTATCCCTGGTGGCTCCTGTCCCAGATCGTGGGTTCCTGATTCACCATTAATGAGCATCAGTGTAACAGGGGGGCTGGAGGAGGCATGCAGCTTCAGTAGAGAGCAGAGCCGGTGCTTCCTGTATCTCTCCTGTCACAGGCGGAGTACATTTGGTATCACTCCGCCTGTGACAGGAGCCGGCGCTATATAGGAAGCATCGGCTCTGCTTTCTCTAGCTCTGACTCCTTTCCTTAGATTGACGCTTGGGGATGGTGGGTCAGAAGCCCACAATCTGGGCTTGCCGACCCACCATTTCAGAGCAGTAGCTGGCGAACCACATAAAAGGGCACCACAGGCCAGTGGTTGGGCACCCCTGTCTTAAAGGAAACCTAAAAATGTATAAAGTTGGGGCCAATGTTAACTTTTCCATCTGAAAATGCAAGTTGGAAGTCACTGATCCTCTTGTTTTCCGTACTATTTTGGTGACCGACAACAAGTGTAAATATGAGGCATTTTAACTTGCATGCTTGTTGCAGATCAGTGACTTACAAATCCTGAAACCAGAGACAGACACATAACTAAAATTTTCAAGAAAAGAAAACTGCGCAACGCGCTCCTCCCTATATGTCAGCAAAGGGTGTCAAAACAACTAACCGGTTTAACCATTCACTGAATAATGGGTTAAATTAGATGAGGGTCTTCCATGTGGAATGATTAGTTGTAAGTCCACAAATATGTAAAAAAACAAAAAAAAAACAAAAGCCCACATGAAAACTTGTGTCCAATGTGTAAGAAGCTGTTGGAGGCAATCACATCAGTGTCACATGTGTCACGAGACCAGAAGGATAAGAAACTCCAGTGAGCAGTATGCAATAAATTTTCTTGAAAGAATGTATCCACTTACATTAGAATTAAGACTCGGCTATGTGCCCATGAAGGAGGGTCTCGGATGGATGATACACAGTCCAACTCTTGGCCAGAGAGAGGAGATGGCAGTAAGAGATCCAGGATCCCTGACAGATGATACTAGCCGCTGGAGGTCGGTGTTGTATGTGTCAGTGATCCCGGCTCTCTTACTGCTCTCTCCGCTCTCTGGCCAAGAGTTGGATTGTGTATCATCCATCTGGGACCCTGCTTTGTGGGCACACAGCAGAGTTCAAATTTCAATGTAAGTGGATACATTTTTTCAATAAAAGTTATTGCATACTAACCATTGGAGTTTTTTTTATACTCCTGTCAGTGACACATAGATGGTTGGGCTGCACTTACTGAGCTTTGTAGATGAGACCCTGATTAAGGCGTACTGGGCTGTGCTGTGATAGTCTCCAACAGTATATAACCCATTATTCAGTGAATGGTTGATCCTCTCTGTTGTTTTGATACCCTTTGCTGACATAGAGGAAGGAATGCTTTGCCCAGTTTACTTTCCCCGTTTAGTTTTCATCTACTGGGCTCCACTGAGTTGTACTGGCAGAATGCACCCTCCTATTAGTAATATAGGGGGTACCATATAGGAGTTATACCGCTGGCTTATTGCAATTGTTTTACTTAAATTTTCACAAGACCAGACATGGCAGCCAGTATATCTCTCTTGGGATAGATGCCCTTTAAGAACACATTGCCTAAGCTGTGCAGCAAATGGCACTTCAGAGTTCTTTACAAACCTGTTCCTTTCATTGCAGGAACAGAAACTGGAAAACAGCAGTCTGAAGAAGCAGCTCCTGGCAGTAGAACAAGCTGCTTATGACAGTCATGAGAGGGCCAAACGTCTACTTAAAGAGCTGAAACAGTTACAGGCGGAGCATGCCATACTTCGAAACCAGGTGAAACATTTACCAACTTTGACTTACAGTAATGATAATCGGCTCTATATATCAGAGTACAGAAGTAATGTCCGAGTACACACCTCTGTAGAGAAACCCCAAATATCTGGCCTCAATCACAGAACCACATTATATTCTGGAGATCATCTGAATTTTTCTTGCCAATGCATATAACCTGGATATCATTAAAAAAAAGCAGGGTGCAGAACTGGAGCATAGATTTTACATATATATACTGTGTGTGTGTGTGTGTGTGTGTGTATGTGTATATGTGTGTGTGTATATATATAATAGGATTTTTATAACCGCTTACCTGTAAAATCCTTTTCTTAGGAGTACATCACGGGACACAGAGCGACATAGTCATTACTAATGGGTTATATAGATACCGTCAGGTGCTGGCACTGGCAACTTCCAAAACCGGAAGTACCCTCCCCTATATAAGCCCCTCCCATCCGGGAGCACCTCAGTTTTGTAGCAAAGCAATAAGTGTCCCCAAAGAGGGGCGGGAGCTCTGTGTCCCGTGATGTACTCCTAAGAAAAGGATTTTACAGGTAAGCTGTTATAAAAATCCTATTTTCTTTCTCGTACATCACGGGACACAGAGCGACATAGTCATTACTAATGGGATGTCCTAAAGCAATGCCCAATGAGGGGGGGGATACACCATATATAAGCTGAGCGCTATCAGACATGAGGATCTTTTGCGGCCTGCAACACACTGCGCCCAAAGGCGACATCCTCCTGACTTCTAACGTCCACCTGGTAGAACCTAGTAAACATGTGAACTGAAGACCATGTTGCGGCCTTACAGATTTGAGCCAGGGAGGCCTGGTGATGCACTGCCCATGAAGTTCCAACTGCTCTCGTGGAGTGCGCTCTAACTTTGAACGGAGGCGGTCTCCTTCTCAAGCCATAGGCTTGTATTATGACCTGTCGAATCCACTTGGCTGAAGTAGATTTTGACGCTGCCTGACCCTTTCTGGGGCCTTCCGGCAGAATAAACAAAGTATCCGTTCTGCGAATCTGAGCAGTGGCTTTTAGATAAGCTTTAACTGCTCTTACTACATCCAAAGAATGCAATAACTTTTCCTCTACCGAAGTAGGTTTGGGGAAAAAAGAAGGAAGAACCACATCTTGGTTCAAATGAAACCTCGGTACCACCCTAGGAAGAAAGGCTGGATGAGGACATAATACTACTCTATCCTTATGGATAACCAGATATGGCTCCTTACAGGACATAGCTGCTAATTCCGACACTCTTTTAGCCGAACAAATGGCTACTAGAAAAATCAATTTCCTGGTGAGAAGCACCAAAGAAATATGCTGTAATGGTTCAAATGGTTGTTTCTGTAGAACCGACAGAACCAAGTTTAGATCCCATGGACATATGGGAATATTAACCGGAGGACTAATACGCATCACTCCTTGTATAAAGGCTTTGACTAGTGAATGCGAAGCCAAGGGCCTTTGAAAAAATATTGACAAGGCCGAAATCTGACCCTTGATAGTACTCAAGGCAAGCTTCCTATCTACAGCCCATTGTAGGAAGTCCAGAATCCTACCTATTACGTACTTATGTGGATGCCATTTCTTGGCCTCACACCACGCGATGTACGCCTTCCAGATTCTATATTAGATCTGCCTGGATACCGGCTTCCTGGCATTGATCATGGTAGATACCACAGGATTAGAGAGCCCTCTCTTTTTTAGAATGTGGGCTTCCATAGCCAGGCCGTCAAACCTAGGGCTGGTAAGGAAGGGTGGTATATCGGTCCTTGCGAAAGCAGGTCCGGACGACGTGGGAGAGTCCAAGGACTCCCCACTGAAATTTTACAATCTCCGCGTACCACGCTCTTCGGGGCCACGCTGGAGCCACCGGAATCACTGGTTTCTTTTCTACCCTGATTCTGCGGAGTAATCGAGGTAACCATTGTGGCGGTGTGAATGCATATATCAGCTTGAACTGATCCCAAGGGAACACTAGGGCATCCGAGCCGCAAGCTAGGGGATCCCTTGTCCGAGAGACAAACCTGTCCCCCTTTGCGTTGAATCTGGATGCTAGAAGATCTACATCCGATGTTCCCCACCGCTGACATATTGTCCAGAAAACCTCGGGGTGAAGGGACCCTTCCTCTGGGCCTAATTGCTGGCGACTTAGAAAGTCCGCCTTCCAATTCTCCACTCCTGGAATGAATACCGCAGATATGGCTGGGACATATTTTTCTGCCCATTTCAGGATGTAATTTACTTCCCTCTGGGCTGCACGACTCCTGGTGCCCCCCTGATGATTGAATTCTGACAGGGGACCCTTGGAGTTTGGATGTCCATGCTACTAGGGCATACCGGGCTGCTCGTATCTCTAAGAGATTGATGGGCAGGGCCTTTTCTGCATCCGACCATCTGCCCTGGAGAGACTATTGCTCCAGTACTGCTCCCCAGCCTATAAGGCTGGCATCTGTAGTGACCACCTTCCAAGAAATCAGACTGAAGGATTTCCCTTTTTCCAGATTCTGGGGAACCAACCACTAACGGAGGCTCTTGCGAACGGAAGGGGACAAGGACATTGTAAGTCTAGGGCCTGAACTTTTTTGTTCCAGGCTGACAGTATGGCCCCCTGCAAATTCCTTGAATGGAATTGACCGTAGGGTACTGCTTCGAATGATGCCACCATTTTTCCCAGCAGCCTTATGCACAGGCGTATGGACGGCTGTCTATTTTGTACCCACTAAGTGGATCAAATCTTTCAAAGACAACACCTTTCCTCGAGGCAAGAATATTTTTCTCTGGCCTGAATCCAACCTTAGCCCCAAGTATTCCAGACTTTTGACTGGTTTTTAGGGCTAACTTGTCTCGGTTGATAATCCAACCGTGAGATTCCAGATACTTGATTGTCTTGTGAACGACCACGTCTAGTTTTTTCACTGAGTGGTCTATCAGCAACAAGTCATCTAGATATGCCATTATCATTACACCTTGTGTTCTTAGATTGGCCAATAAAGGGCCAGAATTTTTGTAAACACTCGTGGTGCTGTGGCCAAACCGAAGGGTAAGGCTCTGAACTGAAAATGGCGCCCTTCTACTGCAAAGCGTAGACATTTTTGGTGGACTGGAAAGATGGGAATGTGCAAATAAGCATCTTTGATGTCGATCGCGGCTAACCAATCCTCCCCTTGTAGGGCAGTGGCCACCGATCGGATCGACTCCATCGGAAAGTCCTGATATACAGGAATTTGTATAGCCCTTTTTAGAATTAATATGGGCCTCCCGTCCGCGTTTGCTTCGGGACTGTAAAGAGGTTTGAGTAAAACCCAAACCCTCATTCTTACAGGGGAACCTCCATAATTACTCCTTGGAGCAATAGTTGTTCTAGTGCCATCAAGAGGGACTCTATCTTCCGGGGATCCCTTGGCACGTTTGACCTCAAAAATGGGAAGGAGGAGAGTCTTTTAACTCCAAACTGTATCCCAAACATACTGCGGAGAGCACCTATCTGTCTTGATCGTGTCCCGCCAGGTCTCTTGCGAACAACTGGAGTCCTCCCCCCACCCGACTGAGTGGGGGCAACCCTTCAATGAATTTAACTTTGGGGGAGGTTTTGTACCTCCCCTGACCCAGGGTTTCTCATTACCCTGCTATTGTCCCTGTTTTTTACCCCAGGGAATTGACCGAGGAGGCCGTCGGAACTGTTACACAGCCGATGCCCCAGGGACTGGAGAAGCAGGCCTCTTAAAGAGGGACCTCTAACTCTGTTTTTAACCGGCAAGAGCGTATTTTTACCGCTGGAAATTTTCTGGATATATTTGTCCAGGTTTTCCCTGAATAAGCGTTCACCATGAAATGGGACGCTAACCAGCCATTCTTTACAGGGAGCTTCAGCAGACCAGTTTTTGAGCCATAGAAGCCTACGCATATGTACTATAGACAGCGTAAGGCGGGAGGCCTGATGGACTGAATCCTTATGGCGTCAACCGCAAAGCCTAAGGCTCTAGGTAGATCAGCTAGGGCAAAGCCTGCTGATCTGTCAAGTCCCTCAAGACCTGTTTCAACTGATCCTTCACTGCTTAGCAGACCCCAATAGCTGCTACTGCTGGTTGTGTCACCAAGCTTGCTGTAGAAAGAAGCAGACTTTCATAAGGACTCCAATCTTTTATCTATTGGGTTCTTGAACATTCGGACATTATCCACTGGACATGTCAGTGATTTATACATACAAGAGATGGCTGCGTCCACTGTAGGGACCTTCCATTTTTTTTTATTTTTTTTTAGATGAACTTATCCTCCATGGGATAGACCACCGGAAATCTCTTGGGGGAATAAATATTTTCTCAGGACGTTCCCAATCCTGGTAAATAAGCCCTTTCAGTAAAGGGTGAAGTGGAAAAGAACAGACAGTCTGGGGGCTTCTAGCGACCCCAACGAGGATACAGTAGTGGTTGATGGTTCCGCAAGGTGCATTTTTAAATGCTGATCGGACCATGTTAGTCAGAGACTGAACCCATAATCTTTCAGCTTGAGATGCTGAGAAAAGGTTCCCCCACTGTTGACTCCTCTATAACAGAATCAACCTTATCCTGATCCCCTTCAGGCAGGTCGATCCCTGTATGGGACTGTTGCTCTGCTAACAGGCACTTTGAAGGAGGAGATGGAGATCGGCGTGCTTTCCCTGACAGGGAGGCAGCGATCAATGTTGACAATCTCTCTCTAATCCTCCCAGAGCTGAGGAAAAAACCTCCTCTGTTACATACACAGGAGCAGGTGAACTGAGGACAGCCACAGTACCAAGTACCCCTGCGGGGTCTCTACGGTCACTTACCTCTGAACTTCAGGGGAGACTGGTGCAGCAGAAGTATGCCCAAGATCCTCAGAGCCCGATGAGACCCCCTTCGCTTCCTGGAAGATTCAGTTCCGGAGCTTCTGGACGGCATATTCCTAAGCCTAAAGCTGAGGTATTCCAGCCGTAATACACCACTTTTACTGAGAATAGTCTAGCACAATTGCTGCTATATCACAGTTGGTGTCTACTAAAGTGCCTTTCTAGGGGATGCCTGCATCAACCGCCTCTATGTGCCTTTATATTGTTGCTAGCTCTGTCTGTGCACTTCAACAGCCAGCTATGATGTGCTTCAAAACACGCTGGACGCCCGCACATGCGCAGTAGCGCCGCGGCGCACACCTGAGCGTCATCCACCCGCTCCGCCCCTTTTTCCAGATCGCCTCTATGAATAGAGGCGCGTGCACGCGCGCGGGCACGTGCGCCTTCGGCGCCTTTTTTGAAAACAACAAGGAGCTAGATGGGAGCCAGGGTCCCTTTGCCGCAGGGCCCGGGGATGGATGAGCGCAGCAACAGGGCAGAGGAGACAGCTTCCCAGCAGAGAACATACCAACTGCCTGGATTTGATTCTGGAAGAAAAAAATCCATATTACAAGAAAAAGAACCATAGCGGCCTCTAGTGTCTAACACAGGTACCGCGGTCTTACATTTTTTTTTTTTTCTTTTTCTTGCCTACTATTAAAATGTTTACATTTTCTCAGTAGTAACAGGCATACACAGAATATTAGCGGGAATACCGTTAGGTAACAGACAGAAAGACAAATTAGGCTTGGGGGTCCCCCAATAGAACCAAGTTCCTGGGGGCCCCCACTTACCTGTTCCCCGCCGCAGGACTTTGTTTGGTCCACAAAAGCCCAAACTTCACCTATCACGGCAGGCATTGTAATCAAACCTTCAGGGACCGGGTTCCCAAGGATTCCACTCCCCTGGACCTGTATAGCACCCTGCACAGAAAACATCTTGGTCGTGGGTATGACCAGAGCTCTGGATCCCAGGGTCCAGCTCTCCTAAGAAAAGCATTACAGGCAAAACCTTGCTCTTCTCTGCAAGGCCCGGGTACCGACCGTTTAGCTATGAAGCTTTTTTGGTCGGATCCGGAATAGCTTACTGAGGCCCAAAAGAACCTGTACGCAAGCTCAGTGAAAAACACATGTTTCTTCTTGGCCAACACCTTAGACACTGGCAAAAAACTGAGGTGCTCCCGGATGGGAGGGGCTTATATAGGGGAGGGTACTTCCGGTTTTGGAAGTTGCCAGTGCCAGCACCTGACGGTATCTATATAACCCATTAGTAATGACTATGTCGCTCTGTGTCCCGTGATGTACGAGAAAGAAATAGAAATATATATATATATATATATATATATATATATATATATATAATTATTATTTTTTTGTTATTTTTTTTCTTGTATAATATTTATAAATAGTTTGCTCTACAACAAAGGATAGAGTTCATCTGGTCCTTGCTGTTAAAGTAGCTCTAAACTCACTCACTAAAATCTTGTATAGTCTTTACCCATGTTGATGTAATTCCTAAAATATTTTTTTATTTTTTATTTTTATTTTAAATCTGCGCCTTTCATTAATCTTTCTAGTAATCCTTCTATGATGCTAATTATTCAGTACTTCCTTTTATGGCGTGACAACTGTCTCCAGTTGTTCTACTGCATGGTCAACCTGTCATATGCTGCCCTGGTAGAGACTACAAACACTCAATATGGTCTACTGTTGTCAGCATCAGGAAGCTGTTCCAGAGAAGCAATGGGCAGCTAACACTGGAACAAGGGAATGTAGACAAGAATAAACTGCAAGAGGCTGGAGGAGATCTGCATTTTATAATTTAAAAACAAATGGCAGTTGGGGGGCGTGTCCGGATGTGAGAGCCGGCGGACGTGTTTTTGAGGAGCTCCGGCTATCCTGTTTGAATCCTTTGCCATCTGTGCATTTCCACCGACTTAAAAGAGTAAATACTCACTCCAGCCTGTTCCCCTGTGTCCCCTGTCTCATCCTGGGGCAAAATTGTGGAGACTCTCTGCCCGGATCGCCTGCACGCCTGAACCTCCACTCACCTGCGGCCGCCGCCATCTTCCCGGCCTGCAACTGTGTTGTGCTGAAGGGACCCGATCCCAGCTTGCCTGAAGGTAAGAGACTGTCATCCGGCCACATCTGCCTGCCCATCCACCTTCCTGGCCCGATCCGGAGGTCCGCCGGGCCGAAAAAGGGATCCGTGGAGGCCGCGACCCGGTGCGGCCTAGTGCGGCCTGTGAAGCACCGGTCTTTCCTAAACCGCCGCCCCGCCAGAAGTGCACCGCGGCCGACATCGACGAGCGCAACAGCGCGGATCGCCTGCCTCCTCACGCCCTGTCATCCCTGCCAAGGCCTGGGGTACTGTAGCACTGAAATTGCCTAAATTGGATCAGCTGCGTTACCCCTGGAGCCCAACTTCTCCGGTCCTCCGCCACCCCTCTGCCTCAGCCTTGCTGCTCTGGTCCCAGCTTCTCATCCTTCCCACCCTGTTCCTACTTATTTGTCTGCTGTGGGGTGGGGGCTGCTGGTAACCACTGACGGCCTGCCCTGCTGGAGGGCTGTCTTTACCTGGTGTCTGCAGTGGAGCCTGACTGGTGGCGGCACCTGACGGCCGGATGGCATAAACTCCCCTGAGACACCCGCTGTGGCCTAGGTCGCCCCTTACCTACCTCCTGGGTGCTCATCTGAACACCGACAAATCTCCTGGAGAGTGGGCCCCCCCTGGCGGACTGTCAGATGTCCTCCTCCTCCAAAAAAGGGAACAGGTCCTCTAAAGCCGCAAAGACCAACGTACCACTCCAGCTGCCACCGCCATCTTCCCCACAATCTGATCCCATACTTCTGGGTCGGCTTCGGGCCTTGCTGGCTGGCTTAGAAATGGATCCCATTGAAGCTCCGCCGACAGAGGGGCCAGCCCCACTGGCTAAGGATGGTACAGCGGTGATCCTCGCTGCGATCGAGCAGAGTAGGACCTCGCTTTTGGTGCATATTGACCACCTCGCTGAAGAATGTAACCTCATACGAAACGACCTTGACAAAATGAGGGGTAGAATGGCGGAAACTGAGTCCAGAGTGTCGACCACCGAAGATCTTACGGCCTCCCATGCCGCCTCCATTGCCGAGCTGCAGCGCACAGTGCAGTCCCTCGTCGCAAAGTCAGATGATGCCGAGAACAGGCTGAGGCGCAACAATGTCAGAGTCCTAGGTTTGCCTGAGGGGGAAGAGGGAGACCACCCTGCTATATTTGCGGAAGAGTTCTTTAAAAATCTCCTGGGCCTTACAGACGTTCCCCCTACCTACGTGGTGGAGAGGGCCCACCAGGTGCCCACAGGCCGAGCCACCCCGGGGAAACCCCCCAGGCCCTTCTTAGTCCGCTTCCTTAACTATCGGGACAGGGACAAGATTCTGTCGGAAGCCCGCCAACATCCCACGCTCAAATATTGTAACTCCTCTGTCCTCCTCTTCCCTGACTTTTCAGCGGACTTGCAGAGAAGGAGGAAAACCTTCAACGATGTCCGCAAACGACTTAGAGATAAGAACATTAAATATGGCATGCTTTACCCAAGCCGCTTACGAGTCCAACATGAGGGGGCGGTCCGCTTCTTTGATAACCCAGCGGATGCTGACGACTGGCTGACCAACTTGCGTTGAAGGGATCTTCTCACGGACTCCTATGATGCACGGATCTTCCACATCCTTGTTCGCTCTATCCTACTACACTTTCTTCAACCACCGGAGTTACTTCAAATGTACCTTTACACGAGACCCCCACGAGGCTTTAGATTGCCCTTGTTTTCGCTTTTGTTTTTGTTTTTTGTTTTTCCTCTTAAAACACGGACTTTATTTTTCGCTGACTTTGAGGATTCAGGTTTATGGGATAGATATCCCACGTCCCTCTGCTCCTTGTTCTTACGAGACGGATGAGACACCGCCCGTCGACAGAGTGGATGAACTACTACCAGAAGTGTAGGGCCCCCAGTGTAAGGGTTCACTGGCACTCTTTATAAAAGTTTTTTTTTGGGGTAAAAACTGTTCCCAGACCTTCCCCCCCCTTTTAGGAGGTAGGCTGGGTATAGTAGGATAGGCACCGTGCCTGGGAAGTTAGATTAGGGATTTAGTCATCCCTTGTTCTTATGGTTTTATATTTCTTATTTGTATACTTTTGTTTTGTGTTACGCTTAGGTACTGTCAGCATTTTCTGCAATGTGACCGGGATCTTGCTGCTCGTGGGGTGCACCGGTACATGCCCTCTAGAGTATCTCCTTAATTGTTCTTCCCTATCACCCAATGGCTAGTCAAGTAGCAGACTCCTTCACCGTTCTCTCCTGGAATGTCAGGGGTCTTAACTCCAAATTTAAGCGAGCCCTCTTATTCAAATACTTAAAATCTCACTCCCCCCAGCTTATTCTCCTTCAGGAGACTCACCTCACGGGCAGCAAGATTTTGTCTCTCAAGAAACCGTGGATACAGCGAGCGATACATGCCACATATTCTACATACGCCAGAGGTGTATCGGTCCTTGTCCACAAGAATTTCCCCTGTGTTATTGAGGAGATCCGTACTGATCCCCAGGGGAAATTTGTGATAGTGGTGTTCACGCTATGGTCTGTCAGGTATATTGTTCTTAATGTATACATCCCTCCCCCGTTTTCATCCGCATTATTGTATGAGGTTCTAGAAAAAATTTCACCTTTCTGCCCAGGGAAGGTTCTGGTAATGGGTGACTTTAATGCCATTTTATCGCCTGAGCTAGATAGACCTGCCCCGACTAAGAAACAGTGTATGGACCTCTCTGCCTGGGCTCAGGCGGTGGGGCTGGTGGAGATCTGGAGGTGGAGGCACCCTACCACAAGGGCCTATTCATGTTTTTCGGCATCCTATAAGACTGCGTCGCGGATAGACCTAGCCTTCTCCAACCCTGCACTGTTAGCGGATGTTCTGGAGACGTCCTATCTGCCTAGCGGTCTGTCCGATCATAGTCCCTTAGTGGTGGTGCTTCGCTCCCCGGCTTCCCGGAGCGCTGCGCTCTGGAGGTTGGGCACACAATGGGTCTCTCATCCTGACCTTGCTGGCCAGCTGCCACCCCTGCTGTCTGAGTTCTGGGAAAATAATAAAGACTCCTCTTCTCCCGATATTGTATGGGATGCCTTTAAAGCTTTCACGAGGGGACAGTATATTTCTTCTATTGCTAGCATCAAAAAGCAACAATCGGCTGCAGCGCTGGCGCTGCAGAAGGCTGTTGACGATCACGCTGCTACGTATAGCAATGACCCCACCCCAGTTCACTTTGACCTGCTAATGGCGGCTCAGAGGGAACTGCAGTTGCACCTGGCTGAGGTCACGCGACTCGAGTCGTATAGAGGTAAACAGAGGGCCTTTGAACAGGGTGACCGGAATGGCCGCCTGCTAGCCATGATGGCACAACACGACCAACCCCTTACCCTTGTATCCACCCTACAGACCCCGGGGGCGAGACGGTGTCCTCCCCCTCTGATATTCTACAGAAGTTTAACTCCTTTTATGGCAAGTTATACTCATCCGGTCTGTCCTCAGAGTTTCAGCCGGAGTCGCTGAACGGTCTGTTAGACCCGTTGGCGCTTGGCTGGCTCTCTGACCACGAAAGAGAGATTTTGGTCCAACCTTTCACGGTCTCGGAGGTCGTAAAGGCTATCCGATCCTTCCCCCCCGGCAAGGCGCCGGGGCCGGATGGGCTTCCAATAGACTTTTATAGGGCTCATGTGGAACTTCTAGCACCCCTGCTGGCACAACTATATACTGTATGCCTGGCAGACGGTAGTCTACCTGTTTCAATGTACCACGCCTACTTGACACTGATATATAAGGCTCCCAAAGACCCCACTTCCTGTGCTTCATATCATCCTATTGCATTGCTTAATTCTGACTTTAAAATTCTGACTAAGCTTCTGGCCCTTCGGTTGTACCCCATGCTACCCTCAGTGATAGACCCAGACCAGACGGGATTCATGCCCCGTAGGTCCACGGATGTGAATCTCAGAAGACTATTCACCAACATACACGCTCACCACCTCAATAAGGGATCTCGAACGGTGGCCTCTCTGGACGTGGAAAAGGCCTTTGATACGGTCGAGTGGCCCTTCTTGTGGGAAACTTTACGCAGGATGGGGTTTCCTCTGCTGTTTATCAGGTGGCTCCAGGTGATCTACAAATGCCCCACTTCCTCGGTGCGCTTGGGAGGTGGACTATCGGCCCCCTTCGGGCTTACCAGGGGAACGAGGCAGGGCTGCCCTCTCTCTCCGGCTTTGTTTGCCCTTGCTATCGAACCGGTGGCGGAGGCACTTCGCACCTCACCGCACATTAAGGGTCTCCGACTCGGGTTGCTGGAGGAGAGGGTGGCCCTGTACATGGATGACATGCTACTCTTCCTAAATGATGCCGGCCCGTCCCTGCAGGGAGCGCTAAATATTCTGGACACCTTTGCAGAGGTCACCGGTCTTAGGGTAAATTGGTCTAAATCCCTCCTGTTCCCAATTGATCCAGCGGCTAGGTCCACATCCCCTCCTGATAGCCCCCTCCTGTGGGTAGACTCCTTTACATACTTGGGGGTACATGTCTCTGGTTCAGCCTCAGACTATATATCCTTAAATCTAGCCCCGTTACTATTGGAGTCCCAGACGAAGCTCAAATCCTGGAGTAACCTGCCCCTGTCTTTATGGGGGCGAGTTAATCTCATAAAAATGAAGATTATTCCCAAACTGACATATCTTTTCCGCCACTCCCCACAATGGGGTTCCCAAGTCCTTTTTTAAAAAATTGAACTGCATCTTTTCTTCCTTCTTATGAGGCCCCTCTCCTCCCAGATATAGATTGACGACTCTAATGAGGCCACGAACGCAGGGTGGCATGGCATTCCCGGACTGTCATAAGTATTACCTCTCCGCGCAGTTGGTGACTGCGGCGTGGTGGCTACAGCCGGACAGAACGAACTCGTCGACTGTGCTGGAAGCAACAGTGGTCGGTTCGTTGGAAGCTCTTCAATTATTACTTTTTAGGGGCCCTCGTGCTCCGTATCCTCTGACCCCTTCTATGCTTACCACCCTGCGGGCATGGCGGACAGGATTAGCCATTGAGAAATGTAAACAGTCTGAAATCTCCCCCAATGCCCCTATCTGGCTGAACCCTAGTCTATCTCATATTTACAAGATCCCTGACCCCTACGCGTGGACAAAATACGGTATCAAACTTGTGTCACACATAATATCTCAAAACTCCCTACTCCCCTTCTCGCACCTTTCCTCCCAATACAACCTACCCAACCATTTCTTATTTAGATATCTGCAACTGTCCCACGCATTTGCGGCGCAATTTCCGCAATCTTCGTGCATCGTGGCCCAGTCGGAACTGGAGAGGACACTTAGATTTAGCTGTGAAGACAAACCCACCTCACATCTTTATTCGTACTAGATCTTTGTGTCTCTTCCACCTCTGGATAAACTCTGGAATAAATGGCAGACTGATATCCCCACATTAGATAGGGATGACTGGGACGACGTGTGGGACCTCCCCTTCAACTCCTTAGTCTCCATACGTGACAGGTTAGTGCAGTACAAAATAGTTCATAGAGCTTATTTCACCCCACACAGACTGCATAGGATGGACCCTGCCCATTCCTCGGGGTGTTGGAGATGCGGCGCCTCACCGGGCGACTTCTCCCATATCTTCTGGCGGTGTTCAGGGGTCCAGCAATATTGGGAAATGGTGCTGGATCTGATTAACAGAGTTGCCTTAGTCGCTGTGCCTTTGTCAATGGAGGTGTGCCTTTTGGGGCTCATTGAGACCATTGTACCGTCCTCTGCCAAATGCACGCTAATTTCCTTGCTGCTCTTCTATGCCCGAAAGAATATTGCTATGCGGTGGAAGAAGCCTGCCCCCCCCCCCCCTCTTTGGCGCAATGGAAACACTTGGTAAACAGCAGCCTTCCTTTATACAAAGATACCTATGCCAATCGGGGCTGCCCACTGAAATATGACAGGGTCTGGCGCAATTGGTTAGATGAGCCCGAAACAGCCTAGTGAGTTGGGGGTGAACCAGGTCATTGTGTCAAGGTCTTGCCTTGCTCTCCTACCTTCCTCTTCCTCCGATGACCTCTGATATGTTTTCATTGACTAGTGGGTCTTACCATACTGGATGCCCTCCTAGATTTTATTTGGGCGGTGCTGCTGTACCCTTCCATGACTGTGCATTGTATCGCTGGGTTCACATTGCAATTGTATTCTCATCTGTACATGTTCTTTTTCTATGACTGTAGGTGCTTAAGCTGTATGTTTTGTACGTGTTAGAAAATTCAATAAAAAACAATTATAAGAAAAACAAAAAAACAAATGGCAGTTGATTTAAAGCAGAGTTCCACCCTAAAGTGGAACTTCCACTCATCGGATTCCTCCCCCCTCCGGTGACAAAATTGGCACCTTTCGGGGGGGAGGGGGGACAGGTTTCCTTTTCCACTTCCTGGAGTCCGGCCGCGGCTGTGACGTCACCACGGGGCTCCCTCCTCCTCCCCTGGCCGCCGGGCTAATAGGAGAGAGCAGGGGGGCCTTGCGCATGCGCAGTAGGGTTCCCGGCGTGAAGCCGAAAGGATTCATTGCCGGGTTCCCTTACCCGCAATGGCGACGGCAGCACCCGACAGCTGATGTGAAACATCAGCTGCGGTGCCGACATCGAGGGACACCAGGACAGGTAAGTCTCCATTTATTAAAAGCCAGCTGCAGTATGTGTAGCGGCTGGCTTTTAATTATTTATTTTTTTGCCCGGGGTTGCCTGGAACACCCCTTTAATGTCATTCAGTTAGGATTTAGATTTATTTTCAGGGACAGGAAGCACAGAAAAGTTTCCCCCCACCACTCAGGTTTACCTTAATCGTTTACACCCTCCAGTCCTAGAGGCTGTTTATATAAAAAAAACTTGAAGGTCAGATCATGTGAGCATGTTTGCCCGTCTTCTAGCGTCTCTGATCGTTTTTGCTGTCCCTAAACAACTGATGAAACTTTTTTTTTTCTCTCTCTCTCTGCAGCTGAAGAGTCAGGAGGAGCTGGACAAGAGACAGCAAGAAGTTAATGATGCTGTGAAAGAGTTAAAAGCTAAGGTTAAGTGGGAAATCCAGAGCACCCTCCAGGATCTGCACTGCTCGACGAAAGATGAGCTTGAGGAGGATGCGGAAGCTGCACTCGAACGCAATCAAAGTTTTGGTTCTCAGCTAGAGAGTCTGAAGGAGAATTTTCCCTTCACAGCAAACTCTGCGTCGGCATCAGAATTGGCAGACAAACTTGGGAGTAGCCAGGGTGACTTATCGGTGAGTCAACTGAAATCCACAAAAAACAAAATGACAAATGCTGACCAAGGTAGTCTGTGGCCCTCTGCGCTCCTTTGCCTTACTCTTGAACCATCATCCTGTGTGTGACATGGCTTGTGAGGTAAGGTTGGATCTAACTTTCATTCCCGTTCCCTAATGGCTTAAGTCAACTTAAGCCAGCCATACATGGATCAAAATTTGGATCCATATATGGGCAAGGTGGATGTACAACAGTTGATTAGTAGATTGACTGCTGTACAAGTACCCTGTTGGATCTTTGCCGCTCAGTCAATGCTGCTGGCTCTAGCCAGCATCACTGATCAGTGTATTCTGACAGTGGGGAAGTCTCCCCACTGTCAGAATGCAAAGGCTCAGCGGGAAGATTCTCACATTCATATTGAATGTGTGGATGGGCGAATCGAATTCGCTGGTTGGGCTGCTTTAGCATGTTGTGGACAGATAAATCAGTAGAGTAGTAAAAAAACTACAAGAAAAGACAAACTTGGAGGGCAAACTCTGACACAAGTCTTGTGGCCCTTTTCCAGCTGTGACATCCTTAATTGGAGTTGTTTTTCCTGGCCTGTTTTGTTCTCTCACACTATTTTGGACTGCCTGTTGACGATGGCACTTTAAGGTGGCATTTCTGTTCATTTGCGGTTTATTTCACCAGTATTTTTACAGTAGCTTCCAACTCTTCACTCTGACAGAAACATAACGTAAAAAGGTAGAATGAGCGAACATAAAGCAGAATTGTTTCTCTGATTTGTATAAATGTCCTTTTAGAAGTGAACAGTCATCTATAGCGGCGCACACATATTTTTCTTATGGTGCTTTTTGATACATAATGGATAAATGTTATTGTGTGTTTATGTATGTTGTAACATCTCTTGCTCTCAAGCAATAAACATCAGGGGTTAAGGCTGATAAAAGTTCAGGCCACACACAGCACTCTGCACTTCAGTGGTTAATTAATGAGTAGGTAAATGAATGGGTAATGAGCTCAGAAGTGTAAAATCTCTGATCAGTCACCTTAGTAAGCCAAGCGATTTCCTGTGTAACCTATGTGGCGTAGTATGATCTCTACTACTGAGAGGAATGCTCATTATGTCCTATTTCATGTTCTCCCAACGCTGATAAAGTGGACAGTTTCCAATATTATAATCGCCTATGGAGATGACAAGAAAGATTGTATCTTCCCTGCAGGTGGAACACTGGCGTGGAGAGGCACGAAGGGAAAAGCTCCTACAGCAGGAAGATCGGCTGAAGGTGAGCACACTTTATAACACTGAATTTGCTACCGCTGTGCTATGCTGGGCTTCTGATGTGCCCCCCTGGGCCTTTTAGGAGGAGCCGGTTATCTCCAGGCATATCTGCCCTCAAGATAGAGACTGTGCAGTGAGCCAATGAGGGGATGGGGCCAAGCTGCAGCTCCGTGTCTGAATAAAGCGAGCCTCCTCGGTAGGCTGGCTGCTGTGGGGCCACTCAGCAGGAGGTAGGGTTCAAGAGCGCCGGAAAGGGACCCAAGAGGAGGAGGATCGGGGCTGCTCTGTGCAAAACCACTTTTTTTTACATACTGTGACCAGAGCAGTGCAGTGTTACCAAATTGACACTGTACTGCCTTGAGAAAGTGGTCAGGATTTATAAATTTTTTTATACACTATGCTTGCTTGATGATCACTGTTATAAGCAAACCTTTTTTATGAATAGCATCCATTCTTTTCATTGTGTGCTATTGTGAAGCTGTGATTTGCCCTGTCTGTACCATGTGATCACTGTGACCAACCACAATGATCAATACAGCAGTACACAATAAATGGCTATGAATGAAAGCCATTCCTTGTGTACAACTGTCATGTGATCACTGTGATTGAAAACAGCAATCGCATGGTACCGGTACTGACCCAGCACAATGAGCTATCATCCACTGTGTCCAGTGGACACAGCGGGTGACAGATTGCACCACAGCATGGCCTGATCCTGGGAGAACATCATTTGAAGTCCACCCTGGATGGGAGGGATCCCCCTCGGCTGTCATTTTGACAATAGCCCAGGTGGGAAGTAGTTAAGGTTTCACATGTATGTAGGTAACTCATGCCTTGGGCTATATATTTCTTGCCTCCACCCTCTTTAGATCAATCTGTGATATTTTGTGAATCGTGATCACTCTGTATTCACATTGATGTGTTTTGAAGAGAGTTGTGCACAGACCTCATAGGAAGCATATATAGGAATAATTATGTGTCTGAATTACAACTGCCAATATTCTATTCTAATATGCTGTGTGCATTCCTAGGCTCAGCTCCATCAGCAGATGTGTAAGCAGGCAGATGTTCTGAGCAGAGGTCGACTGCAGACGGTTGGTTCTCTGTACAATCTGAGGAGACAGGTCAATGCTCTGGATGAACTGGTCAGTAACATATCAACAGATTCTTCATTCCATTCCCAGAATTCCTCTGGTGCAACACAGTTACTGAGCGAAGAGACACGTAGCCTGGTGAGTGTAACAAGAGTTTTTAAGTGATGTTGTAATTTTTGTCTATAATGTACAACTGGGACATAAAAGAAACATCATAGCAAGGGAAAGCAACGTGCTAAGCCGATTTTGAGAAAATACCAGCTATTCAGTTTATTTTCTGCTTTTGGAAAGGGAAAAAGTACTTATGAAAAACTGAAGTAAATGGTACATCAAGGAAAAAAAATAGTAGCGTAGGCATAAAAGCCTATTCAACCAACTGTGTTTACTCTTTTTAAATCATAATGGCAACAGAAACTACCCAAATGACCATGATCAAAAGTTTACATACCCCAGTTCTTAATACCGTGTATTGCCCCCTTTAACATCAATGACAGCTTGAAGTCTTTCTTTCTCGTACATCACGGGACACAGAGCGACATAGTCATTACTAATGGGTTATATAGATACCTTCAGGTGCTGGCACTGGCAACTTCCAAAACCGGAAGTACCCTCCCCTATATAAGCCCCTCCCATCCGGGAGCACCTCAGTTTTTTGCCAGTGTCTAAGGTGTTGGCCAAGAAGAAACATGTGTTTTTCACTGAGCTTGCGTACAGGTTCTTTTGGGCCTCAGTAAGCTATTCCGGATCCGACCAAAAAAGCTTCATAGCTAAACGGTCGGTACCCGGGCCTTGCAGAGAAGAGCAAGGTTTTGCCTGTAATGCTTCTCTTAGGAGAGCTGGACCCTGGGATCCAGAGCTCTGGTCATACCCATGACCAAGATGTTTTCTGTGCAGGGTGCTATACAGGTCCAGGGGGGTGGAATCCTTGGGAACCCGGTCCCTGAAGGTTTAATTACAATGCCTGCCGTG
The DNA here is from genome assembly GCA_029206835.1 of Rana muscosa. Classification (NCBI taxonomy): domain Eukaryota; kingdom Metazoa; phylum Chordata; class Amphibia; order Anura; family Ranidae; genus Rana; species Rana muscosa. Next base: position 191,107,263 of record CM055125.1, on the reverse strand, counting down.
ATAGGTGAAGTTTGGGCTTCTGTGGACCAAACAGTCCTGCGGCGGGGAACAGGTAAGTGGGGGCCCCCAGGAACTTGGTTCTATTGGGGGACCCCCAAGCCTAATTTGTCTTTCTGTCTGTTACCTAACGGTATTCCCGCTAATATCTGTGCATGCCTGTAACTACTAAAAAATGTAATAATTTTAATAGTGGTCAAGAAAAAAAAAAAAAATATATATATATATTTAATATATCAGACTGCGGTACCTGTGTTAATCCACTAGAGGCCGCTGTGGAACGTTTCTTGTCATATGGACTAGTTTCTTTTTATCAGAGCAAGTCCAGGCAGATGGTGAGTTCTCTTGTGGGAAACTGCTTCCTCTGCCATGTTGCAATGCTCGTCCATCCCCCGGCCTGCGGCAAAAGGGGCCCTGGCTCTTGTCCCTGGTTTCCTTTTCAAAATTAGCACCGAAGGCGCACGTGGCCGCGCGCGTGCGCGTGCACGCGCCTCTATATATAGAGGTGAGCCGGGAAAGGGGGCGGAGCTTGGGGGATGACGCTCTGTGCGCGCCGCAGCGCTTCTGCGCATGTGCGGGCGTCCCAGCATGTTAAAAACCACAATTATGTGTTGTGAGCTGGCTATGGAGTGCAGAGACAGAGCTGGCAACATTTAGAAAAAGGCATACAGCAAGCGGTTGATGCAGGCATCCCCATAGAAAGGCACATTAGTAGACACCAACTGTTTTTATAGCAGCATTTGTGCTAGACTATTGTCAGTAAGTGGTGTATTTCGGCTGGAATACCTCAGCTTTGGGCTTAGGAATAATGCCGTCAAAAAACTCCGGGACTAAAAATTCCAGGAAGCATAGGGGGTCTCCATGGGGCTCTGAGGATCTTGGGCATGCTTCGGCTGCACCAGTCTCCCCTGAAGAATCAGAGGTTAGTGACCGTAGAGCACCCTCAGGAGTACCTGGTACTGTGGCTGTCCTCAGTTCACCTGCTCCTGTGTATGTAACAGAGGAGGTTTTTTCCTCAGCTCTGGGAGGGCTGGAAGAGAGATTGTCAGCATTGATCGCTGCTTCCCTGTCACAGGAAAAAAGCGCTCGATCTCCGTCTCCTCCCTCAGAGTGCCTGTTAGCAGAGCAACAGTCCCATACAGGGATCGACCTGCCTGAAGGGGATCAGGATGAGGTCGATTCTGTTGTAGAGGAATCAACAGTGGAAGAGCCATTCTCAGCATCACATGCTGAAAGGTTATGGGTTCAGTCCCTGACTAATATGGTCCGATCAGCATTTAAAATGCCCCTTGCGGAGCCATCATCCACTTCTGTCTCCTCGTTGGGGTCGCTAAAAGCTCCCCAGACTGTTTGTTCCTTTCCGATCCATCCTTTACTGGAAGGGCTCATTTACCAGGATTGGGAGCATCCTGATAAAATATTTACTCCTCCCAAGAGATTTCAAGTGGTCTATCCCATGGAGGATAAGTTCATCAAAAAATGGAGGGTCCCTACAGTGGACGCAGCCATCTCTTGTGTGAATAAATCACTGACATGTCCAGTGGATAATGTCCAAATGTTCAAGGACCCAATAGATAAAAAATTAGAGTCCTTATTAAAATCTGCTTTTTCTACAGCAGGATTGGTGACACAACCAGCAGTGGCAGCTATTGGGGTCTGCCAAGCAGTGAAGGATCAGTTGAAACAGGTCTTAAGGGACTTGCCGGATCAGCAGGCTCTTGCCCTAGCTGATCTACCTAGAGCCTTATGCTTTGCGGTGGACGCTATAAAGGATTCAATCCATCAGGCCTCCCGCCTTACGCTGTCTGTAGTACATATGCGCAGGCTTTTATGGCTCAAAAACTGGTCTGCTGAAGCTCCCTGTAAAAAATTGCTGGTCAGCTTCCCATTTCATGGTGAACGCTTATTCGGGGAAGACCTGGACAAATATATCCAGAGAATTTCCAGCGGTAAAAGTACACTTTTGCCGGTTAAAAACAGAGTTAGAGGTCCCTCTTTTAAGAGGCCTGCTTCTCCAGTCCCTAGGACATCGGCTGTGAAACAGTTCCGACGGCCTCCTCGGTCAAATCCCGGAGGTAAAAATCAGGGACAATTGCAGGGTAACAAGAAGCCCTGGAGCAGGAGAGGTACAAAACCTCCCCCAAAGTCAAATGCATGAAGGGTTGCCCCCACTCAATCGGGTGGGGGGAAGACTTCAGTTGTTCGCAGAGACCTGGCGGGACACGATCAGAGACAGATGGGTGCTCTCCGCAGTAAATCTGGGATACAAATTGGAGTTAAAAGACTCCCCTCCTTCCCACTTTATAAGGTCAAACGTGCCAAGGGATCCCCAGAAGAGAGGATCCCTCCTGTTGGCACTAGAACAATTATTGCTCCAAGCAGTAATTATAGAGGTTCCCCTGGAAGAATGGGGGTTCGGGTTTTACTCAAACCTCTTTACAGTCCCGAAGCCAAACGGGGACGTGAGGCCCATATTAAATCTAAAAGGGCTAAACAAATTCCTACATATCAGGACTTTCCGGATGGAGTCGATTCGGTCGGTGGCCACTGCCCTACAAGGGGAGGAATGGTTAGCCTCGATCGACATCAAAGATGCTTATTTGCACATTCCCATCTTTCCAGCCCACCAAAAATTTCTACGCTTTGCGGTAGAAGGGCGCCATTTTCAGCTCAGAGCCTTACCCTTCGGTCTGGCCACAGCACCACGAGTGTTCACAAAAATTCTGGCCCCATTATTGGCCAATCTAAGAACACGAGGTGTAACGATAATGGCATATCTAGACGACTTGTTGCTGATAGACCACTCAGTGGAAAAACTAGAAGTGGTTGTTCACGAGACAATCAAGTATCTGGAATATCACGGTTGGATTATCAACCGAGACAAGTCAGCCCTAAAACCAGTCAAAAGTCTGGAATACTTGGGGCTAAGACTGGATTCAGACCAGAGAAAAATTTTCTTGCCTCAAGAAAAGGGGTCGTCTTTGAGAGATTTGATCCACTTAGTGGGTTCAAAAAGACAGCCATCCATACGCCTGTGCATGAGGCTGCTGGGAAAAATGGTGGCATCATTCGAAGCAGTACCCTACGGTCAATTCCATTCAAGGAATTTGCAAAGGGCCATACTGTCAGCCTGGAACAAAAAAGTTCAGGCTCTGGACTTACCAATGTCCTTGTCCCCTTCCGTTCGCAAGAGCCTCCGCTGGTGGTTGGTTCCCCAGAATCTGGAAAGAGGGAAATCCTTCAGTCCGATTTCTTGGAAGGTGGTCACTACAGATGCCAGCCTTATAGGCTGGGGAGCAGTACTGGAGCAATGGTCTCTCCAGGGCAGATGGTCGGATGCGGAAAAGGCCCTGCCCATCAATCTCTTAGAGATACGAGCAGCCCGGTATGCCCTAGTAGCATGGACATCCAAACTCCAAGGGTCCCCTGTCAGAATTCAATCAGACAATGCCACAGCAGTGGCATATATCAATCATCAGGGGGGCACCAGGAGTCGTGCAGCCCAGAGGGAAGTAAATTACATCCTGAGATGGGCAGAAAGATATGTCCCAGCCATATCTGCGGTATTCATTCCAGGAGTGGAGAATTGGAAGGCGGACTTTCTAAGTCGCCAACAATTATGCCCAGGGGAATGGTCCCTTCATCCCGAGGTTTTCCGGACAATATGTCAGCGGTGGGGAACACCGGATGTAGATCTGCTAGCATCCAGATTCAACGCAAAAGTGGACAGGTTTGTCTCTTGGACAAGGGATCCCCTAGCTTGCGGCTCGGATGCCCTAGTGTTCCCTTGGGATCAGTTCAAGCTGATATATGCATTCCCACCGCCACAATTGTTACCTCGATTACTTCGCAGAATCAGGGTAGAAAAGAAACCAGTGATTCTGGTGGCTCCAGCGTGGCCCCGAAGAGCATGGTACGCGGAGATTGTAAAGATGTCTGTGGGGAGTCCTTGGACCCTCCCACATCGTCCGGACCTGCTTTCGCAAGGACCGATATACCACCCTTCCTTACCAGCCCTAGGTTTGACGGCCTGGCTATTGAAGCCCACATTCTAAAAAAGAGAGGGCTCTCTAATGCTGTGGTATCTACCATGATCAATGCCAGGAAGCCGGTATCCAGGCAGATCTACTATAGAATCTGGAAGGCGTACATCGCCTGGTGTGAGGCCAAGAAATGGCATCCACGTAAATACGTAAAAAGTAGGATTCTGGACTTCCTACAATGGGCTGTAGATGGGAAGCTTGCCTTGAGTACTATCAAGGGTCAGATTTCGGCCTTGTCAATATTTTTTCAAAGGCCCTTGGCTTCGCATTCACTAGTCAAAGCCTTTATACAAGGAGTGATGCGTATTAGTCCTCCGGTTAATATTCCCATATGTCCATGGGATCTAAACTTGGTTCTGTCGGTTCTACAGAAACAACCATTTGAACCATTACAGCATATTTCCCTGGTTCTTCTCACCAGGAAATTGATTTTTCTAGTAGCCATTTGTTCGGCTAAAAGAGTTTTGGAATTAGCAGCTATGTCCTGTAGGGAGCCATATCTGGTTATCCATAAGGACAGAGTAGTGTTACGTCCTCATCCAGCCTTTCTTCCTAAGGTGGTATCGAGGTTTCATTTGAACCAAGATGTGGTTCTTCCTTCTTTTTTCCCCAAACCTACTTCGGTAGAGGAAAAGTTATTGCATTCTTTGGATGTAGTAAGAGCAGTTAAAGCTTATCTAAAAGCCACTGCTCAGATTCGCAGAACGGATACTTTGTTTATTCTGCCGGAAGGCCCCAGAAGGGGTCAGGCAGCGTCAAAATCTACTTTAGCCAAGTGGATTCGACAGGTCATAATGCAAGCCTATGGCTTGAGAAGGAGACCGCCTCCGTTCAAAGTTAGGGCGCACTCCACGAGAGCAGTTGGAACTTCATGGGCAGTGCATCACCAGGCCTCCCTGGCTCAAATCTGTAAGGCCGCAACATGGTCTTCAGTACACACGTTTACTAGGTTCTACCAGGTGGACGTTAGAAGTCAGGAGGATGTCGCCTTCGGGCGCAGTGTGTTGCAGGCCGCAAAAGATCCTCATGTCTGATAGCGCTCAGCTTATATATGGTGTATCCCCCCCCCCTCGTTGGGCATTGCTTTAGGACATCCCATTAGTAATGACTATGTCGCTCTGTGTCCCGTGATGTACGAGAAAGAAAATAGGATTTTTATAACAGCTTACCTGTAAAATCCTTTTCTTGGAGTACATCACGGGACACAGAGCTCCCACCCCTCTTTTTGGGACACTTATTGCTTTGCTACAAAACTGAGGTGCTCCCGGATGGGAGGGGCTTATATAGGGGAGGGTACTTCCGGTTTTGGAAGTTGCCAGTGCCAGCACCTGACGGTATCTATATAACCCATTAGTAATGACTATGTCGCTCTGTGTCCCGTGATGTACTCCTAAGAAAAGGATTTTACAGGTAAGCTGTTATAAAAATCCTATTTTTGTGGTATTTGTGGATGAGGCTCTTTATCTTCTCAGATGGTAAAGCTGCCCATTCCTCTTGGCAAAAAGCCTCCAGTTCCTGTAAATTCTTGGGCTGTCTTGCATGAACTACACGTTTGAGATCTCTGCAGAGTGGCTCAATGATATTGAAGTCAGGAGACTGAGATGGCCACTCCGGAACCTTCACTTTATTCTGCTGTAGCCAATGACAGGTCGACTTGGCCTTGTGTTTTGGATCATTGTCATGTTGGAATGTCCAAGTACGTCCCATGTGCAGCTTCCTGGCTGATGAATGCAAATGTTCCTCCAGTATTTTTTGATAACATACTGCATTCATCTTGCCATCAATTATGACCAAATTTCCTGTGTCTTTGTAGCTCACACATCCCCAAAACATCATCAATCCACCTCCGTGTTTTAGGAATGGTGTACCTTTCATCATAGGCCTTGTTGACTCCTCTCCAAATGTAGCGTTTATAGTTGTGGCCAAAAAGCTTAATTTTGGTCTCATCACTCCAAATGACCTTGTGCCAGAAGGTTTGAGGATTGTCTCTGTGCTGTGTGGCGTATTGTAAGCGGGATACTTTGTGGCATTTGCGTAGTAATGTCTTTCTTCTGGCGACTCGACCATGCAGCCCATCTTTCTTCAAGTGCCTCCTTATTGTGCATCTTGAAACAGCCACACCACATGTTTTCAGAGAGTCCTGTATTTCACCTGAAGTGATTTGTGGGTTTTTCTTTGCATCCCAAACTATTTTCCTGGCAGTTGTGGCTGAAATTTTAGTTTGTCTACCTGACCGTGGTTTGGTTTCAACAGAACCCCTCATTTTCCACTTCTTGATTAGAGTTTGAACACTGCTGACTGGCATTCTCAATTCCTTGGATATCGTTTTATATCCCTTTCCTGTTTTATACAGTTTAATTACCTTTTCCCCGCAGATCCTTTGACAATTCTTTTGCTTTCCCCATGACTCAGAATCCAGAAACGTCAGTGTAGCACTGGATGAAAGATGCAAGGGTCTGTCAGGAGTCCAGAAACTCAGGCCCCTTTCACACTGAGGCGTTTTTCAGGCGTTTTAGCGCTAAACATAGCACTGTAAAAACGCCTGAAATACAGTGCCTTGCGAAAGTATTCGGCCCCCTTGAACTTTTCATCCTTTTGCCACATTTCAGGCTTCAAACATAAAGATATAAAATTTTAATTTTTTGTGAAGAATCACCAACAAGTGGGACACAATTGTAAAGTGGAACGAAATCTATTGGATTTTTGAAACTTTTTTAACTAAGAAAAAAATGAAAAGTGGGGCGTGCAAAATGATTCGGCCCCCTTGCGTTAATACTTTGTAGAGCCACCTTTTGCTGCGATTACAGCTGCAAGTCGCTTGGGGTATGTCTCTATCAGTTTTGCACATCGAGAGACTGAAATTCTTGCCCATTCTTCCTTGCAAAACAGCTCGAGCTCAGTGAGGTTGGATGGAGAGCGTTTGTGAACAGCAGTTTTCAGCTCTTTCCACAGATTCTCGATTGGATTCAGGTCTGGACTTTGACTTGGCCATTCTAACACCTGGATACGTTTATTTGTGAACCATTCCTTTGTAGATTTTGCTGTATGTTTGGGATCATTGTCTTGTTGGCAGATAAATCTCCGTCCCAGTCTCAGGTCTTTTGCAGACTCCAACAGGTTTTCATCCAGAATGGTCCTGTATTTGGCTGCATCCATCTTCCCCTCAATTTTAACCATCTTCCCTGTCCCTGCTGAAGAAAAGCAGGCCCAAACCATGATGCTGCCACCACCATGTTTGACAGTGGGGATGGTGTGTTGAGGGTGATGAGCTGTGTTGCTTTTACGCCAAACATATAGTTTTGCATTGTGGCCAAAAAGTTCGATTTTGGTTTCATCGGACCAGAGCACCTTCTTCCACATGTTTGGTGTGTCTCCCAGGTGGCTTGTGGCAAACTTTAGACGAGACTTTTTATGGATATCTTTGAGAAATGGCTTTCTTCTTGCCACTCTTCCATAAAGGCCAGATTTGTGCAGTGTACGACTGATTGTTGTCCTGTGGACAGACTCTCCCACCTCAGCTGTAGTTCTCTGCAGTTCATCCAGAGTGATCATGGGCCTCTTGGCTGCATCTCTGATCAGTCTTCTCCTTGTCTGAGCTGAAAGTTTAGAGGGACAGCCAGGTCTTGGTAGATTTGCAGTGGTCTGATACTCCTTCCATTTCAAAATGATCGCTTGCACAGTGCTCCTTGGGATGTTTAAAGCTTGGGAAATCTTTTTGTATCCAAATCCGGCTTTAAACTTCTCCACAACAGTATTACGGACCTGCCTGGTGTGTTCCTTGGTCTTCATGATGCTCTCTGCGCTTTCAACAGAACCCTGAGACTATCACAGAGCAGGTGCATTTATACAGAGACTTGATTACACACAGGTGGATTCTATTTATCACCATCAGTCATTTAGGACAACATTGGATCATTAAGAGATCCTCGCTGAACTTCTGGAGTGAGTTTGCTGCACTGAAAGTAAAGGGGCCGAATAATTTTGCACGCACCACTTTTCAGTTTTTTATTTGCTAAAAAAGTTTCAAATATCCAATAGATTTCGTTCCACTTCACTATTGTGTCCCACTTGTTGGTGATTCTTCACAAAAAATTAAAATTTTATATCTTTATGTTTGAAGCCTCAAATGTGGCAAAGGGATGAAAAGTTCAAGGGGGCCGAATACTTTCGCAAGGCACTGTAATCCTGCCCCAGCATTCTGAGGGCTTTCACACCGAGGAGTTGTGCTGGCTGTGCGTTGAAAAAATTCTGCAAACAGCTTTTTTGGAGCATCTTTGGGGCGCATAAAATAGCACTGTAAAAACGCCTATCCCCATTGAAATGAATGAGTACCGCTGTAAAACCGCGGTAAAAATGCATAGGTGTTAGCGCTATTTTTAAAAATAGTGCTAACGCCTATGCGTTTTTACCGCGTTGGCGCTAAAAATAGCGATAACGCGGTAAAAACGCATAGGCATTAGCGTTTTTACCGCGTTAACATTAAAAATAGCGCTGATAGTTTTTAGCGCGTTATTGCAACGCCTCAGCGCGAAAGGGCCTATTGACCTTTAAGGCTGGGTTCACACTAGTGCGACACGACATCTGTCCTACTTTGGATCCGACTTTGCCCTGCGACATGAAGCCGACATATGTCCGACTTTCAATGAACGGGGATCCGACTTGGATCCCCGCCAATAGCAGGCACTGTGTTTGGTATGAATCTTGAGGGGGAACTCCAGGCCAAATTTTAAAGAAAAAACTGGCATGGGTTCCCCCTCCAGGAGCATACCAGGCCCTTGGGTCTGGTCTGGATTTGAAAGGGCGCCCCTACGCCGAAAAAACGGCGTGGGGGTCCCCCCCAAAATCCAAACCAGACCCTTATCCGAGCACACAACCTGGCAGGCCGCAGGGGAAGAGGGGGGGACGAGAGGGCGGCCCCCCTCCTCCTGAACCGTACCAGGCCGCATGCCCTCAACATGGGGGGTTTGGTGCTCTGGGGCAGGGGGGCGACCTGCGGCCCCCCCACCCCAAAGCACCCTGCCCCCATGTTGATGAGGACAGGGCCTCTTCCCGACAACCCTGGCCGTTGGTTGTCGGGGTCTGCGGGCGGGGGGCTTATCGGAATCCGGGAGCCCCTTCAATAAAGGGGCCCCCGGATCCCGGCCCCCCCTCCCTATGTGAATGAGTATGGGGTACATCGTACCCCTACCCATTCACCTGGTGGAAAAAAATTGCAATAAAAAAACCACACAGCTTTTTAAAGTATTTTATTGCACAGCTCCGGGGGTCTCTTCCGTCTTCGGGGGTCTCCGGTGTCGTCGCCGCGCTCTCCGGTTCTTTCTTCTGCCGGGCCACCGCTAACTTCTTTAGCTCTTTTGCTAGCGGAGGCTCCGGTCTTCTCTGTCGCCTTCTTCTTCTACCGCTCTCCGGTTCTTCTCCTGCTTCTTTCTTCTGCCGGCCCCTCCACTAACTTCTTTAGCTCTTTTGCTAGTGGAGGGGCCGGTCTTCTCCGTCGTCGCCGTCTTCTTCTCCTCCTCGATGTTGACGTGTCGCTTCCTCCCGCTGTAATACTGGCTGTCCGCTCCACTCCGCATTAATATAGGCTTCTCATGACGTCACAGTCACATGTTCCGGGGCACATGGCCCCGGAGCATGTGACTGTGACGTCATGGGAACATGTGACTGTGACGTCATGAGAAGCCTATATTAATGCGGAGCGGAGCGGACAGCCAGTATTACAGCGGGAGGAAGCGACGCGTCAACATCGAAGAGGAAAGAAGACGGCGACGACGGAGAAGACCGGCCCCTCCACTAGCAAAAGAGCTAAAGAAGTTAGTGGATGGGCCGGCAGAAGAAAGAAGCGGGAGAAGAACCGGAGAGCGGTAGAAGAAGAAGGCGGCGGAGAAGACCGGGCCTCCGCTAGCAAAAGAGCTAAAGAAGTTAGCGGTGGCCCGGCAGAAGAAAGAATCGGAGAGCGCGGCGACGACACCGGAGACCCCCGAAGTCGGAAGAAGACCCCCGGAGCTGTGCAATAAAATACTTTAAAAAGCCGTGTGGTTTTTTTATTGCAATTTTTTTCCACCAGGTGAATGGGTAGGGGTACGATGTACCCCCATACTCATTCACATAGGGTGGGGGGGCCAGGATCCGGGGGCCCCTTTATTGAAGGGGGCTCCCGGATTCCGATAAGCCCCCCCGCCCGCAGACCCCGACAACCAACGGCCAGGGTTGTCGGGAAGAGGCCCTGTCCTCATCAACATGGGGGCAGGGTGCTCTGGGGTGGGGGGGCCGCAGGTCGCCCCCCCTGCCCCAGAGCACCAAACCCCCCCATGTTGAGGGCATGCGGCCTGGTACGGTTCAGGAGGAGGGGGGGCGCTCTCTCGTCCCCCCCTCTTACCCTGCGGCCTGCCAGGTTGCGTGCTCGGATAAGGGTCTGGTTTGGATTTTGGGGGGACCCCCACGCCGTTTTTTCGGCGTAGGGGTTCCCCTTCAAATCCAGACCAGACCCAAGGGCCTGGTATGCCCCTGGAGGGGGGAACCCATGCCGGTTTTTTCTTTAAAATTTGGCCTGGAGTTCCCCCTCAAGAGCAGCACAGCACAAGTCGCATGCCAAAGTCGGATCATGCAAGACTGCGGTCCGACTTTGATCCGACTTCAATGATAGTCAATGGGCTGAAGTCGGATCAAAGTCGGACCAAAGTAGTTCAGGGAGCATTCTCAAAGTCGGACCGACATGTGTCGGACCAGTTAAGACGGCTCCCATAGGGAAACATTGATTTTCACACGTCATGCGACATGAGCTCCCAATGTCGGAGCGTTTGTCGCCCCAGTGTGAACCAGGCCTTATACACACACACGAATTATAAGCAAACAGATCACAGGTGAGGATGGTTACCTTTAATAGCCATTCAAACCCCTTTGTGTCAACTTGTGTGCATGTTATCAGGCCAAAATCACCAGGGTATGTAAACTTTTGATCAGGGTCATTTGGGTAGTTTCTGATGTGATTTATGATTTAAAAAGAATAAACACAGTTAATTATTAATAAATGGCTTCAGCCAAACACTAACCATGAGTGAAAGAAATGTTTTTGTGTTATCATTCATATTCTCTGAAAAATGGCCAAGAAATCATAAACTCTGCCAGGGTATGTAAACTTATGAGCACAACTGTGATATATATATATATATATATATATATATATATATATATATACACAGTGGGTACGGAAAGTATTCAGACCCCCTTAAATTTTTCACTCTTTGTTATATTGCAGCCATTTGCTAAAATCATTTAAGTTCATTTTTTTCCTCATTAATGTACACACAGCACCCCATATTGACAGAAAAACACAGAATTGTTGACATTTTTGCAGATTTATTAAAAAAGAAAAACTAAAATATCACATGGTCCTAAGTATTCAGACCCTTTGCTGTGACACTCATATATTTAACTCAGGTGCTGTCCATTTCTTCTAATCATCCTTGAGATGGTTTTACACCTTCATTTGAGTCCAGCTGTGTTTGATTATACTGATTGGACTTGATTAATCAATCAATCAATATGGGGTGCTGTGTGTACATTAATGAGGAAAAAAAATGAACTTAAATAATTTTAGCAAATTGCTGCAATATAACAAAGAGTGAATAATTTAAGGGGGTCTGAATACTTTCCGTACCCACTGTATATAGATTTATATCTCTAGATATATATATATATATATATATATATATATATATATATATATATATATATATATATAAATATATATATATATAAATTAAATCCATCACTTCCCTAAGTAAAAGCAGCACACATAGTACAGTAAAACACTAGCTAGGCACACAGTTAATCCTTTGATCGCCTTAGATGTTCAACTCCTTCCAAGCCAGTGTCATTGGTATAGTGACAGTGCAGATTTTTAGCACTGATCACTGTATTAGTGTCACTGGTTCCCACAAAGTGTCATAAGTGTTAGTGTCCGACTGTCTGCCGCAATATCGCAGTGTCGCTGATCGCCGCCATTACTAGTATAAAATATAAATAAATATTCATATACACAATCTCACAAATGTGAGTACACCCCTCACATTTTTGTAAATACTTTATTATATCTTTTCATGTGACAACACTAAAGAAATGACACTTTGCTACAATGTAAAGTAGTGAGTGTACAGCTTGTATAACAGTGTAAATTTGCTGTCCCCTCAAAATAACTCAACACACAGCCATTAAAGGCTAAACCGCTGGAAACAAAAGTGAGTACACTCCTAAGTGAAAATGTCCAAATTGGGCCCAAAGTGTGAATATCTTGTGTGGCCACCATTATTTTCCAGCACTGCCTTATCCCTCTTGGGCATGGAGTTCACCAGAGCTTCACAGGTTGCCACTGGAGTCCTCTTCCACTCCTCCATGACGTTCCATTTGAGGATGCCCCACAGATGCTCAATAGGGTTAGGTCTGGAGACATGCGTGGCTAGTCCATCACCTTTACCCTCAGCTTCTTTAGCAAGGCAGTGGTCGTCTTTGAGGTGTGTTTGGGGTAGTTATCATGTTGGAATACTGCCCTGCGGCCCAGTCCCCAAAGGGAGGGGATCAAGCTCTGCTTCTGTATGTCACAGTACATGTTGGCATTCATGGTTCCATCAATGAACTGTAGCTCCCTAGTGCCAGCAGCACTCATGCCGCCCCAGACCATGACACTCCCACCACCATGCTTGACTGTAGGCAAGACACACTTGTCTTTGTACTCCTCATCTGGTTGTCGCGACACATGCTTGACACCATCTGAACCAAATAAGTTTATCTTGGTCTCATCAGACCACAGGACATGGTTCCAGTAATTCATGTCCAAAAGCCTCATACACACGATCAGACTTCAAAAACACTTTTCCGTGGATTTTTGTTTGAAGGGCGTTGGCCGTGAACTTGGTATGCATAAACACGACAGGACTTTTTCAGCAAACTTTCCCAAAATCACATGGTTTTTCTGCTCTTTACCGCCACCCCTTGGTCAACTTCTGCTATTGTTGGTTGATTTTAACATTGGTTCTGAGCATGCGTGTTTGTACTTCGGACTAAAGTCCGATGGATTTCTGTACACACGGTCAGACTTTGCACCGTAGGACTTTTGTTGCCGAAAAGTTTGTTCGTTTGAAGAGCGAACTTTTGCCCGATGAAAACCGAAAAAGTTTGTCCGATGGAGTGTACACATGGTCGGATTTTTTGGAAACCTTGCTCATTTTGAAGTTTGTTGTCAGATCGTGTGTATGGGCCTTTAGTCTACTTGTCTTCAGCAAACTGTTTGTGGGCTTTCTTGTGTATCATCTTTAGAAAAGGCTTTCCTCTGGGACAGCAGCCATGCAGACCAATTTGATGCAGTGTGCGGTGTATGGTCTGAGCACTGACAGGCTGAACCCCCCCCCCCCTTCAACCTCTGCAGCAATGCTGGCAGCACTCATACGTCTATTTCCCAAAGACAACCTCTAGATATGGCGCTGAACACATGCTCAACTTCTTTGGTCGACCATGGCGAGGCCTGTTCTGAGTGGAACCTGTCCTGTTAAACCGCTGTATCATCTTGGCCACTGTGCTGCAGCTCAGGGCCCAGTGTTGCATGAGCGCGGAATTGGCAGTTAAAGTAACGCAGTGCCATATAGAAAAAAATGGCCTGCTTATGAAGGAGGGTAAATCTCCCGGAGGGCAAGGAGGTTAAAGAAAGAGGGGTTAGCATTACAGCAAGGCATCTGACATTGGCCTCTGCAAAATGAGAGGTCGGCAATAAGTCTTTCTGGGAAGGTTTCCTTGAAGGGCACCATCTTCAAGGTTTTGTAAATTAGTGTCATGTTGTCAGTAAACACTAAGGCCCCTTTCACACGGAGGGTCCGTTCAGGTCCGCCTGTCAGTTTTTTAGGCGGACCTGCACGGACGCTCCATGTAGTCCTATGGAGGCACGGATGTCAGCGGTGACATGTCCGCTGACATCCGCTCCGCCAAAGTGTGACGGAGGAAAACCCTATTTTTCCTTCCGTCGGCGGAGCGGATCGGATGAACACGGACAGACTGTCCGTGTTCATCCGATCTCCCCATAGGGGAGAGCGGCGCTCTGACAGGGCGGTCCCTGCACAGTGTGCGGGGACCGCCCAGTCATCCGCCGGCTCAGTGGGGATCAACTGAGCGATCCCCGCTGAGCAAGTGGAGGTTCACGGGGCGGATCATGACTGATCCGCCCCGTGTGAAAGAGCCCTAATTGTTGACGTTTTTGCTCAGCCTTGTCTTGCAGTCTCTACCATACCCAGCCAAGAGTGTTATTGTTATTACGCTCCATACGGATGAGACAATTTGCCTACATGTGATTTAAGTGTGGCCTCAATAGCGAAGGGCCAATTTGATCCATTGTGTCATGTTGACAATCTCGGCACACATCCTGGTTTCATTTGTTGTTCTGATATTCATGGTTGTCTCCATTTCCTATATTGCAGAACTGTAAAGCCAGCATTAGTTCTATCCCTGTGACCGGACTGGTGGGAACACAGCAACTGTTCGGTAGTGAATACTCAGCGACATTCTGCCACCTGGAGAAATAGGTGAGTCTCCCTTTGTCATTTGTAAAAGTAGCACAGAGAGGCCTATCCTACCCACACCTAACAACTGTATTTTCATTTTCTCCATCAGTTCATCCCCCACAGGTATTACCTTTTTGTTTCACTTGACCCTCCCTTCTAGATTGTAAGCTCTGATTCCTCCTGTATTGAATTGTATTGTAACTGTACTGTCTACCCTCAAGTTGTAAAGTGCTGCATAAACTGTTGGCGCTATATAAATCCTGCATAATAATAATAAGCCAATACAAAATCATAATGCAACTTTTTCGTGCTGTTGCTCTGAGGCAAGCATCTTTTGCAGCTGTGAAACATTGCATTGTGATTTTGTGCCAATAAAAGTTTGTCAGCATTGGTGTGCTGGTGATGCTCTGCTACTTTTACAGGCCACTTGATGATAGTGCCATCCATTAAACTGTTACTATAGCATCTGTAGAATTGAAATGGAGATGTAAGGAATGCTCTGGATCACATGATGTGCATTTCAATCCTATTTTATATCACTATAAACTAGCATCACTTACTGTGAGCTTTTTATAAATACCAGGAAGTCCCAAAAACTTTTTTCAAGGAGAAAAGATGAAGCCTTTTGTCACTATGAACAAGTTGCTTTTGTTCCCAGTTTATTTTGTAAACCGCCAGGCCAGAACTGCAGCTAGTGGCACAGCCTAGATTTAAAAAAACTATCATTAAAAAAGATATAATGCTATTAATTACCCCATAGGGACCAAGTGCGTATAACACTTGGCCCCTGTTCAACTCCATCCCTTAAGCCTCGTACACACGGCCTGTTTTCTCGTCAAGAAACGACAAGAAAACCGCTGGGAGAGCTTTCTTGCCGAGAAAACAGGCCGTGTGTACGAGGCTTTCAGGTTTCTCATCAAGAAAACTGGCCAGAATCTCGACGAGAAAAATAGAGAACCTGCTCTCTATTTTCTCGTCAAGATTCTCGTCGGCCTGTTTCCCGACGACAAAACGGAGAGTGTGTACGCTTACCTGTCGCCGTGGAAACCCGCGCATGCTCGAAATGACTTTGACGCATGCGCGGTAGCTTCCTAGGCATAGGTAGGGTGTAGCAAGTTGGCGGCATCGAATGTGACAAGCGCACGCTCGTTTTAGTCGATGACGTCACCGCGTTCGTTCCATTCAAAAGAACGGCGGTTCTTTTGAATCGAGCGTGTGTACACTCGGCCGGGACAAGATTCTTGTCAAGAATCTCGTCAGGAAAAACAACGTGTTTTTTCCTGACGAGATTCTCGGCCGTGTGTACTAGGCTTTAGTTTTTAAGCAGTGTGGTCAGAGAGGTAGCACCCCCACCCTCCGACAACGCTGCTAGAAAGGAGATTGATTTGTGTTTCACAGCTCTTGTCCCTGGCAGCTGGGGCAGCTCTGTGTCTATTAGTGTCTGCTTTTATACAAACACAGCCCGTATCACACAATTCTGCAGTGCTAAGTGATCTTGCAGTTTTCTGAATAAGTGATCAACTCTGTTTCATGCACAGTACAGGCCTGACATTGCACACCATTCATTCATAAAAGTTCACACAGGGCTCCATGATTCATTGGCCAAGCTGCGTATATGTAAATACAACCTCTGATAGACACAGAGAGCTGCAGTGCTGAGCGATCTGTCGCTGTTAGGAATGAAGATCAGCGCTGCTTGTTCATTCATAAAAGTAAAAATCACTCAGAGCTGCTGCTCTGTGTAATGTATCTGCGGCTGCTTTTTCTTTATACAGGGCACCGACAGATACTTTACACAGAGCTGAAGCTCTGAGTGATCTTTTACTATTCTGAATGAACAAGCAGTGCTGAATATTCATTCATAATAGTGACAGATCACTCGGCTGAGAAAGCGTGAGGCTCCTCCTCCTCCTACCACAGGGATGGCAATAATTTGGGCTTTAAAAACGAGTTGGCTACAGCTAACAATAAGGTGTGTATTTAATGGACAATGGGGCCACCAATTGGAACAGGACAAAGTGCTATATACACTTGGTCCCCCTGGGGAATCAAATACAATTTAAAGCATTTTAACAATAGTAAAGTGGTACAAAGGTAAGCACATTTGGAATTTGGCTCTCCTAGAAGCATCAATTCCTTCACCCATGTGTTCCATACTTGTGCTAGGGTAGTGATTCTGTAAATGGGTTCAGTATCACTGACTCAGGACTGATATATGATACATGAATTGGAAGTGGGAAAGGCTGCTTTCATCACAGCCTAATCATGCAGGTACTTTTGAACAGGGTTCCTGGAATTCCATTCAAAAATTAAAAACTTCCTTTGTTTTTCTATGTAATAATTCCTCATTGGTATTATTATGCATTGTTTATATTGTTCTATCTATAAGTAGAATTGACTTGTTGATCATGCCTATGTACCCAACTATTCTCCAGTTCAGATTTCTGGCAGACTACATTGCATTGCTGTAGGTCAGGGATCTCAAACTAGTGGCCCTCCAGCTGTTGCAAAACTACAAGTCCCATGAGGCATTGCAAGGCTGACAGTTACAAGCATGACTCCCACAGACATGATGGGACTTGTCGTTTTGCAACAGCTGGAGGGCTGCCAGTTTGAGCCCCTGCTGTAGGTGAATAAGATTTCCTGCTAGCATTGTTGGCCCTCTGAACCTAATTACTATGCTGAATGACACATGTCATGCATGCTCCTGCATGTGTAAACATCTCCCGAACATCTCCTCTCCTCCTCGCTTAGCTGGTTTCCCTGGAAGCCAAACTGATATGTGGGCTTGGTCACTTCCACCAGCGGTTGAGTTTAATGTCCACTAGCTACAAATCTTTGGTTGGTGCAGAGGATTTGCGGTCATGTGACAATGCCTTAAATAAAAAAAAAGGTTCTAGTTGTAAGATTTTTGGAGGTGGAAAATTGCAACCTGTACAACATTGGTCAAATTTGTAGATAATAGATGTTGCGAATTACTTTAAAGTGGACTTAAACTACATTTAAAAAACTGCTAACAGGGATTTTATGATAGAAGGGACCCTATTGGTCTCTTTTGTCAAAAATGCTTGTCCCTGCCTGTCAGCAGTTATGTACATTGAACCACACATGGGCAGCTCAACGTACATTTACAGCAGTGGCAGGGGCAGCCACACCGCGTGACACCAGCCAGAGGGGTGACACCGGGGGCACCGCCCGCCACTACACACTGTACTTTATTGCTTGCACTTGCTGGCTGATCCCACAGCTGAAGGAGAAAAAGGATAGAACACAGCAGCCCCGGATGTCTTCATCTCCGGACATGCTTGCTGTAAGTTACTGCACACTGTCAATACAGAGTCCTAACCTGCCCTATACCACCCCAGCCTGCCCTATGCTATCATACAGGGGCGTTTTAGGGCGCGCCCCGTGACCATGCGCTGCAGGGCGCTGGGAAGGATAGACAGGAGGAGGGGGGGGACACCATGTTTTGCTGCACCAGGTGACACCAACCCTAGTGACGCCACTGATTCACAGCACTGCTCTTTGTCGTGATGTCGTGACTCTTGTGCCCATGCGCAAGAGTGATGTCATTGCGGCCCGGCAATTCGAGTGGCTGAACAGGGTGTACCCGGAAGGAAGACTGGAAGAAGATGGAATTGCGTGACAAGCAGGAGTGCTGACAGCACATTGCTGGAGGACATCGTTTAACAAGCAAGTATGCTATGCATACGATCACATTATGGCATAAAGTTCCTGGGGGCCGTTTATTTACAAAAAAAACAACCAGAGGAGCCCTTTAAGCATTAAAGCGTAGGTACATACAGTGCATCCGGAAAGTATTCACAATGCTTCACTTTTTCTACATTTTATGTTACAGCCTTATCCAAAATGGATTAAATCCCATTATTTTCCTCAATTCTACAAACAATACCCCATAATGACAACATGAAAAAAGTTTGTTTGGAATCTTTGCAAATTTATTACAAATAAAAAACAAAAAAAATCACATGTACATAAGTATTAACAGCCTATGCTATGACACTCAAAATTGAGCTCAGGTGCATCCTGTTTCCCCTGATCATCCTTGAGATGTTTCTACAACTTGATTGGAGTCCACATGTGGTAAATTCAGCTAATTGGACATTATTTGGAAAGGTACACACCTGTCTATATAAGGTCCCACAGTTAACAGTGCATGTCAGAGCACAAACCAAGCCATGAAGTCTAAAGAATTGTCTGTAGACCTCCGAGACAGGATTGTATGGAGGCCCAGATCCTGGGGAAGGGTACAGAAAATTTTCTGCAGCATTGAAGGTCCCAATGAGCACAGTGGCCTCCATCATACGTAAATGGAAGAAGTTTGGAACCACCGGGACTCTTCCTAGAGCGGGCCACCCGGCCAAACTGAGCAATCGGGGGAGAAGGGCCTTAATCAGGGAGGTGACCAAGAACCCGATGACGGAGCTCCAGCGTTTCTTTGTGGAGAGAGGAGAACCTTCCAGAACAAACAACATCTCTTCGGCACTCCACCAATCAGGCCTGTATGGTAGAGTGGCCAGATGGAAGCCACTCCTCAGTAAAATGCACATGACAGTCCACCTGGAGTTTGCCAAAAGGCACCTAAAGGACTCTCTGAGAAACAAAACTCTCTGATCTGATGAAACAAAGATAGAACTCCTTGGCCTGAATGGCAAGTGTCATGTCTGGAGGAAACCAGGCACCGCTCATCACCTGGCCAATACCATCCCTACAGTGAAGCATGGTGGTGGCAGCATCATGCTGTGGGGATGGTTTTCAGCAGCAGGAACTTGGAGACTAGTCAGGATCGAGGGAAAGATGAATGTAGCAATGTACAGAGACATCCATGATGATAACCATCTCCAGAGCTCTCTGGACCTTGTACAGGTGGCAAAAGTTCATCTTCAAACAGGACAACGATCCTAAGCACACAGCCAAGATAACAAATGAGTGGCTCCGGGACAACTCTGTTAATGTCCTTGAGTGATCCAGCCAGAGCCCAGACTTCAACCCGATTGAACATCTCTGGAGAGATGTGAAAATGGCTGTGCACCGACACTCCCCATCCAACCTGATGGAGCTTGAGAGGTCCTGCAAAGAAGAACGGGAGAAACTGCCCAAAAATAGGTGTGCCAAGCTTGTAGCATCATACTCA